>ML685777.1:9338024-9503285 GCA_007922175.1 Pelusios castaneus
AGCTCATGCGATAAATAAATCTGTTAGTCTTTAAAAGTGCCACAGGACTCTGTTGTCTTTTTTTACTCCTTTATTCTTACTAACTTTTCTATTCCTGTCACTCCTCACCCTATCTCTCCCATGCATTAAATACAATTTAACAAAAGAGATATCTAACACAGGTTTGCTAGTTCACCTCCATATTCTCTTGCTTATATGTTTTATATCATTTAGATTATAAGCCCTCCAAGACAGAACTGTCTCTTCCCTAGCTATGTTTAGTGTTCACAGCAACAGGGCCTCAATCCTGACTAGAGACCTCTGACACCACTATAATATAAATGTTTGCTACTATTAATAAAAAGGGTGGCAAACACTGGCTTTTTGAAACTGAACTTCGAGAGAGTCATGGGAAATTTATTCTCCTGTTAGAGTCATCCACTCAGGAGCATCAGATTTAAAACAGGGCTTGGGAAAATTAAAACAAAATCCTACTGCAATCCACTCAGATAAGAAAGCAGCATTTCATGTTGGGATTTTTAGCTCCCATGTGGTGTATTGCTTTGTTAATGAGGATGACCACTCAAACCACATAGTACAATTCCATGGGATGCATTTTGCATATGAGTCTATCCCGGAGGTAAAGGAAGTGAAAAGAATGAGCAGACACTTAAAGTGCTTCATTCCAGTCTGTGAAACTTCAAGTGAATGATGGCTGTGATAATAAATACAAAGACAGAGGTGCTGGAGCATTCAGAGCTCCTTATTCGTTGCTGCTTGAGGTGTTTGTTAAAAGAGGGTATCCAGAGCGTGGGAACAAGTTCAGTTAAACATGAAAGTGCAAAGTATGTCAAGTTCAACAGCTTTACTTCATATCTTTCTTTAGCAGATTGCTGATAAAGTCCTTGGCATCATCAGAGATTTCATCGAATGCTTCATCATCAAAGTCCCAGGTTGCTGAGGTAACATTGGCTAGAGTTTCATTGTCATTATCTCCCATGAAAGGAGAAAGTCCACTGACCCTGGGGATAAAACAACAACAAAAACCAGAAAACTGTCAGTCTTTAAATGACTACAGATATCAGTTACCATCCTTGGGTATGGCTACGCTAGAAAAAGTTAAGTCCACTTTGTTAAGTCAACCTAATAAGGTCAACTTTAAGTCGACTTAAAGTCAACCTCATTAAGTTGACTTAACAAAGTGGACTAAGCCGACTTAAAGTTAAGTCGACTTAGTCCACTTCGTTAAGTCGACCTAACTGCCCTTAAGTTGACTTAATAAAGTCGACTTAAGGGTTACTCCCTGTCCACACCGTCCTTAAGTCGACGTAAGCAGTTGACTTAAGGCTCAAGTCGACCTAATGCACGGTTGTCATTAAGTCGACTTAAGCTTTCATTAAGTCGACTTAAGGAATTTCTTAAGTCGACTTAATGAAAGTCAGGTGTAGACCTGGAGCAATTTAGGTCGACTTAATGGTCTAGTGTAGACATACCCCTTGTGACATCTCTTTGTTCTTAAACTCTGTATCAGTAGAAGTTGTCGCATGTCAGCTTAAAGTAATACACTTGAAAGTTGATATACAGCAACAATAAACTGGAAGAGGACTAGAATTTAAATTCCCAAAGCTAAAAGAAAGATTCTCCTCTTTCTTGCTCCTCCACCAGTTTGCGAGGTGGGAGAAGGGCTGGCTGAAGAGGGAGAACAGCGGTTAGTTAAAGATGAAGGGGAGAGTTAGAGTTTGTTACCATAACTGGCTGCTAAATAGAAAGTTCAGTTCTCCTCAGATGACTATTTAAATATGATGCTTTAACTCAGCAGATCTGCTTCTTGTGTATATTCAAAGTAATATTTGCTAACTTTAGTGACAGAAAACAGATTTTAGTGGTTTTTTACTCCTCATACCCAGGCAAGGCCAACATAGCTAGAAGCAAGAGCTGAGTCTTCTTTGTACCTTCTCATCTTTTCTAAACATCAATAAGACCTGCCAGGTAGGTCGACTTAACTCTTCTTAGGTCGTCCTAACCCTGCTTTAGGTTGACCTAAGTACAGTATGGACGCTTAAGTCGACTTTGTTAAGTTGACCTAAGGGCAGTTAGGTCGACTTAACAAAGTGGATTAAGTCGACCTAACTTTTTCTAGTGTAGACATAGCCACTGAGAACAGCCTACCTCCATTCTCTCTGGAACTCTCTTTCAAGTAGTTAAAAGCTGCTATCAAATCCCCTGTCATTTTTCTCTTCTGCAGACTAAACAAGCGTAGTTCCCTCAATCTATCCTTCTAGGTGAGGCTGAGTTTGCAGGTCTGGCAGTTAGAACAAGCAAATTTGATCTGTAGTTACTGAGGAAGACACACACACACAAACCTGGGACCTCATCATGCCATTTTTACAGAGTATCTTTTCAGAGTAGAGCTGCACTTGAAGTGCCACTATGAGCTAATAGCTATGAAACTGACTGATGACAACTCAATATTATTGCATCTAGAAATCAGCAGGGTTTAGGTCAAAGAAGGCCTAGAATGATCCATTCCTACAATCATATAGCAAAATCAAGAAGAGAAATGGGCCTATGCTGCAAAGTTCTGATAGTCATCTAAAATTTTCCAGAGTTCAGGAACATTCATATCAGGGATTTAGTTCAGTCCTTTTCGGAAATAGGCCAAAGAGTTCAGATCTAGATCAGGATCCAGTCTTTGTTTTTGAGGTTGTCCAAATCCCAGTGTTTGCTCCTCTCTAATAAGAGGAAGCACTCAGATTCAAACATTTCTCCAAAACATCAGTTTTTAACATAACAAACAAGGAATCCTGCAGCACTCTTAAAGACTAACACGTTTATTTATTGCATGAGCTTTCACAGGTATAATTTTCATACCTGGTAAACTAAAGGGGCAGTTGTTTTAATCCAACCACTAGGGGGAAGCAAGGAACCATCTTGACATTTGGTTTTCAAATTGTGGCAGATGTGGTTATTAAGGAGATACAGGGAGTACTTAATTTTTTTCTTGTTTCTTCAGGGTAGCCAGTGTATTCTGGTCCAATTCCCTGCATGCTCACCCCTGTCCCCCCTGTGCCTCAGGGCAAGGTGGGTGGGAGGAGGCTGGTCCCAGAGCCCCCACCTGCAGCTGGTCAGCTGCCATGGGAATTGCACTGCCTCATGAGAGCTCTCCCCCTTTCTATCACTTATACTCCCCTTGGTGCCTGCACTGGGAATCAACATGACGATAGCACTGCACCGAGACAGCTCCACAGCAAAGGCCTCACATCCCATGTGCACATATGCATGCTTTGAGGGGGCAGAACTAATGAGTATGAGTTCCCACTCCAGGCAGCTGGGATTTGGACGGGGTGTGTGTACCTCCTTCCACACAGGATGGGCAGGCATTTTCTCCTCCTCCCGGCCCCTGAGCCAAACTGGACACTATCTGAGTACTCCCTGTGCCTATGGGGCCACACACCACACAGGAGACATGAATCTCAGAAGGGAGGTACAGCAAAGATGTTTGGGAACTTCTGGTCTAGAACAGTCCATTGAAAGACAGGGTACATCAGTATGGTTCAGGACATCACCAGATGCCTATAACAGAGCTCAATGGAGTCTCTTCATCATCACCACCATGATGCTTACCCTGATGACCAACAGTGAGAAAAAGTGAAGGCAGACAAGTCTGTCACTGTTACAAAAAGGATATAAATACTGCTATTATAATGCATCAAATGCTTTTGTGTCCCTTCAAGCATCAGGAAGTGGGCATGAACCTCAGTGACTCCTATACCGCTGTCAGAGATTAGTTAATTTTAGTTACAACCAGCAAAGGCTAGATTCAAGCCAGGAAAGAAGGGATGAAGATTCTGCCCCATCAATGTCAAGACTCGAGTGGCATTTACTTTGTTACCCTTCACTAGCTCTGATTTTTTCATGGTATGGGAAATTCTTTTTCTTCCTTTTTTTTTTTTTTTAGCACATAATTTAATTAAAATCATACTTAAGAATGTAGGCAATGTGGTAGCTGTGTTGGGTCCCAGGATATTGGATAGACAAGCTAGGTGAGGTAATATTTTTATTGGACTAACTTCTATTAGTGAGAGAGAACAGAAATTGGTCTTATAAAAGATACTACCTCACCCACCTCCCCATACTTAATAAAGTTATTTCAAGACAGGTTGCCTTCTGTTTAATTTGAGAAGAGTTGTTAACTACTTCTGTTTAGAACGAATACCACTAGGGGGCACCCGTGTCCTGGCTATTAATTTTCAATATATTGGAACCCAATGTCTTTAAGATAACCATCTTTCCGTAAACTATTTTAATTTGAGAGAGAGGCACTAGGAAGGGGAAGAATCTTAAAACACTCTATCGAGCTTTAGGGCAAAGGGCTTGAGATCAAGCCCTCCCAATGTCTTATCTTCTATATACCTATAGTTTAAAACAAAGATAAAAATAGTGTACTTGCCTAGATGGTTGGCTATGTGTTTTTAGCTTTCATTCTGACACTGTTTGTAAGGGTCACTCTGTTGGCCTATGTCATGAAACTTCTAGTGGATCATTCTATTGTTAGTTGTAGGTGAGATTTTTAAAAAACATTTTTTCCTTGGGGCAGGGAACTTGTGTGAAATCCTGGCCCCAATGAAGTCAATGGGAAAATGTCTAATTATTTCATTAGAACTAGGATTTCTCCCTAGGTCTATCTGTGTTTTGTATATGGCCAAGTAAACAGTCAACAATTCATTTATAAAAATGTGAAGTCCACTGCGCATCAAACTACTCATAATGACTAGAACTTGCCACAGCTGCATATGAGAAGAAGCAAGCAGTGAAAGAATCAGAGTGGGTCTGCTGTTGGGGTAGTGATCTAAACAGTAACATGAAAAACATTTATTGTATTTGGATTTCATTATCTCCACCCCAGTTCAGCCATTCAGAGCTGATCATTCAATTGGGCAGAACTTCATTCTTCCATCATAAAAGGCTTCCCAGTCTGCTCATCATGCATTACAGAAGGGGTCTTGAAGGATGTGTTTTCCCTTCACTGAACAGCCCAGCAGTACAGCATAGGACTGAGGGGCATTTCAACAAGTCCCCTTAATTAATTAGCCAGTGTCAAAACTCTACAAAATGGTCCTGTATAGGACAGTCCTGTACTAGCCTGGGGCTTGGACTGGAGGATATAATAATATGCTTTTCATCTTCAACATCTGATATACCCTCCCCTAAAATTTCAACTTAAAGTGAACTACAGTACATACTCAACTCTGTAAGGGCTTTCAGGCCCAGATCCCTCAGATCAGCTAAATACATCTGTAATTTTTAGTGGCAGCAGTCCCATTGACTTCAATATGACAAGATTTCACCCTGCATGCATAAATCCTATTGATAGAAGAGTTACATCCCTGTACTGCCAATGTTGATTTAATGTGTCCTTTGATTAGTTGTTTGTATCAAAATTAATGGCAAACAGACACTGGGACAATAGGTAGGAGAATATTTTGGAATATTACATGTTCTATAAAATCTCTTCCCAATAAGAAACTTTACACTGAAGAGATTAATCTTATTTTTGGAACCACAGAGGCAACCATTTTCAAAGTGATCTGGCAGTTAGTCTCTCTCCCTGATTGCAATTTTAATTGTTCTTTCAAAATAACCTATTCTGAGTGCAGTTTTACAACCGTCTTCTTTGTTGATTCTGAACTTTGATCCTGTCAACCTTCCTGTTATGCACTCAAACAGACTCTAACAATATCACTGCTCCTGAACCCAACAAAATTAGGTAGAACTCACTGGGTTTTAAAAACACTGAATTGAAATATTGAAGTCATCTCTAAATACACTGTTCACAGAAAACACTTGAAGAATGAAAGATCAGGTTTAGCAAAGCTGTGTTGAAGGAAAAATTGCCTCTGTCCGTACATTCTAGAGATACTAAACTTCCACAGATTTGCTTTGGTCTGTACATTCTCAAGATGCTAGATTTTGGCAGAATTATTAACAAAGGAGCAGTGCTATTCCCCTTTGTTACTAACTCCATCTAAAGTATGATACAGAGACTGTTCCCAAGGGCTTTGCTGCCATAAGCAAACTGGAAAACATCCATTCTTTGTAGCCCATTCTCTCACACAAAGCAGTCACTAAATATTTTACCACCCCTAGTATCTCATATAGATACTTGGAAAGCTAGCCAGATACTGCATGTGAGGTAGAGGCAAAAGCCCCAAAGGGGAAGAAGTAAATCAAAACAAGCAGAGGTGTTTGCTCTTTCTTTGAGAAATGTTATGTTAACACTGTGTAAGGTACACATGGCTACTAACTGAAGCACATCTTTCTAATTATCTATGATACTACAAGTCACATGCATGAACTTCTAATATCTCTGGCTATGCATTTTAGATACCTTTGAAAACTGGAAGATTGTGTGCAAAAGGGTCAAGAGAAGGTTACTCATTTTGTGCAGTAACCGAGGTTCTTCGAGATGTGTGTCCCTGGGAGTGCTCTGTTCTGTTCTGGGTGTCAGCATGTTCTTAATGGGAGATTTTGACAGCAGGGCTTGTCTGAGTCGTGCATGCTTAGCCGCGGTCTTGCAGAGCCGTTGGCGCTTCTTTTGATGCATGCATGACCCAACCTTCTCTGTTTCTTCTTTATCGTAGAGACCCTTCTTGAACTCCACAGTAGAGGGGAGTTGGATGGATAGTGGATCTCAGTTACTGCACAGGGTGAGTAACCTTCTCTACTTATTCGAGCGGTACCCCTGCTCCACTCTTGGTGATTCAAGAGCAGGGCCCCTCATTTGGTGGAAGGGATTTCAGAGTCTATTGGCAGAGGTGGCCTTAGGCTATCTGGGGCCCTAGGTGAAGGTCCACTGTGGGCCCCCCCTAGAGGGACTAAACCTTGAGCCTCGAGTTGGGCCACACCGGTCCCCGAGTCCCCAGCCGGCCCCTGGGTCCCTAGCTGGCCCCTGTACTGGCCCCCGGGCCAGGCTGTGCTAGCCCCCAGGTGGCCGGACTCTGCAGTGCCCCCCTGGGCTCCCAGACCTCCAGCCAGCTCCCAGGCCAGGCCATGCTGGCCCCCGCACTCCAAGCAGGGTCCCGCATCTCAAGCTGGCCCCCAGGGCCCAGCTGGCCCCTTCGTGTGCCAGATGTTGCTGACCCCTGTGAGGAGAAGCAGGTGACCACCGCTGATGGGGCCCCTTACTGTTAGGGGCCCTAGATGGCTGCCTGCCTCACCTACCTCAAAAGCCGCCTCTGTCTATTGGTTGAATAGATGAAAGCCTAGATGTTAGACCTACTGATGCATCCAGTTTGGGTGCCTGATCAATGGCATAGTGTTTTGTAAAAGTATGTGCCGAAGCCCTATAGCTGCTCTGCATATTTCTACAATCTATACAGCATGTTATTGAGGTACACTGTAGATTCAGAGATTGCTCTGTTGGAATGCCTTTTGAGCCGTAGGGGACTTGTATGTTTTTCTGTTTATAGCATGATCGTATGCAACCTGATAACCACTTCAGTAATCTCTGAGTAGAGAATGCAGTATCTTTTGTTCATTCTGTGATTGAGACAAAGAGTTTAGCAGACTTCCTAAAGGGGTTTGTCCCATCTAGGTAGAAGGCTATTGCTCATCTGACATCCGGTGTATGTAATATAGCGTTTGTGAATTATCATGGGATTTTGGGAAGAAGGTGGGTAAGTGGATAAATTGGTTTATGTGAAAGGCTGAAATGATTTTTGGTAAGACTTTTGGATGGTGTCCCTTTGTCCTTGTGAAAGACTGGGTAGGATGAGGAGGCCATGAGTGCGTCAATTTCTCCCATAATGACAGGCCGATCTGATGACCGCTAGAAATGACACTTTCATGAACATGTGCATCAGAGAGCATGTTGCTGAGGGCTTGAATGGGGATTTGGTAATGACCAGGATTAAGTCCCATGGTACTATGGAAGCGTGTATCTCTGGCTATGTTTTGGATACCTGTGAAGAAGCATTTCACTACTGGGTATGTGAATAGTGTCTTATAGTCTATTTTATTGTGGAAGGCAATAATGGCTGCTAAACAGACTTCGATTGAGCTAATGGATACTCCCAACTTTTTAATTTTAGGATGTATTCCAGGACATTTGGGATCAGTGCGGCTGTGGTGGCGATGTGTTTATCATTGCACCATAATCTGAATCTACGCCATTTCTGAAGTGTTTCACATTGTAGGGTTTCTGCTGTTCAATAATGTGTTTTAAGTGTTCTGAACAATCCAATTCTTCTTGGTGGAACCATGCTGTTAGGTGAAGTTTCTGTAGATCCAAATGGAGGATCCTCCTACTGTCCTGAGATAGAAGATCGTTGTGAAGTGGGATAGTGATCAATGTGAGTACTGATATTTGGAGTAGATAAGAGTTCCAAGTTTGTCTGGACCTTGTGGGTGCCATCATTATTACCGTTGCCCTGACATGCATATTTTGTGAATAATTCTGGGGTATCATTAGAATGGGTGGGAATGGGCAAAGGAGGTATTCAC
The DNA here is from genome assembly GCA_007922175.1 of Pelusios castaneus. Lineage (NCBI taxonomy): Eukaryota > Metazoa > Chordata > Testudines > Pelomedusidae > Pelusios > Pelusios castaneus. The sequence continues at coordinate 9,346,506 of ML685777.1, forward strand.
GCTAATCGAGGAGAAAAGAGTCTCCCATTGATCCCAGTCCCAGCTCTACTCTCAAGCAGAAGTGGGGGCGATTGCAATTCTGTGCTGTAGTGAAGAGGTCGATGGTTGGGTGACCTCAGTGGTGAAAAACGTTTTGCAGAAAGAGTTCAACTCCCATTCATGTTTGCAACTGAACTGTCTGCTGAGGGTATCTGCAATGGTGTTTTGGCATTCTAGTAAGTACGCTGCTGATATACTGACGTTGTGTTGGATGCACCAATTCCAGAGTTTCATTGCTTCTATGCACAGAGAATGGGATCTTGCTCCTTCCTCCATGCTGATTTATATAAAACATGCACGAGATGTTTCTGTCATTGTCTTTATCATCTTGTTTTCGATAAGTAGGAGAAAGTGGAAGCAAGCATTCATGTGTAAGCTCATTTCTGTTTTTAACCATCAGCTGTGGATCATATAATTCTGTAGGTGTGCCTTTCACCCCAGCAGGGATGCATCTGTGGTAATGGTAACTGAGGGTAGTTCCTGTGAGAATGAGATCCCTGTAATCATGCTGATGGGTTGAATCTACCATTGTAGGGATTTTTTGACTCTGTTTGGCATCACCAGTATTTTATTTAATTTGCTTTTATCTGGCTTGTAGATGGTTGATATACACTCAAATAGGCAACACACGTATAGACGTGCATGTATCACCACAATGGTAGTGGCTGCCATGTATGCTAGCAATTGTAGGCAGGTGCATGTAGTTAAGGTTAGGCTCTCTTTTACCACTAATTTTAGGTTTAAAATTTTGGTATGAAACTTGGTCTCTGGTAGTGACACCCTAGCTATTATCGAATCCAGCTATGCTCCTATGAACTCCAGTTGTTGTATTGGGTTCAAATGGATTTTTGGTTGTTTATCATGAGTCCTAGGTTTCCAAACAGTGATTTTATTTGTTGAGTAACTCGGATGGCTAATGCTTCACTGTGTGCCTTTATTAGGCAGTCATCTAGTAAGGGAATATTATGATCCCTTCCCTGTGCAGATATGCTACTACTACAGCAAGCACCTTTGAAAAAACCCTTGGTGCTGTAGAAAGGTCGAAGGATGATACCTTCTATTAATAGTGATGGTCTCCCAGCACAAATCTGAGAAAGCATCTGTATGTTGGGTGGATAGTAACATGAAAATAAGTGTCTTGGAGATCAAAGGCTTAAGACCAGTCCCACTGTTCCAGTGCTGGTGTTACGGTGGACAGTGTGACTATTCTGAATATTTATAGTTTCACAAACTTGTTTAGTCTTCTGATGTCTAAGACAGGCCTCCATCCTCCATTTTTCTTTTGGGTCAAAAAGTACTGGGAATAGAAACCTTCTCTCTGTGTTGTTGGATGATGTGTTACAGTGTTCTATTACATATAGACGTAGCAGATGGTTCACTTCTTGTTGTAATAGGTGCTCGTGAGATGGGACCCTGAACGGGGACAGGGAAGGAGGTTGGGTAGGAGGGATAGATCTAAAGGGGATGGTATATCCCAAACGAATGATCTCTAACGGTCAGTTGTCCAATGTGATGGAAAAGGCATAGTTGAAAGTTGAACTGGGTGATTGTAATTGTCACTGGGTGGTGAGGGGGGTCATTCAGATTCTTGACCAAGATTTCAAAATTGTTGTTTAAAAGATGTGAAGTTGGTGGTTTGTTGATGAGTTTGTCGTCGTCTTGGTGGTCTCTGCTTGCTCCTTTGAGGCTCAATGTCTTTGGGGTGAATACTGTTGGCATCTACATTGATATGGTTGATATCTGTACTGGTTTCTCCTTGTTGCAGATGTGTAGATTCCAGTGGTACGTAGAGGCTTGTGAGTCCTTCATGGTGTGAAGTATCTCATAGGTTTTCTCCACAAAGAGTCTGACTTTGTCAAAGGGGAGATCTTCCATTTTGGTCTGTAACTCTTTGGGTAGACCCGTGGAGTTGAGCCACAACGCCCTCCACATAAATACTGCTGTAACTGTTGTTCTGGAAGCTGTATTGGCAACATCAAAGGAGGCCTGCAGAGCAGTTCTCGTGATGAGTTGGCTTTTCATTTATGAGCAATCTAAATTGCTCTTCTTTGTTGTCTGGAATGACATTAATAAATTCCAGGATCATGGCATAGTTGTTGTTGTAGTCATAATTAGTTACTGTAATTGAAATGTTGCAAAGGAGTACACTTTTTGCCAGGTAAATTTTTTCCAGTCTTTGTTGTAGGGCATTAACTTATATGTAGCCTGTTAACCCTGTTGGTTTGTAACAAGGGATTTAGAGGGAGAATATGTTCCATCCTTTTGGCAGGAATTTAGTATTTTTCATCCACCCTCTTGCAGGTTGGTGAGATAGTAGTTGGTATTTGCCAAATGTTGTTGGCTGGTTCCATTAATATTTCATCAATTGGTAAAGCAATCTTTGACGAGGCTGCAGTATAGAGGATCCTCATTAATTTGTGGTGGGATTCAGCAACCTTCTCGAGTGGGATTTCCAGGTTCTTTGTCACTCTTTTAAAAAGTTTCTGGAAGTGCTTGAAGCCATTGTTGGTAGGGAGGTATTATCATGTCATCCCTTTTCTCAGCAGTTTCAGGGGTTAGTTCAGACACAGGTGGGGCAGATTGTGTCGAAGATCTGGGTATGTCCCTGTAGAGACTGGAGTGGGGGTTTACTGTAGTATAGTTTGACCACGTATCCCAAGCTGGCCACTGCATGAGCTAAAGCATGGGTGGTCTGAACCATGGTGGTCTGTTCCACGGCTATGTGTGATGTTCTGCTTGTTGGCTGTTAACGCTGTGCTTAAACTTGCTGCCACAACTGTCATCAATGCTGTGATGGAGGTCAGTGTCCAGTTAGTGCCATAACCAGTGTTGGTGCTAAAGTTTTTGCAGTTGATGGGAGTTTGACCTGGGAGGCTGGTCTTTGTACCATTTGTCTTGTCAGTGACATAGCAGCAGAGGTCACTTTGTTTTTGACTCTTGGAGCTGTTCATACAATTAGAGGAGTCTTGGCTAGTGAACTCCTCTTCTTTATTGGCTCCCTCCTGGGCAAGGTTGAGGCTCTTGTATGTGAGCGTTCTTCCTTCTTTTTTTCCCCCCTGAAGAAAGGTTTCTTAGTCCAGGGTCAGAGAAGGGTCTCAACAACATTTCTAGCAGAATGAGTTTAAGTCAGAGGTAGGTCCCTGTCTCTTCTGGCTCTGGCTTTGAGGGTCTTGCAGTGTGTACATTTTTGGGTAATGTGACTCTTACCCAAACACTGGACACATTGGGAGTGCCCATCTGTTGCTGGGATGGCATCTTTACAAGACATACATCTTTTAAATCCTGGTGTACTAGGCATGATGTGAAGTTCCCTGGGGGGAACAGAACTCAGTCTACTCTATGCAGGAAGGAAGGCTAAGGATCAAAGAAAAAATTATATTTTAAGTAGACTGGAAGGTAAGTTAGTAATTACTGAGTGAAGGAGAACTGTTTCTAAAGACTATATAACTAATTGAATGAGTTAATCTAAGAACTGCTGAGGGCTTCATCTCAGACTGCGGACAGCTGAGAAAAAACTATGGGAATCCAATCACATGTGCACCAAAAGAAATGCCAATCTCACCACAAGGCAGTAGCCACACATGCATGACTTGGGCAAGTATTGTTGTCAAAACCTTTGATCGAGGACGCACTGACACCTAGAGTGGAGCACTCACAGGAGACTATAAAATGACTTACTTCACAATATCTGTTGTGTCTTTTACACATCTCTGTTTATTCTCCAAGACAAAGTTTTACTTCTTATGGCCCTGCAGAACTGGTACGGCCATTGAAGAGTAAGATGGATTCTATTCCACCTTCATGTTTCATCAGCAAATGTCATTAGATATTTACTGATGCAGAATCTCTGGTTCAGACTAAACAAAGTACTCAAGGACACGCTTAAATCCATTCCTGCTTGTCAAAGCATTTGAACATGTGCCTAAGTCTCATCAATGTCACTATTATTAAGAGACTGTGTAAGAAGCAGAAAAAATGTATCTTGTTTCAGGAGGAGTCTATGATTCCAAATCTGGAGCCATGGTATCATTGTTACAGAGTCTTTTTCTGGCTATAACTGCATCATACGTGAAACTAGCTCCAAACCAGCACTTATTCAGCAGATCAATACAATCGATGTGGGGTCGTAATTTAACACAAATCAAGTGTTCCTGAATGATTTCTCCAGTTCATTGGGAACAAAAGATTTTGTCAGTATAAGAAGTGTATGCCTTCTCTTTCCACCTGATTAAGCTTCTCGAAAAAAGTACATGTGTGGGCATTGCTGGGGAAATTCCACTCTCCATCAACATTTGATTGGAGATGTGACCTTTGTACAGTCTCCACAAATATTATTACGCAGATTACCTCACCTACTGTCAGACACAGGCTGACCCATTTCAGTGACATTAGGATTCTTTGTTACCATGCAAAAGACGTGGGCTCAATTTTTCATGCCTGTTCCAATTGTTTCAGCTCCAATTCAAGAAGGGGCTGTGAGACCTGTGTAGGTAATACCTTGTGGGGAGATAGCAACTGCATTGGTCTGTAGCAACCTCTCAGACCTAACTAAGGGTAGTGGTGGGAGGAGGGGTGTCACTGTCCTGCAAAGAGCTTAGAGGCTCCGGCGTAAGACTGATGGAAGCTGGGAGAGAAAAGAGTAAGGTTTTAGAAAAAATTGAGTGAGTGACATATAGGCTAATCTGTTAAACTTTAAAATGCATTCATATGAATTGATTTATTATTCAACCGTTATGGTACTTAATAAACTACTTGTGGTAGCAGCTTATTGTACATTAAGCAACTAAAACTCTCTCGTCTGCTGTGTTTTCCAAACACTATTTAAAAAAATACTGTTGCTTAAAACTTGTAAACCATCACGTTTTCCTACTTCCAGACCTTCCACACCGTTGTGAATTTAAAAGGGCCACAATAACTGTTCCTTTACTCCTGAGTTAAAATGCTAGTCGGTTGATTTGCCTTGGGACTATTTGTAAAGAAGTTCATAGCCCTGAATATATTCAGCAAACAAAACAAACAAAAATTGGCAGCTAATGATGCAGTACTCAGAAGCTCTTATCGTTATCATGGAACTCCTTGCCGTGGGGACTCAGTTGTTCCTTTCTTAATAGTCATTTAAATACCAATTGTTTTGACAGATTATGGAACAATTTCGTTTCTGGAATGGAAAGCTAAGTGATAAAGATAAGCTGCATCTGCCCAGGAAAACTGATTCTGAGTTTAAGCTATGATCTTACCATTAGATAAATATCATGCTGTTTACTGAAAACATTTTTCCAGCTACTTAAGCAGGCATCTTTCTGGCATCCAAAGCACAATTTGTTTAAAAGTCTTTCACAATTTCCATTTTAAAATAAAGAATGGAGATATTTTACCTGATATACAATGCTCAGAGTTTAAAGGCCTGTTCTTGAAAGGTCCTGAGTGTCTATATTAATAGGTGTTAAGAACCAAAGGAACCATTAGAGTATATAGTTTGAGATTCTGCACAATGCTGGCCATAGAATTTCAGCTGGTAATTCCTGCAGTAAGATGATGATCAATCAAAGGAAATTGAGCATGCTCAACACCTCACAGAACCACTTACTGAATATTGCCTGACATGCTCAGCATCTCCCATAACTGGGTCTCAAGGATGCTAATGAGGTCCATTTTTCAATCTTTTCAACATATTCCAATGACAGATGAACAAAACTGACAAACTGTTAGAATGAATCAAATGCACTGGTTTTAATAGCTGTTTCACGTAAGCACATTTGGGCAAACATGATCATAACATCACAGGTGATCAGATGGTAATTTAACTCTTAGAGCTACAATATGAAATCAATTGATGGTCTCAGTTCCTTTCCTAGTGAACATCCCGTTCTTTACAAAACAACCTTCATAACAGTTGGTACTAACTGACTCTACGGTTGGAAGTATCAGGAGTCACATCAAGAATGAAACAGACGATGGAGACCTCAGAGTGGTCACTTCAGAATAGGTTGAAGGCTTAATTATCAAGCAAGCGAGAAAACCTAACATTCTCTTTCATTTTGAAGAACACAATCACGATATTGAGGTTTTTTACTGGATCTATGTAAAGACCATGCAGTGAGTGCCCTCTCAGTGTCAGAATTAGGTATGCTTAAGCTTTTACTGCTAACCTGGGCCAGATTTAAACCAGTGACCTAAATGTATCCAGTTACCAATACAAGTCCAAAAAGAGAACAATGGAGCAAGATATTGGTACCAACCGAGGTGCCATACAAGCAGGCACTGGAAGCAATGATCAATAGCCAATAGATAAAGCACGGAATCAGAGAACTAGTCCCATGAGATAATAAAGGATCAGGTGAACACGTGTACAGTGTTCTGCCAATTACAGGATGATCCTGAAGAAAAAGGTTCATGGTGCAACTGCGTATGACATATTTGAAATACAAACCAATTTATCCCAGAGTGGAAAGTTATGATTTCATAGAGGTCAGTTACTTTTAAAGGATATAGTACTCATGGGACTAATAAAGTGGATTGAGATACTGGAAGTAAGTGGAGAAGTGACTCAGCAACAGTAAATTCATGCCTGTTTTACCTTTACCCAGATATCAGAAAGACAAATAATATTGGATCTTATAGTGATGTGTATAAACAAGTGACTTCTCAAACTGAATTTTTGTATTGTAATAAAAATAGAATTTCAAAAGAGTTTTATGTTGCTGAATTTTAGAGATATAGCTATCCTAAAGAGTTCATTAGAAAAAAGCCAGGAATAGAAAAATCAAACAAAAATTCTGTAGTGCCGGCAAGAATAAACAGAATATAGAGAGCTGCAAAGAATTCATCAGAGTTATGCTCCAATTAGCCAAGGCTTATTATAAATGCAAAGAGAAATGCTGAAAATAGATGCAATTGGAGATGATTCACACAACTCATAGTTTTTGTGACATTTTACTTCAAAGTCAATAGAACAATTAAAGATGATGGGACAGGATTGTGAAGTAGAATAAGTCAGTAAGTGAAACCAAACAGGAAGGCAAACAATAAGATTTAGAAACAATGGAGAACATATAAAGAAGAAAAAATATGCGTTGTAGAAAATAATTTATTTGGGACGATTAAGGAGGACTGTACATGAATAGCTTGGAAAAATAAAGACTAACTGAAGGCAAGTGCTATATAAATGCCAAGTCTAATCAATGTTACATGGCAGCTGTCCACACCAAGGAAGGAGAGAAATTGCTTACGGGGGTGTTACTGAGAACATACAAGAAGTATGTAGGTGATGAATGCCCAGAAGAACTCCCCAACAGCAAGATCTATTAGACAATGGAATCATTTTATTTGTATGATAATTTAGTATTATTTCTATTGCAGTACTGCCAAGGAGCTTTACTCATGGAAGAGGGCCCCCTTCTGCTAGGCACTGTACAAATACAAAATTAAGAGACAGTTTCAGCCCCCAAAAGTTTACAATCTAATTGTAAAAGAAGACACAATGGGTAGAAGACAACGAGGTAGGCAGAGGAATAAAAGAACCACTGAGTCAGTAGTGGTCAACATGACACAGTGGTTTCAGCACTCCAACAGCCAAGGAAATGGTAGAAACCCCCTGACTTGAAACCTTTAAAAATGAAGTTGACTTCTCAGCGGAGATCAGACTGTGATAGAGCGTACATGGCATTGGTGCTGGTAAGGAACTCTCTCTTGCAATGTTTATATAGTTCTTCCCACTATGCAGAGATGGCCTTTGGCTAGTGAGGGCCCCAGGCGAAGGGCCATTGAGGGGGCCCCTATAGGCCTGTGGGGGCCCCCAAAGGCCCACTGGGTCCCCCATAGGTCCCCACATCTCCCCCTCTGCTGGCCTCGGTTCCCCACCACCAGTTCTGGCCCTAGGGGCCAGCTCCTCCTCCTGCTGCCAAGCAAGGCAGATGGAGCTTTTGGGATAGGTGAAGCAGGCGATGGGGCGCTAGGCATGCGCCTGCTTCCCCTTCCCCTAAAGCCACCTCTGCCACTATGGGGCCTGATCTGGTTTGGGCCTGCAGTACTACAGTAATACAAATTACTACCCAGTACCACTGACTTAGCCTTTTTAGTCAAAAGTCCCAAATTACACATAGGAATTAATATCTACCGAAATTAATGCTTCCAGAAACTTTCAGAATATCATACATACATGGCATTCTGCTTACATTACAAACACAGCATAAAGCACCAGAGTAACAGATGAAGAATTTTAAAAAAATAAGTATTAAGAACAGAATTTTGACGTTATTTACTACAGAGATTAATATTCTGCTTCTTAACATCTAAAATGGCCTCTGGGACGGAACTCTGCATTGGTTCAACTGTACTCTGTATAACGAAAACTCTTCTCACCTATGTCTTCTAGAAAGGGCCTCTGGAAGATTATAAGTACGTATAATCAATCACCTACATAAAAGACCATCTAAGTCAGCGGTTCCCAAACTGTCACTCGGGGGTGGTGCCATCAGCAGATGAGGTTGTAAGCAATCCCTAGTATGTGGAGAACACCAAGCTGTCTAGGATGGGATCCCGACAGAAAATAATTCATTAAAATGGGGTCATCATGACAAAAAGGTTGGAACCCTCTGATCCAAGCAGAACCTGCAACCAACCGGTGCTCTAACATTTGCACTAATTTGATACAAAATGTTTATAAAAATTAATTGGTTCATCCTGTGGTAGATGTAAAACAGTGCATTAAAAAGTATTTTCTAAACTGATATAGCATCACTTGGATTTGTTAGGTTACCGTACATACTTTCAAAGGATATAGTCAGGGTTGGAGAGCTTCAAAATTTAACTGGTCATTTATACTGGTGTAAATTTGATAAATAGATATTATTTGTCTATATGCTTTTTTACAGAAAATGTTTCAGTACTCTGATTTCTAAAATAAGTAACATCAATGGCGGTAACATAGGGATTTAGAAGCAATCCTTCAACAACCAGTCAAGATTCACACACAAAAACAAATTTACATTTCAAGACACAAAGGTTCCTTTTAAGCAGCAGGGAAGAAAAAAAATATTTAAAGACCATATGAAAGACACTGACAATGTCTTTTTAAGTGAGCATTGACTGCTGCTGACTTGACTTTCTTTCAACACTGTGTATTTTTCTGAAACCCCACAATTAAAAGTGCAACTGGCTAAATTCATGAAGGCTCCAATCTTGAAATTTATCAAAGGGATTCCTTAGAACAGAGCTGTATGACTGAACTAGAGTTTGTTGATCAGTTCTGTAGTTCATGAATACAAAGTCATGAATAATACACCTACAATAATATGCCAAATCCTGAATAATACATCTCCGCAGTCACTGAGAGTTGAGCATGCTCAGAAGCTCCCTCCCAGGATGTGGCTCGAACCTAGCAAAAGTACTCACAAGATGTAGCAGATTACTCCTATACTCCACATATCTGTGGCATATCCAATAGGTTCATAGTTTATAACTTCCGGAGCCACAAACTCGGGCGTCCCAAAGAGAACTTTCAGAGAACCTGCACTTTCTGTGAAGAAAGAAAGAGGAAAATATTAACAGTTGTATATTTTTTTGAATGTACAAGCAACAGTTTGCACTCACATTTGTGGGTTAGTTATTAATGTCTATTATCAAAAAGATAAATAATTGACTGAGCTGCGACTAGCTTGGTCAGCTCATGTCTTCCTGGGCTCATGCATGGACAAATAATAATTCTTCTAGGCTTAGCATCACAAAACACTCATCACTGCACAAGACACACAATAAAGAGAGTTCCTCCCCTGAAGAATTTGCACTTCAAATGAGACAGACACACAGGGTTAACAGCACACACCAGGAAGACAAAAGAGATGGGCCTAGTTTGTAATGTGTGGATACTATCTGAACTTCGCCCAAAAGTTTGTGAACAGCTGGGCCCATCTCTGCTTAGGTAGCTCCACAGTAGCATTTCCAGCAAAGGATACAGATGATAGAACAGAACTGGAAGACTTTTTATTGCTCTTATCAAAGCTTGGTCAATTAGCACTGCAAAGCAAAATGAAACAGTAATAAATGTGGAACAAAAATTGGCTGCACCCAAAACATTTCATTAAGTGAAAACAACAGAGAAAATCAATACCTTGCCACTGGTGCTTGTTTAAATTTGAAAAATGTCCAAATAGAGAATGAGAAAAAAATTGCATCACATGTGACAGATGTTAAGTCGCTTAATGCCCTACTGGAAGGCACTCATACTACGGTGATGAGAGTGCAATGAAAACCTATATAGACTAGAAACAGAGTCCTGTGCCGCATCTTCAAAGCATCTGAAAAAGTGGGATTTTCTCCCACGAAAGCTCATGCGCTAAACAAATCAGTTAGTCTTTAAAAGTGCCCCAGGACACTGTCTGTTTCTCTGCAATAGACTAAAAGGGCCCCCCTTTTGGAACTTGACTATATAGACTAGAAACAATGTCTACCATACTGCAGCAAAAACAACCAGTGTCGCTCTCTGTACTACAGCTTCAGAAACCATTGCTAGAGAAGGGTTTAAAACATAACACAAGCCATTTAGAATTTAATTATCAGAAAATCCAAATGTGTTCGTTTTCATCAATGTCCATTTAAAAAAGCTGGAAGAGGAAAAGGAGGAAAGAAGCAAGAGTGCAAGTGGGGAGGCAACCAACAAGAGAACAAGGATGTCCAAGAATAGAAAAAGGAAATGATCAAGTGCAAGTGGGCACAAAGTGAAGACCAAGAAATGATGTTTATTGGCTCTTTGAAGCAAATGGATTTAGTCCAGGAAACCAGTTTTACCCAGAATCCGTGATAATCTGGATGATCAGTGCTTAGTTTAAATGAGGTCCACTATGTTATAGTTAAAGTTATTGATTTATTGTATGAGAGTAACACCTAGATCGGGGCCCCAATGTGCTGAGCACTGTACCAATACAGAGTGAATCTTGGCAGAAAGACAGGTAAGGAGATGCAAGATTCCAGTCCATTAATGTTAAAATAATCAGAATTACAAAGTGTTGCATGCTTATAACAATTAAAACAAAAACTAAGAAAATTACCAGCCTATTTATCATTTAAGAGACTACAACTGGATTTACTTGCCCATCAGAACAGAACAGAACAGAGAGCTCCTACAGAATATGTTTATTTCTCAGAACCATTTAGTAGAAATGATTAACCACATTTTACTGTCACTCCTGCATGATTATCAGTTCATCTGGTTAAGAACGTATAATTAATTTGTCCTTCTACAGTTCCTTCCATCCAAAGACCTCAAAGCACTTTACAAACACCATACAACCTCTCAACACTCCTGTGAAACATCAGTATCCCCATTTTATAGATCAGGAACCCAAATCACAGAAAAGGTAAGTAATTTGCCCAAGGAATACAGAGTAAACCTGTGACAATCAGTTTTGTGCCATCACCACTAACTATCCCTTCCTCCCACAAGTATGCACTGGGCATTAGCATAGTGAATTCACTGATTTCCCCTCAACTAGTCATTTTACACACTACAAAATCCTTTCTTCTTCTTCTTCTTCTTCTTCTTCTTCTTCTTCTTCTCATAAACAGCAATGGCATCTTAATTCAGGAAACCTTTACCTTCAAGCATTCACATTGCAGTTAAGAGAGACCTCCATGACTGTCCATGCAAAGGATATCAGTTTCTAGTGACTGAAATGTGACATGCATTGCACACAGAAGGCCAATATTTTTAAGATGCCTCAATGCACTCTCAAGAACCGTAAGAACAATTCTGCCCAAACAAGTTTTTAACCACATTTGTTCAAATGCTCAGAAAAGGCTGGACTTGCAAAAACTGGAGTGTAAAAAATGGTGTCCACGGGTTTAGAGGTATTTTTTCAAAACATGGCCTTTATACTTAAAACATTTCATGTGACAGGACCACTGTTGCGTTGGCTGTACACAAAAATAGACATATCTTACTCAATAAAACCGTGCTGTTTACAAGCTTGATACATAAGTAGAACCCTGACTTTGGTTACCATTTAAGTGAGATCTAATGCTGAAGAATTAGTTGGAAACTGGCCTTTCTTCCCTCTGCACTGTGCATAACAAATTGATTTTCAAAAAACAATGCCTTAACAGCACACACACACAAAACTCCTATGAACCCACAAAGTTTATCTTAAATAAATTTTTACATGAGCTTCTAAGAACACCAAAAAAGGTCAGGAAAATATCCCTACCATGTCTTTGGTATTTCCTGACAAAATAAGAGAACTAATTATCTGCAGAAAATGACTGTAGAAGGATCTCTGGTCTCAGCTAATTTAAGTTAGATCAAAATATTGAAAGTTAAGATGTACTAGATTTTTAGTGGTTAAAACAATTAAAAAGGAAGCTCTAATTATATAGCAAATTGAAGCAGTTTTCATTTAGTTATCACATCCATTCTCTTTACCAGAGTTTTTGACTGAATAAAGTCTGCCAGATTAGAATCATAGATTGCTGTTCTAACAAGGGTCCTCAGCCCCCTTTCATGAGAGTCAGTGAGTGTGCCAACATAATCATAAATGGGGGCATTAAAATGCCCATGTTCTGTCAAAATAGACAACTGGAAAAAAGAAGGAACTAAATAAAACCATGTAAAAAAAAATCTTTAACGGCTTAGAGCAGTGGTTTTCAAACTTTTTTTCTTGGTACTTAGTTAAAAAAAAAATCATTTATGCCCCTGACCAAACAATTATATCTTTGAGCAATGCATTTTAGTCTTTCAGTGGTGGCAGCAGGGGATACTGCGACCCAGTGCGTGAAGGTCTGTGACCCAGCATTGGGTCCTGACCCAAGTTTGAAAACCACTGGCTTAGAGCTGCTGCTAATCAAATTTTTTTCATTTTACTAGAAGAGGTTTGAACTGAATGTTGGGGAAGTCTTACTGACCAGTACAGTCTTATTTTCCTTCCCGTGGGCTATTTAGTATGGTCCTCTCTCTTTCTGAGAACTGCTACACATGCCACATCTTGAATTTAGATAATCTGGACAAAGTTGGTCACAATTCAGCCAGGGGGTTATGCCAGAGGGGAGTTTGGTTCACAGATGAGAAAAAATTCAAATGTTCAGAATGCCACTTTGCAAGCAAGAGCATTACACAAATCCATCCACGTCTAATGAAATCAAGACCAGTTCTAGTGAACGTGGCTGTCGATTCTATAGTGCTAACGGGAGCATACGTGCCAGTCAATTTTTATTTTAGTAAGTAAAGTGAGCAGATTAGTACATTCTTGTTCAACCACTTTCCCATAGTTGCTTTTCATTGCATAACCACACCTTAAAATACCTGGAAGACAGACCTGTTCCTTTCCAACTTAATCAATATACCGTAGGTTTTTTAATTAAGGATGGTTATGTTTGCCGTGGTCTGTGACTTACAATACAATGGAAATAGAATGATAGGTTCCCCATCTTCAAAGCGTCTGATGAAGTGGGATTTTCTCCCACGAAAGCTCATGCAATAAATAAATGTGTTAGTCTTTAAAAGTGCCACAGGACTCCTTGTTTGTTTTGCTGACCTAGACTAACACGGCTCCCCCTTTGGAAATAGAATGGAAAGGGAAGGATGACCATAGGGATATCTTATTAAAGGCAAAGTGTAATAATTCCAATCATCACTTCCACACTAATCACTTGTTTTGGTCTTTTTGTAAAGGAATCAAGTGTTATTTTATTTAAAACGGGGAACATACAACTATGGGCCCCATTGTGAACCCCTTACACTGGTGAGCAATAATGCACACAAACTGCCCCCAGGAAATCAATTGAACTAGTTGTGTGAATCCTGTTCCCCCAACCGGAGTAGGAAGTCCACAATTCGCCATATCTAGTTTAATTCTTGGAATAATTTTTCTTCTGCTGCCAAGTATAAGACAAAAGAAGTAGGTTTCTTACCTGTAACAGATGTTCTTCGAGAAGTGCGCTCATGCCCATTCCAATTCAGGTGTATGCATGCCGTGTGCACGATCGTTGGAGACTTTTCCCCAGCGGTTCCCGTTGGGTCGGAGCAGGCACCCCCTGGAGTGGCACCTCCATGGCGCTGCATAAGCATTCCTGCCGACCCTCCAGTTCCTTCTTGCCTATGCTTCCGACAAGAGGAGTTGGCAGGTGTGTATTGGAATGGGCATAAGCACACCTCTTGAAGAACATCTGTTACAGGTAAGAAACTTGCTTTTCTTCTTCGAGTGTGCTCATGCCGATTCCAATTCAGGTGAGTCATGAGCTAGCCTAAGGATGATGAGTCATTCATAACAGTCTTGAGGATTGCCCTTCCCATGGCTGCGTCCTCCCTGCTTTGCTGGTTGATCGCGTAATGTGCGGTGAAAGTGTGAACTGAGGACCAGGTTGCGGCCCTGCAGATTTCTATGGCCGGGACATGAGCTAGAAAGGCAGTGGAGGATGCCGATTGAGCATTACACTATGGGGCTGGGCGCTTTGCCAGGTTGTAACATGTTTTAATACACGAGGAAATCCAGGAAGAAATCCTCAGAGGTTACCGGTTCTCCTCTCATTCTCTCTGCTATGGCTGCAAAGAGTTGAGTGGTTTTCCTAAAGGCTTTTGTTCTATCTACGTAGAACGCCAGTGCTCTGTGAACATCTAGCATGTGTAGTGCTCTTTCCCTTCCACTGGAGTGAGGCTTAGGGAAGAAAATGGGTAGGAATATTTCCTGACTACAGTGGAAGCTAGAGACTACCTTGGGATGAAAGGTGGGGTGAGGGCATAGCTGTACTTTATCCTCATGAAACACCGTGTAAGGCGGTTCTGATGTTAGCGCTTTTAATTCTGATACCCTTCATGCGAAGTGATTGCTATCAAGAAAGCGACCTTCCATGATAAGTATAGGAGACAGCAGGACCCCATAGGCTCAAAGGGGGACCCATCAGTTTTGATAGCACTAGGTTCAGATCCCATGAAGGTGCTGGGTGGAAAATTGGGGGGTAGAGTCTCTCTAAGCTTTTGATGAACCGCAATATTAGTGGGTGGGTCAAGGTTGACCTGTCCTTTTCCCGTGCGTGGAAAGCTGAGATGGCCACTAGGTGCACCTTGATTGATGCTAGCACCAGGCTAGATTGCTTTAAGTGGAGGAGATAGTCCAAAATTAGCGGAATAGGGGCATTTCCTGGGGGAACCCCTTTCCCCAGGGCCCACTCCAAGAAGCGAGTCCATTTGGCCGTATATCATAGAATAATAGGGCTGGAAGGGACCTCACGAGGTCATCTAGTCCAACCCCCTGCTAAAAAGCAGGACCACTCCCACTAAATCACCCCAGCCAGGGTTTTGTCTAACCGGGCCTTAAATATCTCCAAAGATGGAGATTCTACCACCTCTCTAGGTAGCCCATTCCAATGCTTCACCACCCTTCTAGTGAGAAAGTTTTTCCTAATAGCCAACCTTGACCTCCCCAGCTGTAATTTGAAACCATTACTCCTTGTTCTGTCCTCTGTTACCCTCGAGAACAGCCTAGCTCCCTCCTCTTTGGAGCGCCCCTTCAAGTAGTTGAAGGTTGCTATCAAGTCTCCCCTCAGTCTTCTCTTCTCTAGATTAAATAAGCCTAGTTCCTTCAGTCTCTCCTCATAAGTCATGTTCCCCAGCCCCCTAATCATTTTTGTTGCCCTCCGTTGGACTCTTTCTAATTTGTCCACATCCTTTCTGTAGTGGGGAGCCCAAAACTTGACACAGTATTCCAGATGTGGCCTGACCAGTGTCGAATAGAGGGGAATTATCACATCCCTCGATCTTCTGGCAGTACTCCTACTGATGCAGCCTAATATGCCATTGGCCTTTTTGGCAACAAAAGCACACAGTATATGCCTTTCTTTCTACTCTCTAGGAGAACCTTCCTAACTTGACTCGAGCATTCCTTCTCCCTCTCACTCAACCACAAATTTTCCATGCCATCAAGTGTAGGGACTCAAGGTTGGGGTGGCGCAGCCATCCGTGGGCCCGAGAGATCAGATCTGGCCAGAGGGGCAGTGGGGTCGGGGGGCTCGTTGACAGTTGCAGCATCGTTGGGTACCAATGTTGCCTGGGCCATGCGGGGGCGATCAGTATGATTGACACTGTGTCTCTTTTCACCTTCAGAAAAATTCTGTGGATGAGGGGAAAGGGGGGGAAAGAATATAGCAGCCCCGACCTCCAGTCCAGAAGGAATGCATCTGAGAGGGAATCCAGGCTGTGGCCTTGGAAGGAGCAGAACTGGGGGCACTTCTTGTTCTTTTTGGTGGCAAACAGGTCTACTTGGGGAAAACCCCACCTTTGGAAGATTTCCCAAAGCACATCCGCCCTGATGGACCATTCATGACCCGCGAATGCCTGACTTAGGCTATCTGCCAGGGCGTTCTGTGAGCCCGGGAGGTGAGAAGCCTCCAGGAGTATCCAATATGCTATCCTCTCCATCCACAATTTCATCAACTCTGCATGGGGGGAAGATCAGGCTCCTCCCTGCCGATTCAGATAAAACATTGTCGCAGTGTTGTCCGTTAGGACTGTTATGTGCAGGCCCTGAATCTGCACTTGAAATGCGTGGCAGGCTAGCCGGATTGCCCTCAGCTCTTTTGACGTTTATGTGTATGTAACCCATATGCCTAAAAAAAGGCTCTCTCTTTGAGAGACCTACTGAGGATGGGTTATTGTTGCTGGGCAGATTAGCTACCCACAACCAAAAACTTCTGGAAGCAGGGAGTGGTATCGACGACGAGGATTGCCTTGGGGGTCATCTACAGTGTCATAATTATTGGTAGGGCTACTCTTGAGGAGCCTTCTGACACCAATATGTCTGTCATAGGGTCTGGGTCCTCTCGAACCTCCTCAATTTGGAGGTTTAGGCCCTGATCCACCCTCTTAAATACGGTCTGATGTGCTTTATAGTCCATCGGGGGGGTGGTTGCTGATGGCTCCATCAGGGCCTCGTCGGGGGAGGAGGATGAAGATGTCTGGGGTCCACCTTCTGGATTTCGGGACTCCTGGTCCCCACGCTCTAATATCTCTCTCTTCTCCCCTGTGGGGGTGGCTGTGCTAGGGGCCCCAAATTCCGAAGCCTCCGGGTCCTGCCCTAGGGCCACTGAAGTAGGCGCCTTCAGGTGGCCTTTAATCTTTGGGGAGTTTGAACCTGCAGCATGGGAGGGTTTGCTGCTTGAGATTGCGGACAGTTGCTCAAGTGTTTGTGGGCTTTGGGCCTGGTGATATGCCCATGGGGTCCAGAAAGACTACTGCATTGGGGCCTGCCACTGGGTATGTCCTAGACTTGAACTAACCTGGTAGGATGGTCCCCTTGATACCTCCGAATGGTGGGTCTCTGCCTCTGAGGTTTGGGACTCTGACATTGGAGACCAGGATGGTGCCAATACCGATGTCTTCCCGTCGGGTTGTGCTGACGAGTACTGACTATAGTGTTCATGTCTGGGTAAAAACTGGTGCACAGGGGACAGTCTACACTGGGGCAGAGATCGGTACTGGGCTGTGTGGTTGATGACCGGTGCCATGACGGTGACTGGTGCCAGAACCAGGACCAGTGCCAAGATGGTAATCGGGACCAGGACCTGGACTGAAGATGGGACCCCGACCGGTGCCAAGATCGAGTCTGACAGCAAGACTGACGTCAAGTCGGACTGGTGCCTAGTTCGAGACTTATGATGGGGCTCAGACCAGTACTGAGGCAGGGACTGGTGCCTGGATATGGATTGGCTCCAGGGTTGCATCTCCCTCAACCTTGGGCTGTAATGGGAGGGAGAGAGCTGGTGCCTACTGCGTGACTTGTGGTGTGATCTGCTGTGCTCCAAGAAGAGGGTCTGTACCGGTATGGGGACTGGTGCTTAGATCTGGAGCGGTACTGAGACAGAGACTTCTGCCTCGACTGCGACCTGTCCAACGAAATCGGATGCTGATGTGGTGGTAACTGGAGCCGAGGTAAGCTGTGCGCAGGAGGCATCGATTTTAACATTGGGGGCTTTCTCCTTGAAGTTGGTCCAGGTCTCAATGCCATGTATGATGAAGCGGGGGACTGCATTGCCGTCATGGCTATGAAGTCCCGTGCCGCTTCAAAGGTGTCAGGTGTGGATGGCAGGGATACTTATGTGGCACCATGGAGGTGCCACTCCAGGGGTCGCCTGCTCCGACCCGATGGGTACCACTGGAGAAAAGTTTCCGACGATCGTGCACGTGGTGCGCGTGCACCTGAATTGGAATCGGCATGTGCGCACCTCTCGAAGAAGAATAGAAACTTGCTGTGGAAAAAGTGTTCTTGATGTTGAGTTAGCAGAACTATTTGCTGTAGGCCTTCCCAGTATGCATGAGGTTCACTAATGGAACTAGCAATGAGGCCACTGGAAAACAGGAAGGCAAGAAGCCATCCAAACGATTCCACTTGGAATGGCACCATACATGGGAACTTTCAGGCCCAAAGGAATGTTATAAGGAAGTTATGAATAGTTCAAAAAAGGGGACTGTGATGGAAGTGCCTCCTCAACAATGTAGCATGGACAACAATACACAACAGTTTGGGACATGATGTGAAGAATACTTGGTCCAACACAAACTGAAGGGGAAACTTAAGTAGAATGTAATTACTCAGGCTGGAAATTTCCCAGAACAAATCTTGCTCTTACGAAAGTGCCATGGGATCTTTAATGACTATAAATGATTAGGCCCTTGATTTTATCTCAAATATAAGGAACTAGTGTTTCAAGAGAATTTTGGATAAAATGTGATGATTTATTTATACAGCTGTTTTGACTGTTGTGTATGTCATCTTCCCATCTACGAGGGCACTGCCATATATAGAGACTGACTGGCGTTTTGTATTCACTTCTCAAACACATGCTATATGCTATCTCACAGATGTCTTCTTTTTGTTTTCTTATTTTAGAGTAAGATATTAAAACTAAGAGGATTAAAATTGAAAGTGGCCATGCCATTTGCTCCTTATGTACGAAAGAGTACAACAATAAATACAATACACTGTTTCTGCAGCATACAATTTGTCATTTGAACCAGTGGAATACCGAGGGTCTCCGGCGCCCAGAGGTCAAGCGTAAATTTGCACCCCCCACCCTGCCTGCACGGGGCAGGAGGTGTCCTGGGGAGAGGGGGATCTATATCTGCAAAGCGTGTGTTGGGGAGGAAGTAGGGGACCAAAGGCTTGGTGGGTGAAAAAGCAGGCTTGGTTCTGCTGCCCCGCCCCCCTCTAACCTAGTGCATGGTGCTCACACTGAGTGCTCACCGCTCAGGGAAGTGAGCTTTGCAGGGCCAGCTTTGTTCTGTATTTTTGCAGGGGAGGCAGTGTTAATATAGACAGCTCCTACTGGCAAATAAGTGCTCTCCCTGCTTTTATTTGTGTGGTGGTTTTCCTTTTTTTTTTTTTTTTTTTTTTTAAAAGATGCAGAGTCACAGTTGAGGACTCAGGATATGCTTTTCGCCTCTCTTCCCTGCCAGGCAGTAGTGGAAATTCCCATTGCATGGCACAAACAGTGGGGTGGTCACAGTCTTGCACCTTTTCCCCAGATTCTTCAAAGCTGAAGGCCGCTTTTTCGGCTGTCCTCAGCCCCTGCAGCCCTCAGCCCCTGCAGCAGGAGACTTGGGGAGAATTCCCACCTAAGCAGGTTCCATCCAGCCCTTATACCTCACCCCCAGCTCCAGGGATATGTCAACACTAGCAATTTAGGTCAACTTAAGGACCCTTAAGTCGACCTAAATTACTCCCTGTCTACACCAGACTTTCATTAAGAAATTCCTTAAGTTGACTTAATGAAAGCTTAGGTTGACCTAATAAGAACCGTCCATTAGGTCGACTTAAGTCTTAAATCGACTCCTTAAATTGACTTAAGGACGGTGTGGACGAGGAGTAACCCTTAAGTTGACTTTATTAAGTCGACTTAAGGATAGTTAGGTCGACTTAACAAAGTGGACTAAGTCGACTTAAAGTTAAGTCGACTTAGTCCACTTTGATAAGTCGACTTAATAAGGATGGCTTTAAGTCAACTTAAAGTTGACCTTATTAAGTCGACGTAAAGTTGACTTAACTTTTTCTAGCATTGACATATCCCAGGAGTCCCCCTGGCTCTCACCCTCCCTTGCTTACCACGTTGCAATGATGAGGGAAATCCCCCATCCTAGCCAGGTAGGTCAGGGAACTTGGAAGCCCTGGCTGCGGCGACTGGGCTGGCATCCCCTATGTGCAGCTCTGGGGGCCAGAGTGAGCGGTCGCAGCCCCCAGTCATGCCCTCTCCGACTCCTTCAAGGCTGGAGACAGTTTTTCAAGCCTCAGCCTCTTCAGTGGCTAGCTTGGGGGGGGGGGGAGCCCCATCCCTCTCCCAGGGCAGAATCCAGGTCAGCCGTTTTCTCCTGCTGATACTCACACTCAGCTGAGCTGCAAATGACTGTCAGGCAACAGCAACAGTCCCCCAGAGCAAGGGTGGTGAGGGCCCACCCAGCACCTCTTCCCAGGATGGTGCCTAGGGACATACCCCTCCCCCACCCTCAGTATGCCACTGATTTGAACATAATGATATTAACAGATTTATTACCTAATCTTCTTGCAAGTCCAAAGTCAATGAGTTTGATTCTTGCACCCGTCTTGTTGACACACATAATGTTTTCTGGCTTCAAGTCCAAGTGGACAATGCCCTGTTTATGGATGTACTGAACTCCATCTGAGATCTGCCTCATGTATTTAATGCACTCTATCTCTGTCAGTTCAAAGTCCTCATCAATGATTCGTTCAAAGAGTTCTCCTCCAGAAACACTGGAACAAAAGAAAAGAAAAAGTTGGGGAGGCAGGAATTACAGGAATTTAGAAATATATCTTTATTTATTTATAAACTGGACATTACCCTTCTACACGTTGAGATGGGTTCACATTACTAACAGTTCTGGAAGGGTTTTGAAAGTGTTTTAAGTACACAGCTTTTGTGTTGGAATGGAAATTTCCATGTACACCGCAGAAAAAATGATCACTCATATAAGCTGTCATCGTTTATGAAGTAGCCTGGTGGACCTCAACCTTTTCCACACTGGGACCTTGTTTTCATTAACAGTCCCAGCCCAGGTAGATGGATCTCGTGATAATGGAAGGACAAAGTGGTTTTGACACTCTGGCAGTAGCTTATGACCCCCCCTGGGAATCCTCCTAATATTAAAGAACTCAAGAAAGGAATTCAAAATGGAAAAAAAAGCCAAACACATGGTGGGAGAAGAAACTGTGGATCTTAAAACAAGAAGGGATGGGTCCAGGGAAAAGGGGAAGGTTCTAGCTGGATTTGCAGAAAGGTGGGTTGTTTGAGGATGGCGAGGGGCAGAAAATGACCAGAGAAGAAAGACTCTACAGTCATAAAACAAAATATTAGTTATTTTTTATACATTGTGAATTATTCAACTTGTTCTACTAATGTCCAAAGATGGGAAATACTTTTTATTTATGTTATGGGTGACACACAAATAAGGGAGAGAATGGCGAAAAGCGCCTTTGCCCCCATATATCTGTTCTAAATGAAACACTACATGCTCTTTATATCACTTAATATTTTGCACCATTTACTGTCACTGCCAAATGTAATTGTATATTTCAGTTACAGAAGGAAAACATAATAAAAAAGCATTTCAATGTTTATAAATTGTCAGATAGACGGTAAGAAATTGTATGTCCCTCACGTATTAAACTGAAATAGAAACATCTGGAGCTCTGGATTCCTTTTGTTACTTTAACTATAAGGTTTCAGAAAATATATAATTAGATAGCTACTGCAGTTTCCTATTAAAAAGTATTGGAGAACTAAACATGGAAACAATAAGGACAGCATATGCTTGACAAACTCAAATGATTACATGGATTACGATGTAAAACTAAGACAATGGCTAAAGTGCTCAGATAAACACATCCAAAAATCAAGTTTCTTGGTTCTAACAGTTTATGTGTTCAATATGTTAGCAACCAGTGCAGAGATGTTTAGGAAAGCATCTGTTCTCAGAAAGTATGTGCTTTGAGAACTATGCAGTTCCAAAGTAAATACCATCCTTGGACTTTGTAAGAAATGCAGAGGAGGCAGCTTCTTGTCAGAGACAACTGTGTTATTTGAGTTAAAAGAGGATTCCCAACAAAAGACCTTATAAATTAAAAAGAAAGGACAAAAACCTTCCAGTGAAATATACTTCAGTGGCTGCCAAAAATAGACCTAATGACTAATCTGAACAATTCTTTTTTTGTACTATAAATGCCAGTCTTTTTGGCTCTGCGTTTGCAGAGTCTGTGCCATCATTTCTAGTATATCCTTTTAGCCATGTAAGATGGAAATGAATCGCTGTCAACCTACGTGCCTGCTGTTCTCTCTCCTCATTCCTCTGGCTATTCTGGTAATGTCATCAAGATAAACTGTGCTTGCATATCCTAGATTCTTGGTGTTTCTTTTATTTCCTGCAATTTATATTACATTAGAAAAGCAGAGTGGTTTACAAGTAGCTTCTTTTTCTGACTGTGTTTTTAAAGGTTCTTTGAGGTGGCGGATTGATCAAGCGTAGCCCAAATTCCATGCACTGGAAGAGGGAATACTGTTTTTATTTCATGCCATTAGAACAATGGACATTAGACCATCAGATAAGGGCCACGCCAGTCAATGGGAGTCTTTCCATTGATTTTAATGGGCTTTGGATTAGGCTCTCGAGAAGCAAACCCTTCAGGATGCATCTCCAAGCTATTGCACTCTTAAGACACCTATTATTTTAAGATTGTGACCATAGAGAAATGACTGTCATTTAAAGAACCTTTTTTGGAGCTTCCTTGTGTGAAATCTTATCTTCAACATATTTTGACATATCCCCAAGCTCAGATCAAAATACACAGGCTTGCTGGTTTGTGACAACTCATTCACAACCAATGAATGGGGATTCCTTTGCATTTTAATAATCTCAGGTTTATTGGTCTTTGGAAACATAAATTCACTTTATAGGACAAGAGAGAGAATCTGAAGGCACTTAACCCTAAACTTTCAAAGCAACTCACAGAGCATTACATGTTTTAAATTAAAATATTCTCCTTGCCACAGAAATATCTACTGAGAGGGGAGTTCTTCTATATGTAGAAATCAAACTGCCTAGCATGTGATTGCCCCTGGATTTCCAAGCCAGGTGATAAACTGTAGACAAATTGCAGCTTTTTCGGAGAAGAGCAACTGAAATGATTTAAGGTGCTGAAGGGATTGATTTTTGAGAATCAATCAAAAGAACTTAATAGCTATATCTTAGCTAAGGAAAGCCTCTGGTAGTTCTGGACATTTAAACTGCTCAAATTATTTGCATAGGGTATACGCCAAGGAGAGATACCAGGAGAAATAACCAGATACTTTGGGATGAAATTAAAAGAAAAAATTCAGACTGAATATCAGGAAAAATAAGTCCTCATGGCAATGAGGTCTATAAGATAATGGACAAGTCTGCTAGTGGAAATCTTGAGGCATGTAAAACTAGAGGGTTCAAAGAACTGAAATTACATCTTAGGGAAGAATCCTGCACTGCAATTTTGGGGTCTGGATTCAGTGACCTAACATAAAAAACTCTGCATACATAAGAGATAAACACCCACAGGTACAGGATAAGCTCTTTTAGCCCAGTTGGTTTTAAGTGGGTTCTGGCTGTATGGCAAGTGGGTCAGATTGTTACTATTTCTAAACAAATTGTAAATGTCTTCAGTCTTCATTCATCTTCATAAAAATGAATTCTCTTCTTGAAGATAGAAGATCAATGGGAATAGCCTACCTACATGACAAAAGCAGAATTTGGCCCATGATATACGTACACATGATCAGATTTTTAGAAGAGCTCATCTCAGATGGTGGATGGCCCCTTGGATAGCCCAGTGTGCACTGAGGAACTGTTTCTGGCTATGATTGGAAAATAAAATTGCCTGGAAAGAGACTCTGGGTCTGGCAATAGATTCTCTGTGTGATTACAGATCATCTCCCATCAAGCCACTGCAATGAAGTTTCCAAAAGTACTCAATAGGCAACAGCTACTACAGAGAACAATCAGAGCTGTTAAATGCTGAGCACTGTTGAAAATCTGTCCACTTCATTGGAGTGGGTCAATGGGAGATGAGCCCTTTTGGAAACCTGCCTGCATTTTTATACCCTGATCAGAACAATGGGAACTGCTTAGCTGTTGAGATCTTCTAAAATTTTGGCCCATAAACTGTGATGTGCAAACATAAGCTAGTTTAAAACCTAAAATCATGCCTAAACACAGACTAAAATAACTAAACTCTGTGGTATTTAAATGCATCGTATCTTTTAAAATAGGGGTCGGATGGTGGTGGGGGAAATTAATGGTGTGCAGAAACACAGTCTATCCAGAACCCTTTATACATTTTCTTCTGTTTTCCATTAGGTCTGCCAACTCCCGGTTGCAAACGAAGTAGGCTTTTTCCTCTCCCTACTATCACCAACTTGCTCCAGTTTTAAACCCCAAAATAAAAAGCACTATCTTATATTGACCCGCCAAAGTTGCATAACAAGGATTCGATCTCTGAAATATGCTTGTGCTTTCACAAACAGTCTAAACACGCACCAGCTTCAGACAAATAGAGCTACGTTCTCTTTGCTTAAAGTAATCTGTATTTTGCTAGGAAGATCAAGACAGCAATAAAACTCCTTTCCTTTCCCGTTTTATGCAGCACAATGGGAAGCAGCTGTGCGGGGAACATAACCATTGACCTGTTGTTTTGGGGAAAATATCATCAGAGATCACGAATTGATTTTTTTTCCTGCTGCTGCTACAAATATGGTGCTCACATTAAGCACGTATACTGATAGATTATGCAACTGTCATTTTGGTTATACATGCTCTCATTGCTGGTGAAATCTGAACACTGCATTCCAATCTGTACTGTATTATATAGAGTTACGTCTTGAAAACTATTCCAGCACAGGGACACCTTTTAAGCCCTGCCTCTGCACAAGTGAAAGAGTACACACTCTGATCTACACATACGGACTATGTTGGCCGATGGCAAGACAGACAGATTAAATGGCTATTGCATAGTTCTAACACTAGAAAGTTGCTCTGTACTGTGATTTGTAGGTAGCCTCTCTGCCACTTTCAGTGATGATGTGGGCTGGAAAACCAAAGTGAATAGTGTAGAGAGGCCTGGTGAGTGTGGGAAATAGGGCACCATTGGTTTATTAAACAATTCAACAACTAGGAAGTAGCACAATAGTTTTTGAACGTGGTCCTGCTTCATTTTTCTTGGCGTGAAGGGTGGTCACAGGGACTTGAGAGTGGTGGGGTGGAATTAAAGAAAACGAAACAGGTATCCTCACTCAGTCCCTTCTATAACTAAGTCAGTCTGGGCTGTGAGTTAGGGAGATTCTGACATTAACTGCAGCTCAGGTAGTGTTCAGCAAGTCTGCAGGGTGGGATTAACTGTCTGGGGGCCCCAGGGTGCCCCCCTCTGCGGCCACCCCCACCTGGTGAGCTGTTGCTGGGGGCACCCTAGGGCCAGAGGGCGCTCCCGCCTCAGTCCCACCCTGGCCAGTCTGCCCCCCTTTGGGAGACAGAAGGGGACTGGCATGCAGTGTGGCCCCCAGTGCAGCCCCTTAGGGCCACAGGCACCAACCAGCCCTGTCCCCTCACCATAGTGAACAGGTGCTGGCTTGCTCTGCCCTGCCCTTGGGGGGCTGACATGCTGGCCCAGGGGCAGGGTCGGAGCGCAGAGCCTGGCCTCTACCTCCAGCATCCTGCCCCCCACCCGCCACACACCCCGCGACAGCAGGGCAGGAGTGCTCTCAGCACTCCCCCAAGCCCTGCTGATGCTGAGTGGGGCAAGGGGGAGTCAGAGGTTTTAGGGGCTGGAGCCCGGGGCCCCCCTTTAAGCTGGGGCCCGAGGCTTCAGCCCCTGTGATAATCTGGCCCTGCCATTCTGGGTGCTAGAGAGCCAGGGAGAAGTATACATTCCTCCTTGCATCCATTAATTTAAATTTAGTAGTCTCTTTATCATCTATCTAGATTTCCTATAGCACCCTTCACTTTAGTACCCAAGTGTTACGTAACCAAATCTCCTATCTTCTCTGCCAAGGAGAATACTACAGGTTGATCCACTGGGCTCGCTTAAGGATGCAGACAGAGGACCCTGCCTTTAATGAAAAATAAATTTTACTTTTTTTTTTTTTTTTTTTAATAGATATGACTATAAATGTGCTGAGTAGAATTTTTCAAAGTTCAGCTATTCTGTTAGACTTTCGCTTTGGTGTTGGCATTCTGCATCACATCCTTCTCTAATTTACTGATTAATTCATTGATTCTGCACAGCCGTTCCATCATCTATGAAAAATGACTGGCCAGTATTTAAATAAAGGATGGGTAGTACTTTATCTAATGCATACTTAGAGGTTGCCACATCAAATAAATAATAATAATCTTATCCCCAAACCTTTTCTCATTTCTAGAACAAGTCTGGAACTGAAGATTCTGAAATATTTGGTTATATTTCTCTCTCCAATTGGTATTTTTGATTTTCGCATTCCTCTATGTTTCCACATTCCAGCTGGAAGCAGAGAGAAGAAATACCAGGAAAGTACCATTCCTTCAGTATTACCAAGTAAACCAGGCGCAGAACACAAGAGAAATCTCCTAAGTGCCTGTATTCATGAAATTTTTAGTCAGATTGTATAGGCTCTGGTGTATCTCCACTGAAATCAATGGAGATACATTAGGAATAATTGGGCCAAAGATGTTTAAACAACTTTAATAAACCCTTGGACAAACTTTGGGCACCACGAAAGTAAAATGCACTCATTACTTTCCTTTAGTAAGCTCTGGGTTATACTCACATTTCCAAGACCATGACGATGTTGGCTTTTTCTTCAAAGGCATCTACACACTGGACAAGTTTTGGATGGTGTAGACAGTTCATGATGCCGATTTCCTGCCTTATATTTTCTTTATCCTTAGCTGAGTATGCTTTGAAAAATTTTCCTGCCCAAACTTTTCCAGTTTTCTTCTCAACAAGTTTAAAGACTTGTCCAAATTTCCCCCTGAAAATACACAACTATTTCCATGAAATAATTTTTAATATTTTATGATCTACGAAGACTAAAACCAAAACTTAACTCAAAACTTTTTCAGTGTGGTTAACTCAAACGTTGCATTGAAAACACTCAATCACAGTTATTAGTCCAAATGCTGTTCAAGACTTGTAGGTACTGTACTTATAGGTGTGTGAAGGTCTCTATTAGGTGTCTGAGTAGGCCATCGAGCACACTTCTGAATCTGCCTACTCAGACACCTAATAGAGACCTTCACACAACTGTAATTATGGGACCTACACCAGTCAGTTTCAAATACACAAATACTTCCTATGGCACACCCAAAAGCTTCCTCAACAATGGGCTGTTTCTGCCTTACAGCCAGGTTGCACTGCTAAGGCAGGGCCGATTCCTGCCTCTCTGCCCCGCCCCCTTTGGGTTTTCACGGGGAAGGAAGGCACGTGCAACAGTCTCTGGACTGGGCGGTCTCAGTGCTGAGCACCAACGGCGCCAGAAGCAGAAATCAGCTGCAGCAGAACTTGACACTGACCCACAGGCTGGGTGGCCTGCTGAGGTGAGTCGGGGGTGGAGGTGGCCTTCCCTCCACATCCGAAGTGGTGGCTGTCCTGCGTCCTGCCAGGTGTGACTGGTAGGAGCTGCCTGGCACGGTCACTCATCCCCCTTGAACGCTCCATGCCCCCAAGGGAGCTAGATCCACAGTTTGCAAACCTCTGTTCTAGAGGCCCCAACATTATTAGTTCAGGCTACAGTTGTAATGTGAACTTGCGTTCAATTCCACCCTGACCATGACCCTTATCAATGGAAAACAGAACAAGAGACAGCTAGTTGTGTTCCAGAGAGGAATATACGGAGGCAGGATCCTGCATCCTTGATTGCCAGCAGCCAAACCAATCCCTCAAAGAGTGGAGGGCACTTTGCATAGGCACAACCCCAAGTACTGAGATGTATTGCCAACTTAATCACTTGCCTTGAATGAGCAATACTATTAATGCTTTTGCTCTTGGGAACATGGCCACTGTCAACAGAGAATCTATTCTACCAACAGGGAGGAGAGTTTAATCTTATTAGTGATAATGGATATAATGGAGCTGTAAATACACTGTGGGTTTCTGCCTTTCAGATTGATTTCTGACCAGAGAATAAAAATTAAATCACTTAGCATTTATGGACTTCATTCTCCTCACCAGAAACATATGTGAGGTCTATTTAAAAATATAAATGAATGGAAGTGAAGAGCCTTTTTGAAGAGAAGACGAGACCTCCTTCAAACTCTCTTTTTTCTGTACACAAGGAACCCAGCTAGAATACTAAGAACGTAGAGTACCACACTGAACACATTTAAGAATGCACCCTCCTCACTCTTTATAGCCTTGAAAACACGATATTTCAAGGACTAAAACAAGAAGCCTAATGTTCTACTTACGATCCCAATCTTTCTTCAATATTGTAGAACTCCGTAACTTTTTGCTCTGTATTTATAGTGACAGTCCGATAGTCGACCTCTGTGTCTTTCACTTCTATAAATGAGGATTAAGAAGAGCGATTAAAAAAATCATACCATATGTATTAAAGATGGAGAGATTCTTTTGCCTTGCTAAAATTATGGCCTTCTTACCATCATCCGAGAGCTCAGCTTCATCTTTAGGTTCTATTAAAGAAAAGGGGAGCGGGAGGGAAGAAAAGATAGATGATTAACTCCTTACTAAATAGAATGCAAATGCTTAAAGAAAGCAATTATTCCACCAATCAAAATCCTTTTGAGTAAACAGCTGATCTGATGATTAGGTACCAAAATGCCACAGCTAACAAGGCCGATATACTAAATATACAGTAAAAATCTGTTCATTCAATTTCAATTTACTAAATTATAACCTGGTGGCACAAGCTAGGCACTTCTGTTGCCATTAGTGTAGAATATCCTTTGAAGAGAAAGCAGTCAGTTTTATATGTCTACTGGGAACATACAACGTAAGGAGTCAGCTCACTGGATCATTTAATATACTGCCTTCAGAATGTTCAGAGGAAAGGGAAAAAATAAAAGAAACCTTTACAATAATCAACAAGAGTCCTGTGGCACCTTCTAGACTAACAGATTTTCTTCGGCATAAGCTTTCGTGGTCTATAACCCACTTTGTCAGATGCATCTGACGAAGTGGGTTATGGTCCACGAAAGTTTATGCCGAAGAAAATCTGTTAGTCTAGAAGGTGCCACAGGACTCTCGTTCTTTTTTGCTGTACAACAGACTAACACGGCTACCCCTCTGGAAATTTCTTTACAATAATCAATCCCATGAAGCCCCTAATTGTCTAATGCCTGTGTACAGGGCACACATATTTCTCACTCTGGCATCTAAACCTGAAAGTATAAAAGCCAAAACAAAAACCCCTGAGAAAGGCCGTTCTTTGAGGATGGCCACCCAATTTTGCAAACCTAGAGCTTTGGGTAGCTCAGGTGAGCATCCACAGTTTTCGATGCTTCTCTGAAATGAACTGCCTCGTCATTTAGGCCCAATTTTTAACAGAACCTCAATTCCAAATAATGGCATTGGGGATGGGAAGGGCAGGTGTTGGTGACAGCACAATTCAGAGCTGCTCTAAGTTTCTGAGGCTGCTTGAAATTGCTCCTCATGAATGGACTGGTTGTCAGTGGCCTAAGGATCAGTGAGCTGTGATGTTTCACAGCTACTAAATGCAGTTCTCCATCCAAACAGCTGGAGCTAACTATCCGACCCTACCACTGAGTTTGTGTACTCCTACCCATGTGATTTAACTTCTCACTGCCAATGGATTTTTACACTATTTATTATTTATACAAAGGCCCCAAACATGCTAGGTTCTTTACAACATGAAGCCGGATGCAGTGATCAGTATTAAAATAGTAGGGATGGGCGAAGGGAGCGGGGCAAAGTGCACAGTAATAAGAATATACAGTTATTCAGCTATGTTACATGCACATCTTTATGTGACAAGACAGATTAATTTGACCCCCTCAATCTTCTGATAACAACCAGTAGATGGTGATGAGTCTGCAAAATGATAGCCAGACAAGTTGAGTGGATTTAATCAATTGACAGAAGCTCCTCACCTCCTCCTCTCCCTGCCGTGTTTGTGATAATATTTACAGAGAAACACTGGTCTGCAGTCTGCCACTGTAGTAGGGAAGTAGGAAGGGAAGGCTGCCTTCCCCCACTCAGCGAAAGCAGGGCTCAGATTTTCTCCTCTGGAAATCACGCTTACATTGAGCACTTCACATTTTCCTCCCCTTTTAAGGGCTGCATGAGAGAGCAGATCCCATCCTCGTTGCCAATAGCTGCGTCTGCCAAATGTCCTGGAGCTGGACTTGCTGTGTACGAAACCTGCACATCACTGCATCAAAGACGTGGACTGGGAATACTGCAGTCCACACGTGGATGCTCTAAAAAAGGTACAGCTCTCCTGTGGCTGAGCACAGCCAAGATAAACTCTTTCTCAAGTGGAAATCACTGTTACTAAGTGAACATCAAAGCTGGCCATGCATCCTATGTTTCTTTATGACTCATTCCATTACTTTAGCAATGGTGAACATACGGCAACCTGCTCAGTTCACTCTCCAGATAATAATACCTGGCCCTGCTAAAGCACTTCCCAATGGAGGATCTCCAAGTGTTTCACCAACATCATGGGACCTCGAAACGTCTGTGAGGCAGGCATTAAGCCTCTTTCAAGAGACAGGTAAACTGAGGCTAAAGCTGTGTCTTCACCAGTGCTTAATTGCTGGGACTAAAGACATTTAAAAAAAAAAATTTGTAACTGATGCAGCAAGCCCAGACCTATGAACTGCCAAGCCTAAAGGAGCTGGGTTTCAGTCCTGGGAAGCCCTGACACAAATTAAGTACTGGTCTTCACTCCCCAAAAGCTGTGCTTTTACAGTGAGCTAACTAATGCACATTAGCTCTTTTGCTGTAAAATCCTATTGAAGAAAAGGCTCTGTGGTTTTTACTGGAACACAGCCAGGTGAGATGAACTACAGGTGCATAGCATAGTATTGCCATAAGCCAGTTACAATGCAGTAAGAAGTAATATCATCTTGTCTCTAGGGCTATGTCTACACTTGTAAAGTTAAGTCGACTCTGTTAAGTCAACTTAACAAGGTCGACTTTAAGTCGACTTATGTTGACCTTGTTAAGTCGACTTAAAAGTAGACATAGCCGTCCACACTGGCTTTAAGTCGACTTAGTAAGGTTGACTTAGCGCTATTCCCCGTCCACACTGGCTTGAAGTTGACTTAAGAAGTGGATTTAAGGCTTAAGTCGACCTTCAGAAGTGGTGTTATTCAGTCAACTTAAGCTGTCATTAAGTCGACTTAAGGGAGCGCTTAAGTCGACTTAATAAAAGCCCAGTGGACGCGGCTTTGGGTAGGTCGACTTAAGCGCCCTTAAGTCAACCTAAGTTGCCAGTGTAGACGCACCCTAGGATTTTACTGTGAGAACTAACATGCATTAGCTATCTCATGTAAACCTCCCCCCCTACCTTTTTGGGCAATGAGAGCATTGCCTTAGTTACTTGGCTAGGAGTTTACAGCAGTGAGAACTTAAAGGCCTGATTTTCAGGTGTGTTGAACGCTTACGTTTCCCACTGACTTCCACTGGAATTCTTTGGGTTCAGCATTACTGAAAATCAGGGCTTAAATAACTTGCCCAGGTCAGCTGCAGCATCAAGAACAGCCCTTGCTTCCAATCTCCTACTGAAATCCCTAAATTACCCTTTCTCCCCGACACAAGGAGTTGCATAGTGACAGTGGATTTCTTTACCCACCAGCCCTATCCTTTTCATTTACTTTTTGCACTGCAATACTGTGTAGGTACTCCAGACTCATCGTGCTTGGGATTGTGCAAACATAACACTGTTTTTTCTCTTCATTAAACAAATGATGTCGCTCATTTCCAAGCAGTGATAGTTCTTGAAAGCACAGAAGCAAAAGAACAGTCCGACAGTTTCTAAATCTAAGCATGCTCTTCCTGCAACCAAAGACAGCATGCATTCCAACACAGGGAATTTTTGTTATCAACAGCTTTCTCATACATTTATTGTCACTCTTACTGCTTTCTCCTCTTGGAGAGAAAACAGATCCTTGATTTCTAGCAACCTTTCGGATTTTCTTTTAAATAGTAAGAGAAAGTAATTACACCAAAAGAGCTCCAATTTAGCTACTCGAGCAAAAGAACAAACTGCTTCTATGTGGAAATGTTTGACAAAAAGCTGTGGCAAGTCTTATTTCCACACTGCTCTGCCTCACTGTGCTATTATTTTGCCCTGATGTGTCACTAAATATATATTACAAACTCTCTGTGGCTTTATCTGAAACAGATAAGAACACAAAGGCATGTATAATGTCTTAAGAAACAGGACAAAAGAGCTGGAACACATAATCCACTGCCCAAAGACAGGCAGTAGGAAATATGGAGAATAACTTGTACATTTTAAGTTCCAATTCTGGACTTTTCAGTGCTCTGCAAGCCCCTAAAAGAGGTCTTCATATTCAATGTTGTGTGCATAAAGACAGGCATACAATATATAATTTATTTGGCTATGCCACTGCACTTCTGTTTCTTTGATTTTCTGTTTCAAACACATGGGCTTTGTTCAGTGTAAGTTACAGGATATTTACACTCTACTCTTTGAAACTTCTCCATTGATAAAGATGCAAGAAAAAATTTGAATGGTGCTCGTAAATATTTCCAAGAGCACATAAAATAGGAGTAAGATATTCTGGAAAGACAACTGGTTCAAAAATTCTTTAGAAAATGTGATAGTTATGTAATGTACCATTTTGAGAGCACAGTGCTAGAGACTGAAGTCTTCTGCATGCAGATCAGGTACTTCATGGGCAACTATGTTACAAAATCTCCCACACTGACTCAGGAATATGTCTCAGATTTGAAGTCTCTAGAAATGACAAGATAATTCAGCTTCCCTGCCCTTTACCTTCTCCACTCAGGCTACCACAAATGTGCCAGCTGTTATCAAAGGTGGTGATGTTTTTGGTGTTGTGTCCACTACAAAGTAGATAGAGCCCACCAATTCATTTCCCAAAAGTCAATAAACAGCATTCTCAAACTGGATTAAATCTAGACCCATAACTCTTAGATGAAATGTTCCATATCTCACTACAAATACCCTGAGCTGCAGAAGCTAGTTAACAAACATAGGTAAATAAACATGTATAAACAAATGCAGTTGACATATAATTCACTGCATTCCTAAAACAGACAGAAAAATACTGGCACAGATTTTCCAAGTTAGGTAGATGCCAAAATTGCTCTGCCGTGATACCCAATGGAAGCATGCAAATGGCTCACACCACGTATTAGCAATAATAAATTGCAGATGTTGGCACTCACAAGTTACCAGTAGGAATGTACAAATCTATGTTGGCAATTGGCTGCACCTGCCTTGGAAAATTTAATAGCAGTAAATTAATAGCATTTAATCATTTGTATCAGTAAAGACTAACCTTCTTGTTTCTCTCCTACTTTTACGAATACTGACTCTTGACTGGGCTCACTTATGCCATACACATTAGCCGCTCGCACCCGGAATTTGTACTCCCGGTCAGCCAGCAGGTCCTTGACATTGTAGGAAGTGCTACGGCAAGTAGTGAGATCTGTCCATTTGTTATCCACTGAGTTCCAGGTTTCCACGGTGTAGGACTGCACTGCACTTCCACCATCGTAAGAAGAGCCATACCAAGAGAGTGTGAGGGAAGAACTCTGTATGTCGGAGGCACAGGGTGTTCCAGCTGGGGGATCAGGTTTATCTGCAAACGGGGACACACATCCAAAAAGACATTAGCTCAAACAAATTAATTCTGCCACCTTGTGCTGTTTCTCTCTGGAATATGGCCTCGTGCATGACTGTGCCACTCCAATCCCTCATTCTTGGAGCCCATCTTGTATTTGCAGCCCATACACAGTCTCCAGTAAGCAAGCTGCTCCTCACTCCATGAATGAGTGCCTCTAGCCAGCCACTCATGGGACTATGAAATAGAACGACCCCAGCAAACATCCCCAGTCCCAGATACAATCCTAGGAACTGCCGTCTTACAATGGTCAGTGCCGACAGAACAACGCAAGCTCATCATCAGTTTGTCAGTTTATCAAAGACATTGATAGACACCTGCCGTGTTACCTCAAATGAATCTCCATACACCTTAAACCAAATGCACTGTTTTAGGTAACACAAACAAGTTTATTCAGTACAGAAAGATTTTAAGTGGCTGTAAGTCAGAGGAAAGCGGGTCAGATTTGATCAAAAGTAAATAAAAAGCAAATCTCATTCTAAACTAAGCGTAACACTTTCAGTAACCTTCCACAGTCACCCGGTTCTCACCACAGGCTGGCTGGTCTCCTCCAGCCAGGCCATCCCACTCTGATACACATCAGTTGCCTGATGGTGTTGGTAAATGGAGGTGGAAGAGTTTCTCATAGCCAAAATGTCCCCCTTTTTAACATGTTCCTTCGCTGTCCCGTCTCTCCCATTCCCTGGGGCCTCACCCCTCCCATTCAGGGTCAGGTGACAAACAATAGACATGCATAGTTTTCTCTGGGTCCTGAAACACTGTAATTTGTTGTGGAGTTACTTGCTGATGTCTGGGCTGGTCCTGTGTTCTTGGACTGCTGAGCTGGGTTACCCCCTACAAGTCTTAATGAAGTAGGGGGCCTTCCGGTAGAGTTTTGCCTTGAACCATCTCATAACATGAGACACATATTTGGGAATGTTCCACGGTGAAGCCTCATAAACATACACATGACACTGCAACAAACATACTACTGTAGCCATAATGTTCAGCATGTCATGAACATACCAAAAACACCTGACATGACATCCTTTGCATTAAATACTACACAATTACAGTGTAAAGGTGAACAGGAATGATACACAATTACACCATACAGGTGCACCACATACCTACTCCCTCATTAATCGTTATTTCCCCATCTGATCCACAGAGCTTAACTTTGACCTCTTCTGTTCTGTAACTGTTACATCTGGTTAGCTCTATAGCATACATTTGATAGATTTTTTAGAAGTGCTGTGAACTCTCACAATTTTATTGACAGTCTCATCATGTTTTGTGTTTCCTTAAAGCTACTGCTCCTGTGGCTTAAAGCTCCTGTGGCTTTAAGCTTAAAGCTTCGTGGCTGTGGAATGACAAGCAAACTAAAGTAGGGAACATGTGTTTAGTTTTATTGTTTTCTTATGATAAATACACTCCTGGGCTTTATATGATTAAATAAAAGACCAACAATGTGTTAGTTTCTGGGCAAAATGTCTCACTGCGGGCTTCACAAATACAATGCATCTCTGAGGAAAGAAACTAAACCAGAAGTATCACACCTTTGTGATGGAGTTCTGCGGGAGGAAGTATTTGAATCCAGGAAAATCTGAAGGGCCAGCACAGTGCCCCAGGGGTAGTGGGTTCCAGCTCTCAGAAGTAGGTGCCAGACAGAAGTTCTGCATCCAGAGAGTATGCTTAGGGACCCAAAGATTGGGGTAATGGATGGATGCCAGTCAGACTCTGGAAACATAAAACATCTGGGTATCCAGGGGACTCAGAGGCTTTGACTCCCCTCACATCAGTCTTGTGGGTGGCTGGAAAGAGGCACCTGGCCAGATCTGCGACACTCCCTACTGCTGCAGAGTGGTGACAGTGTAAATGAAAAAGGGGCAGTTTGATTAAATTATATGAGTTCTGCATTAGTGCTAAATATTCAGGTTATTGACTAAAATAGGAACAATTTTCTCTCCCTTGAATACTTATCATTTTGTGCTTTGACTGGTTTAACTTATCCAAAACCTTTTTCTTTTTTGATTTTTGTAATTTCAGGTTCACCAATAAAAAAGAGTTTCTTAAAATGGAATGTAAAGGGTTGTAGCTT
Organism: Pelusios castaneus; assembly: GCA_007922175.1. Taxonomy (NCBI): domain Eukaryota; kingdom Metazoa; phylum Chordata; order Testudines; family Pelomedusidae; genus Pelusios; species Pelusios castaneus. The sequence goes on from ML685777.1 coordinate 9,382,493, forward strand.
TTAATGAGGATAAATAATTTTCAGATGCATGCCCCACAAGAGTCTCCAGCAAGCAGACAAAGAAACTTAATAGCTTAGCAAAACAAACAAGGAGCCCTGTGGCACTTTTAAAGACTAACAAATGTATTTATTGTATGAGCTTTTGTGGGAGAAAATCCCATGCTTTCTTTCTGATGAAGTGGGATTTTCTCCCACGATAGCTCATGTAATAAAAAAATTTGTTAGTTTTTAAAAGTGCCACAGGACTCCTTGTTTGTTTTGCTGAACTAGACTAAGATGGCTACCCCTTTGGAACTTAATAATTTAGGTTATCCATATTCATTTTTGGCATCATTTAAAACACCAGTTCATCAGGAGTCCTCATTATACAGCAGACCTTTAATTAAACCCCAAAATATCAGAGACCAGATGCAATATTGACCTTAACCTCCCAGAATGGCTTATTGTCATTATTTGTAAAGATTCAGGACCTGATCCTCTGATAGCATAAAGGGGCCTTAGAGAGGGCATAAATTCAATTTTCATCTACTTTTAGGCCCCTTTATACTGCTAGACGGGTGTAAGGCTGCCTTCAAGTAAGCAAGAATCTTCAGTCTGGTTCTTTAGAGGTCTAATCTCTGATTCCAGGGTACTTCTTCCAAGGCACTGATGTTTTACTATCATGTCTTACTTCTGTTATGGTAATGCCTATATAGTCTTTAACAAAGATCAGCACCCCAATGTACCAGGCACTCTACCAACACATAGAAATAGCCAAGCCCTACTCTGAAGAGTTTACATCTAAATAAATGAGGCAGACAAAGGGAAGGAGAAAGGAACCTCTATTACCCCCTATTTACAGATGGGGAACCAAGGCACAGAGAGACAAAGTGATGGGTCAGACAGAAAGCTGAGTCAGTGCAGGGTCAGACAGAAAGCTGAGACTTGAATCCAGATCTCCCGAGTTGCAGTCCAGTCCTTGGACTGCAAGACCTTCTCCATCTTACTAGCACTACTGTACAACCTCCTCCCGGCAGTGGATAGAGGGCAGATCTCAGTGCTCCAATCACACACCCTATCAGCAACATTATACAGTACAGCACAAGGAATGACATCAATGGAGTACATGGTTCCAGGCACAAAACTCCAAGAGTGTTGATAACAAACTCCTCCTTTTCACTAGCATTATTACCTGTGGAAACATCACATCATGCTCCTACCTTGCCTACCTCCTCTTCAATATCCACCTGAGACTGTCTGGCAGGGAGCGGAGACAAAACAGGCTAGTGACACCCCGCTGTATTTCTAATGAACACCTTCAATCACGAAGATGTCCCGGTGCCTACAAGAGATCAGCATCTGGATAAAGATCAGTTGGTTCAAACTAAACCAAAGGAAGCAAAGGGAAATCACACTGAAGAACCTAGCTTGGACATCAACCTTCCCTCAACCCCACACATGAGACTTTGCCCCTTCCTGCAAGGCCACCATTTCCCACTTGTAGAGTGGGATTCTGTAATATCTTACACTGAAGTTGAAAACAACTTAGAGATTCCAGTTTGTCTGGAACGTGGCAGCCTGCCTCCTCAGTGGAACAGGCTGCCACGAATACGTCATTACTGCAATCTACATTGGCTTCCACCTACTTCCATCACCAAGACAAGGTTCTCGTGATCTCATCTCCAATGAGTCAAGACACAGCTACATCAGTGACTTCTCCATCCAAGACTTGCCTAGATAGCTGCAGTCCGCTTGGACAGCATAGTTCACAAAACCCAGGACAAAGCATGCAAGAATCAGAGATAAGACAAACATTCCTTGTCAAATGGGGTATGAAGCAAATCAGTAGACAAATTTAGGCTAACCCTAAATTTGATTGCCTCGAAAATTCTCCACCCTTCTGATAATTTTTCCCACCGGGAGAAAACCCAAATAAAAAAGAAACTTAATAATGCAGAAGAACTTCTTGAACCCAGGAACAGAGAGGGACCACAGTACTGCCAGATGTTCACTACAGGACATCCATTGTAGTTTTATTTTCCCCGTGCGGCATATGCTTATTGTGGTGATGGGTGCTACATAAAACAGATGATCTAATCAAATCTAAGCATTTCTCTTGGTATAGGCAAATGACATTATCTAGGTAGCTCTGTTCATTTTACCACATGTACAAAAATTTCTTTAAAACTACAGATAGCATGGCATAATTTAGCTGTGGTATGCAGAGAATTTACAGATGCGCTGTCCATTTGTCTGTTTTGTTTCTCACCAGTTTATTCTGTGGAGATTTAAAAGGCTGTTCTATATTCATCTGTCTGCTTTGAAAGCTAAAGCGCCTTGCCAAAACACATTCCCTTAAGGAATACTGAAACCTCCCTTAGCATGATTAACAGCTTCCAGAGGAAGAAGCTAGTGTTTTGGAAAGGGATGGGAAAGTTAAGCATACTTCTATATTGTCCTCCAATTACAGTGGTTAATATACCATTAATGTCCCTGGAGCAGGCTAACTTCAAATTAATACTTCATTTTTATGTGATGTTGAAGCCTTCACATACACAAACATACAGAATGTGAAACTTATCTCATTGAGGACCTCACACACGCTCCCACTGTACCATAATTTACTATTTCCTTTTCTGAACCAAAGCCATAACCATGATCCGGAACCAAATTAGAACCAAGTGAAAGGGTATCAAGAAATACGCTATTGTTTGTGTTTACTTACAAAGAAGGAATGAACTTCCAAGGGAAAGGATTTGTTCAAAATGGATCTCCCTGAGTAAAGCTTTACTGTAGGAGCTTACATAAATAAAAGAGCATTTGTTTTTCTCTTCGAGAAACGTACATTTGCAGCAATTGATAGACATATGATCCTGAACTCAAATGAAACAGTTAACAGGTATAGTATGCATAGGATTTCTCTTTGGTTTCCCATTGAAGCTCATTGTACTAGCTGTTCTTCGAGCAGAACAAGATTTAGTGACTATCCCTTGTGTCACATGCATTTTCCAGTGTGCTTAGACAAGTCCACACCCTCACAAAAGTTGGAGGTGGGCCCTAAAGTTATGTCTACACAGCAGCTGACAGCGAGTCACAGCTCAGATCAACAGAGCTCTGCTAGCGAAGCCGTGCTAGCATGCTAAAAATAGCTGTGTAGATGTTCAGGCTTGGCTGGAGCTGGGTTCTGAAGCAGAGGGAAGACAACAGATTTCAACTAGCCTCAGCCACAGTCAGTATTTTCAGCTCACCAGTGCAAACCCCGCCAATACTGGACTGCAAGGTTCCCTCCCAGAAGCTGTGTAGATATACTCTAACAGTTTGCAAAGCAGCTCTTCTTTGGAATTGTTTTCCAATCTTCCCCATCCTTAATTTCATGAAAATAGGGACCATCTAATCTTTATGAACTGTATCATACAAATAATCCCACAAACAAAAGGCCGCTGCATAAAATGGTGCAAATAGGGAGCAAGTAATTATGAGCTCTATTGTCACAGCCCTTACTTGACACTGCTTAGCTCTGCCCAGATTGAGAGTCCAGCTACACAGGAGAAAGAGAGAAACTAGTCATACTTCCCAAGGTGGAGGGGAAGGGCGAGGAGCGGAATAGAAAGAGCACTGGCTTGTGTTGCACCCCTCTAATCCCCAGCCAGGTTTTGGTATACAAAGAGGAGCAAGTGGTCCAAGAAATGGGGAGTGGTAACTTATTCTTTCCCCAGAGCAATGTGTGAGCAGGGGAGGAAGTGTGTGACAAGCTGTTTTCTGCTCTGCTCCTGCAGCAATGCACTACCCCTAATCCAAAGAAGATTATAAAATTACAATCTGGCCCTTCATGATTTATAAAAGCTGCTGCTGGGACCACACCGAACTCTATCTTAACTGCATTTACTTTATTTCCTTTTCCTCCCAAACTAGATTCAGCAGCACTTCTTCCTCTGACAAGGTCTCAAAACCTCTTTGGTAGATGGGTTTCGAAACACACAGTGAAATAATCTTTAATTATTCTCTTACATTATTTAGACCCTTGGAGTGCAGAGAAGTGTATCGCATGAGTCCTGTTGGCCTTTAAATCATAAGTCTGAACTATAGTTCTGGTCTACCTTTCAGTGAAATCCTATGTGTGCAATTTAACTTGCAATTTTTCCTGAGGAACAAAGAGACTTTCTAGTTTTCTCATCTAGCCAAGAGACCCCCAGCCTCAATTCCATATAGGGGGCATAAGTACAGCCTGTCCAGGACTCACCCACAAAAAATTCTGCTCTTCTCTCAATCCAGTCGTTTTCCCAAAGTGGCTCAAATTTACAAAGTCCACAGTAAACAAGTACCATTCCAGGAAACCAAATAAGGCAACGTAGCCTTTTCTAACTTCTGCAGCAGAAAAATGGAAGTTGTTCTGCTACTTGATCCAAGAGTCACACTGAGCCAAAACAAGTAGATATTTCTCACTGTGCACCAGGCGCTTATAGGGCTATCGGGAGCTCTAAAGCAGCAATTCTGTTCCAACACAGAACTCCTAAAAGCAGAGTTTATTGCACCACAAATCCTGAAAGAAAAGGATAATATTTTTTCTTCATATTAAGACAGCATTGAAACAATGTTTGTGAGGTGGTTTTCTTTTATCGGATCTCAAAACGGGTTTGGTTTCTTTCTAAATCCAGTTATCATATTACTATACAATACTATTATTAGCTATTACAATAATTGCCTGCCAGATAAAGAGCAGACAGAAAGCAACAATTTAATTCCACTTCACAGGCTGTTTAGCCAGAGAAGGTATTTAATATACTACTAAAGCCAGTTGGACAATATCCACGCCGACAGACACTGGCAGAGCCTCCTTTTGAAATTTATCAGTGGGAGAAAATCGAAACCATAAAAGGTCATAACTGAACTCTACATTACCATTGACAGGACTTTGGGAGGGGAAGGGGGTGTCACGGCAAATTTCTCTACTTTCCTTGACAACTGAGCCCTGGAATTTCATTTTCCAAAGGAGAAAAGTGCTATAATATAAAGGTATCATCCTATACAGATGTTAGTTTACCACAAGTTTAGTATAACATTAAACTGGAAAAAACAAAAACTCTTTTTCATAAAAATAACCAATATAAGAGATGCTGAAGTGCTCTATAGTGAATGTAACTTTCCCTCTTATAAAATGTTTTTCCCAAATGCCAAATTGCAAATCCTGCTTCTAGCTGGGCAAGCACAACTCAGTTAGCTCAATCAAAGCTCCTCACCAGGAGCTGAGGGCACTGTTTGGAATTTGCCCTCCTCCTTTTTAAAATCCTCAAGAGATTTGCTCCAGCCTCTCCTAAATCTTATCCCTCACCACTCTCCCAGCTCAAACCTCTGGCAATCTCTCTGCCTCATTCCCAATAATTACATTAAATTGCTCTGATGTTCTCTTCCTGCAATCTGGTCTGGTCTGCCCCTGTGCCTCCCTGTTAATCCACTCCTCAGCCCTGACTCACCCCACTTTGCTTGGTAGGCCCCCACACTTGGGTCAGCTCACACCAGCCTCCTCGGTGTAATCGGTCCCAGGCAATGGAGGTGCACTCCCTAGCCACTCAGGGGATGGTCCCCTAGTGAGCACCCTTAGCCCCAGATGCTACACTGGGAACTTCCAACCTGCAGGGATTGGGACCCTTCTCTGATTATTGCAGCCTTTGCTCTAAGTTAAGCATCCACACATTTATTCTTCCTCTAAAACCCACATAGTTTTAGGTAAAACAAACACTAGTTTATTGATTAAAATGTGATTTTAAGTGAATACACAACAAATCGATGCACAATCAATTAATCAATCAGTCAGAGAGCTCATCATTACCAAATAGAAGGAAATGCACATTCTAAACTCAAGTTTACTGTTGTAGTCCATTTCTGTCTTACCTACATGCCTGGCTACAGGTGGTTTTGCAGCCTAGTCCTTCTGGCCACGTACAAGTGTTGGAGTAGTTTCAAGATGGAGATCCAAACAGGAAAAGCCCTGACGAGTTTAAAGTGTGACTTTTTTTCTCCTCAAACCCCCACTCGGCCCTTCCCTTCCTGGTTCGTTTGCTGATCTTTTCAGCTCCTCAGCCAGGGAGCTTAATTTGCATCTTCTTTGTTATGCACTTCATCACTGTGTACTGTGAGGAAGGACAGCTCTGTTTGTCCGTCTCCCACTGGACTATGTGAAATATATGGGGACATGTTTCATAACTATATACGTGTATGATGCTGCAGGAAACATGCCACCATAACAATAATGCAGAGTATGTCATGAGCATTCAAAAAAGGCCTTCATAGCATATTTTGCATTAAGCCACACAATTACTTTGCAAAGCTGGACAAGAAAGATACACAGATCCCATTACAGGGGTACAACCCATCAGTTGCATTGTTAAATAATGGCACTTTCTTCTAAGGATCTCACAGCCTAATTTAGCAACACTTCCCCTGGTGAGGTAGGTAGATATATCACTCCTACTTTACTGATCAGGAAACTCAGACACAAAGAGGGTCCTTGCCCACGGGGACACTGGAAGTCTGTGGCAGAACTGGGAGAAGAATTCCAATATATCCATCCCACCATTTAAATAATAGGAAAGAAATTCTCACCAGCCTTTTCCCAAACCTGATGCTCTAGAGCAGAGGTTGGCAACCCCCAGCTTTGGCACTCAGATCTATTTCCAGTGACATGCAGAGCTCCTGGCCCTGTGGTGCTGCAGCTCCTCCCCCGTGCTGGCCCTGCCCCACGTGGGACCTGGGGCCACAAGAGGTGCGCGCGTGTGTCCCGTAGGCTCTGATCCTGAGCTGGGGGCGGGGCCAGCAGAGAAAAGGCCACGCACACACCTCTCATCCCCTGTTGGCCCCTCCCTCCCCCACTGGGATCAGAGCCAGCAGGGAAGAGCCCGCACGCCTCCCATCCCCAGTGGGGGGGCAGGGTCAACAGGGGATGGGCTCCTTTTCCCTGCTGGCCCCCCCCCCCGGCCCCGGGGGGGGGGGGGGGGGGGGGGGGGTCTGGCACGGAAGCTGGCAAAGGTTGCTGACCGCTGCTCTAGAGCCTGAAGTCAACAAGGTACATGAACATGTTATTGACTTTAAGCATGTGAGTAGTCCCTGAAGCCAGTACTGAACCCAGTAGTCTGATAGGTAGCAGGTTCAAAACAAATAAAAGGAAGTTCTTCTTCACACAACGCACAGTCAACTTGTGGAACTCCTTACCTGAGGAGGTTGTGAAGGCTGGGACTATAACAATATTTAAAAGGGAACTGGATAAGTTCATGGTGGCTAAGTCCATAAATGGCTATTAGCCAGAAAGGGGTTAAGAATGGTGTCCCTAGCCTCTGTTTATCAGAGGATGGAGACGGATGGCAGGAGAGTGATCACTTGATCATTGCCTGTTAGGTTCACTCCCTCTGGGGCACCTGGCACTGGCCACTGTCGGTAGACAGATACTGGGCTGGATGGACCTCTGGTCTGACCCAGTACGGCCTTTCTTATGTTCTTAAGCCAATGGGACTACTCAGGTGCTGAAAGCTAGGTCTATGCTTTGTCACCTTCCTGAATCCTGGCCCCACTGCCTGTCCACTGAGTGAAGAACAGATTCTGGGGCTTTCTGCAATGAGACTGGACATATATTTTCAAACACTCACCTGAGTGAGCTCAGATTCTAATCACATAGTCTCTGGAAGCAAAAGCCTAAGACATTTGCTACTGGATAAGCTTTAGCATTAATTATTAAGGAAGTACAATTAGGAATAAGGAAATGACATTTCCTTAGCAAAGGAAAATCAAGGCTGAATCGCAGGAAAAAATAATGAATAATGAGGTATATCGGAAGGTCTCTCAATGGAGATGATACTTGAAATCTACAGTACTGTAGGGAACAATCATGCACTGGCTGAGTGATAGTTCAGGTGTCCTAAAAAGTTTGATTTCCCTCTAATTTCTATGATTGCTCTACAAAAATCTTTGGTGTTGACATGGCCGTAGAGATTTGTTGTGAAGTTTTAGAAATGAAGAATTTGTAATCTACCCATAGTGTATTTTGTGGTACTGAAAACTGTAAGAGAGCAGTATAAAGGATCCCTTCTTGGCCCATTGACCAACTTGCCTTCATCACTGCAGATGATGTCCCTCCACAGGCAGCCCAGAGGAATAACAAGGACAAATGGTTGGAGGCAAGGAAAATGCTCAAGTTCTAATTCTGTCTTTGACACAAGCTTCCTCTGTAAGTTTAGAGCAAGTCACTTAAATTCTCAACTTCAACTCCGCCATCTGTAAAAAGGGATAATCATTTGCCTCGCAGGGCATTGTAAGCATCAACTAGTTGCTTGTTTCATCTTCTCTTCGCATTATAGAAGCATTCAGTATTAACACTCTGGATTTATACTATTTCCCCCAGAATTGCCTTTTATTTTTGGTTGTGTTTTCCAGTATCACAAAAGCAGGTGTTTGCTTCTCCAGAAGGGGAATGTGATATTTCTGACACAAAAATGGAAAGATTCCCATTGAGACAGAGTTCTTAAGCGGTCCCAAAATTTGCCTAGAGGAATCACCATTGTTAATTTGTCACTCAAAAGGCTGCATTTCCTGACAGTAGTATTTGAGGCCAAGGTACTCAGGCCAGTGAATCATGTGTGGAATGGGTTTAAATTATGGAGCTGGGCTCAAAGCCTTTTCAAGTCACAGGATGTCCTGCCACTGAGTTCAGTGGGTCTTGGATCAGGCCCAGGATGCATCTCTCATTCAGACACTAACATTTTTGTAATTTTTGCTTAGAAGGTCTGCCGCTAATTCAGAACTCCAGGCATGGAAATACCATTTTCCTTGGAGAAAATAATGCCACCATCCCTGAATACAGAATAATTATATCCAGTGGAGAAGCAGCTGATACTTTGTGCAGTAATGTTATAGCAAGATTATGAACTGCTTCTTAATGCAACACATAGTTACACACGAGTATTTGGTGCACAATTGTTCAGCATACTCACAGCTACTTAGAATAACAGTGACATTAAAGACTCTGAACCACTTCTTTGCAGGCCTGTCAACCTATAATAATTCTGCACCAAATTCCAGTGCTTAGGTATCTCTAGAGCCTGAGGCTGCGTCTACACTGGCAAATTAAGTCGACTTAAGCTTGGCTTAAGTCGACTTAATTTGCCCTGCGTCTTCATTACACTTTGCTTAAGTCGACTTAAGCAGCTTGCTTAAGTCGACTTAAGGAAAATAAAGTAGACTTAATGAAAATTAAGTCGACTTTATTAAACCTGCTTTTACTCGATCTAAGGCTTAATTCGACTTTCTAAAGTCGAATTAAGTCAGTGTAGCCCTGGGGTAGCCCTAAGTCGACTTAGGGCTACCCCAGGACTACACCAATGCCCTCCCTGCTGGGGGGGGGGGCACAGAGGGAGCCTGGCATGCCCCCCAAAGGGCAGGGCATGTGGGCACGGTGTGACACTGTCTGGATTTAGGGAAGCATTTATGATATTATTTTCTATGGATATCTCATAAATGCTATAATCCATAGGAGCTATGTCATGTTTGGTATCAATAGAAAGGTAGTAATTTGCTGGGAATGATTATATAGTTTATGTCTAGGAATTGTATTTTGATTAGAAGTTAAGAATTTGATGTTATATCCATACTTTAACTTGTGTCATTCTGGACAAATGCCTTAGATGCCTGCTATTCATACTCACTTAGGGTGCGTCTACACTGGCGCCTTAGGTCGACCTAAGGACACTTAAATCAACCTACAGAACTCTGCGTCCACACTGGGCACTTGTTAAGTCGACTTAAGAGCTTCCTTAGATTGACTTAATAACAGCACCTCTGAAAGTTGACTTAAAGCTTAAGTTGACCTTATTAAGTCGATTTAAGTCCACTTAAAGCCAGTTTAGACAGGTATGTCTACACGAGAGGCTCTGTTAAGTCAATGTAACAAGGTTGACTTAAGTCGACTTTAAGTGTAGACTAGGGGTGCACAACCTTTTTTGGCCAAGGGCCAAATTGCATTTTCTGAGGCCCCTCCAGGGCCACAAATGCAACGTGCGGGGAGGGGGGGGGGTCACGTCATATGCTCCACTCCCAGAGGGCCGCACAGAACATGCTCACAGGCCACATGCGGCCCGGGGGCCGCAGGTTGTGCATCTCTGGTGTAGACTCTCCGTTAAGTTGACTTAACAGAGTTGACTTAACTTAACAAGTGTAGACATAGCCATAAAAGCCACCTTTCAGTAGCTGATAAATCTATTTTATATTCTTAACTAACACAGTATGTTTCTGTGAAGTGCTTGGAAAAATCTCAACCCAGTTAACAAAAACTGGTGTATATCTTCTCCACAGAAAGGGAGGAGTGAAGTGACTGATAAACTTACTGGTCAGACTCCTGACTAAGGCAGGACAGGGCAACTTTGGTGTGCAGGGCTTGGAACTGGTGTGGACTGGCTGAGACCTTTCTCTGTGAGATTTGTGAGGAGCTCGGGGAACATTCATGTATTCTAGCTGGGTGTAGGACTCCCCTGCAGTTGGGCTGAGTGACAATAGCACCTGGAGGGATTTGCTATGTGTCACTAGCAAAGTAGTGTGGGAGACAGCCCCATCTAAGGAGTTAAGAAGGCACAACGATACCCTGATACCAGGCTGCACCCTGCGAGACCTGTCACAACATACTTGTTTAACGTTTTCAAAACCATACGAGTGATTTTGAAGCCCAAGTCTCATTTTCACATCAGTTAGGCACTTAGAGCCAATGTCTTATGAATTTAGATTCCTACATCACTTTTGAAAACGTCACCCATCATTTCTATTAGCCCATGCGTTTATCTATAAATGTATCTACACAGCACACACAAGTTTTTTTATTTTTTAAAAAAGAAAGCACTGCTACAGGGGGTGAATATTAATGGTTACATACTGTAGGCATCTAAATTATGGCTGAAGAACTACACATTTGCCCTCACTAATTCAGCCTTACATTATACTCACCCTACCCACTACTCTTTTATGGAAACTTTGGCAATGAAAGGATACTATAATTTGACATTGATTGTCAATTGTAAATCATTAGCTGAGTCCCAGAACATTCAGTTCTGGATTTTGTACCAGAACCACATTACGGTGAAGCCTCTCTTAAGTGACCATTCAAGGGACAAACAAATTGGTCACTTAATGAAGTGGTCTTCTAAAATAGGTGGAGCAGAATGGTAGTTCGGGATCTCTCTTAAAATAAGAGGTTGCTTAACGAGGGTGACTTCCTGTACAGGTTTCACAGTGGTGGTGTTTGTTGTAGAACACCAAAAGTTACCCAGTGAATCGGTGTCAAGCTAAAACTCTTCCTGACTCTAGTTCTGTGAACTAATCAGCCAGCACAAGGAGTCTTCATTAAGATCACAAGGGAAAAATAAACTCTTAGAATAATTCAAAACTGGGACTCTTTCCAGAGCTGCTTTTTTCCATTGCCAAGAATGAAGCAAACAGTCTTTGACGACTCAAACTCCTTAAATGTCAGAACCCCTACTTGGTTCAGTTACATTCACAGCTGAAGTCTGAAGCAGACAGTTTCAGCAGCACAGGATAAGAGTTTAGAAGCCAGACTCGTCAACGGGAAATGGGGAGATTTTAAAAAAATTTTATCCAGATGTTAATGAAAAAATGACATTGCTATTTGTAGAAAACATGTGCTGCCCATATATCCAGCAATGGATTGTGAGCCAAGATACGGGTCTGACTCCCTGGAGTCATGGGTTTGAATCACAGAAGAGTCATCTCTGCTTTGAATCTTGACAGAATCAGCTCAGTGTTTGTCCTTTTGTAGCAGATAAACCAGTATTGCAGGTTACTGCGCACAGAGTTTTTCAATGAGAGGGCTTAAAAACAAGGGCCTGGATGTTCTTAAAAATTCCATGGCACTGCTGGTATAGTAAACTCGGCCAACATTTCCCCTTCCACTGCTGGGTGTGATATTTGGTTGGTGCCTTGATACCGCAGAAGCGGCTGCACATCAGGGGTGCTGCCTGTATAGACTTTGTGAAGCGTTTTTCGGATCCTTCGGGGTGAGAGGCTGCACATGTGAATATCATGTTGTCTTTACCACACACACAAGAGCTCAGCTGTTGATAAATTTAGAACAATATCACTGTAACATTTCCTTAGTTCTTTCATTTTGAATTTTAATATGTCATATTCTTATTACCGTTCAAATAGAGACAAACCTGCCAGCTACCTCTTTTGAGGAATCTGGCTCTAGGTCAGTCCTGGCCCACTCTTGCAGGAGAACACACATTCCAGACCATTTCTAAATTCTCTAGCTATACTCAAAATCCAAGCAAGTACCTTGGTTAATCAGCTTTGTTTTGAGCACAGAACATATAAAATGACTGATTTTTGATCTGCAATTTGATAGGGGAGCAATTCACACCAAGATCACAGAGCTTCATTATACATAGCTAAGATGAACAAAGCTGATACTTGGCACCAGCCAAATGTATAGCCACTTTATAAATCTGCATTAAGGAGCAGCAAGATTCTGCACTGCACACTGGAGGCCATGCAGAAAATGGACGTGGAGTTGCAAGGATTGTTTTGACTAACTCAGCTAGGCTGCCTTTATGGTTCTCTCAGTGTGTGCACAGCGGAGCCCGTTCCAGCAGATATGCATGGAGAGACTGCAGGGACCTCGCCATGTTTACTGGTGCAGGACAGACAGGGAGAGAAGTCCGAGTCTTTCACTCCCTTTTAGACTGCAGTTGTCTATAAACAGGGGCAGCAACTGCCCTCAGGAATGGGATTCTTCTCCCAAGCAAAAGAAACTCCTTGTGCGCATTGCCCCTTACTATGTGAATCCGATGCAGAGCTGGGAGGAATCTGGCCCTGAAAACTGTACAGATAGCAAAACATTTTCTTCATGCAAATAGAAATCCGGTGGGCAACATATTTCTAACATCTATCATGCCCACTATAGTTCTTAATTCAGCTAGAAGTCCGATTGAAGCACTTGGCAAACTTGCAAGAGTAATTTTATCTTTTTCAGATGCAGTCAGGGGTGTTACCGGCCAAAAAATCTGACAAACTCAAGCACATTGTAGGTATGAATCACCCAGTTTCCCCAAAGCATCTCTGGGAATCCCTGAAATTCCCAGCACGATTCCTGCAAATGGCATCCTGGAATAAGAAATTGATATGTAGCTTTATAAAGCTTTATCGTTCAAATTTTTCAGCGACTACTGACTTTCAAACCAACATATTTCTCAGAATATAAAATTTCTACTTACACAATAACTACATGAATACAAAAAACTGAATCTTACACTTTGCTGGAGTTTATGTGATGATTGTATGTGTCTGTCCATTTGTCTTTTACATGTAATGAGCAGTCTGGTTTAGACCACAGAAATAACCATGTACTTAAATGGTCAAGAGGCCTCTAGACCACAATACATACAGCAGCATATAGCTACAGAGTGTTCACTCTTCACAGGATGCAGTATCTGAGCACAAGATATGATTCTACTAACTAAAATTACATCTTACTCAATAGATCCCTGGAATGAAAACCTGGCTCCACTGAAAATCAATGGGCATTTTGTCATTCATGTCAATGAAGCCAGGATTTCATCTCTGTCCTCAAACCTGCATTTCGTTAGAGACAATATTAATTGCCTACTCCTTGTTACTCCTTTTAGTCGTTATGGGAGAATGACTAGAATTCTATTCAGACTAACATCATCAACAGACAGGGAAACTAAATTCCAATTGCATTGACAAATTGTGGCCTCAGAGATACCTGTGTAATCCCTTCCAGACAATGGGGAACTGAGGGTAGAATTTGGCCAGCAGAACTTTCATTATAAGAAACACTGCACAAGGTGGGAAGAGCCAAACTGAATAAACACCTCTTTTTACTGGTAAACTGACCAAATTTTCTCTGGAGCCCTTTAGAGGCAGCACATCTGAAGCCACATTTGACAGAGTCACTCTTCAGAGTAGAAACCACCTTTTAAAACACCAAACGCATGACTCTCTTTCAACTTTTCATACACATGTTTACAGGAAACACGTGCAGACCATGCATAAACATGCATGCATTTAAAAAAGACTGCATTTCGAAGACAACAGCATTATAAAGTAATATCAGACTGATCAAACAAATTTTCCGAGTTGTCATCTCCAATGCAATGCAAACCTCCTCAACCCTTCAGAAACTGGCCTTTTCCAAACTCATCGCCTAGTGAGCATCTGTCCCCTACAAAAGGTTAATGAGAGAAAGAGAACTGGATTTCTGTGTACACATAAGCAAGGAACAAATAGTCAACAGGCCAGATCCTGAACTGGTGTACTTCAACAAAGCTCCTTTAAGTCAAAGGAGCTAGGGTGATTTTTACCAGCTGAGGATCAGACTCAGCTATTTAATTTGGTAAATGCATAACACCAATCCACACATGGATGTCAGCAACAGGGATCGAATCTGGGACCTCTGGAGCTAAATGCATGAGCTTCTACTACACGTGCTAAAAGACACCTCTCTATTAGCCAAGGCTATTGCTAGCTCTTCCTTCTCTGGGGCTTAGTCACCACTGGAGTGGGACAGGACATCTCTCTGAGCAAGCGGGGGTTACAGATGGACCTGTTTGCTTTTGCAGTCTCTTTATTTGATTTTCTGGATGGCATCCACAGCACTGGACAAGGGCCTGAGAATAGAGTTAATTAATTCTTCTGCACTTACCGACAACCGTGAGATTGACTTGTGCTTGTATTTTGCCCAGGTTGTTTTCTACTACCAATGTGTAACATCCACAGTGTTCCTGCTTCGTGGAGGATATAGTCAGCTTACTACTGTTCTCAGCGTTCTCAATTTTGAGGTGTTCATTTTCCTGAATCTGCCAAATTGAAAAGAAGAATCATTAAAGAGCTTTCAAAAAAGAGGCCCCCAACAGCTCAGTCAGGTAGGAGCCCAAAATGACAGCATTAGGAGAGCAATGTAGAGTTCCGGCTGCAGATCATTCCATTACTGCAGTGAGCATGAAGAACAGGCAAAGAGTAAAACTGACCAAAAAAGTCGAGAGAGGCAGGCCAGCAGTTCAGTGCTCCCAATCCTGCAATGTACTCCATGAGGGCAGATCCTTATGTTGTACACAGTCCCTTTGAGTCAGCGTGAATGCTTGGGTGTTAGTGTCCATGAGCTAAGATCTCTTTGCAGGATCTGGGAATGCAGTTGAAAAATTGTGTGTAGGTGGCAAAAAGCCAAATTCTGCTTCAAGTGAAGTCAATAGGAGCTTTACCATTGACTTTACTGATACCAAAACCCCACAAACATGGGTTCATTTGCCATTCATTTCTCAAGACCCAAATGTCAAATTCTGACCCAGATCATTCATGATGGTATCTGATTCTAGTACCTCAGAGTTGCCATACAAATTATCAGAATAGTTTCCTAGACTGGAACGGAGGATGCTAATGTTGGTTGGCATTGAAATGCATTGGTAGAACTGTGTAGGAAAGCTTACAAAACACAGGCCTAGATTTAGTAGGGCAGTCTCACTTTCCTAGAACCAAAAACTACTCTCTAAATTTAAAAAGAGAGAGAGAGAGAGAGAGAGAGAGAGAGAGAAATGCCATAGAAAGTATTTGCTGCCCTTGCAACTTCCATTTTGATTCTTCTGATACATTTACCTTGAAGAGAAGAAATAAATCACTCTCATTCTATTTGAATAGATAGAAATTTAAAAACGGTTTTCAGAGAAAAACCAAAAGTCAAAATCACAGCTGAACACCACAGACACGTTAAGTACTTGCAAATACAACTACTAGCTTTCAACTAAACAGAGAATAAATGTCAAAAAGACTTCCGTTTTGATTCGTATTAACTTGAGGCATTGAAGGGAATTAAGAAAACCTGATGCTACATTGCAACAGAAAAAGTAGCACATTATGTTCTTCCTGTGAGACAGACAGCTTGTCAATGACCTTCTTACTCCCACCACTTCCTGCTAGATAAGAGAGTCCCCAGTGTATTCTTGGAGTTTCATTAAAAACAAGGGCTATTTAGTTTAGCTTGTCTTGTCAGACATCTCTCCTGAACAAGAAATCATGAGGCTAGGATACAAGGAATGCTTTGGCATAAGCCAATTGATGTTAACCTGATAGCTGCTTCTGCAATATCAACAACAGAAGGAAGTATCTTGGGGATAAGTATCAATACAATTTAGGTTCCATTCAAAGTGTTCTTCCACCAACCTAGTTACCACCCCTCAGAGAGGTGGGTTGACTACAGCGATGGCAAAAACCCATTCAGCGTAGCTGCAGCTGGGCTGCTGTAACCTTATAGGGTAGCCTGGTATTACAGCTGCTTTCAATGAAGTGGGAGCCGATACTCATGACAATCACCCCTGTGAGATATTCCCACAAAAGACACTGAACTGTAATTTGCTGAGGTTCCAGCGGGGCTTGTAGGTAGACAGTGTAATTCTCAAATTATATTTGACTGCTTCAGTGCCCTATGAAAAGACAAGATGCCACCTACAAAATGGACAATTTCCCCCCACCAGCCCTAGCAAATGCCACATACCAGGGTCAGTCCACAGAAATAGGGACACTCAGCCTCTCCATGCCGAGTTAAAGGAGAATTAGAGAGACAAGGTGGGTGATGTAATATGTTTTACTGGACCAACTTCTGTTTGTGAGAGAGAGAAACTTTCCAGCTGACACAGCCCTGGGGAATGTACTCAGTGTCACGGTTAAATACAAGGTGGAACAGATTGTTTAGTATATGTAATTAATGCCCTTTTCAAGGGACCATGCAAGGTGAAGTTAACACCTCAGCAATCATGAGGGGAAAGGAAAAGGGAAAAAAAAGGCTCAGGGAAGAGCAAATCAATGGGGTTTAGACAGAGGCGGCTTTTGGGGTAGGTGAAGCAGGCGCACGCCTAGGGCCCTGGGCAGCAAGGGGCCCCATCGCCTGCTTTGCCTACCCCCAAATCTGCATCTGTCTTGGTCGGCAGCAGGAGGAGGAGCTGGCCGCTGGGGCTGGGGCCAGCAGCAGGGAACTGGGGCCGGAGGAGGGGGAGCCAGGGTAGTGGGAAGTTGGGGCTGTGGGGGGGTGGGGCCGGGGGGGGCTAGTGGCAGGGAACCAGGGCCCCAGAGGGGGCCCCTGCAGGTCTCTGGGGGCCCCGCAATGGGCCTTTGCCTAGGGCCCCCAATAGCCAAAGGCCGCCTCTGGGTTTAGATTGCTGTAATAAACCATACATTCAGTGTCTCTGTTCAGTCCCTGGTTTCTAGTGTGTATTATAGAATCAGCTGGCAATGCTCCTACTTATGCAGCCGAATGTGTCATTAGCCTTCTTGTCAATAAGGACACACTGTTGACTTATATCCAGCTTCTTGTCCATTGTTAACACCCCCCACCCCCCAGTCCTTTTCTGCCAAACTGCTGCCTACTCAGTTGGTCCCCAGTCTGTAGCAGTGCACAGGATTCTTCCATCCTAAGTGCAGGACTCTGCACTCGTCCTTGTTGAAATTCCAATTTGCCTAAGTCACTCTGTATCCTATCTCTGCCCTCCAGTGTAACTACTACTCCCCTCGCTTAGTGTCATCGCGTCATCTGCAAACTTGCTGAGAGTGTAAACCACCCCATCTTCTGGATGCTTAAGCTCCTATGCCTGTCTTTTGATGGTGTGTTGCAGGTTTCCTTTGAGGACACAATCTCTTCAGCTATGTCTACACTAGAAAAGTGAAGTCAACTTTTGTTAAGTCAACTTGAATAAGGTCGACTTTAAGTCGACTTAAAGTCGACCTTATTAAAGTCGACTTAAAAAAGTCGACACTTTAAGTCAACTTAGTCCACTTTGTTAAGTCGATCTAACTGCCCTTAGGTCAACTTAACAAAGTGGATTTATGTGTCCACACTGGGCTTAGGTCGACCTAAGGAAGGGTTAGGTCGACCTAAGGAGGCTTAAGTCAACCTAATGAGTGGTAGTTATAAAGTCGACTTAAGCGTTCATTAAGTCAACTTAAGGAATTTGTTAAGTCGATTTAATGAAAGCCTAGTGTGGACGTAGCTTAATTTAAGTCAACTTAAGCCTCCTTAAGTCGACAAATTGCCAGTGTAGACATAGCCTTTGAGGCTGCTGCACTAAAAATAATAATGATAAAATGGTCTACTTGTTCCTAATTCGGCCTGTAGGCTGCAGAAAGTCAAAGAAGTTTAGAACTGTACAGTTTGGAAAAGAAAAGCCTCATAGAAGATAACATAGAGGCATATAAAATAGTGAATGGTAGAGAAAATTATTTTGATGCTACGGTGAACACTTTCCCTTAATACAAGAAGAGGGTACTTGAGAATAAAAGGCATCTGGTTTAAAACGGTTGAAAAGGATGAACTTGTAATAGACGGTGCAATTATTATGCAGCCCTGAATTCCCCTGATGAAATGCTCACCAATCATCTTGACAAATTCAGGTCTAAATTCTAAACTTCCTTGTGGCTGGGTCTGTTTTTATCTGTGTACTGTAGAGCGCCAAGCAACTTCATAATAAAATAAAAATAGTAGCAGCTCCCGCATATATTTATCTTTGCTCCATCCCAAGAAGATACCCAAGATTCTACTTGTTGATCATCATCCTGAGCTGCTGAATTTGAAGCATCTGGCTTGTTCACTGTGTTACAGCACTGATTTAGGGAAGTTTCCCTCTTCTGGAACAGTGCTTTAGTCCCAGAGAAGTCAACTAATTAACGGCGAAGGAATTATACAACAACATATTATGGGAACATTCATATCAACAGCAAATATGTTTAGTGTGGAGATATTTGGGTGGTAAGATACTCCTTATTTAAGAGTATTTTTCTTTAATGGCATTTGGTTCCATCTACAGAGCTGAAAACCCGAAATACCAATGAAAAGGGTATTTCTTGTATTAAGGGCAGGAGCAACAGATTTCACACAGCAAACTTCTTTCAGATTATGCATCCTTTTAGTTGGACATAGTCTCAGGCATTTTTTAAACTAATCACCATTCATTGTTAAAACATTTCAAAAGACACTTTACCTGCTTTCGGAATTTCATCCAGGTGCAAGTTAGGGGTGGCGTTCCTGCCACTTTGCAAAACAGCTCCACTGATTCACCGGCACGGACTTTTCTGTCTTCTGGAAACTGAATGATCTGAGGGGAAAGAACTGAGAAAAACCATGGCTCTTCAGAGAACTACATTTTGTCTTTTCATAAGTAGTTGAATGAGTGCATGTTTGGAGTCAAGAAGAAATTTTCCCACAAGTCAGAATGTCACAGACCCAGGGGGGTTTTGCCTTCCTCTACAGCACTGGTCACTTGCTCGTTTGAACTACCAGAAATGAGGGTACAGAGAACCCACCAAGTCTTCAAATCATGATTTGAGGACATCAGTAACTCCGTCAGAGTTTTTGGGTGTTTATAGGCATGCATGGGTGAGATTCTGAAGCCTGCAACATGCAGGAAGTCAGAGTAGATGAACATGATGGTTCCTTCTGCCCTTAAAGGGACCTTTGGTTCTAAGGGTCCCTTTATTTCCATGGTCCCTTCTGCCCTTAAAGTCAAGGTAGGAGTGGCCTTTTCTTGCAAAGTCTATTGATTTAGTGCCTATACTTAAAATGCAACAAAACGTGATCATTTACCTGCCTTTGGGGGGGTCTTTGGTGCTGGTTTCTTTTTCACTGTTGCTTCACCTAGTAAAATATAAATTAAAAAAAAAACCCAGGTCGTAAAAGGTGAGTTTTGGGAGGTACAAATTTAATTATACAAATATTCAGATTCCTGGCAGTATTTTTGTTGTTGAGCTCACGCCAGCAGAAAATCTACATTATACTGGCATTGCTTCTAGAAAGCACTTTCTGGAGTCTGATGTGACCCACAGAATATTAGGATTTTCAAAGGTTCCTAAGGGAGTTTGGCACCCATTTTCCTGTGAGATTTATGGCCATCTGATTTGAATACCATCGTATTTGGTATTGGCCTACGTAACTGAGATCCGTCACATGCGGGACATCACCACAGATTTTCAATGTACAAATTGTTGAACGATACAGAGAAAACCCCAGTTAAAACTAGGTAATTGATTCTGAATTTCTTACTTACTTCTCAAGAGCTTATATAGAAATTGAATGTATAAGAACTGAATACTAGTATTTTTCATTGCTTTTATGAATGGGGACAGCTTTTGCCATTTTCCAAGATACCGAGATTCTCACCCTTGTTAAAAACATGGATCGGCATTTTAAACCTGGGTGCCTGAATTTAAGTTCCTAAATCCATGTATGCAAAACAGGGACTGAGGCTCATTGACTTCAGTAGACACTGGGGTTTCTTAACATTTTACAATATTAGACCACATCTGTTTAGGTGTTTAAATACAGATACAGCAGCCTAATTTATATCTGAAACATTTGGCCCATTATTTGTTAGAAATGGGATGATTTATGCCATAACTGGGAGATCAAGCTGTAAAAGCTCTCCCTTTTAAGTTTGCCTTTTAAACACGTACTGAACACTCTGTACCTACAAGTACTGGCCTCAGTGTTTATAAAAAGCCTTTTTCTTCAAGTTATGGAGCATTTAATTAGAGCAGCTACAGTCGTGTTGTCTTGAGCTTTTAAAACAGTTGTGCAGCTATGAAAGTTACTGCCCATGTTACTAATGTAACCCACTAGTCACTCTGTGTTACATGTCGCTTCTGTACCTGGGCCATGCAGGATAAGAGTCTGCTACAGCTGTTAAATACAGACCCCAGTTCTTTGGCTCAAATGGTAGAAACTCAGCCTCTAGCTGGTTGAATTTCTGATCTTAGCAGAGATGGCAGCTCTCAAATTATCACTTTAAATAGTTTCAGTAGAAAGAGCTTTTGAAATGTAAGTTAGTTTTCAGCATCAATGTTTTTGTTTGTTTGTTTTGATTTTGGAACATCTGACAAAATTTGGAGAGTGAAACTGGTTAATATCACTCCCTGTTGACCAACAGTTTAATTTCCCTCCCCCTTCCCCCAAATATTATGTTTAGCTTTCACATGCACTTCATTTATTGGTTTTGGTTGAAGCCAGAAGAACTGTGACACACAAAAAGTCTGTTCACATAATACTTACAGTTGAGTCACAAACAGGAAGAAGTGAGGATCTCCTAAGAAACCCTGCTCCATATAGACTTCCAGTCCAATATAGGCGGTTATCGCTTCATGTTAGTATCCACCTTAGGGGGGTTTATCCTAACGTAACTGACCCACCAGAGCATTTGATAGTCACCCACCTCACTACACACTCCTCCAGGACCCTTACTCGTTAACTTTAGACATAGGCAGTGTTGTAACCAGGTTGGTTCCTAGACATGAGAGAGACTAAGAGGGGGAGGTAATATCTTTGATTGGACCATCTTTTGTTAGCAAGAGAGACATGCTTTCACAGAGCTCTTCTTCAGATCACAGGACTTCTGCTCCCAACAGAAGTTGTCCCAATAAAAGATATTACCTCCCCAAACTTATGTCTCTAACTTTACACACACAGTTTTAGAAATATTCACAATTCCTTCAAGGAACCCTTTAGTTTTTTACTTCCACTCTGGTATATGCTCTAAGGATGACCATTTACCTTGTCAGGTAAACACACTCCCAGCCTTACCCCTCCCCAAAGCTGTATAAGTAAAACAAAGAGTGATATCCTCTATATCTTCCCTCATTCTGCAATGCCGACACACACTGAATAGCTTCTGTTCGCAGGACTGGTCCCACTGACATCAATAGCACCTACTTATGTGATCAGATGTTTAATGTTTGTGGAATCTGGCCTTCTATTTGTATTGTAAGCCCCCCAAAGTGGGATTTGATTCTGCTCTCATTGAAGTCAACTCAAGTTTTACAAATGACTTCTGGAAGAATGAACGTTAGAATGTAAGAACAGCCAGACTGGGTCAGACCAATGGTCCATCTAGCCCAGTATCCTGTCTTCTGAGAGTGGGCAATGCCAGGTACTTCAGAGGCAATGAGCAGAACAGGTGATCATCATCTATTTTATCAGTCATTTCCCGTCTCTGGCAAACAGCAATCCCTGCTATCCTGACTAATAGCCGCTTATGGACCTATCCTCCATGAACTTATCTAGTTCTTTTTTAAACCCTGTTATAGACTTGGCCTTTACAATATCCTCTGGCAAGGAGTTCCAAAGGTTGACTGTGTGTTGTATGCAGAAAATACTTCCTTTTATTCATTTTAAACCTGCTGCTGATTAATTTCATTTGGTGGCCCCTAATTTTCACATTATGAGGAGTAAATAACACTTTCTTATTTACTTTATCCACATCAGTCATGATTTTGCAGATCTCTATTATATCCTCCTTTAGTTATCTCCTTTCCAAGCTGAAAAATCCCAGTTTTATTAATCTCTCTCATAGGGAAGCTTTTCCATACTCCTAATAATTTTAGCTGCCCTTTTCTATATCTTTTCCATTTCTAATATATCTTTTTTTGAGATGGGATGACTAGATTTGCATGCAGTATTCAAGGTTTGGGCACACTATGGATTTATAAAAATACAGTATGATATTTCTTGTTTTATTATCTATGGCTTTCTTAATGATTTCCGAAATTCTATTGGCTTTTTGGCTGCCACTGCACATTGAGTGGATGTTTTCAGAGAACTATCCACGGCGAGTCCATGTCATTTAGACACTATCATTTTATATGCCGAGTTGGGATTTTTTTCAATGTGCATTCTTTGCATTTATCAACACTGAATTTCATCTGCCATTTTGTTGCCTAGTCATCCAGTTTTGTGAAGTCTCTTTGTAACTCTTCACAGTCAGCTTTGGACTTAACTATCACAAATAGTTTTGTATCATCTGCAAAGTTTGCCACTGCACTGTTTAACCCTTTTTCCAGATCATTTATGAGTATGTTCAATAGTACGGGTCCTCAGACAGACGTATGGGGAACACCACCATTCACCTCTCTCCCTTCTGAAAACTGACCATTTATTCCTACCCTTTCTTTCTTTCATTTGTGGAAATTGTTATTTTTACTTGTTTTACTTGTTGAGCACAACTCCATTACCGTATCGTGCCATGTACACTTATTGAACTAGACTGGTTTATAATAGGTATATATTATTCTTTTTGCTACACTGTGCATCAGTCTCTCTGTCCCGTGAGTACTCCACGCTGAGAGTGAAATTAATGTGAACAGTCATCTGAGAACAATAAGGGTTTTAAATGCAAGCGAAAGCAGTGAAAGTGATCTCCCTGCCTACACACCATAGTAAGTCTCACATTAATGACATCAAGGGACTTCATTGAACATGAATAAGCACAATCCCAGGCTGACGGTACAATTGCCAACTTTCAGAAATCCCAGTGCAGGGCAAGTAACAGGAAAGGCATGAGGCTTTGACCTAACATGATCTATGATAAGCTCTGTCAGACATGTGCAAACCATCATGATTTAAACTACATCCATGCTGCTGTATCCTGGCTAATAGGGAGCGTGAGGACTGGAGTCACTTCTAGCTCTGAATTCTCTTGTTTCTGGGAGATTCAGTCTGACTACATCTAACCAGATTTTTTCCTCTTTGTTTTTGTGGCCTATGTTTCATTTGCTAGCTTCACATGGCATGTACTTTCAAGGAGATATATACCCCTCCCCCCACAGCATATGTAGATACAAATTCATATACATCTATCACTTCCTTCTGCCTCCTAACTACCAGCCACTCAGTTCATAAAACAAGAGTACCTACTCACATCACCCCACGCTATTCATTTATTCATTAATTCATAACTTAACTTAGTGATAGTCACGTCATCACTGGAAATGCACAGATGAAGATATATGATGAAGCATCATCTGTTAAATTTATACTACAAGTGAAACTAATAAACAGTGCTTATCCCGGTGAGAATTAAGGGCCATGCTTGGATGGTTTAAAAGGCTCTCTCATCAATGAGGATTTCCATACCAGCTGAGCTGAGAACATAAACCTATCACTTCACTCAGCTAGGATTGGGCTTTTAGTATAATATGCAGATCTGAAAAAAATCCTGAACATTACTTGTACTTAACAAAAGACATACAGACTGCCACTGCACTTCATCAAAAGGACACAGATTGGGTGAAGTAACTGGAAGGTCTGATTGATAATCCTGATCTTATTTTACAGGCACAAATAGCACGGGTAAGGAAGAAAAAGTTGAGGCAATTTGGGGGGGGAATACATGCATGTGTGGGTCCATATATCAGTCCTCACTAAGAGAATTTACTTAATTATTCTTAGACCTCACTCTGAAAACTCCAGCTCATACTGGATGTCTTGTTCAAAGAGCAACACCAAATTTCTATCAACAGCTGTTGGAGGCAATTACAAAAAAGAGGCTAATAACATTAACCAAACTGATGAGATCAACAGGGTTGTTTTCATTACAATATTTGATTCTCTTGGAAAATGTTAGTTATTTGGATCAAGGCTGCTTCAGCTGCTTAGAAAATACAATACGTCTCTCTCCTGATATTTACATTGAAAGGGGCTGAAGCTGAACACCCACTTAGGGGAGGGAAAAAGGACACAATACTCTCTCCCTAAGTGAAACAGCCTCCCAGAAATGACAATGTAAACAGTGCCCGGCTGGTATTTACATAACTTTATAGACAGATTTGCCTGTTAGGGAGTTTGTTTGAGCCAGCCGGAGGATATACGTTGAAAGGGAAAGATTCCTCTGCAGGCTAATATCTGTGGAACTTTTTGTCAGACTGTTTCCCTGGCCCTGATGGTAAATTCGTGGGAGCAGAGATGCTCGGAAAGTTTTCTTTCTTTGTTGTTTCCCTTTTTAGGAATTTTACTAAAAATAGTCGGAGTCATGTCCTCTTCCCCCCACCCAGAAACTGCTCTCTGCACAGTCTGTGCCTTCACAAAGCATCACAGAAAAAGTGAATGTAACTTAGTATGGACACTTGTCATCCAGGTGAAGCCTGTCCATCATATTGACCCCAATTCAAGAAAACATCTTTATTTAGGCCAGCACTTCCCGCACATGCTTAACTCCCCCTGACTTCAATGGGCCATAAGCACATGCCAGAAGTTAAGCACATTCTTCAGAGCTGTCCTGAATAGGGAATGGACTTCAGTACGTGCTGGAAGAGTACAGTTTGGATATTTGTCTTATGTTTGTACCGAGATCGTATGCAACCAAGCAGCAGAGTAAGGCTGTGCACAGCTGCACAGGACATAATCCAGTCATGGCTCAGGATGGGGAAGGAGTAAGGTCTACAGGCTTGAGACTCTCCACACCGTGAGCAAACGGGGGTGGTGAAGTGTAAGCATGGATGCCTTCTCCAGGGCTTCTCCTGGAGCAGCAAAGGCTAGCCCTGAATATGTAAGAGTCTTCATCTCTCCTTGGCTGTTACAAAGTGCTACAGCATAGGGATTAATAAATGTGGATCATCTTCTCCTAGAAATAAATGAAATGAGCGAAAGGTAATGTGGGTAGGAAACTTCCCTTGATATTAGGAGTAAAAGGATCTTTTGCTCTGTCTCACGTCTTTCTTCAGGATATCTTGGGAATCTGCTACGCTACAGTTTCAATCTACCAGTGGATACATAAATTGCATTTTAGTATTGATAGATGCTAAAGAAATTGCATTAGCAAATGAAAAAAATGTAACTCAGTAGAATGCTTGAATTGAATGAAAAGACTGGAGCAGTTTTATAAACATAACTGATGTTACATTATTAATATTTAATTTTATTAGGAACACTCCAGGTCCAATTGTGCTAGGCACAACACAAGCACATAGTAAGAGAGAGGCCCTGTCTTATAGAACTTGCAATCAAGGGAATTAAACATACATCTTCTAAGTACCTGTCCCAGGACTAGCCACAACATCATTGTTCCTGGCTTAAGCCAGATTTCTCCCTGATGTAATTCTTCTGACATTTTATATTAAAATATTATCTATGGTTCTTTATAACGAATTACCAATTATGCACAACAGTAAAGAGCAGAATGAAAACACTGAATGAGGAACTTCCTAGCAAATTGAGCGAAGTTATGGGGATGAAAACTGCTCTAATCAATTAGAGAAAGTGACACCTGCTATCTAATAGCTGGCCTTCTACTCCTTCACCAATTAGCAACAAATACATCCAAATGGAAACATTTCAACACTTACATTCCTTAAAATACAAAAGTTGAATAATCTCCATCTTGGACATCAAACATGCAAGAATGTCACATTTTAAAATGCAAAAAAGATCTATGAAAATAAGAGGCAGAACTCAAAAAGCAAGTCTTACAACCACCATCTTGGCTGATACCCGGGATCTCCTGACCTAACAACATAAGCAGCTAACAGCTTCAGCTGAAAATCCAAGCCACTTTAGGTTGGGCTGTAAGAGATTCATCCCCTCTGTGGACTGGTGACAGACAAATGCCTATAGCACACAGTCACCACTGGAGAACGTGGTGTGTAAGATTTCACTATAATGTGATGCCATCTTGCCTGTAATTTATTGCTGTGCCATGATATATGGACATAAGAACCTATATAAATAGTTGGAAAGGAAAGCAGAGCGGTGAGAAGAGCACCCCACTAATAGTCAAGAAACAGTAGCGGAGGGTTGAAACCTAAACAGCTACAAGTTCACAATTACTCAAGCAGCAATTTTCCCACAACCTTTTGAAACAAATGCATAATAACTTATTAATCAAAGAGTTACATTTGGTGGCAAACGGCATCTAGACCAGTGGTTCCCAAACTTCTTGGCTCGAGGGCCACATGCATAATTTTTATAACCCTGAAGAGCCATAAGTCCCCGCTAGCAGGCCCCCACTGCAGCCAGACAGAGGCTTCCTCTTCACTGATCTCTCATCTCCCTGGCTGCAGCAGGGAAATTGAACAGGTTTGTGCCACAAGACTCCTCTTTTGTTTTGCTGACTAACATGTCTACTCCTTTGGAACTTGAACAGGTTCTGTAGCCCTGTCTGGGTCCTTTCTGCAGCCAGGGGGATGGAAGATCAGTGCTCCCCTCCCTCTGGCTCCAGCAGGGACTCCAAAGCCTATGGACCCAGGCAGAGCGCTCTGCCTTCTGCTGTAGCTGGAAGAGGGGAGCTCTGATCTCCCATCCCTATGCCTGCAGCAGGGAGCCTGCACATGTCTTTTAGCCACACAGAAACAGACTATGCTTGGGTCCTTAGGCAGTAGCTCTCTTCTGCAGCCAGCAGAAGCAGAGCTGCAAGCCACTTTGAAAGTCCCCGAGAAACACTTTCGGCCCCCGGGCCACAGGTTGGGAACCACTAATCTACATAGAATAAATCATTTACCATCCAGACCAGAGATTTGTGGTGTAACATATTTTTTATTCTGCAGATTCTATGATAGCTTTTATTTTCTCATTCAAAGTGACTGGCTGGTTCAATGGAAAATCCCATATTTTGCTTTTAAAACACATAAAGACAGATCCATAATTATTTTTTTCCACTAGGATCCCTTAAGAAATCTGGGGAAATTTACACAGACTTTTCCAGTGAAGAGAGAAGAGCAAGCACACATTAACACACTTCAAGCTTCAATAACTCTGAAGATTAAATATAGTAGTAAAGATTATTTTCTTAACAGCCAGGGTAGGTGAGAAGACTGGTTCAAAACAGATTTGACAGGACACTGGCTGTTCCTAAAAACATATTAAAGGCTAGCAAGTATATAAGAAACCTATCATGAAATAGAAATAGAATAGACCACAGGCCTGGTCCTACACCACTGATTTCAGCAGGAGCAAGGTTAAAAAGCTGGCCTCTTGTAATTTTCCTGGTCCTCACATGCCATGAGGTGTGAGAACTTGCAACTCTCTTTGACTTCAACTATGTTAGACCTGGTGCGAAGATGCCATGGCCAGTCTTGCAGAATTAAGTGCCTAAAGCTAAGTTTCTGAGTTGAAATTTAGACGCCTGAGTACATGGGATTTGATTTTCAAAAATGCTGAACATTCACCTGCTCTGAGTGACTTCAACGAGGGTGACTGGGTGTTCAGCACTTAGTAAGTCTCAGAACAGATTTAGGAGTCCAGATTTAGGCGCCTGTTTTTAAAAACCTAGTCTTATGTTCCTTTTACATGATAGACTTCTCATGTGCTTACTAGATTATTTTACTGGAAATTTACAGTGCATAGCATCTCAGGCCCATGTTGCAAAAAACCTATTTCTGGACAGATGCTCTCATTTTTCTCCATGTAAGACAATTAATAAGTCACTCCTCTTTTGGCAACATGCAGTTATGTAGAATGGACTGTAAGCAAAGCCCATGGAAAATACTGCTCTTTGCCAATGTTCACTCAGTTAGAAAACGTCAGTATGGCATAAACTATAAAGTAACCTGGCAGGGATTCAAGTAGCATACCTGACATAAGTTAGATGGTGCTGAACTAGGCACCAAGGAGGAATAATGTACACAATAGATGACTATTTCTCTATTGCTTTATATATACATTAACCGGATTCTCTATTATAAACTGAGGCATCAATTAAAGAGTCAACCAGTGGACTGTCTTGTGCCTTTTTATTCAGCTAGCTTATGTTTGACCAATTCTCAATGCCACAAAACTGTTTAGTGTGTATCCCAACCCAGCTGTGTCAAATTGAACCTTCCGCTCGAAACACCCCAAGCTTTGGGGAAGTTCAGATCCAGATCTGAAAGCTACAGCTCAGAGTCCTCTTTAATTGTGCACACTAAGGCAGCAGATTTCAGCTGCATGTGGGGACAAATCCAGTTCCTCTGCCTATGGGGAAAGAGGCTTCCCAGCTAAAGGAACTGGTTATTCCAACATCCACAATGGGGTGCAGAATGCTTTGAAGTTGCTGCACGGAACACAGCCCTGTTTTTAGGAACTCTCTACATGGCAGCATGCAATTGATGAGCATGAACATTCTGGGAAACGGGTGGAGCTAGGGACACGGTTTGGAGTACCTTTCTTGGACCCTAATATGTGGGGACAATTTTCACCGCAGCAGAATCATCCTCCTCTCTACCCCTTGCTGTATCTGCACAGTGTCAGGGCTTAGTTACTTTGACAGATCACAGGCTTTGTTCTTTAGGGCAAACTCTGCATCCATTTCCAATGCACAGTTCTCTGCTAACACACTTTGTACTCTCTCAACACACAGAACTCGTACAATTGGTGCTGGGAGGAGATCACTGTCTGCTGACAGCAAAATACCCGGTTTGATATTTTTCCTGCATACTTTTGTCCTAAGCTAGCGCTACCTGATTCCTCAGATCCAATTAGTTTCTCCTTCCTCACAAGAATCGTTGACTGTAACTGGGCAAATTTTAAACAGAGGAAAAAAGAACTTGAAAGAGTGACACAGCAAATGGATGTGGAAGCACTTCATTTTAGGAAGAAATATGCATCAGTGGCCGTGTTTTGTACTTACAGTATACTCATAACTCACAAAAGCTGTCATTCTGGCTTGACAAGGAATGGATAACAGCGAGTAAACTGAAGTGTTTTATGATTTGATTATATACCTTCCAAACCAGACATGTCAAGTCTGTTTCTTTAATGTGACATTAACCAAAAATGGCCCCTACAGACTCTGATTCTTGGATAGGGTTCTTTTACTGAAGAGCAAGTAACAGGGCTCTTCATTTGGTCAACGGCTGCTGATTCTTTCAGGGTAATTAAAATGCTCTGAATCCTCTGTGCTGTGGAGATAAATATGTAACGTGATAAAAGAGCCCCTGACGCATTTACATTTATGACATAGTCGTCCAAGCGTGCTGCTGCTCAGCATTCCATCCAAGGAACGGTGATGCTGAGAAATCAGATCTGGCAAGATAAGGCTGGAGCCTTCCCGCAGATTTGTTCTGGGCAGTGTCGTGATGACATTTTATTAACAACTGTCAGCAAACGAAAGCATAATATTTGTTTGACGTGAAAGCAAACAGATTTCATGTCGTAACAGGTATAACGATTTATTTCACTCTGATACCAGATATTTTTAAAATGCCATCGTTTGGGCCTGTTCTTTCCCAGGCAACAAACACATAAATAAATGTTATCAATACACACAATATTTTCTCTGACACAGCACAAAGCATTTTCACTGCACAGGGGGAGAAGTTGCACCTAATGTGATCAATTTCTGTGTTAGATCATTTCTTCAACTTGTGTTGTGTAAATGAGAGTTACAGAGGTAACACATATAGTTGGGATGGGAGAATCTGGCACATCCTATTGGATTTACTTTATTTGCTGAGAAAAGATAACCACCATTCCTTAATATTTAGCTGAAAGCAGTGCAGTGAAAAATGCTTACAGTATACAGCAGGCATTTCTTTCAAGACACAAGTGTGTCGTTCTTCTCATATACATATGTTTAGAGGGGGCTAATTTCTAGACCAGCAGTCTCCAACCTTCCACCAGTAGATCGTGCAATACTCATAGGTTTCAATGGCAACTGCCCTTCAGAAGTAGATTGCGATTTCCTGGTCAGGGACCACAGTCCTAGACCATTTCCGAGTGAATCAACGCCGAGATCACTGCATAGTAGTTATGACTGCATGAAGTTTGTTCCCATCACAACGGAGTTGTGTTGTTGCATTATTAAGCACTGGTTCAGTCAGAAACCTCTGCAACAGCATCCAGCTGTTATTACACACTTATTTTTGGTTGCTCCTTTTGGGGTTTAATAAAGAAAATGTTTTCAGATAGCAAACACATTCAGCCCTGAAAATCAGCTCTGGGACAAGAGCAATCTTCATAATTTTTTTTTAACATGTCCATTCTGGAGGGCCATTGTGGTCTGAGCGCAAGCCTGGGAGTTAGGAAACTTGGGTTTTAAGTCCCACCTTTGCCACTGGCTCACTGTGTGGTCTTGGGCAAGTTACTTCAGTCATTTTTTTTTAAAAAATAACCTTGTTATTTTAGATACCCTACTCAGAAAACTTGAAAAAAACCTCCGTTTTAAAAAATGCTGGGTACTCACCCTCTGAAAATCCATCCCTTTAAGGACAATTTGAGTTCAGTACCAAAAAATCACTAGTAAGCCTAGAAAATGGTGGTCTTAAATTTCTGTGCCTTAGTTTCCCATTCCATAAGAGAGGACAACATTCATCTAGATAGAGCCGGTGAAGATTAGTTAAAATACTGGGGATGTAGACCAAGATTTTCAAAGCCACATTGGGGATCTGGTTGCCCAATCAGGTGTCCACATCTTTTTAGGCTGCTTTTCAGCTTTATAGTGCTGTTTGAGTGCTGAGGTTTATTAATTCAACATTTCAACTGCAGAATTATGATGACAAAGATTGGAGGTCCATGCATTTATCCATTGACAATGTGACTGCTCCAGCAATACAAGGAATTATATTTAACTCTGCAAGCTTCCCACTCTTCAGGACCTTGTATGATTATTGATACCTGTGTGGAGTGAATGTAACACATTACCATCCTGATGTGGTAGAATTTTACAGATTGGCATTTTGCTCAGATGTAAGTGACAATCCAAGGCTGAGGCAGTGAAGAATCAAACAGTGGGAAAATGGCTCTTGTCCTAGGTCCACTGAGAATGTGGCACTCTGTGAAGCATCCTTTTAAAACCAAATGATGAGGTGCATGAGGTTGAGGGTTGCCGTTGGCATTGGCCAATGGCAGCAGTTGGGGGGAAACAGGATGTCAGTAACAATACAAATGCCATTGGTCACTTGGGCAAAGGACAATTTTTTTATGAAGTCCTAGGATGGGAATTGAAGAGAGTCCTGAATCTTGTACTAGTTAATTTTCATTCCACAAGTTCTACAGTGCCAGGAAAGTCTCCTTTGTAATCTTTGGCCCGGTGATCAGGGCACTCTCCTAGGATGTAGGAAACCCAAGTTCAATTCTTCATTCTGCCTGATGTGCACAAGGGAATTTGAACTTGGGCCTTGTACACTGCAGAAGAGTGTCCTAGATACTAGGCTATGGGATATTCTGGTGTGGGTTTGTCTCAGTCTCACTTGTTGAAGCTCTTTCACTTTATATAAATAATTAGTCATTGGAGAAAGAACTTGAACTTGAGTACTCTAGGCGAGCAACCTAGCCATCAGGCTCCAAGGCCATGCTCACTCTCTCTTTCCCTCACCAAATGTCATAGCCATCATGAATGAGTATTACCTGCCAAGATGAGTGACGATTAATCATCATTGGGCCATGGATCTCCTTAACAAAGACAGTCATTATGTTAAATATAGACAATCACATAAAATTGGACCAACTAGCACATTTTCTTTTTCAATGAAGGGTCTTTTAAAATTCGTTTTCAGTAAACGTGCATATAAACCCATCTTCAAACAATTGAAACACCACAGAGTTAAACCAAAAATACAGCTGCCGGGAGGAGTACAGATAGCCTAATATTATAATATGATGGTGTAGAGTGGCGGTGCTCACCCCTCCCCCTCTGGCTCAGAGGGAAGCCGCACTGCATCACTACATTGCCTGGATCAGAGTCTGTTGACAAGGAATTAGCAAATAGTCTATAAGAGCTCTGGCCCACAGGTAGGGCAGAGCTAGCAAGCAGCGTAGTCATTTAAGGGGGCTAACCAGCATGAAGGGGGCTCCAAGGAGGTAGCATCTGAGAACATCTCTGGCCCATTTGACAGCAAGGACCTCATTTTCAATGATGGAGTAGCTCCGCTGTCTTGGGAACAGCTTCCAACTGAGGTACCCAAAGCGTGCTCTTCACCACTTATCTCTTTGGAAAGGATGGCTCCAAGCCCCATCCCTGAGGCGTTTCTTTGAAGTATTAATTCATGGTCAAAGTCAGAGCTGTAGAGTACTGGCTCCCAGAACAGATTCTCTATGAGGATCCTAAAAGTTTCTTCACACTCTGCCAATTACTGAACATGTTGGGGGCTAGCGTTAGTCAGAAGTTCAGTCACGGAGCCTCAATTGCAGCAAAGTAGTGTACAAATCATCACTAATAACCAACTAAGCCCAAGAAATGTTGCATCTGCCTCGTTGTGGTCGAACCAGATAGTCCAGAAGAACCTTCCTGAGGGGTCTGACTTGGATCCGTCTGACTTCTATGGGGTTTGTGAGCTTACCCGTGTAGGCCAAACTAAAACTGCAGTCCATTTCTGGACACTGCAGGTGTTTGAATCTGCCACACAAGGAGCAGGACTCCACTTCTGGGGACCCTGTCTGGGTTGGTGCTTTGGCACAGTGACGTGATGGACTCTGGGGTGGCAGCCCACCCCTCCGGTCACAACACTTGGGGGCCCCCCAGTATTCAGGTCCAGGTCACTGTGGGTTGTCATTCATCTGGCCATTGTGTCCTTCTGGGCTGAGTTACTCATTGGCACAGTTCCAGACTTCCTTTTGAGGCTGGGGATGGCCGTGCCGGGTGTTTGGGTCCAGGGAGCCAGGAAGTCTTTCATCACAGCAATGGCTGAATTCAGTATAGCCCGTGTCGGAGGACCCAGGCTTTCCCTCAGAGTGGGAGGATGTGCCTGAACTGCTTAAGCACGATTTGCTCAGTGATGTCACCCACGGACCGTCACGTGGGCTGGAGCTACTGCTAGCAGGCATCCTTCAACTCCGTGGCCACGATGTGGGGCTGGGCGCCTGGTGGTTAGACCTTCCACCAGAACTACCGCCGGAAGATTGATGTCCAGGGCATCCAAGATGGTGGCCTTCACTTGCTCAGAATCACAGGCCACATTTGGTAGCCTGCAGCGGGTGGTGTGAGATGCCCCCATCAAATACGGGGCTAGGATAGTGGCCCATTTTTCTGGCAGACACCCTGCAACAGCAGTGAGCTGCTCAAAGGTCAGGAAGGCTTCTGTGACATCCTCAGTCCCCATCTTGGCTAGCCACACAGGTATGGTGGGGATGATGGGTCTGGTTGCTACTGCCAGCGAGGCCCCACTAGCGACTGGCAGCAGGACCTTCAGTTGCTGATGATTGCGGTGCTGGGGCCTCAGTTCTCACAAGAGCTGTTGCTGTTGCTGGCTCTCGATAAGCGTGTCCATGTCCGTTGTCGTGCCAAGGCTGCTTGGGGCATGACATGCTGAAAACTCCTTTTCCACAGAGGTCAGGTCGCTGCCCACGTTCTCCACCAAGCATAGTGCAGTGGCAGTCGCGCCTCCCTCTCTGGCTCAGAAGGAGGCCACATCACATCACTACATTGCGCGGATCACACTCGGTTGACAGAGGGATTAGCAAATAGCTTTCTGCGGGGACTCTGGCCCTCAGGCAAGGCAGAGCCACTAAGTTATTTATAGCCTTTAATTCTCAGGCAGGGCAGAGCTAGCCCGCAGTCTAGGGGCTCTGGCCCTCAGGCAGTATAGAGCTATAGGGAAACCCAGGCCATTTGGCCTAAGGTGGGAAGGTTGCCACCCCATGGATGGGGTTGGGCAGGCGGTCTACTCTACTCCACCAGGTACCAGCCCAGTGCCCTAACAGCAACGGAGTCCTCCAGCACTGGGTTAGCACGGATCCCACTGAAACATAATGATGCAAGCGGCCATAGCACTGTGGGCTACCACGATCCAGGAAGTGGCTCAATCGTCCCGGGCTCATGGTTCTCTGTCTTATTGGGTATTCAGCTGCTGACAGCTTCTCTCCAGTCTCATTTTGGGTCATAGTGGTGCCCTGTTTTGTAGCAAAGTCAGAGATCTACAGCCAGGAGGACATGTTTGCCTCCTTCCCTGTCTCTGGCTCCAGTGAACTAGAGGTCTAGCATTTTCTACTTTCTGTCCGACTGCTCAACTTCCTGTGGGAAGTACGGGCCTGGCCTGACTCCACCCATGCAGGCACAGAGAGTGGCCCCTCCTCCTTCTACTCAGACAGAGGCCAAAATGTCTCACTACAGATGGCAATCTAGGGCTGAGGTGGTGACATGGGCCAGAAAAGATCAGAGCACAACTGACCTCCAGTTTAGATTGGACCTCTTACTTTACTGGCATTCTTGAGACGCTCACAGTTATAAAAGTGATCCTTTAACAAGGTACACATGCAACCCATTAAGTCCATTGTCTCTCAGATGGCAACGATTCTTATTAGCAAATTATCTGAGAGGGATTTCAGCTTGTGTCTGAAACGGTAAATACTACTAAATCGGTTTTAGATATTATGTCACTTCTGGCAAACATAAACAGGCATGTCAGGAAGACCTATATACAGCCACACCGAGACTTGATGCTGAGATGTTCAAAGATGCCAAAAGGGATCTGAACATCCAGTTCCTTGTAAATTTCTTTTCTACTGACAGTAAAGTATAAGCTGTCCCTTTAAGGTCAGATCCTCAACTGGTGTAAATCAGTATAGCTCCACTGAAGGCAATGGAGCTATGTGAGTTTACACCAGATCAGAATGGCATACTAAGGGACGGATCCTCAAGATGTGTTGGGTATAGCCCAATGTGCAGGTCACCTCTAAAGAAGACCATGTGTATTTGTGGGGCAGGGAGCAGCATATACAGTATATTTTTACATGCACAGTGTGTATCATGACACAACAGCTTGAGGTTGCATGGTAAACACAGCCTTGTTATGGATCAACAAACCAAAGAATTGTTCAATACTGTACTTACAGAGCAGTATCAAATTGTACTGGGCAAATTTAAAAGAAGTTGTAAGCACTCCATTTGCTGGAAAAGCCAACTATTTTTTAAACAGATGATTATATTATTTTGTGGCTCTTTTAGAGACACTGAACACAAGGAAACATCTTAAAGACGAAGATGCAAAATTTTTCTATATAAAAAGAACCTTCTCTGTACAGTTTCTTTATGTAGTAGATAATTTTGGGTCATTTTAGGGAGACATCTCTGTTTTAGGAAATCATATGTTCCGCTACCCTTCCTTTCAAATGCAGCAATGCCCCTTGGAATAAAATACTAACTATTTTCACACTTGATTTAATGTTTAATTCAAAAAGCACTTTTCTGCTTGACCCTGCTGGTATGTACAGAGTGGCAAGTATGTTGTTACTGTGGAATGTTTCCAGATTATTACTAGTGACAACTGTCATTACAATTAACCCCACGACAAACCAAACCTTATTAACTTGAAGCAAAAAGTGCACGAACCCCACATCCAACTCAAATAGAGAAAAACAGAGTGGACTATGGCACAGATGACATTTCATTCAAGTTACAGGGACACTTGCAGTAGCCTCTTTTCTCCATACAAGAAACAGTGTGTGTCTTGAATCCACAGTGACAGCAAACCTCTTGAGAATTGCCAAGTCCCGTTTAGAAAACAGTCAGAAAAGAATCTGTTTTGCAAACTTACTGCATCACAACAGGAAGTGAGAACAGAGTGGGATGTGTCTGAACTCACTGTGTTGCATCTCCCCTTCTCTTCTCCTTAAGCCCGACTCTACACTGCCGTCTGATTTTGGCAGCAATCAAAGGGAGAGTATTTAAAATACCCTGTGTGTCTCCTTCCGATTGCCTACCGCTTACTTACCACGTGTCTTCAGTGCGCTGAGTCAGAGGGAAATGCTTTCTCTCTAACTCGGCGCTATTCCTTCTGTGGGGCTGGTCTTCCAACACAGGTTTCCTGATCAGCTGAGCGAGTCTTCACAGACCCTCTCAGTCAATCTGGAAGACTCATCTGACGGTGGCAAATTTGCTGGGGTCAGGGAAGACCTGCTCTTTAGGCACAAACTCTCAATGCACATGAACTCCATGGGAGTGTTAAAGAAAGAACACAAGCTGTCTGCCTCCACTATTGAACTCATACACAAGAGGGAATCTCAAGGGCACAGAATCCCAACCACTTATGAATCCCAGTGAAGGGGAAGCAGGTAAATCACGACACCACTTACTCTGTGTTGCGAGTACAGGAGGAAGGGAGGTCTTGGGCCTTTTAGTCTTCTTCTCAGCAGACCTTGGAGTCTTTGTAGGTGAGGGCTCTAAAATTAAAACAAAAGCAGTAATAAAATATTCACCTTATTTAAGAACTGAGGGGGAAGGGGAAATCTCCTCACCCATCATTGGTTTGTTTTTAGTTCTCCCGCAAAGCTGGGGAAAACCGTTGGCTTGCACATTTTTTACCTAGGATTTGCTGCTCCCGGTTGCTGGGGAAGGCCATGTTCCCAAGAGAAGAGGGACAAACAAGGAAGGATTTTGTCATTGTCATGGATTGACAGTGCAGAGAGTTGAGAGGCAAATCCTTATAGGCCCAACAACACTCAATACTGGCTGCTCTACAACCATTTTAGAAACCCAGTGGGCAGCAGGAGCAAAGAGCAATTACACCCCAAAGCGGCCCCAGCCCTCAGCTCCCTGCTGGCTCGTAGGGAAGATCAAGTTAAAATAGATTTTCGTGGAAAGAATGCAGGAAGGAAGCAGGCAGATATATTCTGCAATTTAATGAGGGATGATGTTGGGAAAGCGCATGTATGGAAAGACGGAGGAAGTTTTACTGAAGGAATTTCCCTATCAGGGAAAGTACTTACCATCCACCAGCACGTTGCAAGCACATTCAGCTCTCCCTGCTGCATTCTCAGCTATGCATTTGTACTGGCCCACATCTTCAGGCAAGGCCTTGTCAATGGTGAGTGAGCACAGTGATCCTAACACAAAGGAAGGAGACGTCAGAGGAACATCACGTTTTGCAAATTCTGAAAGCACAGCATTGCTAGCAGCCATGGAGTCGGGTGGCTGAACTGTAGTTCTTTAAGACAGTGACCCTCAATCTTTCGAGACTACTGCGCCCCTTTCAGGAGTCTGATTCAGGAGTACCCGCAGTTTTCACCTCACTTCAAAACTACCTGCTTACAAAACCAGACATATAAATACAAAAGGCTATGTCTACACCGGCAAGTTAGTTCGAATTAAGGAAGCTTAATTCGAATTAACTTAAGCCATGGCTACACTAGACTTTCATTAGTTCGAATTAAGGGCTTCCTTAATTCGAACTAATAAATTCGAATTTGCTATTCGAACTAAGGGTTAAATCGAACTCTGACGCAACAACCAAACTCTTCATATAGAGAAAATCCCCCTTCTCAAAAGGACATGTCACTACATGAGGCAAAATGAAATGCAATGAGACTGTTCACTGTACAATTGCTATGTCAGACAAGCATAAATAGGAAAACCGAATGAACTTTTTCTTTGGACTCTCAGCTAGATTAAGGAAATAAATGTCATTTTTTTTCCTCCCTAAGGAACCAAATGAAAATAATTTCTGTTGAGAGGAGCTTTTTACCCTCTTAGTCAGTTAGGAGAGGCTCTGCCAGTCACAGCAAAAGAAATGCATTGCTTTTCCCACATGACTTATTTGAAGAATAAGGTTTGAACTCAAAATACACCACAAACAGCAAATGCTGGAGAAGCATTAAAAAGTGCTCTTACAGGCAGCTTGCAATGACATACAATGTTCAAGGTACTCTTTTCTGGTTCATAGACATAGTCTGAGTGTACATCAAGACTGAATTAAAAGAATTCATATAGTTCTACATAACTTGCCCCAAAAAGCTAACATATTAGCACACAAAACCACCATTGCTCAAACAAACAGACATATACAAAATAGATTGTTAGACACCGTACTAAAACTGAGTCTAGTTAGCTGTACAGGAAACTATAAATATGCCATTTTTCCTTTTAGAAAGTTAATTCCTTAAGAAAAATGCTTCCCTATTCATCTTGCAAACAGAAAGATCTTGCCCTGGCCAACAGATCTTTCCAAATTAATAGCTATAAACAAATCAGCAGGATTAGTAGTATCAATACTGCATGGGCCATGTGGGGTATGACAATTTTTGTTTAAAACATTTTTAAAACCCAGCACTTGTGTGACTACAAGGAACTGTTTCTGTTGCACCAACTTGCAGTCTCACGGAAATGGAGGAAAGCGTTCCTAACAGATAAGTTGGAGGGTCCACCGCAAAAGTTGAACTAAGCTGCTATGTCATTCACATAATTGCTCAATAGCTCTGAGTCGGTCAGCAGCTCCATTCACGTCAGCTGTTCTAGACAAAAAAAGCCTAATGCTGTCTGTTTAAACATCGTTGTCAACTAATTCCCTGCCCATCATTTGAATTGAAAACATCCAGATTTCTATTAGCAAGTCTGAGGTTGGGGATAGACTTGTTTAAATGTAAAACAGGGTCAAAGTTCATTGTTTAAGTGGCATGCGTCATGTCTCCTGTTGATTAATTTTATTTAATGCAGCCTAGCCAATAAAACGGAGTAAGGGTACCTTGTAACATGGGGGCAGGAATAAAGGGCCACCTTCTCTATCTGGCTAGTATCTTACTCTCTCTGTAATAAAACCACCTAGCTCTGTGGTTCCATGGGAATCATTAGGATTACTCAGGGATTAAGGAGCTACTCAGTGTGAGTAAGGATCTGATACATAGAAGCGAGTTTTCCTTCTCTGGTGTTATTTGTAATGCAGCAATGCCTACAGGCTCCAACCCAGACCAGGGTCCCACTGTGCCAGGTACTGTACAAACGACGTGAGAGACAGCCCTCGCGCTGACAGCACAGATAGAGTGGGAGGAGAAAGAGATGCTCAGAGAGATAAAGCGACTTGCTCGAGGTCACACAAAACAGCCACAGAGCTGGGAACAGAAACCAGATATATTGACTCCATAGCAGGGGGCAGGCAAGCCTGCCCTGCCACATGAGCCC
Organism: Pelusios castaneus; assembly: GCA_007922175.1. NCBI lineage: Eukaryota > Metazoa > Chordata > Testudines > Pelomedusidae > Pelusios > Pelusios castaneus. Next base: position 9,422,083 of record ML685777.1, read on the forward strand.
TAATGGGCAGTGAAATGGAACCACCTGGGAAGCCTGCAGAAAAGTGGGCTGACAAGGAGCAGCCGGGAGGCTCCCTGAGCCAAGCCCTATAAATGCTCCCAGGTAAAAGCTCAGAGGAAGGAGGGAAGCTGAGTGGCAAGCTGCCAGGGATGGCCATTTGAGCATGAGCTTGCTGGAAAGGGAGCAAGTGGCTAGCCCAGGGGGGTGTGAAAGCCTCTGAGAAGGGGCTGCTCAGTGTGAAACTATGAAGCTCCTGAGCCTAAACAGAGACTGTATGTAGTTGGTGGAGGGAACATGTAAATAAAGATCACTGTTAGGAGCATTAAACCAATGTCTGGGTGTGTTTTGTGGCACAGCGGATTGGAGTCAAAAGGGTGAGTGCAGCCCCCATTACAGACTCCCCGACCGGTGCCCCATCCACTAAACCACATTGCCTCTTTTATAAACTAAGTTACCTATTCTACACTGTAAATACTCGCCTGGAAAGTGTGTTTTTCATTTAGTGTCTGCCCTCTTTTCCCTTATAGAATTTAAACACTGAATATTTATGTCTCCTCAGCTATAAGAACAAGATCTGATTGGGGTTGACGGGGGCACTAAAAAGGACCCTTTCCAAAAGGCCTGTGTTCTGAGATTGAGGGCTGTACTCAATTCCCTGGGCTAGCAGACTAAATGTCTTTCAATGAAGTATTTGGCATTTCCTCTGAAACAGCCCTTCCTGACCTTCTGAACAGAGTTTATTTTCTCATCGTTCTGAGAAATCTCAGTCTGGTGATTCCAGCTGGGTATTTTGAATCTGGGCACCTCACAAGTCCCTGCTGAGTGAACAACTTCATAGCAATCAACTATCTGGCTATACACCCTAACGCTTACATGTCAGAACTCTTGAGAACATGCCACTGAGGACAGTGCATGTGCAATAAAGTTCATAGAAATGGTTTGGGCCAGGCATTTTCAGGGAATGCCAATTGGACCAATGTAGTATTGATAAAAGTTAGAATATAACTAATGCCAATCAACATGGTTTTATAAATCTCGTTCCTGTCAAACAAGCCTAATTTCATTCTCCCAAGAGACTATACGCTTCATTGATAAAAGTAACCGTGTAAATGTAATATACGTCCACTTTTTAAAGGCGTTTAACTCAGTACCAAATGAGCTTCTATTAAAAAGCTTTCTCCATAAGATAGCAATAAAGCATATATGAAGTTGATTAAGAACTACTGGAAGTAAATATAACATCACTGCTTTGTGGAGGACACAACGGCTGACAGAGCGGTGAATAACGAGGTAGAGATGTCAGTCATACAAACTGATCTTGCCCGTTCAAACAGAATGTTTTTTTAATACAGCCAAATGCTGTGTTATACATCCAGAAACAAGGAATGCAGGCCGCCATCTATTGAATGGGGGACTATACCCTAGAAAGTGGTGATACTGAGAAAGATTTAGGCGTCAAGCAACTTAACATGATCTCCCAGGATGATGTTATGGCAAAAAGGGCTAAGGAAATCCTTAGATGTATAAGCATGGGGGCAGGAGTAGAAAGGTGAGTTTTACTTCTGTATATGGCATTAGCCAGACCAGGTTCTTTTATTTATTGGAAGAACAGGAACGAACCACAAAATGTGGGGAAAAATCATACCCTTGGGATGCCATGGTCATTTTGAGGTTGTACAACTGCTTTTCTTCTGACCTTTCCTAGAGCAATGGTTCTTAACCTTTTGCAGGTCGTGACACACTTGGGGGCATATCACGATCCTACAGGGCTAATCCAGCCATTTTCCTGGATCTCTGTGACACATTTACTGCTGTGTGACAACACAGTATTGTGCCCCGACACACTGGTTGAGAACCATCGTCCTAGAGTGTTTAGATTTATGGAGCTTTTTTCTCCTCAATACAGCTGTAGGTAACTTTTCCCTTAGTTCATGATGCATTTCCAGCAAGTTTCAGGAGGTTATGCATTTTGCAGCCTAAGATGTCAAAGGAAATGTAGTATTAGGAACAACACATATAGGGCATCCAATTTGCTAGCAGCAGGAAAATGGATCTGCATGGAGGTGAAATCTGTGGCGTACAGGCATGGAATTACCCTATCAACATTTTTAGTTTGTTTTGACAAAGGAATGATTTTATCCAAAAAATCATGGCAGGTATTGGTTTAGTAGTCAGAGGTGCATGATTGACAGGGTGGCTTAGGAGAAAAGTTAAGTCACAAGGAAATTATTAAAGACAATATTACTAACGAGATGACCGATTGTTTATGCTGCCTAGGCACCAAAAAGCGAGAAGAAGGAGCAAAACGAAGGGAATTCTGGCACACCACCTCATATTGCTTAGTGAATGTCACCCAGTGTGGGCTCAGGTAGAAACAATGGTGTTTCAGGCCCAGGTTGCGTATAGGATCTGTAATGCTGGCACACCGGGTGCCGGCTTTTGCCGAGGTTTTAAGACTCAACTGAGACTGATAAATTCATTGCTGGAAGCATATCTATTTCACCTGTATTAAGAGGAGTGTTGGACTTATAACAATCTGGTTTGTATTTAGACCATATGAAAAGGTTGTAAATTGCTACTGCATTAATCTCAGTTGGAATGTCTTTATCATATGCTATCGGGAAAGGTTTGCTCTGAAACTGAACTCGATCAGGGAGGGACAGTCTTGTCATCCTCAAGAAAGTCTATCAAAAGCAAATGGGCCATTGGGGGACATCACAGTAGAGAGAGGTTTTTGACTGTCCCTGCACACCCATGAAGAAGCTATGTGAAAAGGGCTTGTCCCATCAGTTTGAACTCTGAAAGAAGGAAATTAAAAAAAAAGCTGACAGAAAAATCTCTCTCACTCTCTTTAGCTTTTTGGACTCTCACAGGGCTGCACCTAGGAAACAGAAACAGAGATTGCCAACATCCACCTGCCTTAACCCTAGAAGACATTCAGTGCAGATAGATGGCTACAAATCTGTCACCTTTTGGAATGAAAGACTGAAATTCATGTGTGTAGGTGCCTGCTTTAACCTGTAAATAACTCATTTATTTTCCCTATTTAATATATCCATAGTTGATTTACTATCGGATTGAATACAACTGCTGTCTTTAGTGTGAGATCTGAGGTGCAATCTGACCTGGGATATGTGACTGGTCTCTTGGGACTGGAAGCCACCTGAATATTTTGTGATCTTTGCTGTACAACAGAAGTGTCAAACATGCGACCCATAGACCGAATGCAGCCCACTCACCTCTTCCATCCAGCCCATGACAGCACTCAGTGGGACCACACTTTCTCCTTCATGGAGAGAGACGGTGGTATTGCATTCCCAGCATTCTGCAATGCCACGAGATTGTCAGGTCTCGCAACATGACGGCGCACTGGGTATGCGAGACTACACTCTCTCCCTATCAGAGAGAGCGAGAGAGAGGTAGAGAGAGAGGTCTCGCGGAGCGCAGTTGCACAAACACAGCACTCCGCAATGCCACAAGAGCGCCGTAGTATTTTGGTTTACGGTATGTACAGCCCACTTGAAGTACATGTAGGTCAAATCTGGCCCTCCATCGCAAATGAGTTTGACACCCCTGATGTACAACCACCATCACTAAATCAGCATTTCTCCAATGGTGGCCACACACAGCCACCAGGGCTTTTCCTGCGGCCACAACAGTCTCTTGGGTAGGGATGGGGGGAAAGGAGGGTGGGGGTAAAACACCAGCCCCTCCCCTGCCTCACTATTGCAGCTGAACTGCTTTGCATCACCCCTTGAGACAGGTGAGGCTCAACACTGGAGGAGCAAGAACCGTTTTCAACCCTCTTTTGGGGGTGGGGCTGTAGATCTGGGGCTTTCGCTCTGGTTGGCCAGTGGACATATGGAGTCTGGTCACATGATCCTAGGCTCCAGGGCTGACCCCTAGTTGCAGCTGCAGGCTCCAGCTGTGCAGTGCCAGGAGCTGACTCCAGCCATGTGGAAGTAGACTCAGACTAAGGTCAGAAGGGACCGATAGGATCATCTGGTCTGACCTCCTGCATAAAGCAGGCCACAGAGCCTCACCCACCCTTCCTGCAATAAACGTCTCCCCTATGCCTGAGCTATTAAAGTCCTCAAAGCATGGTTTAAAGACTTTAAGGTACAGAGAATCCACCAGCAAGTAAGCTGTGCCCCATGCGACATGGGACAGCGACCCCATTGACCCCAGCTCCCCACTGCTTCTACTCCCCTGTCCTCCAGGGCTTAATTTGTCCTGGGGCGCGCCGAGAAAAGTGACATTAACAAACACGCAAGTATCACTTTCACATCAGTTAGCTAGCTGGCAGGTGGTGAAAAGGGTTACTTATATGTTTGTGAATACCACTTATTGACTTACATAGCCCCCCAGCGATCTATGATGTGTGCCGTGAAAAGTGATATGAAACAGACCAATGTCACTTTTCACAGCATTATTTTTGTTGAGACCACAAAAAAAGAAAAGGCACATACATAAATGGCAAAATTGTTGGTGACCTCAGAGCGCAGCCACCAACTCTTGCTCATGGCCTCACTGACGCTTTTTCCTGAACTACTTAATTCGCTTGAGGAGAAACAAATAACTATGTTTCTCCTCAAGCGAATTAAGTAGTTCAGGAAAAAGCGTCAGTGAGGCCATGAGCAAGAGTTGGTGGCTGCGCTCTGAGGTCACCAACAATTTTGTTTTGAGAACCCCTGTCGTAAATCCAGCTCGCCGGAGTCGCAAGATGGACTGGAACGTCCAAGGGGACTGTCTGTGACTCCATGGTGAAACTGTTATCGAGCTGCAGGAGTTCACATTTGTTACCGGGTTGATGAAATCTACTTGTAGAACATACAGCTAGTTTGGGACGGATGGTAGCGAACCACTTCCCACAGTGTGACAGGGTCATCTCACAGCGGTGGTGGTGCACTGAGGCAGAAATGGCAGAGTACAGTATATCCGAATTTAATTACAAAAGGCAAATCACCCAGTTCTGACACAGCCAGTTTGCATCTCTCTCCAACAATGACCCTACTTCTATGTCCCTTTCACTACCTTCTCCCAGAAAATTCTCTTGCCTTGCAGTTATTGGGTATGCAGTATTAGGGGAGCACTTAAGGGGTCGGCCCTGGGGCTGGTTCTATTCAACATCTTCATTAATGATCTTGATGATGGAATAGACTGTGTGCTTAGTAAGTTTGTGGATGACACCAAGTTGGGGGGAATGGTAGATACTCTGGAGGGCAGGGACAGGATCCAGGGAGACTTGGACAAATTGGAACACTGGGTCGAAAGAAACCTCATGAGGTTCAACAAAGACAAGTACAAAGTCCTGCACTTAGGACGGAAAAATCCCATGCAATGCTACAGGCTGGGGACCGATCGGCTAAGTAGCAGCGCTGTAGAAAAGGACCTGGGAGTTATGGTGGATGGGAAGATGAATATGAGCCAACAGTGTGCCCTTGTTGCCAAAAAGGCCAATGGCATATTAGGCTGCATCAGTAGGAGTATTGCCAGCAGATCGAGGGATGTGATAATTCCCCTCTATTCGACACTGGTCAGGCTGCATCTGGAATACTGTGTCCAGTTTTGAGCTCCCCACTACAGAAAGGATGTGGACAAATTAGAAAGAGTCCAGCGGAGGGCAACAAAAATGATTAGGGGGCTGGGGCACTTGACTTATGAGGAGAGACTGAAGGAACTAGGCTTTTTTAGTCTACGGAAGAGAAGACTGAGGGGAGATTTGATAGCAACCTTCAACTACTTGAAGGGGTGCTCCAAAGAGGAGGGAGCTAGGCTGTTCTCGAGGGTAACAGAGGACAGAACAAGGAGCAATGGTTTCAAATTACAGCTGGGGAGGTCAAGGTTGGATATTAGGAAAAACTTTCTCACTAGGAGGGTGGTGAAGCATTGGAATGGGCTATTTAGGGAGGTGGTAGAATCTCCATCTTTGGAGATTTTTAAGGCCCGGTTAGACAAAACCCTGGCTGGGGTGATTTAGTGGGAGTGGTCCTGCTTTTTAGCAGGGGGTTGGACTAGATGACCTCGTGAGGTCCCTTACATCCCTATTATTCTATGATTCTATGAACCTTAATCATGAATAAGACCTCGTTGTGCTAGGTGCTGTACAAACAGAAAAAAAAGACAATCCCTACCCCAGGTAGTTTACAATTCAAAGTAATCTTGGTCCATGCTGCTGCTATCCATCCAGCATCTAAATCTGTTCATCCAGGATCTACCAGACTGTCCTTCAAATTCCCTCTAATAACTCACGTAAAAAAGACAGTGTGATCACACTTTAATGTGAACTAAAATCATATGTCTTAGCAACACAGATGTACGTATGCCTAACCTAGTAACATTCCCCCCTCCTCCGTATCTTTTAGTTTCTGTCAGTCATTATTTATTTTACCTCATCACAATGGACAGAAAAAGGTGCCCATTCCACACGTTAAGACAACGGCACCTTTGACAAACATGTAAAAGCACAAACTGTAATTATGAAAGCAAAACCAGGAGGGACCACCAAATAGCCGCAGACAATCAAATCTGTTAGTAAAAGAAAAACTGGTGACGCTCTCTCACCCTCCCATAAAAATTATACCTCACACAACAAATTCACCCATCCCTAAGAAAACCTTGTAGCTTGCTCTTTGGGGAAGCAGTCCTGTAACAGAATGGAGCTAGGCATTTAGTAGTACGAGTCCTGAATTGAGTAAGAAAAAATAAAATCAGCGAAAATATTAACAGGTTTGATGCTGGGATGGAAAATGGAAGGAAGAGCCAGTGTTCCTAGATATGCTGTGATTGTGAGATGGTGTTCAATATTACGATGTCCAGGCTCTGGATTTTATAGCTAACCTGGCAATTAACTTGGGGAGATATTTTAGAAGCCTTCATTTAATAGTTAGACCATGGGCAGGTTTACGCTGCCTGCTGTTTTCGGTGGCAGTCAAAGTAACTTGTATATCTCAGTTCAACTGCCCTATGCCTCGCACCTCCCTTCGACTCAGCGCAACTCCAGTTGCCGGGATGGTCTTAATAGATCGGCTTCCTGATCGACTGAGTGGGTCTTTACAGACCTACTCGGTCAATTGGGAAGGTCGATCTGACATTGGCGATTTTGCTATCCTCAGTGAAGTCTAGTCCTATGACAAAGTCATAGACTCAGTACAGAGGTCCAAGGTCCTGAAGATCTTTCTTTGAGCAGACTTATCTCTTGTGTGTTGGAGATGTTAGAATCCAAGATGGGATTTGGGGCTAATGTTCTAGTTTGGGCCCATTTAAGGTCTGGGAATGGGGAGGGACATGGGTGTGGGGGAAGGTGGAGGAAGTTTGGGCAGGAGTCAAAGCTTCACAGTTTGGGCCCATTTTTCCTGCCTGCTGGTGAGGTAACTTAGCTTGAAGAGGTTTATGGGATTAGCATCTTCAGAGAGGAGGGAGGCATTTCAGTAAAAGGATGTTTAACAGAGGAAAGGGCTTATTACAAAAACAGGACAAACATGGCAGGGCAAGTTCCTCCCCCAAAGGACTGTTCCCCTCAGATGGAAGAGATCAGATTAGATGTCAGAAGAGATTGTATGTGTAAGATATACACTTTTTAACCTGCAGTTCCTAAACAAATACATCATTGGAGCATGACAGATAGCCACATTGCTTTATTTTCTATGTGCTTGCTCCAGTGGTACTTTTGGCCAGATGGGAGGTCACACAACTAAATGAAGCTGAAGCCTCTTGGCTAACGTTGGAGTGGTTTAATTAGGTTTCAAAAGAGTAAATGTGTCATCAGGCCAGGTTCATGTGTCACTTATGCTGCATGCTTTGTGTGACACCAGCCGGGATCAATGAGAACACGTGTGTGCTATGGAAATGCACAGGTAAAGGTCTCTCTCCTTCTGGCACCAGATTATTTCAATGCAGCCTTTGACCCTGATCCATTAACTAGGGGTGTGTCACTTATGGGAGCTTCACAATGAAGCTCCTCTTTATCAGTGGGTACATTTTGTGGTATTCTTTTTTCAGAGACCTCCTTTTCTACCCTAGAGCTGTTAGTTAAAATGTTACTGTCAAATCTAAGGGCAGTATACATTCCTAAGAGAGGGAGAAATATCAGACACTTGGCTCAATGTTGCTTCTACTGGGATTTTTACTGTTGAATACAATGGGAGCCAGATGATACCCTAGAACTAAAAAATAGCTTTGCAGGAACTAAGCCCATTAACATGAGCTAGGTCCCCTTGCCATTAATTCATCTCCGCCCGATTGCATCACCTTCTTTTAGCTGAGGACGGCTGAACAGGATTATCTTCAGAGCCTATTAAATGCTGCCCCTAGATTGACAGAAGGGCTTGCTGGACATGGTGCCAGGAAAGAGCGGGTTGCTCTGTGCAGCACTCCCAGCTGCAGGCTGTTCACCTCAGCCTTGTAATGCAGAGTTTTAACCAGCAAACAGTGTCTGTTACTCTTTTGTCTGTATAAAACTGATCAACTGCGTTTTTCCACAGGTGCAAACCCAACAGACTTCGCTCAGCCAGTCGGTCTTGCAGAGCAGAATACTAGCAGATTCTTTCATCTTGTAACTAGAAATGGAAATGCCTTTCCAGGGCAGGGCTGTTCCCTATTGTTCTTTGTACTATGGTAACTTCTAGAAGCCCCAACTGAGATTAAGGCCTCACCTCATGGAGTAAGAGACAGCCCCCTGGCCTGAAGAGTTCATAGTTGAATTAAGCAAGTCAGACAAACGGTTGGAGGGGAAACAAAGGTACAGAGAGGTGATATGACATATCTAAGGTCACCACACGTCATGTCAATGAACAGAACTCTGCCACTCGAGTACCAATCCAGTTCCCTGACCACTGACACACGCTTTTGTACACACTCTACTGTTATATTCAGTCTGGATTTGAACTGTAGTGCCCTTCCCGCCCTCCTGCTTCCTCTGGGAAATTATCCCATAGGATAGTAGAGCTCACTGTCAGGAAATCTTTCCTGACACTCAACCTAAACTTGCCTTTTCTTACGATCGCCCGATAGCTGCTGGTTATACCTCCTTTTATCAGTCTAATTATTTCCTCTCCGATATCTGTGTTTACACCCTTCACATATTTACAAATCCCTTACTAGTGGGAAAGAAAAGAAAAATCACCAAAATAAATGGCACTTGCTTCAAATGGGGATCATGAAACTCTGCTTAATTAATTCACAGCTGGCATGGAAGCATCGCACTGCAGAGTGGCGGCACAGTGTAACCTCTCCCTCCCACAAACTCCAAAGCCAGTTGATCTTGGCTGAAAGTTTACCGGTGGGTAGATTCCCAAGGCAAACAAGTTAAAGGCGATACCAATGAGCTAATCATAATGATACCACTAGAACTTAAGGGCAATGGCCCTGGTTTTTAGAGGTTTTCAGATATCGTGCCACTCCGCGTTGAATGTGTAACTGACTCAGGAGCCTAAGTCCCTTTCAGTGGGATTTAGGCTCCTAAGTGCCTAATTCACTAATAAACTGCCCCACAGTGCGGACGATGGAGTTGTGAATAGCAGCACGCACTGACGTGATGGGTTGTAACTCCCCCATGTGGCTACGATGTGCACCAATTCAAAGGCTGGTTGTTCATGTGAACCCAGTGCTCTTCAAACGTCGATTTGAACTCGGAACCTGTTCGCGCACACCCACAGCAACCACACCGTGAGTTTCTGAGCAGCACTGTGGTGTGTACGGCTGTGCACATCCCTGTAGGCATAGCTGTTTGGCAGTGTTTACCTAGTTCTAGGCTCCTAAGTGACATAATTGTGGTACTGCTAAGTAGACCAATGCCTAAATATCTGGGCCAGAGCCCCCAGGGTGGCCATCTTTAAATTGTGTACTTTCCACCTTTTCTTTCCAGCCCAGTGGAATTTGCTGTCATGTGATGCCATGAGAAAATATCAGCCATAGGGCATCACAACTCAATACTACTGCAGCAGCCCCATTACCTGGGAGGCTTTTACAACCCTTCATTCAAGCTAGCTGGCAGGTCAGAATCAGTGATATCTCCCTTGGAAAATAGAACTGGAGTTAGCCCTAGCTAAGTCTGGTTTCTAGCTCACCCACACCACATCACAACCCCTATTTCCTTTATAACATTAACATTTCTTCTTACGCCACCTCCATCCGATAAGCAGCCTCATGCAGAAAGAGCAGAGTGATATTAAAACTAGGCACAGGAGGAAGGAGGCTGTAATGCAGTTCAGGAAAATGACTGTCTGGAAGAGAAATCTGCACTGTCAGGTTGTTTGCTGTAATTCTGCATTGGGTGGAGGAAGAGATGAAATTTTCAGGTATTTTATTTTCTCCACTCTAACTGCAGCCAAGGCCAGATGTGAAGCCCTACCATCTGGGCTTCTTTCTTTCTGCATAAACAGGGATTCAGCTCAGGAGGAAGGTTATTCAAGGTTGGCTTCCCGCCTATCCAACCCCTCTCACACATACATATGTACATACATCACCCTGTTGTGCACTAAGGTGAGACACACCTTCTGACAAGTAAGGTAGATGATTGTCAGTGAAACTACTAACCCATTTCAGATATGTGCAAGAAGTCATGCACTTGCTCCATATTTTACTTCATTTACACTGTGCCCATCACTGTGGTATCTGATACTGTGTGAAGACAGTAATATGTATGTGGTTCCATGTGAAGACAGAGTTATTTCTGCAAAACTTCTAGCTCCCACTGACTTAAAAGAATCCAGAAGTTGCTTTTGTGTTCAGATTACTGTGCAGTAACTTGTTACCCTTGGTGAACTGCCAGGATGGCATTTTGGTTCTGATTTTGTTTAATTAACAATACCGTGAATGAGCTATATGGTTGAAGAAATTCAGTATGCAGAATATAACTAATGTGACAATTTGACAACACTGGATGCTGTGTTTCAGGGCTTTTGCCAAATTCTGATTCATTTTTCCAGAGCTCTGAAATAGGTCAATTAATTTAGAAAATTTCAAGCAAGTTTACTGGAATGCTGCAACTTTTTGTAGTTTATTGGTATCATGTCAAGTGGTACAACATTAATTAAATACATCTGAGTTAAATGCACTGCACTGGGAATTAAATTTGTCAGTTCTGATCTTTGAGGCTGTTTTATAATTTGGAGCTGTTGCAGCTTTTTACAGTTTCTCCCCCCCCCTTCCTCTCATGTTTCCTAACCGAATTAGAACCAGCCTGAAATATTAACATACATGAGATTTAAATCAGAATTTACAAGCCAGCAATAATGTTATTCTGTTTTTCATTGCTATAAATCCTTAAAGTTCAGTTTAAATAAACACCATGTACAGGGGTCCTTAAACACTGTTAACAATATAAATAGCATTTAACAAGAATGCAAGATGTTGAATTTTATAAAAATGACATCTGCAAGTTGTTAAAGGGGAATCTGCAGGAAATGTCAAACAATTCTGTTCCTTGTGCAAGCCACTGAAATAAGACTCATGCATCTGGAGTCAGTTACAGGCACAGCATTCAAAGTATTGCATTGCATTTAATAAAGTAAACATTATTAATCAATAGGTGGATGTAACAATGCGCCATCCAGTTGGTTTGTTATTCATTTAATTACCTTCTTGAGAGATGACAATGAATTTTGATGATTTGATGGCTTTCCCGTCTAGAGTCCAGATGACGGCTGCAGGGGGATCAGAGGAAATCCGACATTGTAAGACTAATTTTTCACCATCCACTACGTGAGTGTCCCGGAGCTTCTCTGTAAATGATGGTGCCATTCCTTTGCTGTCGGCTTTCTTCTCACTTATTCCACCATCTACCATCGAGCACCCATGTTTGCAGTTTGTGTCGTTCTCCTCCTCCTCTTTCACCGTGGGTTTGGGATGGTGGACTTCAGAGTTGGTGCTGGCATTCTGAGCTACAGAATTCGTGCTGGCATTTTGAGCCTGGGTATTGGTGCTGCCGTTCTCATCTGGTGGCTTCTTCTTTGAGCCAAGCACAGATCTGAAATCTGGGGTGGCAGGTTTAGGAGGTGGTGCCTTCTCTGGCAAGGAGAAATTGGGGGTGCCCTTCTTGGCCAGGACCGAGCGGAAGTCCACCTGCTGAGGACTGTGAACTTTTCTTTCCTCCTCCGACAAGGTCTTGGGTTTGACCTGCCGCTGCAGGTTAGCGCGGAAGTCCATTTGCTCAGCTGGGATTTCTTTCAGGTCCTCCTCAGAAAAGCTTTTGGTGTTGACTTTCTTCCCCAAAATGTCACGGAAATCGAGCTGCTCTGCTTCCTGTTGTCGGAGCCGCTCTTCCGTGTGCTCCCGGGTTTCCACTCGCCTTTTGAGTACCCCTCGAACGTCTTCCTGCTCCTCCTCAGCTGGTCTGCTGTCACCACCACTCTTTCTGAAGGCACTAATTCTGCCAACCGTTAGTGCACCATGATTCCCACCATCTCTTTGTTCTCCAGAGCTGGCTGGCTCCCGCCTACTGTGATCAGCAAAAGAAAAAAAGAGAGACAGCCAGGGAAGGGGCTGGTTTAAAATGTCAAGGAACAATCTCAGAGCAAGGGTGAAATATGTTTTTAGAAGGGAAGTTTGATTAGAGGAACACAGTCCATTAGTTTATTGCATCAGTGATGACTTCAGGAGCCATATATGGGCACAAACAAAAAAGACCTCCTCTATACTGGCTGGGTACAATATACTTCAGCCGTACGATAAAAACTATTTGTTGGGTCACATTTGGGGATTAGGTTGAAGTGAAGCCAGCCTGGGTCTGGAAGGGCAGAGAATTAGCAGAGCAAAAATAGAACCCACCCATGCAAGTCCCTGGGAACTGTACTCACTCTCTGTGCATTTCTCCTCGGGAAACTGAACTCTCCCTCAGCATCAGAGACACTTGGCAGCTGCATTCTCCAACTTGGTTCCTGAAAAGTTTAAGTGAAATCAGAAGAGAAGGATATTTTTCTCCCCTCCAAGAGCATAATATACCTGAGCTAAATTGCTTTGTGCTCCACCAAAATAGAGCAAACCCAGTATATCCCTCTCCTTTTCTGAGCCCAGCGTCCTGGTGGATGGCTAAATTGTTTAGATTCTCATAAGTTTGGATGAAAGGTATCTCAAAAAAGCTGTTCCTAATCAGCTCTTGCTTGCATTATGGAATGAACACACACTTCCACCCCCACCCACCTCCATTCTTAAACAAAAACTCAAAACACAGTTAAAGAATGAAACTACGCCACACAAACAAGCTAAAGAAAAACAAACACAAACGCTAGAAAAACTAGGCAGAGGAAGAGGCTATTTTGCAATGTTTAAAATCTTTCCAACTCTGCCCTAGTGTTTATCTGTTCAGATCCAAGCTTTTAACTTTCCTGATGCTCAGATATTAAAAGCAGGGTCTCATTCCCGCTTGCCCTTCCCCAACCAACCAATCAGCACACCCAATCCACATGGATTGCTCCAGCCTGTGCATGTTTATATTAAAAAACATAAAAGTGTCACCATATATGGTGCTGAGCCCTTATTCTTCCTTTGCAGAGGAATGCCACAGATGCCTCTTGTAAACGGCTCCCATTAAAGAAGTAATTAAAGTGCTTCCCTTCCCCCACTATCCTTCTCCAGCAGACATAGTATCCTAGCTGTAAATGGCTCATCTCCACTTAATGTACAAGACTCCAAAATGCTCAAGTTCATGTCCCCTGGCAAGAGTACAGTCATCAGGATTGCATCTTATGATCTTCACTTAAAAAAATAAAAAAGACATGAATTGACTCCTTTCCAGTGATTAAAGACCACAGAGATATTTTATTGATGGGTGGATTTTTGGTCCTTTCAGAGTAGGCACAGACTCACAACTGGACTGCAAAGTGCTGGATGGATTTCTTCTTTTAAACAAAGAGGATTTATATAACTGGAAGCATTCTCAGGACACGATGTAGAAACAGGTGCATGTGAACTTAGAGGGTTTCCTCCTCCCAGCTCTTCTCTTTCCAAAAGGCTTTTACTGAATAAGACTACCACAGAACACCTTTTGGCTCACTGTGCACTGAAGTTTTAAATATGGATTTTAAAATGGTTTCTGATAGCTCAGATTAAACTGAGTTTGCCTGGCCACATTTTGAGCAGTGCTAGAGTACATTTTCCTAGACAAGGTTGTGTTTATATGAACACCCTTAGAATATACTACAGTCAACACCTAAAGTTCAACCCTCTGTGACTTAGAACAGTACGACATAATGGTTTGGATCAATACAGAACGTCCAGCACTAGCTATATTTTTATTATGGTAATTATAACAGTGCCATTACCATCGAGCAGCTTATTTGTACTAATTTGCCTTTGGTTTATTTAGGTAGCAGATAAGAAAATGCTTTTAGTAACCATGCAATGGGGGTGCTTACAAATAATTCAACCTCACAACACAGTACCTCTCCCTAAGAAGAATTACCTTATTTCACAGAGCTCACCTCCAAATGGGATAGTGTTGTAAGCCCTCAAGAACAAGTCAGGAGCCATGACACCAAACTCAAAATCATGGAATGCTGATTGCTATCCAGATCAGTCATGGAGACTCTGACACCTGCCCATCCTGGATGTAAGAGACTAGAAAACACCTGTGGCCCTAGTTTACAGAGACTGTCTGAGGGCTTGTCTTCATTGATGGTGACAAATTTGCCACCATCAGATCAATCTCCCTGACCGACTGATCGGATCTGTAAAGATCCGCTCAGCCAATTAGGAAACTAATGCTGGAAGACCACCCCTGAAGGAGGAGTAGCCCTGAGTCAGAGGGAAAGGGTTTCCCTCTGGCTCAGGCTACTGAAGTAGGCGGTAGGCAATCGGAGGGAGATACACAAGTTATTTTAAGTACTTTGTGTACCTCTCTTCGACTGCCACCGAAATCATGCGGCAGTATAGACCAGCCGTCAATCTTCTCTAATGAAAGATCTACCACCCACTCTAAAATATAGTCCACCCACTGCTTGAAGCTAGAAACCTTTGGAAGCAAGCTAATTAAGGAAAGAGGAAAACAGCAACAGTCTCCACCATCACTTGCTGTCAATATACCAGACTGGAAGCCAGGCATGCTTCTGGGAGGGTCAGCACTTGTTGCACTGGTGGATGAAGCCCTCCTGTTGTCCACAGACAAGGGACAATACTTCTATGCTCATCTTAATAGACCTTTTTGCAGTATCTGATACCCAAATGTTCCTTTTGCACTTCCACGCTTTTGGGTTAATCAAACACTCTGAAATGATCCTTCCTTCTCAGACCGGCGGCAGAGGAACAATGGAAGTCATTCCCACATAAGGTCAATGACCATGGACCTCCCTCACCATATCCATAACAGAATGCAGAAGCCATTACTTCAGTTTAGCTTTCCTTCTTCAAGTTCTTCACACATGCAGTTCAAAACAAAAACAAAACAAACGAAAGTCCTATAAACTACCCACGCTATTTCCTGTAGTCTGGGAATGGAGGGGGAGAAAAAGGAAGAGGAGCGATTGGTTTTCTAATTGCTATTTTTAAATACTTGGGAAGCATTCAGATACCATGGGGACAGTGGGCCACATAAGTAGCTAGACAGATAAATCCATCATCATGAGGAGATTTCCTAAACCCTTTTTGATCTACAGGTTTAAGCAAATGGCTGGCATTTGGGATCACTGGGTCCATGTCTTGTCTCTGCCACTACTTCACTATGTCCTTCTCGAATCGCTTAAACTCTGTGGGGTAAACCACTGATTACAATGGGTCCAGGATTTTACTCTTGTGCTTTGACTTCAACTTTGCAAAGTGCTTCGATATGTTCAAAACCAATGATATAAATGCAAAGAATTATTACTATTTAGGAGGAATGATATGGTTCAGAGGATTACTGCAGGGGTTTCCAAACATCTTTTTCTAGGGACCTACTTGTAAAAAATCATTTATGCCCATGAACCAACAACTGCATCTTTGAGCAATGCACTGCAGTCATTTGGTGGCCACGACCCAGTACCAGGTCCCGGCCCTTGGTTTGAAAACCACTGGATTAGTGAACAGTTATTCACCACGGCTATGTCTACACTTAGGGATTTAGGTCGACTTTAATAAGTCGACTTTATTAAGTCGACTTTAAGTTGACCTTAAGTCGACCTTATTAAGTCGACTTAGAGAGTCCACACAGGACTCTTAAGTCGACTTAAACTTGGCCTTACTAAGTCGACTTAGAGAGTCTATACTAGACTCTCTAAGTCGACTAGTTAGGTGCAGGGAGAGGGGAGGCTCCTTTGGAGCCTCGGCTCCCCAGGCTAGGAGGGCTTGTCCTCGGGAGAGCTAGCCCTGCACAGGGCTGGCTCTCCTGGAGGCAGGAAGCCCGAGCGGTCCGGGGGAGAAGGGAGTGCGGAGCTCCCATCTGGCCTGGAGTGCTCGGCTCCCTTTGGGCCGGGACTGCTCAGGTACTGGGCAGAATGGAGCTCCCCCCCTTCTCTCCAGGACCCGCCCAGGTCCCAGCAAAAAGGAAGCTGCTGCTTCCTCCTTGCCAGGACCCGCGGTCCCAGCCAGAAGGAAGCAGGCAGCTCTCCTCTGCCCAGGACCCCCACGGGTCCTGGCAAGAAGGAAGTGGTGGCTCCCTTTTTGCTGGGACCCCAGCGGTCCCAGCCAGAATGGAGACCTGCGGTTCCTTTCTGGCTGGGACCACGCTCCAGCTGTTTAGGGAGGCTGAGCTCCAGCTGCTGGGAAGTCTCTGGGGGCTGCCTGGCAGCTGGAGCGTGGGTCTCGGGCAGAAAGGAGCCTCGCGCTCCCCTCTGACCAGGACCGCTTGGGTCCCGACTAGGAGGGAGCGCGGGGCTCCCTTCAGCCAGGACCGCTTGGGTCCCTGCTAGGGGGGAGTGCGGGGCTCCCTTCTCCCCGGGACCGCTCAAAGGAGCCGGGACAAGCCGCTAGCGGCTTCCTGGGCAGAAGGGAGCAGGGGCTCCCTTTCCCCCCTGCCCTAAGTCGACTTAGGGCATCCACACTGTTTAAGTCGACTTAAGAAGTCGACTTAAGCATTAAAGTCAACTTTAAACTATGTTTAATAAAGTTGACTTTAAATTTCCTTAAGTCGACTTAAGCAGCAGCTTAAGTCGACTTAAGGAAATGCCAGCATGGACGCAGAGTAAATTAAGTTGATTTAAGCCTGCTTAAGTCGACTTAATTTACTAGTTTAGACTCACCCCATTTGACATACAGGATGCTGCGTTGACTTCAAGCCAGACTGATAGTAGTAAATTTGTTTTAAAATCCTGCAACTTACATAAATAAATACATATTTTTAAATTCTCCCATGTTATAATCTTATATGTTCAAACAGCAGATAGAGCCAGATTTCAGATTTCAACTGCAAACTCCCTTAATGCTGGAATTCTGTATAGCTGTAGCTGAGTTCAATGGCTGCAATAAAAAGAACTGTGTTTGGAAGTGTTGCACTCTGCAGAATTGCTTTGCGTATCACCCTTACACAGGACTTATCCTTAAAATGTCAAAGAATTTAAAAAACAAATAAAAGCCCAGCTGTGAAGCCTGAAGGGATTTTAAAAATAGCTTCTGTCCTAATTGTAGGATCAGTTTTCCCTGGAATGGCTTTTATGTTCAAAATATCTTAAAATGCTAGTTTCTGGCAGGATTTATTCTAGTCTTTTTACTGTACTTCAGGCCTGACACTTCCTGCATGTTCCCAGAAAGAAAGAATTCCCCAGTGGGAAGCAAAGGAGAAGCACAGTTAGCTAAAGTGGGCCACGCTGAAGATTCCTCTTGGATGATGGAGTGTGAAACAAGGACTGCAGAGTGATTATAGCTTTTAAAAATTAAATGAAAAAGGGTTAACAAGCTGACCTCCAGCTGCAGTTCTCAGGCGTTAGGGAAGCTCATTGTGAAGATTCAGAATGAAGTCTGGCAACTCTTCACTCAGAGGCAGTTACAGGGGCAACATCCAGATCACACGAAGTCCGAATGCTAAGAACATTCACTAACCGTACTGGGCCAGACTGTCAGCTTCGAAGGAGCTACACTGATTAACACCAACTGAGGATCTATCCAAAAGTGTTTTACACCTTTATCAGGTTTGGCAACTTGCCAGTGGAAAAGGGGACAAGAGACACTATGGAGTGGAGGTAACTGCTTTCTTCCTTACAAACACACAGCATGTGCATAGCAGAGCACGGGATTTGCATAGAAATGGGTATCGCTATCGTATTGCCCCATGACATTTTTTCTAAATAATACCTACCACTGGGTGCAATTTGGTGCATTCTAATTGCTCTGCATTATTACCTTTACTCAATAAAAATCACGGTATGTCTAGCTCCTGGGGACGGGGACCAAACCTTAGGTTCTCTTCAGGCCCTCAAAAGTGCTAAATGAATCAAAACTAACCAAGCTTTCAAAGAGGCTACAAAGGAGGAAGAAAGAGCAATCGTTATTGCTCAGTTTAAACCCTTGGGAAGCGCTCAGCTACTGTGAGGATGGGGTGACATAGGCAGAGCAGAGGATTGGCAGGCAGGAGGAGTAACAGGATAATTCCTCAGCTCTCTAATGCCAGACTCTGTCATTATGGAGATAAAGCTCGGCTATAGGATTTGGGGCTCCTCCAATAACTCCTGATCTCCCTATTTACATCAGGGAACAGAGAGCACTGTAACAAAACACAGAGATTTTGAGAGATGACATGGAAGGTGTTTTGAAGGAGGCATCCTGGACAGAGGAGAACTGGTAGAACAGGGAGAAGGTGTTTCCATTTCCTAAGTTAAAAAGCTTACCTTTAATTGGCTAACCTATTTTTCTTCACTTCCTGATTCAGGATCTGATTTACACTGTTGTGTCAGCCACTGGATTCTGATCCCTCGTCTCTCAACTGAGCGGAGATGCTGCTGCAGATGTACAGACTGCCGTGTCCCATTTCAATGGCTGCAGTGGGTGACGCGATCCCTCTATTTATACTAATTTGTGGAACACTATTCCTATAGCCCTTTACAGTAACATGTCAGCAAAACATTGCTCAGAGAATGAAAACAAACACAGCCAACACAAAGAAATGAGTTATGTTTAGATTTAAAACAAGGAACAGTATCAGCTGAACTGCTGTCCCTTAATATTCCACCCCAAGGAACAAGGTAAGCAAATGGTCCAATCAGCATTTAGGGAAGGAAAAATACGAAGAAAGGAAGCTACATAATAATAGATGGATGATGGAACATAAAGACCAGATCGGGGTGTATGCCTGTACGAATTAATTTGAATACAGGGGACTATAAGAGTTAAGGTAAGGGGCCTAAAGATTTTTAATCTGATTTTTGAATTTGTGGGTGGCAAATGGAAATTGGGGAAGACAAGCATAACATTTGTTAATGATTAGGAGCCCCAGAGAAAAGAGACCTAAAAACACCTAAAATAGGTAGACTATCACACCTGATCAGTCATTAATTTTTTAAAGGTGACCTGCTAGAAGTCAGTGGGAGCTTTGCTATAAGCTTCAGGAGCCAGAACATCACTGCGTGAATGCGTAATGTCTCGTACAAGAGACATATCAAGTTAGTAAGAGGAATGGCAGAGTACATTTCCTTTGAAGAGAAATAGACTAAGTTTTAAGATCTCCTAGTGTACTACATTACCAGTCTGTTCTTTGATGCCAGGAGTTGGGATTTCTCAGCTATGCTATGTGGTCTGGAAGTTAAGGTGGCCAGGCAGACCTATTAACTCCACCAGCTGCTCCAGGGCCTTGTTTGCAAGCAGGTTCTGCTGTGCAGGAACAGGCGAGGCCTGTAAAGCAAGATAGCTAGCAATAGACAGGTTGTCCTGGAGAAAGAGCAGTTACTCCCTGGGAGCAAGGAGGGGTGGGGTTGAGCTGGTACTCCAAGAGAAGAGGAGGAACCAGAAGTGATATGAAGCAGTCTAGGGAAGGAGAAGTTAGGGCTGGGAGAATAAAGCCCACAGCTGTTGGGTTGAGGGTCACTGGACTATAACCTGGAATAGAGGGTCTGGATTCCCCATCAGCCATTGAAGGAGCAGCAAAATCTGGGCAGTGAATAGGAAGCCTGCCTCGGGCTGTGGAAGAAAAGACTTCGATAGACCCCAGGAAGGGGAAATGCTGAGTCATGATGGGGAGGTTGCAGTTCCTGAGATGAGAGAGGAGACGGCATGACTGTGTGTGACCATGGGAAGGGGTGTTGACCTCAAGAGCCAATCCCAAAGTGACCAGGAGGAGGCACCAGACTACCAGTGATTGGCGCACTCTGTCACATGCCATCATGAAATCCAGTAGTGTTGACACAGAAACATCCAGCCCGCCCTGAGCTATGAAGTTAAAGAGAAGGAAAACAGACTCAGCTGTCATTGTCCCAGTTAATGTTTAGATTGGCAATTAAAGTATTTACATACTTCACAAACAAGCAAGGGTGCAGGACAATGTGGGCTGCTTGTGAACTATTCATGCTGGGGCAGAATCTCAGCTGCTGTCAATTAATGTGCTCCATTGAAGACAATGGAGCTCTGCTGATTTATACCAGCTGAAATTTCCTAGGGCTATTTCTTAACCATTACTTGTGGTGAGTGATTGGTTACCGTGAGCACATGGTTTTGTTTCTGCTTCCTTGATGGTCACTGAAACTTTTATAAAACCAGAGGAGTGATCAGGGATTTTAAAATTCACCCAGCAATAACTGCCACATAGTTTTATTCTGGATTGGAAAAATGAGTCCACTGATGCTTGTGGGATCTCCAACAATTCTTGTTGTAAAAGGCTTAGGGAATAAACTTTCACTTCTATGTAATCATTCCATTATGTTTTCTTCAATTTACTATTTCATCTATGCATCAAGCCCACCAGGAATATCCTATGGTGTTGGGTTCATTACATCCCAAGTAGGTATGTGCAGATGTGAAAAAGCACCTTCTAGGTTTCTAAGGGATTAACTAAGCACAGAGTATCTTGGCCAATGAAGGCAATATATAATGGTGTCTTAGCCAAAAGGAGAGGTCAGGAAAAGGACGTTCTAGTTCCAAATTAAAATATTTGAAGCAGACAGCCAGGAAGTGCACCCCCTCCCCAGGTGGAGAGTCATAAACATGTGGAGTGGCCTTCCTGGAATTCCTCAAAATGCTGGAGGTCATTAGAAAAAACCCAATGAGATACACAGGAGGACAACAAGTACTGTAAATAAACATGCTTGGTCATGACATCCATGATTAGACACACATATTACCTACCCCACTGACATGGGCAAGGCTTGATTTTTTTTTTACCCCAGTATCTAAAAAGAGAATTATGCCCTCACTTTCCCCTTCTTTCCACCCCTCTTTTGTCTTTCAAATGCGCCTCTTTTCCTATTGCAGCTTAAATGAGATCTTTTGACCTGTTCCGTGGTCCCAGGTACTTGGTTATTAACAAAACATATTTCATATTTCTGCAGCACCTTGAGCCAAGGATCACAAAGCCTATTCCTAACATTTATGGACCCCTATGACACCTATTTTGCAAAGTGCTAAGAAGTTGCACCAAGAGACTGAGAAACTTCTCACGGTCTCACACTGAATCAGTGAAGAGCAGGAATAGAATTCAGTCCCCGCTGTACCCATTGAGCTATACTCCACCCAGACCATTCTATAAGATCAAGCAGCAGCATAGGGGGACTGGTCCCATTGAGAGGTCATGACTAGCAACTGGGAATAACAGGCACACTGCCCAGGACAGCACCACACGTGTCAATGGGACAAGTGAATGCCAGGCTGTGAAATGGGCAGCATGAAGTTCTGTGCCTTCCCGGAGTGATGAGATGCTTTGGTTCTCTTGAGTTGGGGTGGAGAGAAAGATGCAAATGAAAAGGATCTTGCTTTGCTTGGGGGGTGGAGAGGAAGTGGTGCCCGGCTCCAATTTGGGGGATGGAGGTGGGAGGTGTCTAAAAGTAAGTACATTGAAGTGCTCCAACAGCTGGGGAAACCACAAATCTGCACCACAAAAATTACAACCAGGTATTCCTTTTGCAGTGAACGCACCTGAGCTGGATTTCATACTGCCCAGCCTGCCGGGGCTGCACATTCCTCATGATCAGTGTGAAGATGTCCTCATTTTGCAGGATCTCGCACCCTGCTCCCGGCATTATTTCTTGCCCATCTTTAAACCAGTGAACCGTGGGGAAAGGGTCCCCAGCGATGGCACAGGAAATAAGAACATTCTGTCCAGGAACTGCCGTCACGGATCTTGGTTTGCTAATGAACCAGGGTTGAATACCATCCTGAGGTTCTGCAACACACAAACGGAGGAGCGACACAGGATTCAGAAAAAATAAGCAAGAGAAATAGCCACACCTGAGTGTGAGCATCCAACTGATCTCTCTAGTGTAGGGGGACAAGCTGGGAGCAGGGGTAGTGTAGTTGGACTGTGATGCATGGCCAATGAAACAACCCCAAATGGTCTGTTACAAGTTAGCGTAAAATAGCTGTCATAGGGCTGGACCCTGGGAACTGAATCCTGGGCCAGGCAGATGAAGCCACTTCTTCATTGCAAATCCAGGTGTTCCAGTTAATTGACTGCCTGAACTAGACTAACACGGCTACTGCTTTGGAATTAATTTATTAGATCACTCCTGGGAAGTAGATATCCCCATTTTAGAGAAACTGAGGCAGGGGAGTTCAGAAAAAATGTTTGCAACTCCTCTCTGGTTTTGGGTGCCAAATTGACATATCCTGGGCCCAATTTGCATAAGTACTGTGCACCCACAGTTCTAAATAATGTGAATGGGAGCTATAGAAGCTCATTGCCTCTGAAAGACAGGCCCCAAGCACATCAACTTGGGCCTCCAAAGTCAGAGAGGAAAATGGAATGAAGATTGACGTAATCAAAGACTTATCTAGGTCCACAAATTGATCAATGAAGACCCAAGACTGGAATGCTCAAAGCCTTATGGCTGCTTCTCAAATGCGTAAGTGACTTAGCCACGCTACATCCCTTCTTTCTCTTTTAAAGAGATAGAGATGAGTGCATGTAAAGTCCCATACACCTATTTTAAGACAAGCCCCCTCCTTGTACTTGGAACCAGATGAAGGGTGGGATTTACAGCACACAAGTTGCCACTACAGACCGTATTTATGAGTCTGTTTTCAAACGGTAAATTCCAAGTATTGCTCATACAGTATTCTTATGGTGCTAATAATAAAAGAAAGTAGCATGCCTGGCTCTTGGGCAGGTTTTCCAAATGCCCGGTGCTTTAATTAGAAAGGAAAACAGCATTAAATGGTTTACAGTTAAGTCCATAGCTAAGTAAGCCTTGATAATCTGAAGTGGAGTTTAGCAGAATTCTTGCACTGTCGTTAGCAATAGTCTGCAGGGGCAAGGTTTTTTAAATTGTCATGTGAGATCCCAGAGCAAAAATGGAGAAGCTGCTTCTGCTCAACATCTCTCAACCTACACACACCCCTACCCCTGAGTGCTCACAGAATCCACCACATCATACCTTACATGCACTATCTACTTTAAATAGCCCCTCATCCAGCACCACACTGGAATGCTGCCTGCTATGCTGTTCCTAAACTTGTCAGGTTGGGAGAGCTTCAAGCTTCATACCTTGTACAGTCAAAGTTGCTTGGGTCTGAGTTTCCCCTAAGTCATTCCAGGCTTCACAGGTGTATTTCCCAGTGTCCTCAGGGAATACCTCTTGGATGTATAGGCTGTATTCATTGCCTTTCTTTTCAAAGTGAAAATCTTCTGTCTCCTGGATTTCTTTCCCATTATGTAGCCAGATAATTTCAGGAGGGGGGTTAGCTGAGCAACACCAAAAGCAAAAGGCATCAACACAACTGAAAAGAGACGCAACTTTATCAGCTCCCTAGAATCTCAGAAAAGGCCAATTTCAGCCATGGTATAAGCAGGCACAAATCCTGCTGAGTGCTCATTGGATGCTGTGCCTTTTGCTGCCAGCATCTGGATCACAAAAGCACTCTGGAAGATCGTCTTTATAAACACAACTCAGCTTGCTGCATTTTCTTACTTGCCACAGCTCCTTTTTTATTTACGAGCATGCATGAGATCAGCATGGAAACAGAATCCATTTGGGAAATTGAATCTGTATCTGCCTCACCCAGATTCAAGTCAGAATCATCTATTAGAGTCGCTATGGAAGTGATTAAAGATTGTCATTTCAGATAGGGAAGAACTGGCAAAAGAAACAGTGATCTACGGTAACTGTGGCTCTTTGAGATGTGATGCAAATGTATATTTGACTTCGGTGTATGTGCACCCAGCACACCAGAGCCAGAGAATTGTGCCCAATAGTATCCACAGGAGGCAGCGCTCATGCTATGCGCCCGTAGCCTCTCTCCTGGCTCTGGGAAGCAGTGCTGACTCAACCTTCCTCAGTTACTTTGTGCTCAGCATTCATACACTAGGCTCGAATGCAGAGGAAATGTGAGATCGGTGGGAGGAGGAGGTGGGTTTCCTGGAATACACAGTAGCATCACATCTCAAAGATTCAGTTATAGTAAGTAGGGGCATAGCTGTGGGTGGGTCTGGGCCCACCCACTTGGCCAGCAGGCCCAGTGCCCAGCAGTGGTGAGAATTTCACTGCCACAACCGCTGTGGCCACGAGCAGCAGCGATGTGGGCAGGTTGGACTGCTCTCCGCCCATGCAGCTCTGGCCTTGGGCAGCCTCCCCTCTCCTGACACTCTAGTTGCTAGGCAACTGGAGCATCATCAGGAAACTTCTGGTCACGTGACCAGAAGCGGGACTGGCTGGGCCCACCCTGGAGAATCAGGAGTCCGCCAGAAAAAAGGGACTGGCTACATCCCTGCTAATAAGTAACTTTCTTCTTCTTTGAGTAGACATAGCTGTGTATTCCACTTAGGTGACTCAGATTCGGTCTAAACAAGGTCTGCAGGACTGACCTACCACTCTGGACGACACAGCAATAGCATAATGGTTCGTGAACATATGTATGGACTACCACGTGGCAGCCCTGCGAATGTCCTATATTGAAATATCCTGAGGGAGCACTGTTGACGTAGCATGTGCTCTCGTTGAATGAGCTCACACCTGTTGTGGAGGTATAGTCCAAGCTATTTTATATGCCTTTAAAATTATTTCACATGCAGGCCTCTTACAGGATGTTATCCACTGTTTGAGAAGAGACCACATTCCCCTTCATGCAGTCTGATTACGACTCACACAAGACAAAGCATGAAACAGTTTACCCTTGTCTAGGCAGAAGGCTAAACATCATTTGACATCTAACATATGGTAATACTGCTCTTCAGAAACAGAGATACTAGCTTAAAACAGGGGTCTCCAGTGAGAGAACAAATTACAGTGTCAACCTTTGTTTAAAAGGCCATTTCCCACTCACCTACTCCAATCACTGTAGCAGGAAAAATTCTTTCTAATGGAAGGTTTTCCACGAGAGGTTGGTTGTTCCACAGCAATGAAGATCTTAGCCAACAGGTTTTGTTTATTTTTAATACTTCAGCTCTAAGTCAGTATGAGTAGTATTTTACACACTGAGTAGTATTTTACACCTCGCGCCATCCCATATTGAATAACTAGGACTGCTCAATGAGTAAGGTACTACACTCAGTACTGGGTGCGTCTACACTGGCAAGTTAGGTTGACTTAAGGACGCTTAAGTCTACCTAAACAAAGCCTCGTCCACACTGGGCTTTCCTTAAGTCGCCTTAGACATTTCCTTAAGTTGACTTAAGGAAAGCTTAAGTTGACTTATTAACACCTACTTTTAGGTCAACTTAAGCCTTAAGTTGACTCCTTAAGTCAATGTAAGGCCAGTGTAGACGGGGATTTACGTTAAGTCGACTTTATTAAATCGATTTAAAGTCAATATAACGGCTATCTCTGCTGTTAAGTCAACTTAAAGTCGATTTAACTTTGTAAGTGTAGACATAGCCGGTGTGAGTAAGGGAATAAATCTGAAGCTTTGTGATTTCATCTTCAAAGACCCATGGATGTCAGTTGACATGTCTGTGATATTAGGTAACGTTGAGTATTTTTTAGTACATCTCTTTGGAGGTAAAAAAATAATAAAAAGTGCAGGCTAGAAAACGACATTTTAGATCCCCTGATCAAAGTTAGCTGCCAAAGATTTGTGTTATCAAAGTTCATACGAGGGCTGCTAATCTTGCAGTGGCTGACAGCAGTTCAATTTTGTCTGGTTCACAGCACAGGCTATTATGAACCCTTGGAAACTTAATTTCAGTTCAACAACAAGGAGTTGATATTATCCTGCTTATTATTACAATAAAGACATCCTTATACAGATCTGAACACTAAACAATAGACAGTGTTCATCAGAGTCAGTCACCCTAGTTTTCGCTTTGTTAAAATCCGTTCCTTGAAGCGTTACATTTAATTAGAAAGTCTCTCTCGCTAAGATATAAAAGGCAAGCTCTGCACATTTTAATTATTTGGTAGGGCTCACATGCAAAGTTTTTCTTTTAAATATTTTGCTACTTACCTGATACATCCACAGTCATTATTACTGGACTTCCATCCATTACCTTGAGGTCACTTAGGCCTTTAAGGAAGATAGGTGCAAAGGTCTTGTCAGTCTGGACAGACTGTGTGCTTTCCACTTTCTTGTGGCTTTTCTTTTCTGTGGCGTCAATGGAAAAACAGAAAGGTCTCTTACTGGGAACTCTCACTATGCATTTTAGCTGTTCTTTGGCCAACAGTGATTTCAGTTGGGTGGCCTCAGTCCGGTTCCCAGACAAGCATACATGTTACTGAAACTCAGCACCAACATGGCCGTCTCTCCTGTTGGCAGCCCCCGAAGAGAACCAGAGACTGAGTGAACGTGCTAACTGAAGTCTCCTCCCTCCCTTAGTCGCTCAGGGTCAGATTATCAGGATACCATGGAGAAATTTGAACGCATTTTCCTTAATAAATGAGTCCTTACACAGAAACTGTCTCCATAGCTGATGATCCAGTTCCTTTCATGAGAGCTAAATTCTTATTAAAAGCTTAAACAAATGCTACTCTCGTGTCTAATAGGAACTCACAGGAACATTGTAGTCAAATTCCAAAGGGGTAGCCGTGTTAGTCTATTGTAGAAAGACAACAGAGTCCTGTGGCACTTTTAAAGACTAGCGGATTTATTTATCGCATGAGGTTCCGTGGGAGAAAATCCCACTTCCTCAGATGCTCCCACCTATCCCTGTCCTGTATTATACTCAGTGAAACATGCGAGGACAGGAAAGGTTCCTTCCTGACCCCTTAGACAATTGGTTTATGCCCTGAAGGATAGCACCAAATATCCTTACTATAAGGTATATAACTAAACTAGAGCTCTTTTACTTTAACAATACCTTCTTTTTTAAAAAATCCCCAACTATAGGAAAAGACTCCTACTATAGTCAATCTGGGGGGGATTCATGGGGTATGAAATCAGCTCTTTTGGCTAAATCCTGACAGAGGCATCAGACAAGGGTAGGGACCTCTATTCAAAAGCTCAGAGTAAGGCCATTTATGGAGCAAACGTTGTGGTGGTGGCCAAATACAGCAAGCCAACAAGTATCTGTCAGTCAGCTGGGAACACTTGCTATCTGACTTATCTTGTGAGCTTGCTGAAGGGAGAGACCGTGTCTATTTGTGCAGTGCCAAGCACGCATTCCTGATCCTGTGTAAACAAGTGTAGCTTAGAATCATAGAATAATAGGGTTGGAAGGGACCTCATGAGGTCATCTAGTCCAACCCCCTGCTAAAAAGCAGGACCACTCCCCCTAAATTATCCCAGCCAGGGTTTTGTCTAACCGAGCCTTAAAAATCTCCAAAGATGAAGATTCTACCACCTCCCTAGATAGCCCATTCCAATGCTTCACCACCCTCCTAGTGAGAAAGTTTTTCCTAATATCCAACCTTGACCTCCCCAGCTGTAATTTGAAACCATTGCTCCTTGTTCTGTCCTCTGTTACCCTCGAGAACAGCCTAGCTCCCTCCTCTTTCGAGCAACCCTTCAAGTAGTTCTTTTGTGTCTGTTTCCATTACAAGAGTTTTTGCCATAATTTTTAGTAGATGCTTTTTAGCAAAAGGGGGCACCTTCTAACAGAGGTTTTACCTCAGAGGCTTATGCTATAGGAGTTTTCACCTTAGGGATGGCTAGAAAGAGATCGAAGTCTGTTAAAGTCTGGCAAAAACCATAACTGCTTTCAAAACTGAGCTTGGTAAATTTATGGAGGGGATGGTATGATTACCCTATTTTGGAAATTGACTGATATTTGGCTACGTGTGGTGGATATACAAGTGGCCTAAGAAGGGAGGGTACATGGGGTGGGTTCTGAGTTATTACAGAGAATTGTTTCTTGGGTAACTGGCTCAGGGTTTAACTGATCACCATATTTGGGGTTGGGAAGGAATTTTCCCCCAGGGCTGATTGGCCTGGGCTCTGGGGGTTTTTCGCCTTCCTCTGTAGCACAAGGCATGGCTCACCTACCGGTGAATTCTCTGTATCTTAAAGTAGGAGGTAATTAACTCTGACATAGGTTGGTGGCCTATTGCTGGAGTGGGTGGGTGAGGTCTTGAGGCCTGCATTTTGCAGGAGGTCAGACTATATGACTGTCCCCAGATGTACTGGTCCCTTCTGACCTTAAAGTCTATGAGTCTAAATAGGAAATGTGGGAACTCAGACCTACTGCAGCTGGATTTAGGGCTTAGTTTTTGATAAGCCTAATTTACCACAATGCTTCATTTAGCTGGCACCTATTTGCAGAGCAAGTGGCCTCGTGTAGGTAAAATGGTTTTGATTTTGGTTCAGGCCCATCTCTTGTAACAAACTACATAGGATCGTTATTTCCCCCTATATTTCATTCTTCACTCATGGAGAATATTAGAGAGGGAAAGTGCTGGACAAGACCGATGGACTGTGCAGTTAGAGTTAGTTTCTCTTTGCTGCATTTCCAATGCCGCACAGAAAGGAACTGAGGCTATGTCTACACTAGAAAAGTTAAGTCGACTTAACTTTTCTAGTGTAGACATAGCCCCTTTTCGACCTTATTAAGTCGACTTAACACTTTAAGTTGACTTAATAAGGTCGATTTAGGCACTAATCCCCGTCCACACTGGCTTAAGTCCGACCTAACAAGATCGACTTAAGTGTTAAGTTGACCTAAAATGAGGTGTTATTAAGTCGACTTAACTTTTCCTTAAGTCGACTTAAGGAAATGCTTAAGTTGACTTAAGGAAAACCCAGTGTAGACGCGGAGTAGTTTAGTCGAGTTAAGCTTCCTTAATTGACCTAACTCGTAAGTGTAGACGCACCCAAAGATGGCGCGAGGAGGAGATGGGGAAGAAGGAAACCAGAAAGTTGCTTGGGGGGGAAAGGAGAGGAGAAGGGGTGGAGACAAAGAATGGAGGGAGGAGGAAAGAAGAGAGAAAGAAATCGGACAGGAAAGAAGCACGGACGTCACTGGAATTGGGCAAACAGGGCATGAGCCCCAGATGTCCCAGCCAATGCCCTGAGTCACAAGCGCTGGCAATCGTAGGTGCAGAAAGCCTGCTTACCCTGAACTCCACCATGCCTGCCTGGGGCCGTCCTGGGCACATGCTGCAGGGCTGAAGAAGGGGAGGGAAATTTAAATCTCTTCCCCCCAGGCAGGCAGTGTGTGTGGAGGCGGCTCTCTGGGATTTAGTTAGACCTGCCCTCTTCAAGCACACAATACATTGGTAGGTACCAGGGGCCCCACTGGGCAAGGGGGAGGGAAAGAGGAGCTGGGTGAGGAAGGCAGCAGGCTGGGCCCCAGGGCGGGAGGCCCAGAGCCAGGAAATAGGGTGTAAAGCAAGGCACGCCCCGGCCCAATGGAAGGGCGAGTGCGGAAGGAGGGTGGATGTGGGGGGTTGGATTCAGGTGGCAGGGATGTGAGCGTGGTGGGGGGGTTGGATTCGGGTGGCGGGGGCAGAGGGGAGCAAATGTGGCTGGGGGCATTGGGCCCGGGGCCTGTGCCTCAAATATTTTTTATAGGTAGCAACACTCCTGGAAAGAAGAGAGAGAGCAGAGGCCAAAAGGAACAGTGAGAAATAATAATGCTTCTAAAATTTTCTTTAGCCAAGCATCTCAATACAAAGAGAAGCAATGGGACAAACAAGGAGATGGAAGAACTCAAAGGGTAGAAACACCATTGTTACTAACAATACTCCACACAGACAGACCATGACATTTACTAGAATGTTTGACTCCCTCGTACTGAATCATCTAAACAGGTGAATTTCTGTTCTGTTATCAAGAAACAAGCACTACACAAAGCACCCAGAATATGTTGAAAAATTGGTTTAGTTACTGCAGAAGGAATATGTCAAAAACAAAACCCACAAAGGAATGTGTCAGCAGCATAAACTCCTCCAAATGTGCACCACAAAAATGCATGTTTTATGTACTGGAATAAAACCAGCTGTTTATACAAAGCTGTATCAAAGTCAAAGGAAGTCTGAAGTGGAGGGGAAGAGTAAATTGCTACATATAATTACACGTCTTTAATATAATAAAAAGAGCAATTACAAATTTAGGCCCCAGTTTCACAAATTGTTCCAAGCAGATGAAGCCCACTGCACACATGAAGTGTGTCGACTTACTTGGGGCCGGATGTGGGAGAAAGGGTTGGCCCACATGCATCAGCTTGCAGGACCATGATCCAAATAGCAATCTGCCATCATGACCGGCCAATGCTGAGCACGTAACAGTATCTGACAATTCAAGGTAAAGTGCAGAGAGATGTCTCTAAACATAAGCACTGCTCAAGTCTCAGAAAGAAGAGTTGAACTTAAGTGGCGCTTAGGCTTATATCAATGTTTACACAGCGGTGAATTTTACCCTTAAAGAGCGCATTAAAAGATAGCTAAATAATATACAGTTAGCTCACTAACAAAAGAGCTGGAAGGGAAAGGGAATTGCTGTCTGCAAAAACTAAAAGGGTGTAAACACCAACGAGGGAGAAGAGTCATTAAGGTGAGAAAAGGAGGATAATGAAAAAAAACTGGATGAAATTATAGACATGAAAAATTTGGGTGACTATCAGGGGGAAGGAAGAATCCCGAAAGCTGAGCAGGGTCCCTCCAGGAGCAAAAAGAAAGACAACTGTGTATATCATAACCTCTTGGAAGACATTCCTATCCTTATAAACATGGTCTATATCAATACACAGACACTGTATTTCCTTTAAACTGCTCTTTAAGAATGGATTATTAAAACTTTCAGATTTCCTTTAAATGGTCCACTACTTAATTTCCCACTGTATGTTATGCCCCACTAGTGGAAATGACACTATTTTCGGATGCTCACACTTGTTGGAGTGCACGTATGGCAGGGAAGGCAGTTCTGTAGCATGGATGTGAGCGTTGATGAGACTCTGACAGTTCTCCTAATTGCATCTATTCCAGGTGAGAATTCCCTGGGAAATTAAATGCGCATAGAACCATAGAAATGTAGGACAAAATAGGACCTTGACAGGTCATATAGTCCAATCCCCTGCACTTAAGGCAGAACTAAGGCATGGTCTACACTGCCAACGGATTTTGGCGGCAGTTGACAGGAAACACACAAGCTACATTGGAGTAGCTTGTGTATCTCCTGTCAACTTCCTAACTTCTACTTCTCGCGGTGTCCCCGTTGCACTGTTCTGATGGGAAATACCCTCTGGTTGATGCAGTATTTCTCTTCTTGCGTGGATGGATTAACAGCGTTGATTTCTGGATTCGATTGAGCAGGTCTCCAGTGTCGCTCAGTCAATCCCACAGAATCAATCTTGCACTACCACGAATGCCACCAGCAGGGTAGACATACTCTAAGTATTACCTAGGTCAGTGGTTTTCAAACCACGGGTTGGGATTCAGTACTGGGTCGCGGCGCCCCCTGCTGCTGCCACTGAAAGACTGGAATGCACTGCTGAAAGACGTAATTGTTGGGTCATGAGCATAAATGATTTTTTTCAACTGGGTCCTGAGAAAAAAAGTTTGAAAACCACTGATCTAGATCAGTGATCTTCTCTGTTTTTCAAATGGGGGCCACTTCAGCAAAAAACCTTCAATGTAAGAGCTGGTGACTCCTGCATTTGGGGAGGTTGGGCTGGGCCTTTCCCTGAGGCCCTACCCACACTCCACCCCAGCTTCCACTTGGCCCCCTCCCCATTCAAGCTTATATAGACCTGAAGAAGAGCTCTGTGGAAGCTGAGAACCTCGTCTCTTTCCCCAACAGATGTTGGTCCAATACAAAGTATTACCTCACCCACATTGTGCCTCTAATATCCTGCTACAACAATCCAGCTACAACAACGCTGGAAACGATATTGCAGTACAGTAACAAAGTTGCTGCTGCAAACTGTGTTCCACTACTTCCTGAGTTAGTAGCTGTTGGCAAGGTGTACAAGTATTTTCCTAACTTAATTTCTAAGAAACCTATTTTCTTCTCTTTTGCCCAGAGGCACATTATTTCGCCTTGCGTAGATCATACCTGCAAAAAATGTCTTGTGATGTTTTTATGAAAAAAGGTAAAATATTAACAGTCCTGTATAATTCTAGGTTAAATAAAAGACTCTAGTGCCCATTTATGATGAAAACTATGTAGGTACTATATGTTTTCACCTTGTATTGAAAATATTTAGCTAAGTATTTTTCCTGATTTTCAGTTGGAAAAAAGAGTGACAGATTGCAATGGGTCCTAGAAGTAATTTCAGGATTTACAACACCCCACAGATGCACAAACCATCTCCCTTTAAAATCACCACTGGTCATCAACTAACCACACATACAGCATTGGGAATTGAACTAACAAGTTACACGAGCATTGAGTAAGGTGGAGGAATATGACAAGAGAAACATAATACTCAAGAACAAAGGAGTGACAACGGCATGCAATATATAACAAGAGGTTAAGTCTTGGGGTGACTAGGGATTCTTTTCACACACACCACTGCTCCCAACATCTTTTTGCCATATTAACCAGGAGTTCAGATGCTTCTCCAAGTTCTTTCCTTTTCAAAATGTATCTGGAAATTTTATGAAAGCAATGTATCACTACACTTCTGGCAGAAACAACCTCTCCTATGACATTTGTGGGCATTTCTTGTGCTAGAGGTGAAAAGGCAGTAAGATGGGAAAACAGTTAACAGAAAAATCTGAGACCCCAAGAAAATTTGGTTGGAGGTTCCAAATGAAATCCTTATTTACCCTCCTCTTTGTCCCCACCCCTGGCCTTGATGCACCAAATGTGAAACACAGTAACCCCAACCTCAGCTGGCGTTGAGCATTACAATGAACTACATCCTTTTGACCTCATGTCTCCATTTGTTTCCTTGCTGTATCAGCCTTAGATTTAGAGTAAAAAGCCGGAAGCGATCGTATGAGAAAATTGTCATACTGACAAAAATAACGTATTGTATTGAGAGATGTTTACTTATTTTTTTTAATGAATTTCAGCATTGTGGCTGAACTCAGCTTTACTGATCGCTAGCAGTCATAGAATCATAGAATAATAGGGATGGAAGGGACCTCACAATGTCATCTAGTCCAACCCCCTGCTAAAAAGCAGGACCACTCCCACTAAATCACCCCAGCCAGGGTTTTGTCTAACCGGGCCATAAAAATCTCCAAAGATGGAGATTCTATCATCTCCCTAGGTAGCCCATTCCAATGCTTCACCACCCTCCTAGTGAGAAAGTTTTTCCTAATATCCAACCTTGACCTCCCCAGCTGTAATTTGAAAACATTGCTCCTTGTTCTGTCCTCTGTTACCATCGAGAACAGCCTAGCTCCCTCCCCTTTGGAGCACCCCTTCAAGTAGTTGAAGGTTGCTATCAAATCTCCCCTCAGTCTTCTCTTCCGTAGACTAAATAAGCCTAGTTCCTTCAGTCTCCCCTCATAAGTCATGTGCCCCAGCCCCCTAATCATTTTTGTTGCCCTCTGCTGGACTCTTTCTAATTTGTCCACATCCTTTCTGTAGTGGGGAGCCCAAAACTGGACACAGTATTCCAGATGCGGCCTGACCAGTGTCAAATGGAGGGGAATTATCATATCCCTCGATCTGCTGGCAATACTTCTACTGATGCAGACCAATATGCCATTGGCCTTTTTGGCAACAAGGGCACACTGTTGGCTCATATTCATCTTCCTGTCCACCATAACCCCCAGGTCCTTTTCTACCGCACT
The DNA here is from genome assembly GCA_007922175.1 of Pelusios castaneus. Taxonomy (NCBI): domain Eukaryota; kingdom Metazoa; phylum Chordata; order Testudines; family Pelomedusidae; genus Pelusios; species Pelusios castaneus. The sequence continues at coordinate 9,456,180 of ML685777.1, forward strand.
GCTACTTAGCCGATCAGTCCCCAGCCTATAGCAGTGCATGGGATTTTTCCGTCCTAAGTGCAGGACTTTGCACTTGTTTTTGTTGAACCTCATGAGGTTTCTTTCGGCCCAATGTTCCAATTTGTCCAAGTCTCCTTGGATCCTGTCCCTGCCCTCCAGAGTATCTACCAATCTCCCCCAGCTTAGTGTCATCCGCAAACTTACTAAGCATGCAGTCTATTCCATCATCAATATCATTAATGAAGATGTTGAATAGAATCGGCTCCAGGACCGACCCCTGGGGCACTCCACTCATTACCGGTTGCCAATTAGACATTGAGCCATTGATTCCTAGCCGCTGAGCCCATCGATCTAGCCAGTTTTCTATCCACCTTACGGTCCACTCGTCCAACCCATAATTCCTTAACTTGCCGACGAGAATGCTGTGGGAAACCGTATCAAAAGCCTTGCTAAAGTCGAGGTATACCACGTCAACGGCTCTTTCCGCATCCACAAATCCAGTCATCTCATCATAGAATGAAATCAGGTTGGTCAGGCACGATTTGCCCTTCGTGAATCCATGCTGACTGTTCCTGATCACTCTATTTTCCTCCAAGTGTTTCAGGATGGATTCTTTGAGGACCTGCTCCATGATTTTCCCAGGGATTGAGGTGAGGCTGACCGGTCTGTAGTTCCCCGGATCCTCCTTTTTCCCTTTCTTGAAGAGAGGTACTATATTTGCCTTTTTCCAATCCTCCGGGACCTCCCCCATTCACCACAAGTTCTCAAAGATAATGGCCAGTGGCTCTGCAATCACTTCAGCCAACTCCCTCAGTACCCTCAGATGCAGTTCATCCAGACCCATGGACTTGTGCACATCCAACTTCTTTAAGTAGTCCCTTACCTGACTTTCCATCACCGAGGGCCATTCTTCTCTCCATTCTGTGTTGTCAAGTGAGTTAAACAGATGGTTAAATAGTTTGATGAAGCAGCAAGGGAAATTTCATAAATCTGTTTTTTTTAAATGTAATCTGTTCAACAGCTGGGATATTTTACTGTAATTTATAAAAATAGTGCCCAGTTTAACCACCGCTGGCTGTTCACTTCATACAGGTCAAATAAAGCAGGACAGTATAGTCTGTATCTGTGGTTCCCAACCTGTGTTTCAGGGGCCAAAAGTGGCCCTCGGCTTCCCTCCTGCTGGCTGCAGAATGGAATCACTGCCTAAGGAGCCAGACAAAGTGTGTTTGTGGGGGGTTAAAAGACCGATGCAGGCTCCTTGCTGCAGCCAAACGGGTAGAAGATTAGCTCTCCCATCACCCTGGCTGTATAAGGGAGCACTGCAAAGCGTTTTGCCTAGGTCCATAGATGCTAGGGTCCTTACTGAAGCCAGAGGGAGGGGAGGGGAGCACTGATTTGTCCATCTCCCTGGCTGCAGAAGGGAGCCACTGCCTTGGGATCCAGATAGAGTACGGCGATGCATGAATGCATGATGCATGAATTTCCCTGCTGCAGCCCAGGAAATGGGAGATCAATGATCAAGGAAGCAAACTGCTTTTCAGGGGGGCTGCTGGCAGAGGCTGGTGGCTCTTCAGGGTTGTAAAAATGGTATCTGTGGCCCTTGAGCCAAAAAGGTTGGGAACCACTGGTCCATATGCTATAAGCCTGGGATTTTCTAAAAGACTATTGATTATCAATGGGATTTTGGAGCCTAAGTCCCTGACGGTCCATTGAAATTCCCAGTCTAAAAGAACTGCTCTTCCTCCTACGCACAAATCTTAACAATTCTTACAGATGTCTGAAACCTACTTTTGATCTGAAGCTCACTGAATTCAATAGAACTCCCAATCACTTCAATGGGCCCTTTATGAATTGTGGTGGATTGTTTAAAAAAAAAACAAAAAAAAAAACCAACAACCCATCCTAAAATTCCTGCATTTCTCTTTTTCTTCTAGGTTTAAAACTTAAAATTCTTGGGAAACCGCAAGTAATAGCATGCAGAGCCCAGGGGGAAAAATAGAAGGCTCCATAATTATCAATCCAAAGAGAACAGTCCTTGGCCTGGAAGACTAGAAATAGAAAGGGAGGCATTGAAAGGCAACATTATACTCCCACATGTGGCTTATACCAAGCAGAAATAATACAGGATTTTCCCACAGTGTTTCCTCTCCCATAATGATTCACTTTTGATTTAAAAAGGCCACTCTAACGGGCATCCAATTTATTAAAAGAGCAGCCGGTGAGAGCATCAAAACCAGAGAGATAAGAGACAAAGTACAAATGCTTCTGACTTCCAATTAGACAGGCGGGTTCCTAGCATTTTTTTTGGAAAAGAACAGAAAAGAGATGCATGGCCTTCAATGCATAAGTATATGATTTCTATTCTGTCTTTATTTGCTTGTGGGCATAAATAATCAACACTGTAATTCACCTCTCTCTAGTTACTGTATTAATTTTCTACTGTGTATAAAGAAACCTCCTCTGATTAATAATATTTTGCAAGTCTATCTCCACTTTCTCTTCCAGATTGCAAGAGCCCTTTATGTTAATTGAACTTCCACATGTCTGTATATTGTAATTCATTATTACTAGACTATTAATAATCAAGGCCAAAACACATCTGGACTTTGGAAAGTTTAGATTTGTATCGGAACAGGAAGTGTTCACAGCAGTTTGAACCGTAACTTTCCGTAGCAGTGTTCATCGACCCGCATGTACATCAGACAGATGGTGCATCCGAGGTCTTAGGATGCTCTGTGGTTCAGCGTCTCTCCGGGTCCCTCTTATTGAGACGCATGGAGCCTATAGCAGAGGGGAAGGAAGATCAGATTGTAATCCAGATAGGGACTACACATCTCAGAGAACCTACAGTTACACACAGTAAGTAACCTTCATTTCTTCTGTGAGCGCTGGTCCCTTCATGGATTACAAATGTGAGTAGTGAAGTGAGCAGTACTTAGCATGGAGGTTGTCGTAAGGGCTCATGAAAAGTGAGAGTCTGCGAGACTGCACAGCCAACTGCCACATCTGCTGCTGTCAATGGGGCAATAGCTCCCACTCGTGATTGTTGTGGAAGAGCAAGTAAGAGCAACTCCAAGGACATTGTCAAGCCCGTAAAATGGACCACTTGAAGCGTTATGTTGGGCCTGAGGCACTAGTTCCACAGATTAATGGCTTCCACACAAAGGGTTGGGGACTAGGCTCTGCCCTATGTTTTTATATAGATGTCAGCTGTCACGTTGTTTGAAAGGAGTTGCACAGGATAGGATCAGAGGAATAATTCCTGACAAGCAAGGTGGGTTACTGGTAATTCCAGGATGTTGATGTTTACCTCAGCCTCTTTCTGGGTCCAGAGTCCTTGAGCACTGTGGCCCTCCAAATGAGTACCCCAGCCTACAAGCAAAGTATCCATAATTGGGGGGTATTGGGCATGGGAGGGTTGAAGGAAGTTATGGTCCCTCGCAGTACTGTAGGGCAGGTCTTGATATTGACCATGGTTGTCCGAAGGACAAAGGGATGGCAAGATAAGTGCCTCATCCAGGGAGGAAGACAGTCCTGTGTGGTGGTTCCGTCAGTGCTGAAGGTGCGGCATCTCAGGGCTCCTCATAAATTGAGAGAGGAACTGTATAAATGGGGAAGAGCAGTGATGAGGTGGCAGTGCTGTTCCGTGGCAACAGTATAGATCCCAATGGTGTCAGTATGTCCAAGCATATGGATCCACTAGAGCTGGTGGACCACAAAAGTATGGGAACCAAGCATGGCTGGGTGGTCCATACACAATGTGTAGGGCAGGCATCGCTATTCTGGACTCTAGGATTGTGCCAATGAAAAAGGTGGGCTCCTGTTCTGAATACCACTCTGAGTTGAAAATCAGTCTGGAAATAGCAGTGCTGTTGGGATGGCTGGAGTCTGTATGGAGCAGCTCTGCAAAGACATGCTTGCTTGCTACTCCAATGGTGCGAAGAGGAGCAGTTTGAGGAAGTGTCTTCAGAGGAGCAGTTCATCTGTCATTGATGGAGGGCAAATGGTTCCTGGCAATCCAGGATGTGGTGGGGAACTGGCATATAGAACAAGAATCTCAGCTGTAGGTGTCAGAGGATATCAGTGGCCAGATGTGCACCAGGTGTCCACCAGGCATGGGATTCTCAATGGTCCCCACAGCATGGATGAAGCTGGGGAGTGAAGACAGCGGTTCTATAGAAGAAGTCAAGAATAACACTGATTGGTCTCAAGGGTGTTTAGACTTGAGTGCCACTCAAGACTTTTTGAGTGGAGAGGCAACTAAGTCCTCATGTGACTTCTCACTGACCTGGCATGGCTCAGGGATGCTCCTCTTGGGGAGCCATGATGGTGCCCATGCATATTCTTTTTATGAGCACAGTGCTGCTTTGACAATGCCATCAGAACCAAGGATGTCGCTTTGGATGGAACTGGTGAAGCAGCGAGCCTGAATGCTCTAGTGGATCTGCTGGCCTGTCATTTGAGTGCACACATGGGCGCACTGCTTCCTACATAAGATGTTTGCGGAATCAGAGCTCCTGAGCTTCATAACTCCATGATGAGAAGGAGCGACAGACGGAGCAGTGGACAACAATGTGAGCTTCATTTAAGCAATAAAGACAACGCTGGTGTTCATCACTCATGGAGAAGGAGTAATGACATGATGCACAGTTTTTAAAACTAGCTAGCCAGGGCATAATTCTCCTGAGTAGGTGGGATACCCTGCATGGGGTAAACAGATGACAACTACTAAATTCTTAACTGCTACCTACTAAAACTATGCTTAACTGTGTAAAAATCTACAATAATGCTAAGAAGGCTACTAGTACAGAGATAGGAAGATGGTTCTGACTCTGGGCATGTAGCAGTAGGAGTGAACCTAGAGAGGTGTTGACCGATACAGCCTCGTAAGACCACAGATGTACCACGCATCTGACGCACAATGCACACATGGGTCAATGAACAGTGCTACAAACAGTTCTAGCTCTGGTGCATGGCACGCAGGTGCACCCACATTTGGAAGCCATAGGGGGACCAGCACTCAAAAAAGAACCCTATAGTTTGAGTGCATCTACAATTATTGCATCTATTATAACAGAAGGGTAAACTGAGGCACACATATTATTGTTTTGGAGTAAATATTTGCATATAGTGCCATAGGTGAGCAGAATAAAAAACATCACTAATCAGACCATGGACTTTTGATTCCTAAATCTGATACTAAAATTAGATTGAGGCACCTGGCAGGAACTGGATTCAATCCTTTTCAAAGCTTCAAGGTATTCGGAGATGGCGCCTTAGTTCCATCTTGTCTCTAGCTAAAATAGATATCTGCTGGATGTTTTTTCATAAAACCCAGAAAGAAATGTATATGCAATATTTCACAGTATTTTTAGCAATAAGGTCGGTATATTGATTTCTGCCTCAATCTCTGTTGTTCCTCCCTACGAAAGCCATCTTCCAGCATATCAAGTATTAAAATGTGGCCCTACTCTAAAAAGGGACTATATATACATGATTCTTTCACATGCAACTCTTTTTTCATGGTATAATCAGAATCACTTTGGCTAATTTAAGGGACAAAAAAATTGATTTTTTTTCTCCTTTTACTGTCAGGAGGTCTGCAAAATGGAGTTCTACTGGGCTACTAACTGCAATCCCAACTGAATTTTAAGCACAAATTTGAGTAGTTAAGAGAAACTAGTATTCCATTTTTATGGGCAGAAACTGTGCCTGTCAGAAAGACAGGCTGAGTCTTGGTCCCTTGAAAATACAGCCCAAAATATCAGGATTTTAGGGTAAGCTGCCATCTCTCCCAGCCAGTCTGTGGGATGGGTAAGCCACACAGGGTTGAAAAGAGGGGAAAACCCTAACTGGGCGTTTTGCCATTAATTTCCATGGGGCCAGGAATTTTTCCTAGGTGCTTTGTTAGTGGGTCTATCAATCATTATGCTTCAGAGGAAAAACTGATCACTAAATGAGGTCAAGAAGGAACTCCCCCTTCTGATATAGTTTTGCACAATTACCATAAAGCCTTCAACTGCAGCTTTCTTCTCAATTAGCTGCTCTTGTCCACTGTAGGGAACAGAGTACCAATTCAATAGGCTGTTGATCTATTTGGCTATGGCAAGATTAATATTCTTAGTGTTCAGTGGTGGCTAACATTCCTTCCATTCTCAATACTCTAAATTGGCATAAAGTACATATAAAGGGCCATTTCCCTGTGAGGAGAAAAGTGCTATTGTAACCCATAGGCCTAAAACAGGCTATTTCTTTAAGAGACCTATTCAGGGCAGGTTACTGTTGCTGGGCAGATTAGCTGCCCGCTGTCCAGAAACTTCTGGAAACAGAGAGTGATAGCATTTTGAGCATGCTCCACAGGGTTCCCTGCTGGACCTGGTGTGGTCAGATCACATGAGAGCAGCAGACTGTGCAGACAGCAGGCAGGAGCTGCAGTGAGAAGAGACCATGTGCTCAGTGTTCATGAAAGAAGCTGAGCCAGGAGTGAACAAGATGTTTTCTCCCTCTAATGGAGTCATCTGCAACAGATTTTGCAGACATGCATATGGGACTGAGGGCTGGTTAACCACTAAGCTGACCGGATGGTGCTGGTTCCAGAAGAGAAAGAAAAGCCTGCATGGAATTCTATTGAAGATTCCTGCAACGAAAGAAGAGGATAGCTACTCTCCATTCAAGTCTTTGGACTTGAACAAAGACAGTAGCTGAGAGTTGCGTGAACTCCACTTAGACTTTGGGATTCTTGGGTATATTTCTCACGGGGTTTCTGTGGGGTCTGTTCTGTTTAATTTCATTTTCTTTTCTTAGGATAAGATTTATTAAGTTAGCAGTCAATGAAGTTCTTTGTTATGTTTGTTCTTAGTAGTATTTTAATGTGAGATGGTAACTCTGAGCAGTCTTTGCTGTGAGTCCCTTTGAGACTGGATCCTGGGTCTCCAGATGCTGTCTCCATAGGGGTTGGGGTTTATTTCTGCAAGGCGCCGGAGAAGGGCAATTAAATGAATTTTAGCCCACCCAAAGGTTGCACTATCAACTCCCAGTGAAATCACTGTGATTTCAGCGTGCTCCGTATGTTGGGCCTGTAGCATTTCAACCAAGGATATGCAAAGGATAAAGTGTTTGCTGCCTTGTGTTCAGAATACTGCAAACCTAACTCTTTAGTCTTACAAGACTTAATTATACCCGAGGAATTCATTTGCCCGAGTCATATGATAAAGCAGCAAAATAACACCTAGCTTGACCCCTATGTAGGGACTCTCGCAGCAGTGTTTACCATTTATGGTGTTTAAATATTGTTTTGGCTCAAAGGTTAATAAATCAACTGAGCTGAAGAGAAGACTTAACTCCCAAATCACTCCTCGTAAGCAAACTCAAATAGTGAAACTGCAGCTTCCACTAACATCTCTCTAACATAGACGGCAATTCACACATATATGTTTGGTTAGTCAGAGATCTGTGGCGGCTTCCCGTGGTCAGCTGGAATTACACACTTAGAAAGGAGTACCACCTTCCTGTATATTTCCAATGCAAATAACAGGTCTCCGATTAACAAAGCCATCAATTCAATAAAAAAAGGGGGGCTGATTACATAGGAAATTGATACGGGGACATTCATGTAATTTGTCTCTTCTTCTTCCCCCAAAAGTGTTTTTCTGTCTTAAGCCTAAATTCATGTGGTCAGCACATGCTTTGCAAGTTCTGCACAACTTGCAAATGTGGTTAAAACAACCACAAGAAACATTCAGATGTTTGTGTGCTTGGGACACTTAAGGACAATGTTGCGTTTAAAGAAACCTCAGCTTATCGCCTAATGTTGCAAAGGCATACAACAGCAGTTAAAGTTCTAATGACCTGACAGTACCCTTTAGAGTTTAGACACCCAACTCCCATCACTTATGTCTGCATTGCCAGATTTAAATATCAGCCCTCTGGGGCAGACTTTTTGCTCTCAGTTACCACGTAGGCAACCTTCAAGGTTCAAAGAAAGTGGCCTTATGCATCTGAACGTTCAGGATCTATTTCTCATCATCCCACACCCTCATAACGATTTCCAAAGGGGGAGCCCTGCTAGTCTAGTTCAGCAAAACAAACCAGGAGTCCTGTGGCACTTTTAAAAACTAATATTTATTTAATGCATGAGCTTTCATTCTCCCACGAAAGCTCATGCATTAAATAAATGTGGTAGTCTTTAAAGTGCCAAGGACTCCTTGTTTGTTTTCCTCATAATGATGTGATCCCACCAATCAGTACTTGCTCCCCAGGACCAGACGCAGTGCTCCGCCAACTGCAGCTGTTGTGTGACAGCCTGCAGCACATGGGAATTATTTTATTCCATCTCTTGTAGTAGGGCTGCTTGAGTAACATCACAATTTTCCACACCGTGGCTCCTGTCTCAACCTTGAAAATACTGCAGGATAAGTCATAAGGTGTTTGTGATGCTCACAATAATAGTGCAGACCTGAGCAGGCACTCTCCGGCAATGGGGCTGTGTCAGTCTGGTGTTCTGCTACCTGAAAGGCACATGGTTGGCGCCCTTAAATGTTCACCGCACCAGTTGTGCATGCTGCAGGATGGCTACGGATCCATGCTTACACCTCCAAACTTTGCACAATCAGCAGAAAGGGGTTCTGTCCACTATTCCTCCCCAGCCTCAATGCACGCCACCTGCACAGAGTCCAAACTTTCAAGTTTTGGGTGGGTAGGATGAATTTCATCCTGCATCAGCTTAAGCTTACAGGTTTCTACTGATTGTCGGCTTGTGCCTTTGTTTTCAAAGGAATATAGAAATGAGCTACGAAGATCCTATTATTCCATTTTAGTTCACAAAGTGTCCCTTGGTTTCCTGATTTGGTACAGCGATACCTACCTAGCTCATGTGCTGTTTACCCCTAGATCTCAAAGCACTTTAAAAAAGTCACTGTCATCATCCTTATTTTACAGATGGGGAAACCGAGACACAGATAAGTGAGTGATGTGACTTGCCCAAATTGAGGAGAAAACTGGCCATGTGGCGGGGTTACATGGAGCCACAAAATTTTCAGTCACATATCAGTATCAACTTATTGGCCTTTAAATCGTATATTTTTAATGTATAAAAAAAGCTCAGCTCAATTTTAAAGAATTATATGGTTCCCTCTGGTATCTGTGCAGCTGGTAATTCAGACACATGGCTTCAGAAGTGGAGGGACACTTCTGCCAAGGTCTTCCTGACAACCCACTACACACCTGCTCTGAATCCATTGGCACAAGCAGACTTTCTGAGGAGCTTCAGAAAAATCAGGCTCATTCACAGAGATAGTTTTAACCAAATGGCTTTCTGATTTACAACTGGTCAGCTGCTTTTGGAAAAACTGCATGACTTTTTTTTAAACTAGTCTATACGTATTTTGTCAGTATTGTTTCACGTATTTTGGTGATTGCATTTGTTTGGCACAGAATGTTTGACAAAATGATGCAACACTTACGGCACCGTGGATGTCTGAGTTGAAAAGGCCTGTTTGATTATCCATCTGCCGGCCAACGAAGGACTATTCTTAAGGTGAGTGGTTCAGGGACACTTAGTTTCCCAGATTTGAAGAAGAGCACTGTGTTTCTTTTACCAGCAAAAGTTGGCCCAGTAAAAGATATTACCTGGCCTAACATATTGGTTTAATATCCTGGGATCAACATGATTACAACACTGCAAATTGCAACATCATCTGTACTTTGTCCAGAGAGTAGATAGTGGTTTCTAAACCACAGCATGCGACTACCTTATATGGCAAGAACACTATCACGTTTAAATAGGTTTTTAATTAACTTCACACTAGCTGTAGGGGACTCAACTTAGTTTTTCCTTTACAAGAAATATTCATATAATTTCTGCCTTTCCACTTTTGTTTCTTCTGTACATGGACATCCCTTATTTCCATTCAAATTTGGTTCTATTTTTCCTGGAAATTGTTTACATCATGAAACTTTCTTTGGAAAATGTAATTCACATTGATGAAATGAGTCCTACATCATTTAAAGCTTCCTCTCACGTATGGCTTTTGCCCCCTCAGTTTTTTATTTCTGGCCTGCATTTGGATTCACGTTTGGACCCTGGTTGTCAAGAGAAGGGAATCTGTTAAAAAAGAAACTTAATCCTATAAGGTTTGCAGCTGCAAGGAAAATATACAAAGAGGGCTGGAATAAGATCACTAGAATACACTGGAGTCATTTTCTCCAATGACTACATTAGATCATGGCGGCTTCCTTCTGACTTTTCACTGCATTTCTAGGGTAACAAAAACAGCCACTCCTGTGATACATTGCTTATGTGGCCAAGAAGGATTTCTAGATCAATAGCTTGGTACAAACTGTTATTGTGTAACAAAAGACTGATTTGTATATTCTTAAAAGTCCTTTGTAGACCTCTACAAGTTACATTGGATAGAATGCTTTCAGATAAACCTGCAGCTCTGACCAGCTGTAACCAATGTTTAATCCCATTGTACAATTAGAACATTTATACTGCATGTACCTCAGGCAGAAATATATATCTCCATGACACAAATATGCAGGATTTCACTTATGCTTCAACGAGGCTGATTATGGAATCAGTGATAACCTCAATTAAAGATTAATATCCAGGAAAGGTCTCTCTAGACATAAAGAGAAAACACCTACTAAAGAAATACAACCTACCAAACAAATACAAACAGATGGAAATCTGTCCTACCTGAACGCTTGTCATCCACTAATTTATGCGTTGTGGCCCCACTCAGACTGGACTGAACAGTGGCGGGAACAAACCCAGCTCGCTTTCCTGAAAGCATATCCCTTCACTATAGTGATAAAATGGTGACAGCAGAGACTGACAGCTTTCAGGCGACTAATCTGCTTGTCCACTGATCAATGAATGCCTATGCTAATCAGATTATGAGGGCTCCAGGCTAACAACACAGATACTTATGCTGGGGAGGTGGTATAAATAAATATCTATGAATGGGAAACGGGTTGGTAAATGGGTGCGAGAGGAAGAGAACTGAAGCTGTGAAAAGTGAACCATTGGCAAGAGACAGAAATGGAATTGAGGGCATTAGTAAGAGCTTTTGCTGAGCCAAAGAATCAATTTAAAGAAGCAGAATCCCTGCACGAAAAGCGGCATGCAGAGAATGAGTGCCTGTAAAATGAACTTTGGCAGTGGCAGAACAGTAAGACCGCACCCAAAAAAAAAAAAAAAGCCTCAGTCCTGCATTTATGTTCCCACCATCCTCATGAGTAAATATTGCTGCTCCTGAAGACGAATCAGTGGCAATGGGGAGAAGAGAGACCCCCAAATTCTGAAGGCAGAGCACACTACTAGTCAGATGGTCCGGTTATCATGTATTGCTGGATTTAGCTGCAAGGTGCAAGGAAATTTCCCTAGATATCAAAGCAAGCTCTTTTATCCCTACAGTAACAAAATCATTTCATATTCATAAATGGAGGTCCGGAATCTTCCCAGATTTGGAATAGTTGGGATCCAAACTTTGTAGTTTAGACCAGTCTACACTGTTAATAAAAGAAGTGGTTTCCCTTGTTTTTGATAGTGAATATTCAAAGGGCTTTGTAAAGTTAGTGTATATGAAAAATACACGAGTGGGACCCTGGTGCCAATCATAGTCTAGGGGATTGAATGTATGGATCAGCAGATTTAGGCCTTTCTTCCAAACTCTACCACTGGCTTGCTAGAAGCTTTGTCCAAAACACCATCTCTCTGTGCCTCAGTTTCTGGACCATAAAATGAGGATAATAATGTTTACCCGCCTCTTTGAAAGCAATTAAAGACCTATAGAGGAAGAACTGTAGAAGTATTTTTATATGTGATTTATAAATAGCTACTTTACGTTTCAACTTCAGCATCTAACGTCACTCTCTCTGGATATAAACACCATAACTGTATCTCAGGCGACTTGGATACACATTGTGTTGTGAATACGTCCTGCCCATTAAGGTGATGAGATTTTTAGAAGTTGGATGCACAATTATGTATGCAAATGTGTGTATCTAGTTTTTATGCATAATATCACTGCTCAGTGTACACATTGGAGAATCACTGCTCTTTACGTGTGTAATTGGCTGATTTCCGCACACAATCACAATAAAACCAGAAAGACAACAGAGTCCTGTGGCACTTTTAAAGACTAACAGGACTCTGTTGTCTTTCTATAATAGACTAACACGGCTACCCCTCTGGAATTTGACAATAAAACCAATGAGAGTTCCTGTGCCACCTTAAAGACTAACACATTTTTTCGGGCATAAGCTTTTATGGGCTCCAACCCACTTCATCAGATGCAATTCGTTTGCAATTTTTTTTCATCAGACGAGGTGCAATTTTGTTAGTCTTTAAGGTGCCCCAGGACTCTCGTTGTTTTTGCTGTACCCTGACTAACAGGGCTACCCCTCTGGAAGCAAGCACAATAACTACACAAGCAAATTAGTCATGTTTTCCTCACTTAACGTTAAAAAAAAAAATCAACCGCCAGTATATTCAACATATAACTTGCTAATGCAAATGTAATAGAGGGTAGCACTCCAGTTGGAAATATCCAGGAATTTCCAATAAATGCAGAGGGAAATGATTTGGGAAGTTTGGAAGTGAAGGGCTTACTAGTTTAGTTTTTACTGTTTCAGCACACATCTGGTTTTCCTCATGTCATAATCATTAGCAGAGCACTGTATACAATGCATTTCACTGGCGGAGGTCAAAGCTAGAAAAGGTTCTTATGTGAAAAGATTTGTCAGCCTAGTTTTTAAAACTGTGCCGCTCATTTCTTGGAAATCAAACCTTATCATCTTTCATCTGTATAATATCGAAGTGAAAGGCAGCTAGGTTTTTAGGATTCTCCACACTGAGTCTATCTCATCATCAGAATTACTGCTTAATGTGGAGTCTGTTCCTGGCTCCGTCACAGACTCCCTCGGGCAAGTCACTTCACCTCCATTCAGCTCAGTTTCACTATCTGTCAGATGGGAAAATATCTTCCTGCCTTCAAGGATGCTAGGAGGATTAATTATTTGCTCTTTGTGGGCTGTTTTGAAATTGTCACATTGATGGTGCAGTGGAACTGTAAAGGGTGAGCTAATCTGCCAAGATGCTGAGACCCTTCTGTGAAATGCTGATGTCTTTGGCTTCCATTCATTGAGTTTAGTGCGCTCAGCCCCTCGCAACATTGGGCGCTATGTCATAGTAATAAGGCAAACCCCAGCTACAAATTAATCTGACTGATGATGGGAAAGAAATGCTTTATCAACATGGCCAAAACTGGTCATTACGGGCCTGAAAAAGCTCATTGAAGTTAATGGAAAGTCTCCCGTAGACTTTGGATCTGGCCCTTTTTAACCAGAAGGGGATTTGCGGTGTTAGTTTCCTGCATTAATTCCACAACAGGAAAATTACCTTTGACAGTAGCCAAGTAATAGGTCTAATAGGGACAGACCAAGGGAGGGCAGCAGGGGTCTGTAGAGACAAAATCTTGGCTATTTTTACACCCTGTTTACCTTATGGGATGTGTAATCTTTCAGCTTTAAATAGGATCTTGCAATGTGCAAACAGCACATATAAGGCAGACTTTCCTTTTACAAATTATCTGCCACTCACTTTCCACGTTGCCCTGGGCCCTTTCTGAAAGTTATTTGAAAGTCTTCGCTTTAATTCAATGAGCATTGTTTTCTTTGAAAAATAAAACTGAAAAGAGCTTTTGGGATCAAAACCCAGGTTGAACTTTCAAGGCATTTCACTCCAAGTAAGCTTTCCCAAATGACCACCGCAGATGTTACTGCTCCTTCATCATGTGTTTGTGTCATTATGGTAACTGAGCTGATAGGGCAATGCAAAGTGAAATGTAGTTCCACATAGACTCAGAAGTATGATCAAGGACCAGGGAAGCAGAACTCTTTGTGTTCGTATCAAAGCAATACTGATATACACTGCGAATCTTTGCTTTCTCTCTAGGTTGACCAGAACTGAATACAAATTGCCCAAAGCCAACGATCATTTCAGGTTCAAAGGGAGATAATAAAATTACTCTTTCATTTTTTTTTCTATTGCTATTCACTGGAGTCAGGGAGACATCAGATCAAATGGTTAGAACAAGTGACAGTGCCTGGGTTCTCTTCTTGTCTCTGCCACTGGCTCACGTGCACCCTAGGTAAATCATCTCTGGCCTGAATTTGAGAACACTCAACTCCCTTGGGACTCAACACTCAGTACTCCTGAAAGTCAAGCCAATAACCTCCAGGAACTCCTATGTAAAAAGGAATGTTACTACTAACCAACTTTGGTGAAGCACGTTGAGATCCTTGGGTGGAAGGTGCAATTCATGTGCATGGAACTAATGGTTATTTTGCTACCAGTAGCTGGGAGTGTGAACAAGTGGGGTGGTGGATTAGGACTGCGGACTTTAATTACCTGGGGGAGGAATATAAAGTGGGTCACAGACTAGGTATTATCCCAAAATGCAGAGTCTGGTCTAGAGTGGATTTAGAATGCTTTCCCTTTTTCAGTATGTACATTGATTTTCTGCTGCAATCTGCCCCTAACAAGCCATGGATTTAGACAGGCTACACGACAAGCACTGAGCGCTTCAGAGAACACTAATGCCAGCTAGCATTTGATGGAGGGACTTATGAAAATACATGAACCGTTAAGAGATTTTTAAATCACAGTTTAAAATGTGGGACTATTTTTGGCAAGAAAACCCATGTTGATCTGAATCACAGAAAAAGCAAACGTAATCCAAACAGTGACAGGGATGTATGTTATAGGGTTGGCCTAAGTCTGTTCAAATGTTGGACCCATGATTTTACAGTGAGTCCAACAAACAAATACCTCTGCTCCTGTTCTCCCCCAGATTCTGTGCATCCCAGAAACTAGGCAGAAATGGAAAGCGGAAGAACAAACTCCTCACAGCAACAGCAGATTGATGCAGGCCAATGGCAAAGCCTAAATGCAGAAGCTCCGGAAATAGTTTCTGATCTATTTGAAGCAGCATGATTCCTGAATTGGCCCCTGAGTACATTTCTGGAGGGTTACTGTTCTGCAGGCTACGGTTTTCCTGATCCCCAAGATTAATGTGCATTTTCCCATTAACAATGCCTAGAAAGGTTTTTGCATTTGACTGATGAGAGTAAATGAGCTAAAGCAAGTGAGCTTGTGCTCATTATTCAACACAGAATAGGATTGTCCCTCTCGCCGTCCACTGTCTTCACGTAATAGCCAGGATTGTCAAGCGCCACTCAAGTCAGTCTCACTGAAGGCAACTGTATACAATATATAGACCACACACTCCAAATCAACCTGCTGCCTTTGTGAATACACTGATTGGATGTCTTTATCATGAAATCTGGGTGCCAGGTCTGGGGTGGGAGGGTGATGCTTGGGAAAACATACCATAAGGTAGTGGGATATTCATGTGGGCATCAGGAAGGTGAGCATAGGAGGGTTTATTGAGAGGAATCCATCTACTACTTGCTCTCCTTGGCTATGTCTACACTTACTAAAATTAGTTCGAATTAGTTAGTTCAAACTAACTAATTCGAACTAATGTTAGTTAGTTCGAATTAGCTTAATTCGAACTAGCACGGCCACACTGGAACATCAGTTCGAACTAAGCAAACACTTTCTTAGTTCGAATTAGCGATCCCCATTCATTTCAATGGCCGGTTAATTCGAACTAAGAAATTAGTTCGAATTAACATGGCCACACTGGTTAATTCAAACTAGTTAGTTCAAATTAACCTCTTAGTTCGAATACCCTATTCAAAATTATTAGTTCAAATTAAGGAAGCCCTTAATTCGAACTAACTAAAGCCTTGTGTAGCCAGGGCTTTAGTTAGTTCGAATTAAGCCTCCTTAATTTGAACTAACTTGCCAGTGTAGACATAGCCCTTGTCTGCCAGGCAGTAGATTTGACTCTGAGTGAGGAGGGAAGGCTGGTTCAAGGTCTTGTGCAGTGGGGGTGGAAGAAACTCCCTGCAAGGTCCCAAGTAAGAGGGCAAGAAGTCAGCATGGGAAAGACCTGACTGAGGAAGCACCTGAATGTACACGGCCATTCAGCCATGGAGTCTTCCATTGCACTAGATGAGCTGGCTGCTGATTCCTTCAGTTTGACAGTATCCAAAGTGTCACAAGCCTTGATCTTTACAGAAAGTACTTCTAGTTTCCAGGGATAACCGATCACACTGTTCTCTCATCACAGCTTTCCTCTCTACTCCTCTCGCATCATCAAGACTCCCTTACCTGGGAAAGATGCTGGTCCCATGTAGCCAGAAAGTGTCATTTTAGAGCAATTTAAAGTTAATGTTTCCATCCGGTAGTCAAGTCTGCTGCTGAACTCCCAGCACCACTCTCTCAAGGTGCGAAGAGCTGGACTATGGCATCAGACTTGCTATTGCAATTCTGCCACTAGGTAATGGTGTTCTCAAAATACTGCATTTCAAAGGAATGGGATCGCATTTCGTATGAAGATAACTGAATTATCCTCTGTTCCATATCTTTCCCCACCTGCTCATTATCAATTCTGCACTCGTTTCGCTTCTATCACAGCCACTACTGTCCTGCAGTTACGTGGTCACTCTAAACCAGCTGTTTGCAAAACCTTAGGTGTGATATTCCTTTCACCACTCGGGCTTGTTATATAAAATTATGCTCTGTGGGGTCATAGCGTTTCTACTCATTCCTACATCCTGCATATTATTATATGCTATGGAATCCTAATGCCTTAACAAGAGCAGTCACACAGCTTAGATGCAGTTACACACGCCTTTGGGCATGGGCGAAGACAGTCAGCCCACTCATGAACAGGTCAGCACGGAAGCCAAAAATCAAGAAAAAAATCAAGGCAAATCTTTGCAGGTCAGGGATCATTTCTACTGCAATAGCTGAGTATTTATCTTTGAAATGTTCACCTTTGACAGTGACTTGTGCACTGCAGGATGCCCGTCCTGTGCTGTTTTCTGCCAGACAGGTATAAACACCATCATCTTCGGGTAAGGCATCTTGGATAGTCAGCTTTGCAGCCCCATCTTCAAAGATGGAATGGGCATACTGAATTGGTTCATCTGCAGGTATGAAGAGAACATTTCTTAACACATCACATTCAAAAGGCCATAAAGTCCATAAAGATGCTCCATTTAAATGCACCTTTCAATCTCAACGGCTGTAAACATGTTACAAACAAGAGGCAAATTCTACTCTCTGATGTCCCCGTGCTGGCCTCCCCAATTAGAACAGTAACATTCCACGTGGCTCCTAAGGCATAACGTGGTCTTCGCTGCAATATTATTATAGCTACATATTACAGGCCTTACCCAGACAACTCTCACAATGATTTCCTTCAGCATTTTCTTGAGAGAAGACAGCAGAATTTGACCCTGTGTCTTTGAATAAGAGTCATAGTCAGGTTGCTAAATAACAGTTAACTGGTGTTTGTCCAAACAACTGTGTACACTTTCTAGCACCCTGAAATTAGATGGTGGAGGGAAGGGTGGTAGGGAAGGGTGGCAGGGAAGCCACAGGTCTGGGGAGAAGGGAGGAGGGGCTCCCCAGGACAAGGGAGCCATAGTGGTTCCCTTCTGCCAGGGAGCCATGTGATGCTCCCTTGTCCCCCTGCCCTAATTCGAGCAAGTTGACTTAGGGCATCCACACTGCTGAAGTTGACTTAAGAAATCGACTTAAGCAGTAAAGTCGATGTAAAACTAAGTTTTACAAAGTCGACTTTAGTTTTCCTTAAGTCGACATAGCAACAGCTTAAGTCAACTTAAGGAAACTCCAGTGTGGACGCAGAGTAAATTAAGTCGACTTAAACAGGCTTAAGTCGACTTAATTTACAAGTGTAGACGCACCCTAAAAGTGCCACAGGACTCTGTTGTTTTTCTGCAATAGACTAACACAGCTACCCCTCTGGAACAGAACAAAAAAAGAAACTCATCATCTGCCCTGTGGAACGCCCAACTGCCAGAGCCTACCTTACGTCCCTTTGTCTAGATTTACACCTAATAAAAACAATTTTCCCAGTAGGGAAATGTTCCCTTCTCACAGGGCATAACATTCAAATGCCCACGACAGTTTGGCAGCAAGAACAATAACAAAAAATACCTTACTGCTGGCCATTTATGCCAGAAGAATGGAAATTTTCCTCCTCTCTATTTATTAAAACCTGTCCTAAAATAAAACAGAACTTGGCAGACTATTCTGTTAAAAGATAGCGGTAGTATTCATTCTTTTTAAAATCCATCAAAATGAGATTCAGCATGGGAAAATGGTAAACAATCGAGAAACATATTCAGCAAGGAGATATTTGGAATACAGCTATGTTAGCCATACCACTGCATGTTAGATACAAGCTAGCAATGAAAAATGGGAAGGAAGAGAGGCTAAAGTAGTGTTACTGAGATCTCAGTGATACAGGAGCCAAATTAGTGATCAACATTACCCAAAAGAGCCACAGTAGCATGTTTAATCTACTACAAATATTTCACATATCTATTCTCACAGCAAAACTACTAAGTAATATTAGATCAACTACAATTGATTAATGGCATAATAAAGGCATCTAGATTCGTTGATAATTAGATTGGTTGATGATTAAATCATAAAGTTTTTTAATATTATGTGCTGGAAAGAGCCCCAGCCTAAACTGGCAAAAGCAGTTGTGAATTACACAGACAAGTATCATGATAGAGAGAAGTTTCTCTTCAGATAGCTCCTGGGAGATCACTGCTAGAACATTGGTATGGTTCCATGTACCTCAGTTCTAAGAAGCCGACATTAAATTGATGGGAATTTGGAGAACAGCCATTAAAATTATTAAAGGCCTGGATGGTACTGATTTACAAGTAACCATCTATAAGGAGATGGAGGCCATAAACAGCAAAGAGGCTCTGGTGGCAAAGAACATCACTAGGAATAATAGAATTAAACTAAGGACTCCTAGGGCTATTTTAGGGTAAAAAGCAGGAAAACTTTGCTAAACTGAGGAAGAGGAAGAATCTCCAAAGGGAATTAGCAAAAGTTTCAGATCATTCAAAATTAGATTGAAAACAATACTGGAAAATGTACTGTAGGCAAAAACGCTTCAGGGAACAGTAAGAGATGGAAGAGACTTGTGATTCCAGGATATTGTGAAGATCTCATTGAATTTGCACAAACAGGTGCAGCTCCTGGCACCTTTTCCATACAGGCACTGAGACATAGTTGCAGACAGGACAGTTTATAGCTTTTATGCATCTACTGGGATAGCTGAGATGTAGTGCGGGTCTCCTCCTGCTATGGTTTGGAGAAAATATTAACCTTCATATAATTTTAGCTGACAAGAACGGATGGCATGCTGAATGGTTACTGGAATATATGCAAGTTCCAAAGGGGTAGCCGTGTTTGTCTACTGCAGAGAAACAAACAGTCGTGTGGCACTTCTAAAGACTAACAGATTTATTTATTGCATGAGCTTCCGTGGGAGAAAATACCACTTCATCAGATGCTTTGAAGATGGGAAATTTACAGAATGGGAGGTAGTTTCCTATCTTCAAAGCATCTGACAAAGTGGGATTTTTCTCCCATGAAAGCTCATGCGATAAATAAATGTGTTAGTCTTTAAAAGTGCCACAGGACTCTGTTTCTTTTCAATATATGCAAGCGACATTGTAGCATAAACCACTTAGGCTATTTCTACACTGCAATTAGACACCACAGCTGGTCCATGCCCACTGACTCAAGCTAAGTGGCTGTTTCATTGTGGTGTAGATACTTGGGCTCAGGCTGGACTCCAAGCTCTGGGACCCTGCAAAGGGGAAAGAAACATGACTCTAGGCTCCAGACCAAGCCTGAATGTCTACGCTGCAATTAAACAGCTGTTTAGCCCAAGAGCCTGAGTCAGCTGGCACAAGGCAGTTACAGTTTTTAACTGCAGCGTAGACGGGCCCTTACAGTATTTCAGGACTCAATTCCCTAATGACTATGTAAAGTCTGTAAGTTGACTGACTAGATACGAAAAACTGCTGCTTTATTCAGGTTTGACAAGCATGAGAGTGAGATATACTTATGTTTTTCCTTAGTGTGCCCAAGGTTTCTAATGATTTATGTCTACACAGAGAGCTTGTTAAGATGCTCTTCCCATTATTTGGACCAAAGACCAGTCATGTTGTTTTGTTATCTGATTCTGGTGTTCCTCCAGTTCCTTTATACCTATCAGGCTGGGAAGAGATCATTTCTATTTGACACCCTTCCCATCCTAATCTCTAAATTTCATTTTTCATAGGTGTTTACCAGAGGATCCTATCCCATACATTATTTCTTATTAGAGAATCCTGAAAAAAAAGCATTAAACCCAGAGAGTAAGCTGCACAGAGTGTATAGTATGTGCTCTTAGAAATTTACAACAGTTGCTCAGTGCTTAATATCCAAATATACTTCCAGCACGATTTACCCTCAGAATAATTCTCACAATATCTTGTGTAAAGATACAAAACTATGTTCAATAATATTTAAAAAATAATTAGCCAACTCCATTCCACTCCCTTCACTTACACGCTGATCTTTGGGGAGATTAAATGCCACGTCTTAGAAAGATTCTGCTATTCCCTTTTCAATGCTTATATTAATTATAATCAAGTTAGCCAGCTCGTGTAAATCAGCTTTTTTCTTCCTGCTGTTTTGCAGATAAAATCTAAGAGCAGAAAAGATGAGTTTTATCCCAATAGTGCATTTAGAATAACACAAGTTAAGGAAGCCGTTTCCTTGTGCACTACTCCAGAAGCAACTGCATCATAGCCAGGAGCTGACACAGTGTATGAAAAACTGCTTGAGTGTTCAAGCTAATTCTCACACATGTCCCGACACTGACCTACATTACAGAGAAGTGTGCACGTCTTTACATGTTTTATACACTGAGGGAGAAAGCAATGTTTCCAGGTGAAGACCACCACTTCAACTGGACGCATTTCACAAATGTCACTGAGATGAAGGCCGTCATTTTGTTTTCTATGTAAATGACAGATACAGGCAGTGATGGATTTTTCGTGTCAGCTTTTAGGATCTACCCAGTTTATGAGATCCTGTCAATCCCGATGCTATCTCAGTTTTGTTGTGCAGAAACAGTGCCAGCCAGCCAGCCAGCCAGCCAGCCAGACACAAAGAAAATAAAACTGGTTGCCCATGTTCTTCACCATATTGAAGACAGCTGGAAAAAAAAATTAAGGTAATCAACTTTCACTAGAATTTTAGAGAAATTAGGCTGCTTACAACAGATCATTGGCTATGTCTACACTGGCAAGTTAGTTCGAATTAAGGAGGCTTAATTCGAACTAACTAAAGCCATGGCTACACTAGGCTTTAGTTAGTTCGAATTAAGGGCTTCCTTAATTCGAACTAATAAGTTCGAATAGGGTATTCGAACTAATGGGTTAATTCGAACTAACTAGTTCGAATTAACTAATGTGGCCATGTTAATTCAAACTAATTTCTTAGTTCAAATTAACTGGCCATTGAAATGAATGGGGATCTCTAATTCGAACTAAGCAAGTGCTTGCTTAGTTCGAACTAACATTCCAGTGTGGCCGTGCTAGTTCGAATTAAGCTAATTCGAACTAACTAAAATTAGTTCCAATTAGTTAGCTCGAACTAACTAATTCGAACTAATTCTAGCAAGTGTAGACATAGCCATTAAGTTTTATTCTAAAAGCTGTAGCCTGCTGATGGCATCTATGCTTTGCAGACAGAAAGAAGCTTTACATTCCAAATACCAAGACAGTACATTCCAATACATCCTTTTTGGAGCAAACAGTCTGTCTGCCTTATTGCCTTGTATATTGCACATACACCATTTTGCCATTATTATGTCTGCTAGAGTAATATTTCAGGACCAGATACCCAACTTTCTCCTTTATTTGGTTACGGATAGCACTATGTCAGCGTGGAATCTTGGTCTAACTGGCAGACAGGAAGCTACTGGTCACTTTCAAATGGATATTGCAACAGCCAGTTGGATCCTTAAGTAAAATGGCAGCCCAGAGAGTGTACATGGAAAAGGTAAAAGAAATGTCAACATTAGACTACTGTTTATAATCCATTCAAATGTGTTTCCAAGTGATGTATAAACAGCTATGTGTCACAATCGAAAGTGAGGGAAGAGAATTAAAATAGACTAGTATGTTCCAAGAGTCTGGAATGAAAGTAGAAGATTTTCTTTTGGATGATATATGACTTTTTAATGTTATTTGATTAATATTAGAGTTTCTTACACTTCTCTTACTCAGATTACTTTTATTACTCAAATTCATCACTGTCAATTGGTACAGGAGTGGACCTAAGGCCTTGGTTTTAACCCATAAAAACCATCTACCTGAAAGACTGCCTCCCTGGCCATGTGATACTGATGAAACTGCAGTGAGAAACCTTGATCTTGATAAGTTTTACGAGTGTGCTTAAAGTTAAACACACACCTGGGTTTTTATAGAATCAGGGCCAGCCTTGCCTTTCCACATTGCCAGCATCAAACTAATTACCCTTTTGGACAAGTTGCAAACTCATTTTTTTTCATTCCCTGGGAAGATTCTCCCGTTTCTTCTCGAGGGTTGTGGACAGTGTAATGCCATAAGAATCTTCCTGTACTATGTATTATTAGTATTAGGAATAATAGCTGAATACATTCAAAATGCTATATGCATATTTTAGTATGGTACAAGATATTCACATTAAAAGAGAATATGTGGCCATTCTGCCTCAACACCAGCTTTTTAATATGCATCTCCCCATCAAGACTTTCAAGGTTCCATAAACTACAGGTGGCTACGATAATTTGTATGTCAAGAAGCTATGCACTAATTGCTAATATTCTGCTACAAAAGACGTCTTTAAAAATGCCACATTGTCAGCTGGTACCACATTATAGTTAGCATGCAGGTAGTTAATATGAATAAGCATCTATGAAGTAATGTGGTCTAGCGGATAGGCCCCAGGATTCGGAGCCTGCCAACCTACATTCTATTCCTAGCTCTGTAACCAACATGCTGCATGAAAGTCACGTCTCTCCGTGCCTCTGTTTCCCTTCCTGCCTTTGTCTATAGATTATAAACTCTTTTGGGCAGGGATTCCCTCTCACTATGTGGTTCTACAGTGCCTAGTATATTGGGGCACTAGAGTAATACAAATTAACAATGGTTTACACACAATCCTGGCACACATGGTTCCTTGCCACTGTGCTGTAAGATTACTTGTCGATAAAATAATCCAAGAGAGCTCGACAGCCAAAAGCCATCATGAAAGCTAATAAAGGTTTCTTGGCTGCAGAAAATACCTGATAGAACACAGTAGTGTAGAGGTTCTCTGTGAAGTTTTACTGACCTTCCAGGATCCAAGTGATGGCGCATTATTGGAAGTCAAACGTTCTGATGTGGTCATTAGGAACAAGCCTGAATGAGATGTAGTCAATGCAGGAGGGTTGGCGGGGTGGGAGAGGAGCGAGGAAACAGTAGTAGTTAACAGTAGCTCTCCCTGTTAGCATTTCTGCCCATAGGTCCACGGTTGATGGTGTAATGTGAATTACAAAGAGATTCATGTTTTTAACTGAGCTGTTTTGGCAGAATTCAGCACTCCCTGTCAGCAAGTGCAAAAGTTATTACCTAGGCATGTGAAGACCACAGAGACAGGCAGGAGGAAGGTCAATCCAAAATCTAACATGCTGGGGGATGGCAAGACTAGTGTGCAAATGTATTGAAAATCTAGGGGTGCGTCTACACCAGCAATTTAGGTCGACTTAAGGAGACTTAAGTCGACCTAAATTACTCTCTGTCCACACTGGGCTTTCATTAAGTGAACTTAAGAAATTCCTTAAGTCAATTTAATGAAAGCTTAAGTCGACTTAGTAAGAACTGCCGGTTAGGTCGACCTAACCCTTAAGTCGACTTAAGCACAGTGTGGACATGGATTAACCCTTAAGTCAACTTAAAGTTGACCTTATTAAGTCAACTTAACAAAGTTGACCTAACTTTTTCTAGTGTAGACATAGCCTAGGGATTTTCTATAACAATCTTGTATTTATTGTTCTCTAGACTGTGTGTTTTTCAGCAGCAACTTCGATAATGGTTACTGAAAGAGAAGTTTCTTCATGTAGTCGGAAAGCTTTTGATGTTGCACATCCCCCCAAAGCACTATGCCTAGGGTCATTCTGACAGGACACTGCTTATTCTCCCGCATTTGGAAATGAAGTGTACCTTTATGAAGTACAGAAAGGTGCTGTGTGTATGGGCAGGGTGTGGCATGGAATTATCAACATGCACTTGTATGTAACCATGCCATTCCATGATCTAGGGAATTTTTTAGGAGCAGGGGGAACTTTGGACTAGGAAAGAGAAAGGATTGACCCCTGGCTAACCAGGGGAGTGCTCCTTCCGTCCAATACTTCCATCCTGGGCAGGAAAGTCAGGAGCACTTTGAAGCCTTCAGCCAGCCAGAGAAGTTATTTCCAGTGGGAGAGGTCAGAGCTTCTGTCACTTGTGTTTATCATTGTAGATAAAATAGAGGCTTTTCCATTACAGTCATGGAGCACTGCTGAATTACTGAGAAGAGGATCAAGCTAGGCTGTGGGAACATACCAATCTCAAAGTCACATTTCATTCTGCCGGCCACCTTGCTGAGTTCTCCCATTCACACTGAATGAGAACCTAAAATAATCAACTCATGCTTTGTGAATACCAGATCAGATCATAAGAGTCAAAGTGGGCAAATGAGACTAGCATTCATCAGAGATGGGAACCAAAAAATCCCAACTCTAAACTCTTCTGCCCCTGGAATTTCAAAGAATTTTGGATTCTAAGAAGAACACAGCAGCATGGGCCCATCTCGAGATTTAAAGGGAACTCTTAGGACATTCAGGAGCTACACATAGGGTTTTGTTTGTGGATTCTTCAAACAAGCCTGGGTTGGAGAGTATTAAACCTGACACGTACAGAAACATTTTAAAACAGTGAAAACAGAATATTTGTAAGCAATTTTGGACATAAACATTCCCCTCCTGTGTAACATTAGAAATCCAAAGAACATCTTGCTAGGACAGGATGAACCAGAAAAATGGAAAGTGAAACTCAGCTAGTCTGATTTCAATGTCCCAGCTGAGCTAAGGATGCAAAAAACACAGAAGGAGAGGTGAGAAGGCAGTTGGAATTTAAACACGTTTTTCCTTTTCATGACACAAAGTGCTATCAGGGAATACATTTTCTTAAAAAAAAAAAATCCATGAGTTGACAACATCTCAAGCTTTGTTTAATGAGCCAAGTGCATATGATGTGCGAGATACAGCAGGGGTTAAGCCCCAAAGCAAGAATCTGACACAAAACCCAGCTTCAACAAGCTTAATGGACCAGAAGGCTTGGGGGCACAGAGCTAACAGGACTTTCTAGGACTTGAACATGCAAGAGCTAAAATGTCTTGGTCTCGTTCACAGTACTGTGAGCCAAGGGTGGAGGCAGGGATCAGACGTGGGGATAATGCCATTCTGATGTCACTCGTGGGGATAATGATGGTGCATATAACAAGCAACTTCAAGGGAGCAGACTAAAAACTTATTTTCTGAAGTCTTTATTGTGCTGCTATTAAGAGCAAATTATAAAATCGAACACCACGGCACAACCTTGCCACAAGAGCCTCCTGCTGGATCCACACCAACACTGCAATAAAGAACAAAACCACTTCCTGAAAATGTTCCCAACTACTCCTTAAATGTACTGAGCACATACCCTATTAGGGAAAGCTAACAAATTCTGTGCAGGTCATGTTGCCTGGCCATCTAGGTTTCTATAATGTGCCCATCCCCATGGTATCTGAGCATCTGGATGCACTTGTGCATGTGTTTCTGCAGCCAGAGGAAGTTCTCTTACCATTGAGGAGCCAAGTGATCTGAGGCACAGGAGTACCTTCCACACAACACTGCAGCACAAAATCTTGCCCTTCGCTCACTGTACATCCCTTCAAGGCACTCGAAAACCATGGAGCCATCTCTTCAACTTTAGGCCCTTTGAGTCAAAAGGGAAAGTGGATTCTTTAACATAGGGCTGACAAAACATCTACTTCTTTGGGAGCTTTACTCAATAGGTTAAGAGGATATACCGGAATGGCAATGCAAAATCATTTCCACATACATGTACAAGATCACAGCCACAAAGAAAAGAATATTTTGGAAACAAAAATAATTTTGACCAATGAACCAAAAAGAGGGGGCCATCCTACATAATCTTGCTTTGCTTGCCTTCCATGCTCTGCATTTGACTCTGGGTTTGCAAGTGAAGTCCAACACCCATGTGCATCAGGCCACTGGGAGGGACTGAAATCTATTCTCAGAAAGTTAAGAAGTGCAAAGACCAGGAAGGAGTTGGTTTTTCACAATTCTTCCCGTTAGGCAATGAAAGAGAGGAGGATCTAAAGATTTTGCTGAACACAGGACCCTGAAAGGTAGGAAGTACGCTGTGGAGGAACCTCAGGAGGCCAGGTTTACAGATAAACAGATGACAGATAAATGCTGCATCAAAATGACTGGAACTTTAACAAAACCTAAAGCTGGGTTTGGAAAAAAGAAAAGCATAATTAAGTCCAATGTTTTCTAAGATCCTGAGGACTCTTTCCAGCAAACCTGATGTTCAATGGTTTCAAGTTCAAAAATCAGGAAAACCTAAGAGTTTGATCTGGCACCATGTAATTCTTATTCCACCCCTTTCCTTATTATCTATTGTACCACACGAGTGTTATGAGGGTCAGTTAGCATTTGGAAAACATTTCAGAAATACAAAGCACTATGTAAGTGTTAAGCAATTCCTGATGGGATCACATGCAGAAAGAGCAGACCCATTTGGGTAGGGTCTCTGCTCTCTCTCTCATTCATATCACAATATTTTATTAAAAACAGGCACTCTACCAACACAGTGAGGGACAGTCTCTGTCCTGAAGAGGTCACAAAAGAGAAGACAAATAGGAAATGTGGAGGGGGAACAGTAACACAGAGATATAAAGGGTCTTGCACAAGATCACACACCAGGTTGGTGACAAGGCAAAGCTGGGAATTAAAATTTCTATTATGAATTAATTTTAATGGGAATTTTGCAGCCAAATGCCTTACGTAGCTTTGTAAACACCACCCGTAGCTCTTAAAGTGCATGTTGGCACACACTAAATTACTTACTTTTTATACTTAACACCCAGCTGGTAGAAGTTCGACCCCTGGAGTTGAAGGCTGTACAGCTATAGGACCCACTGTCTCCCAAGTGGGTATTTGTCAAGCACAAGCAATAAATTCCATCCTCTTCGTATATCTGGATCCCATCTCTTCCTTTTACGGGGGCTCCCTCTTTGAACCATTCCACCTCCGGTTTTGGTTTCCCTGAAACTAGATAATGGAAAGTTGGAAGATTGGGGTGAGAGGCATGAAAGGTATTTCCCCATTATGCTGAATCTTCACTTCCCCTACTGTTAGTTTTAGCCTATTTTATTTTTTTTACCAGCTCAATGATTATAAAATATTATGATACACAGTTATTACTCATCTTTCCCTAGACTTACCAGCCCTTAAAGAAGCACAGACAGCTTGAAAAAAAAAATCACATGCACTTCTGTCTGATATTGTTCCCTTAGTATCGGCGCAAGTCACACCTAACATTGCCGTAATCAAGCTAGATTGGATGTGGGGCTAAGGTGACCAGATCGCATGTACGAAAAATCAAGATGGGGGTAGTGGGGTAATAGGTGCCTATATAAGAAAAAGCCTGACTATCTAGCCCAGGGGTTCTCAGCTCCTGGTCTGTGGGCCAAAAGTGGCCCGCACGGCTTTTTAAAGTGGCCTGCGCTCAGCTGCTCGGCTGCTGGCTGGGAGCCCTGCTGCGGCCGCCTGCTTCCTCTCTGGTCCCGGCCAGGGCTCTAGGGGCTGCGGGTGGGGCCGCAGGCTGGTGCAGCATGACTGGTGAATGTGCTGGGGTGGGAGGGGAATGCGGGCCGGCATAGCATGGCTGGGGGGCGTGCTGGAGGGGTTGGGGTGGGCCGGCGCGGCTGCGGGGTGTGTTGGCTGCTGGAGTGGCCGTGGGCAACATGGCGTGACCGGGGGAGTGCGGGCAATGGGGGGGCTGGGGCCATAGACTGGCACGGCCCTGTGGGGAGGTGGGAGCATGGGCCATCCTGTTGCTGGGGCGCACAGCCTGCCCGCTAACTGTCCCTGTTCATGGGCATCCAGCCCCTGCCCTTTTTAAAAGGAAAAAAACCCAAAAACTTTCAATTTTTTTCAATTTAAAAAAAAATCTTTTTGGTTTGAGGACCACAAAAGTAATTTTTAGAACCCCGAAGGGCCACTAGTCTATTTAATTAAAATGTTATTTAAATTTAATTCATTGATTTTAATTATTTTTAATTAAATTTAATTAATTTAATTTTAATGCAAATAGACTGGTGGCCCCTCAGGGTTCTAAAACTTATATTTATGGCCCTCGAGCCAAAAAGGTTGGGAATTACTGACCTAGCCTGTCTCTATAAAGTCAAGGCATCTGGTTATCCTAGGAGAGAATGGAAAGAAATATGTTCCACTGTTTTTCCCTATCCTCAAGTTTGTTTGCTTTGTACATTTGGCAGCACTTTGTACACCATCAATTTCTGCTATATAATCGGTTACAGTAGCTGCTCAGTTTCTGCTGTTTGGGTCAGTCTTTCACACTGCAACAGGAAACAGAACAACAGTAAAAATCCAGAAAAAATGCCATTCTTTTAATGCAGTTATTCATCTGGGGGACATCATGCCCCTGTGCATTTGCAAGGCGGGTCACTTAATTTGACTCAGCCCAGCAAGGTACGTAGCAGGAGAGAAGACAGCAGTTACAAAAGTGAAAGTTCAGGAGATGTACTTAATGTATGTCATTGACCCATCTTGTTGGTACCTCTCTGGTCTTTGAGGGATGGGGACAGAAGAAACAGAAAGAAAATAAATTGGAAGAGAACAAACATATTGATTGGACAATTGTGAAGTACAGGGAGGATGGACTAACCAAGGCAGAGGACATATCAAGAATGAAAAGAGTTGCATTACACAAGTCGCTTGACTCTTAAGGCCTGATCTGCAGCACATTGAATGGAAAGACACCCATTTACTTCAGTAAACAATGAATGAGGGAGGCCCTTAGGCTCAGATTCCCAATGTTATTTAGGCTCCCAACACCTTCTGAAGTCAGTGGAAGTTAGGAACCTAAATGCTTTTGAGAATCTAGGCCTTAGTGGGTCTGTAAAGTAGAGCTTACTAAAGTCCTATTTGAATTGTGGGATGATTGTCCAAAAATTGCAGTTGAGTGCTGGACAAGCCATGGGAAATCACAGAAAAGTAATAATGGACTTATTATTTGTTGCAATAAGGTCCAATGTTACTTTTCCATGATTTTCATCTGTCAGCTGCCAGGGCTCAGAGCAGAAACCCAGGGCTGAGTGTGAGAACTCCCATCCTCGGCAGCCTGAGGTTGAGAGCAGGGGCCAGGGCTGAAAGCAGGAGTCTGGAGCTGAGAACTGCAGTTCCCACTCTCAGCTCCGGGGTGCCTGGGGCACCTAATGCATGGCACAACCCCTGCTGTGAAAACTTTGGTGGAAGCCTAATATTGTGCAATTGGCAATTTCTGCAATTGGAAATGAAACTGGAGCTTAGAGATAACGTTTCCTTTCCTCGCAGGAGTATTCTCTCGTTAAAGTTTGTAAAGTCCTTTGAAAAGGTGAAAAAGGAGTGCTTAGCATTAACATACTATGAAAATAAACCATTCAAGGAGCCTTTGGAATATTTTCTCCACTCCTGACTCACTGGGAGGGTAATATAAAATGTATTCTTTCCAGACTGAGGAAGACACATGCACAAAGGAAATCAACCACTGCATATTTTCCTGCCTAAAAATGCAAAGCCATCGCTCTCTTTGTTAGGAAGCTATTTGATGAGCAAATGTTACATTAAAAATACCGGAAAAAATGCTTTAAATGATCTACTAAACTTGCAATTAAAAAAAGGAAGTTCCTTATATCTTCCTCAAAGAAGCGATTCAAAGGTTACCAATGATATGCAGCCAGAAAGCCCTCCGTGGTCTCCTTTCTCTCCTGAAAAGGTAACTGATCCTCTTCTGAAGAAGAGGAAACACTAAGCCAGGGCCTTTTAATTATGACCTTCTGTGGTAAATCATCTGAAACACTTGACTAAAGACCAGGGCTATGTGTACACTACAGGCTCTGTTAAGTCAATTTAACAAGGTCTACTTTAAGTCGACTTAGAGAGTCCACATTAAAAACTTAAGTCAACTGCCTATGTCCACACTGGCAGTTTCTAGGTCAACTGAGGAGTGGTGCATTGTGGGTAGCTGTCCCACATTGCCCTGGGGCCTGGAGGCCAATTAGGTCGACTTAAGGGCACTCCCTGTCCACACTGGCTTAAGTCAATTTAATAAGGTTGATTTAGGCATTAAGTCAACCTTCAGAGGTGGAGTTATTAAGTCGACTTAAGGAAGCGCTTAAGTCAACTTAAGGAAGTGCCCAGTATGGACGCAGTACTCTGTAGGTCGACTTAAGTTTCGTTAAGTCCATTGAAGGTGCAACTGTAGACATACCCCAGGAGCTAGACTGAGCTGAGAGGCTGAGTCCTAAGTAGGAGACAGTGTGTAAGTGCCCAGGAAAGCAGTGCAACTCCATTACCATTCCTTCTCTACTCCATCCCATGATTGTAACACACTACAGCACTGAAAAAGGTGCAGCATACTTACCCTCTTATACCACTTCAGCACTACAGGTCAGAGGAAAGGATTTGCTGGTGTGGCAGGGTAAGGAGGGCCCGATTCAGCCTTTCTGCATCTTAGCCTTCTTGCAGGAAGCCCGAAAGCAGCCGAGCAGGAGAAGAGCATGGGGATCCTACTTCCCCTTATTCCCCTGAACAGCCATATTAAGGTCTGGCCCTGTACAGAAATCACAGACACAGAGAAAAAGCACTGTGTTGTGCAGTGGAATAAAGGTTTAGCTGATGTGAGTGTGGAGTGCCTTATCCACAGAAGAGCTGTTTGAGGAATGGTTTAGGAAGGAGGAGAAACCTGCACTGAAGAATGACATATTTCCCCATTCTCCCATTTACAGCAACTGAGCCCTAAGCACCAAGTTCTTTAAGCTTTCATCCCTTTACCTTTGCTTTTGAATTTGACCTCCTGGCCTTCTAATGCTTCCTGGCTTTGTGGATGGCTCTCAAACTGTGGAGGGACTCCCTGAGGCTCCCTCTTCTCCTCTGTTGTGGTCTTCCTGGTTCCAACTCTGTTTTCTCCTTCCCTACTCCTGGGACCAGGTTGCCTGGTGAGAGAAGCCATTTGTCGAGCTGTTGTCATGGGATGTGTGGTCCTTTTCCTGTTCTCATCCTGTCCAGTGGAAGTGCCCTTGGATTCTGCCTTTGGTTCTGGTTCCATTTTAATGGTTTTTAGCGTTATGGTGCTGGAAGTTTTCTGTAGGCCCTGAGATCCCCTTGCTTCTCCTTTAGGTTCCTGAGGGAGCTCTCTGTTGGTTTCTCTGAGCTGTCTTTGTCTATTGTCCTTGGATTCTTTGGAGAAGATAGATGAGGCCTCTTTCCTCACTGCTGTCCTCTCTTTGGTTTCAGCTGTGAGATCGGTGCTGCTAGATTTCAGGTCCTTGGCAATCCCATTGCTAGTTGCCAGTTTGAGTTCTGAACTTTCAATAGCTTTGGTTGTGGTGGTAATTGATTTTGTTGGAATGCTGAAGAGAAATTATATTTTAGACATATAAGCAATGGATTGTAATAATTAATACTTATACAGCAC
The DNA here is from genome assembly GCA_007922175.1 of Pelusios castaneus. Lineage (NCBI taxonomy): Eukaryota > Metazoa > Chordata > Testudines > Pelomedusidae > Pelusios > Pelusios castaneus. The sequence goes on from ML685777.1 coordinate 9,487,983, forward strand.
GACCAGAAGGGAGCATTGTGATCATTTAGTATGAGGCATTGTCTGTACTGAAAATACTCCTCCCGAAGACAACATGCATAGAAATATCATAATTTTGTGTTACTCACTCAGACCAGTGGTCTGTCTCAGACAGAATACTACCACCAACAGGGATCTATACCAACTGCTTCACAGGAGGTCAAGTAGAACCTCAGGGTGCATCTACCCTGGCAACTTAGGTCGACTTAAGGACGCTTAAGTCAACCTACACAGAGCTGCGTCCACACTGGTCTTTTATTAAGTCGACTTAAGTGCTTCCTTAAGTCGACTTAATAACAACTGAAGTCGAACTAATAACACCACCTCTGAAGGTCGACTTAAGCCTTAAGTCGACTTCTTAAGTCGATTTAAAGCCAGTGTGAACAGGGAATAGTGCTAAGTCGATTTTATTAAGTCGACTTAAAGCCAGTGTGGATGGCTATGTCTCCTGTTAAGTCAATTTAACAAGGTCGACTTAAAGTGTAGTCACTCTGTTAAGTCGACTTAACTTTACAAGTGTAGATATAACCTCAGATTTGCGAACTGATGGGCAACCATACACCTCCTTTGGTACTGGAAGTATGCAATCAGCCAAGAGAGACCCCAACAAAAAGCAAATACTGTACAGTATAGTACTGTGTTAAATGTAAGTGACTATTAAAAAAAAATTTTTTTAAATAATGACAAGGTAAGGAAGCTGTTTTTGTGCTTGTTGCATTTAAATTAAGAGGGTTAAAAGCAAAATTTTTCTTCTGCATAGTAAAGTTTCAAAGCTATATAAAGTCAATGCTGAGTTGTAAGCTTTTGAAAGAACATCATAAAATTTTGTTCAGAGTTATGGACAACCTCTATTCCCAACATGTTCATAACTCCAAGATTCTACTGTTCAAGGATTCCTGTAGGAGGCCATCATGAAATAATTGTCCTCGAGTAAAGATTCCTTCTAGCTTCCAGTAGTTAGAGGTGACTTATACCATAAAGAAGTTTAGTACAGTGTATTGCATTTAAAAAGACTAGAAAAGGAATAATGTATTGAGTGAAAAACATACCCTAGTGGGTGAACATTCAGGTCTGTCTTATCTGAATCTGAAAAACAAACAAACAAACTATATTATACTAGATGCAAGACTTGGAAATTTCAAAATAAAGCTTTAGGCTAAGTTTATATTTTGGAGAGCCTCACTTTTATTGTATGGGAGCCAACATTATGCCACCAGAGGAAAGTCGATATGGACCTAAATCAGATCCACTTTTTGCTGATTTACTGGACCACACCAGTTTCATTGACAACTCTTGACTTGCAACTACAAGCACTGACTGATCAGCTGAAATGGCAAGAGGTTTTAGTTCAGTTTAAGACATTCTTGGATCTACCAACTGCAAGACCCTCTGAAAACTCAAGGGCTTTGTCAGATTGGAATGACCTGTTAGAAAAGGCAAGCATGTATGATATTCCAACTAGAGGCAGCTCATTAATTCTTAATGAAATCTCAGAGAGGATGTGGATCTCATACCCTCTGTATTTGACCCAAAAAGTGTAACCCCAAAGATAAAGATGCAAATATTCTGGCTATAAACTGTATCCAACCACAAACTCCTGATTAAGCCTTAGCTGGCTGCTAGAGATTAACACGTTCAACACAAACCATGGCATGAATTGAAACCAACATATTGTATCTTTCGGTTTTGGAAGAAATGTTCCAGCATGGAAGCTCACATCAGGCTTATGATGCAGGTCGAGGGATGAAAACCAGTCCCCTGCTTCCAGTGTCGGTATTATAGTTGCTAGCATGACCATCTTGAACCTTTGCTTTCTTACAAATTTGTTGAGCCTTCTGAGGTCTAGAATTGGCCTCCATCCCCCCTTCTTCTTCTGGATAAGAAAGTATCTTGAATAGAATCCTTTCCCTCTGTGCTGTGTAGGGACCGGTTCTATAGCTCCTTTTTCCAGAAGAAGTTCCACTTCCTGTTGCAGGATTTGTTCGTGAGTTGTGTCCCTGAAAAGGGACGGGGAAGGGGAATGTGGTGGGGGAATAGAGTTGAAGGGGATGGAATATCCCTGCTGAATGATCTCTAAGACCCATTTGTCCGTAGTTATGGACTTCCAGATGTTCAAGAAAGGTCTTAGACAGTGGTTGAAGATGGTCGTAGCTTTTATATTTACTGGATCTGGGAGGTCGTTCAAACCCTCGACCAAATCCTCAAAATTGTTGTTTAGATGAGGATGGATGTTGCGATGTCATCTGGGAGAAATTACTCTGCCGACGTCTTTGCGGCCTATTCCTATTTCTACCCTGCTGCCTATTTCGCGTGTACTGTTGATATCTCCGCTGATATGGCTGGTATCTGTGTTGTCTCCATTGATTGTTAGGAGTGTTAGGAGTGTAAATACCCAACGTACGAAGGGTGGCTCTAGAGTCCTTCGTTGAATGCAGTACGTCGTTAGTCTTTTCCCCCAAAAAGTTTCACTTTATCAAAAGGGAGGTCCTCAATGTTGTTTATCAGTTCTCTTGGAAGGCCTGCTGAGTGCAGCCATGATGCTCGGCGCATAACAACCGCTGTGGCAACTGTCCTAGCCGCCGTATCTGCCGCGTCCAGGGCTGCCTGCAGGGCTGTTCTTGATATGAATTGTCCCTCCCTGAGAGTGGACTGGAATTGTTCCCTGCTGTCTTCCGGGATTACTTCTAGGAAAGACGCAAACTTGGAATAGGTGCTGTGGTCATAATTAGCCAGCATTGCTGCATAATTAGCGACTCTCATCTGTAATATGGCAGAGGAGTACACCTTCCTTCCCAATGTGTCCATCTTCTTCCAGTCCTTATCTTGTTTATTTCTTGACTGTTTAGCTTTCTGTTGTGCCGCCTCCACTACAAGTGAGCTTGGAGGTGGATGTGCAAATAAGTATTCATTATTGTTAGATTGCACATAATACTTTTTATCAGTCTGCTTGCTAGTTGGAGCAGTGGTTGCTGGGGTTCGCCATGTGGCATTTGCAGGGTCCATGATGGCCTCATCCATTGGTAAAGCTACCTTGGACAGAGCTGTCTTGTGCAAAATTCTTAGAAGTTTGTGGTTGGATTTAACTTCTTCCACTAAAGGAATTTCTAGATCTTGAGCCACCCTTCTGAAAAGCTCTTGGAAGTGTTTGACATTTTCCCCACTCGTACTGGGGTAGATGGAAGTTTCCAGAGAGCTGTGTGCTTGGTTATCCTTTTCATGGGCCAGACTACCCTCTTGCACCTCTAGAGCATCAGGATTCTGTTCTGTTGGGCCAAGAGATGACCCTGATGTAGAAACTGCATCTCCATAACAGCTGGTTTGTCTGCTATATGCTCTCATATATGATGACCACGCATCCCAGTTCTGCCATTGTGGCAGGAATGATGCTGGTGGTGCCATCCATGGTGGCAGGAGCCACGGGTTATTGGCATGGGGCTCAGCACTTCTTCTCTTTGCCCTAGGAGATGCCCAATCATTTGGGGACTGACGAGGGGCCAAGGCATCAAGGGACTCATCCTCATCTGAATATGGAAGGGGCGACATCCTCCCTCCAATTGGTGAGTATGGTTGGGGGGATGTGTCACCCCTCTCCAGGTGCCTTTTCTTTTGTTTCCTCTTGCCCCCTTGTCTCTGGGGTGCCTTGTCAGTATCAGAGGAAGCTTCCTGCAGCACCCTCTGTGTTACTGTTGCAGGCTCCGGTGCCGTGGAAGGGGCTGGTTGCTGCTGCACCGCTTCTCCCCCTGGTGCTGAAACAGCTACCGTGCCGGGCTCCGCCTCCTCCTGCGGTGCCGACCTGGCTGTAGCTGCAGCTGGTGCCGTCGTCCCCTTTCGGCACGTAGAGGAGGTCAGTGACAGTTGGGACCTCAACTTTGCACCGGCATTCATTGAGCTCGGTGCTCTCGGTGCCGCGGAGCCTAACGGTCTGTAATCAGCCGTTGGCTTCAACGTAGACTGCTACCTCCGAGGCAGGCTCTTAGAGGGAGTGTATGATCTTTTCTTCTCCTCTCTGCCTCTTTGTCTCAGGGGAGAGATCTTCCCTGGATCAGAGGCTGGCCGCAGTGACCTTTCCATTTCGATCATCTTCAGGCGCAGCTCTCTGTCCTTCTTCGCCCTCGCTGTCAGCTTGCTGCAGTGAGGGCACTTGCTGGGAATGTGTCCCTCACCCAAGCATCTGATGCACTTTGAGTGCCCATCTGATGCGGGCATCGCATCCCTGCAGAGGGTACACCTTTTAAAACCCGCTGGACCGGGCATCGTTGTTGCTGGTTTTTTTTGTTTTTTTTGTTTTTTACGCCGCCGCGTTTAACGAAGCGGCTTTCCTTACTCTTCCTTAAATCTATAAGTAACCTAACTAATATAAACTATTTTAAAACTATTTTAAACTATTTTAAACTATTTTACATTAGTTCCCTATCAACTATGGGGAGCACTCGCGACCTCCGTCTCAGCCGTTTGATGGTTGAGAAGGAACTGAGGGACCCTGGCCGTGCGCGCGTGACCCAGAACACTGGGGACGGTTGTGGTGGGTCGCGCGAGCGTGGCCAGAGGGGACACTGCGGCACAAATCTCCGAGCTCGCTGCGAGGACGCGACAGACACCTAGAGTGGAGCACCCCAACAGGGACACCACTCGACGAAGAATGAACATAACAGGTAAAGATCAAGTGATCCGTCCCATCAGCTATTCCTTGCCCCTGGCAAACAGCAATCCCTGCCTATCCTGACTAAAGAATCATTAAGGGACCTATCCTCCATGAACTCATCTAGTTCTTTTTTGAATGCTGTGCCTGTGGAACTCACTGCCACGGGTGTGCAGTCTGAGCCCATGCCTTGCTGTTTTCTGGGGGCAGAGCAAGACTCCGCTCTTTCTGCAGTCTTCCTCCTGACAACAGAGCCTTTGAATAACAATGAACTCCAGGAAGGAAGCTGTCTAGAAATGATTCTTTGGCAGCAAGTGTGTCCAAGTTGAGGGTGAGGAAGACGGAGAACTTTTTTCTTTAGGAAACATTTTGAGAGCTGGGTTGGCAGATGCAAAGAATCTGGGCAATATCTTTCCAGCAAGCCTAAATGGATTTATACCCAGTAACTCAAAAGTCATAAGTGATTTTAAGGAACAATCTGAGACACCTTAAATGTACCAGGGATAATGGTCCCAGGGACTAAACTGATGAGCCATTAAGGACACAGTGGGTGTATTCCTTATGTCCTTAATGGCTCATCAGTTTAGTCCCTAGTACATTCCTAAACATTAAGGACACAATGGTTTGACACACCCACCCACCTCTCTCAGGTATTTCAATAAAATAACAAGTTAAAGTACAGATAGAATACCCAATTCCTAACTTCTAATCCAAATAGAATTCCTAGACATAGACTATATAATCATTCCCAGCAAATTACTACCTTTCTATTGATACCAAACATGACATAGTTCCTATGGATTATAGAGCATTTATGAGATATCCATTGAAAATAATATCATAAATGCTTTCCTAAATCCAGACAGCATCACACACAGGGCTCTGCGTGCCAGGGTCCCTGTCCCCCTTTGCCCCATTGCACACAAGGGGTGCCCCCCCGCCACCATGGACCTGCCTAAGGTCCCCCTAGCCCCACAAAGTCGACCTAGAGCATCCAGTGTGGACGCTCTAGGTCGACTTTGTAAGTTTCCCTTTAAGTCGACTTTAATTTTAAGTGTAGACACACTAAGTTGACTTAGTTAAAGTTGACTTAAAAGTGCAAGTGTAGACACAGCCTTTGAGTCTATCACTATAAGGAATGTTTTCTCATATTGAAATTGTTCTTGTGGCTCTCCTCTGAACTCTCTCTAACTTCCTTCTTGTGCCGTGTACACCTGAGCTGGACACATTTCAAGGAAGAATTTTCATTCAGTTTTCCAGTTTCATTGTCGTGTACTTTATTCTCAGGAGCTACAGTCTAACATTTTGATGGAGAGCATACCGCAGTTTGTTCTGGGAGATCCAGATTCAGATATTGGGTGGGTAGTGGTTGGAACCATCAGAGGGACGATACTCAGCTTTCAAAAGCCAGTGTTTTCCATCCTTCGCACATCAACAGCAGGTTTCAAGTTGAACTACTGTGTTATAGGCCAGCTGTGTGAATGGGACTGCAGCACGAAGTAATTTAATGGCTCAGATGAAGGAAGAGGTGAGCCAATACTAAATGAACCATGATCAAGATGAGCCATACATCTGAATCCGTGTGTCAGGGGAAAGATGAGAGATGTGATGTAAGCAGAGCACTCGACAAAGAGTGGACAAAAAACCTCTATACATACCTAGGACAAAAACAACCCTTCAACATCTTTCAATTAGTCAGGCAATAAACAGTTAAAGAAATTCTTCACTGAAGAAGGACGCTGAATCCCAGTTGAAAGATGATCAGATAAAGATATAGAAAAAAGCTCAACAAACCTTGGCTGGCTACAGACGAAAGAGTGCTACATGACCCTTTCAATTAAGAGAACAGTTTTTTTTTACCTTCCAGCGCACTGTGGAAACTTGGAAGAAATAAAGCTCTTGGAACAAGATTATCTATTCAAGAGATCTACATGGCTTTGCTTAAAAATCATGCAGTAATTTCAATTGTATGATAATGCTTTACAGCACTTTCTACTCTCTGATTTAATTGATTTAATTCAAAGAATTAAATATTGGAGGTTGGAATGGTGAAGGCAGCTGATAAAACAAATACACTACCATGTAACCTGCTTTTTGCCAAATGCCTGGGGCCCATAGTTCCCTCCTGTTCTGAATGTACTGACCCAGGAAGGAATGTGCCCATTAATTAGGGATACAGCAAGAATTTGACATTTCTACACAATGTGGCTGAATTGCTGCTTTCCAGACCACATTATCTCTCAAGGTAGATGCATCCATTACATACAGTAGGATCACTAACCTGGTGGGAGCAGTCATATTTAATAAAAGGCTCAATGAACAAAAACCTGTCTGAGTAATACACTGGCAAATGGGCTCTCCTCTAGTGGCTGGCTCCAGTGGTTACACAGACTGATACTTGCTCAGATGAAAAGAACTCCTATAGGTTAAATTCCAAAGGGGTAATGGTGTTAGTCTAGATCAGCAGAACAAACAAGGAGTCCTGTGGCACTTTCAAAGACTAACAAATGTATTTATTGCATGAGCTTTCGTGGGAGAAAATCCCACTTCATCGGACGCTTTGAAGAATGGGTTTAGAGTAAGTGGTACATGCTGGAGTTCAGTCCCCATTAGTCATCTGCACACATGTAACCCTATTGCTTTGCAAAATGGCTCCCCAGAATGAGACAAAGACTCGTGCCGACCTCAGATGACTGCATCAAGCTAGTGTAATAGGGGCATAGCTGGCCCCAGCAAGTTCAACAGCTTACTACCTGTTCAGAGATAAAGGACTTCCGCTATAGTTCATGTGACAGTGGCTTTTGGTGTGGATGTGTACAAGCATGAGGCGCATCAGTCCAGAAAATTACATATAGATTGTGATATATGTGGCATACACATGGGCCCTTACATGGTTACACAAATCTATTGTTTTCCTTTTAACTACAGTCAAACAAGGACAGGGCAGGGAGCTAGGAAGACCTGACTTTTAAACTCTGCTTTGTATCTCTCTTCCTGGGTTGGTCTGGGCAAGCCACTTAAACCTCCCTGTGTCTGTTTTTCCTTCATCTAGAAATATAGATATAATAATAATGATTTACTACTCAAAGGAGAGTGTGAAGATTAATGGGAATGCAGTGCACTGAAAGAGTAAATACATACAATTATTTATCTACCATGGCAAAAGGATTTGCCTCCTTCCCCCAAATGAGGCATACTCTCATGGCATGATTAATTACTGGTTTTAATTACAAGTGTAGAATTTCCACTTGCTGAAATTAAAATGTGGTTAAAAAATAAAAAAAAAAAAAAATCAAGCTCCACCGTGGAAAAGTGAAGCAAAACACCAGGTCCTATGGGAAGTGATGAGAATATTTTCATAGCTGATTCTACTGGAAACAATGAGATCTTTTCAGTTGTAGTGCTGTGTGTGTGTGTTCGATGTATCAAAATGCCATTCCACACAAAGGGAGGGGAGAGAGAAAAAGAGCTTAGGGTGAAAGAAAATCAACACTTGTCTTCAGAGCTCGATGAAAATAATGATTTAAGGATATTTTCTGGGGCACTTGTGTTCTTCCCAATTAATCTCTTTTTGCTGTACCTTGAACCATGAGGTCTGCAGACACAGATGCCTTCCCAGCGCTATTTGTTACGGTACAAATGTATGTCCCAGCATCAGCCAGACCGACATTTTGGATTTCCAAGAACTGGATGCCTGCTTTCTCAAACATGTTGAAACGATCTTTTTGCTGCAACTGAATATCACCCTGCAAAGATCACAAAACACCACCATTAGAGACGCAGTCATGGAAACAAGCAGCTTGTGGTAAAAGACCAGTCCATTGTCCGTGTTATTTTTTCCACTTATCTCTCAGCCAAATACCTTCTGTGGCTAATACCCAGCCAGGATAAACAAACATTTCAGATTCAAAGGCTTTATCATTCAAATCTGCATGAGGCAGCTTCTCCTGGATTTTGCCACTCCTTATTTCAATTTTCTTCTGATTTTTCATCATTCACATTAGTATCCATGGAAAATAAAATTTACTTTTACTATATATGCAATTGAAGCAGTAATAAATTTTATTTCCTTTCCTGAGAGATCAACATCACATTTTAAAGTTAAAGTTACAGATAAAGAGTTTGGGGCCAATTCTTCATTGTGCCAAAAATAGTCCCCAGGAAGTACCCCCTGCCGAAGAGAGATTCCTGGGTGGCAAAGAGCTGCCAGAAAGTCCGCCTCTCAGGTGTAGACTCTAGGGAGCAAAAGATCTTGGGCTACTACAGTACAGCTATTCATTGCCTTCCTTAGACCATAGAAGGCCATGGAAAGCATCATAAAAATTACAGCAAGACCTTAGAATATAGAGAGTGCAAAGGTGGATAAAAGCCATGTCTTTGCCATTCGTGTGCCAACAACTGAATCTCTTATGCTTGTAATTAATATTAAGATTGTGGCACAAATAAATCTAAGACCTTCGAAAATTTTAAGTTCTGTTTGACATTTCACCCTCAAAAATAGTCATGGTCAAGGCTGCCAGACTCAAGACATTCACCCATCTCAACAGTTCTTCCTAATACTTAATCTAATCATAATATCTTTATTTTAATTTATTCAAGGATATGGTAAAAGGTGACTTGATCATGGTCTGAAAGTACCTACATGGAAAGACAACTTTGGATAATAGAAGGTTCTTTGATCTAGCAGAAAAAGAGATAGTAAGCTTCAATGGCTGGAAGCTGATGCTAGATAAATTCAGACTAGAATCAAAGCTTTTTTAAAAAAAAAAAAATAATAATAATAATTAATTAAACATTGAAGCAATTTACCATGGAATGTGGTGGGTTCTCCATCAATCAAATCTTTAAAAGAATTATTAGATTGCTTCCTAAAAGCTATGCTTTCGTTCAGTCACAAGCCATAGGCTTAAGAGAGGAATTAATGAGGGAAGTTCTATAGCCTGTCTGACACAGGAGATCAGACTAGATGAGGATAACAATCCCTTTTGGCATTAAATTTTATGAATCTAAGACTGAGCAAGCAGTGCATATGGTTCAAAACTCACCACTAAAAAGGTATCTTTCACTAGCAGACACCACAAATTTTCCTGTTCTAAATGCAGGAGGAAATCGTGCTCTTTCCAGCAGCATAGAACGTTATTTGTTTGAAGATGTTGCATTTTTAACATTCTATTGCTCTCCTTGCTCAATAAGCTTCCTAGGGTCTGAATATTATAAATGTCAGCTGAAAGTAAATTCAGTTAAACCCCTTCACACCACTGTCCTGGGCATCCTATATGATCTACTGATCTTTGTGAATTAGCGGAAAAGCAAAGTATAAGAAAGAATAAGGCATCCCAAAGAAATCTGATTCATTCAGTCTGAAAATTGTGGTTTTATGGAAATGCCCTTTACACAGACAATAGTTAGTTTTACGATGCCTCAGTCACTAGTGACTATAGCATTCTGCTGTTAGATCTTTGGTAAAACTGGGGAAGAGACTGCCACTTGGTAGAACAAGTTATAAAACATATGGATTAATGAAATGCAGATTAGCAAAATCTCCTTGGGGGTAGGGACTTTCTTTTATTGTGTATTTGCACAGCAGAGTGGAGCCTTGAGCACTGGCTGATGCCCTTGGGCATCAACATCATCATAATGTACGAGAGCAGCTGGTAATTAGAAAAGTGCTCTTTCAACTATGAAACATTCTCACACCACATCCCTTTAAACACTCCCTTTCCTCTTCTGAGTCATAGGATTGTTTAACTTTTGGCAGACAACCTGCATGAGCAGAAGAAATGAAAACCAGTGAGAAAATGCCCTACATTTCCGACCATCTGGTCCATAGTCCTTGTAGCACCGCAGAAGGCAGTGGAAGAGAGGAAGACAAAAGAATTGATGTTCAAGTCTATAATCTTGATGAGCACAAGAGTCTGAACCCTTTCAAAAGAGAAAGCTGTTCATCTGGGAATGGGCAAACCAATTAAATATCACTCAAAAGCACCATCATTACTGGGACAAATATGGTTATAAACTTGAGAAATCGTCCAGATAACAAAAGTCACTGGAACATGGTATTATTTCATTGTTCTAATATTTCTAACATTACCTTACAAAACAGTAATTTTAATATGTTATTTATATAAGTACCTAAAATCCAGACCTGACCATTTCCCGGCTTAGACCTGGATTTGAAGTTTGCCTCTCAGGCCTGTCTTTATTTTATATGTCAAACCATTTTCTGATGTGGCTGGTTTAGTAGAGCTCATATTGATATGGATGAACTGTTCTTTCTCAAAACTTGGATCTTTTTAAAAACACCAAGTATTTGCAAAGAAAAATGCACCTGACGACTATTGTATTTAGACCGCTTATTTCCATTTCCCCCTCTAGGATCCTTTCATATATAACTCAATATAAACTTCTTATGAAGAACCAAAAAGACAAAGACAGCCTTATGGTTAAGGTACTGGACAAAGACTCAAGAAAGCTGAGGTCAATTTCCAACCGTCACAGACTCCATGGGTGATCCTAGACAAGTTATTAAATCTCTCTAGGCCTGAACTCCTCATCTGTAAAATGGAGGTGATAATATGTCTTTTCTCATCCTTTGGGGCGGAGGCTGTTTCTTACCAGGTATTTGCATAATGGGGCCCTGATCTTGGTTGGCACTACCACAATACAAATCCTAAATATCATTAACAAGCGTAATGAGAATGATACAGGTGACATTTACAATTTGGAATGACTCTATTAGTTTCAGTGGAGTTGTCCCGCTTGCAAGTGAGGGGAAAATTTGCCCCCTCAGTGTTTTCTTGACATGCATTGTAGTATACACTATCACAGTAAATGGAGTTTACTTACTGTAAGTGGATTTTCTTCAAGACGTGTGCTCCCTATATTTATTCCACACATGGGTGTGAATGCACCCGAGTATGGAAATTCTTCAAGACAGTGTCCTTTGACTTGCACATCCACAGTAGCTTTCCTCATGCTACTGCCTGAGGGTATAAAAGGAAATGAGGGTTGATGCCTCTCCAGTTCTGCTTTTTACCACAAATCCAACAGATTCTGTAGCAGAGGGGAAGGAACGCAGGTAGCGCAACACAGAGAGAGCAATACATCTTGAAGAACCTCCATTTCTTCTTTGAGTGTTGGTCCCTATGTGTATTCCGCATGTGGGGGACTGTCAAGCAGTTCATATTGGAGAAAGTTGGTAGTAGACACATGTGTAGTACTGCAAGCTCCTCAGTCAGAGCACAGTGTGATGCAAATGTGTGGTCAGATCTCCAAATTGCCACTCTGCAAATGTCCTGCGGCAGAATGTCTGATAAGTGGAGACTGCTTGCTCTCACATGGAGTAAGGTGTGATACCTCCAGAAGCTTTTCTATTTTGTAGTATTTTAATGTGCATCCTGAAACCGACTTAGAAACACTGTGCCCCCAAGGAGATTTTCTATGGGATCTTTCTGTCACAGCAAGAAAGTCTCAGATGTTTTCTGATTGGTCTGTTTCTTTGTAGATAGAACACCAGGACACATCTGACATTGAGGGAGCAAAATCCATCATCTTCAGAAGTTGAAGTTGAAGCATGGAGTTTCAGGAAAAAAACCAGGTAAGTTACTCGACTGATTGAAACAATGCTCAAACAACCAGGTCAGAATGTCAGAAACAATGTTGAAGAGGAATTTGGGGTGTAAACTAAGGGAGATCTTCAATTTGTGAAATGCTGCATAAAGAATATCTGCCGTCATGGCTCCTAACGTACTGACCCTTCCGGCCAAAGTGATGGCCACTAAGATTGCCACCTTCATGGACAGGCGGGCCACGGTCAGAGGTGGCTTTTGAGGTAGGCAAAGCAGGTGCACGCCTAGGGCCCCAAGCAGTAAGGGGCCCCATTGCCTGCTTTGCCTGCCCCCAAAAGCCACATCTGCCTTGGTCAGCAGCAGGAGGAGGAACTGGCTCCTGGGGCCAAGGCCACATAGGTGGGAACTGGGACTGGAGGAGGGGGGCGGGGCAGCGAGGAGGGGCTGGGGGCAAGGGGAACAGGGCCACAGAGGGGGGCCCCAGTGAGCCTATCGGGGGCCCCATAATGGGCCATTGCCTAGGGCCCCTAATAGCCAAAGGCCGCCTCTGGCCACGGTGCATGTTGCCACAGGTTTGAAGGGTGAACCTGTGAGTGTTGATGGGACTAGGATAAGGTCCCACTGAGGTGTAGATTTAATGACCAGTGAGAAAGGTTCGGGTCATAAATTGCACATTAGCTGTGTTGTAAAGACAAAACATCCCTACACAGAGGGAGGAAGGCACTAAATGCTGTTAGGTGTACCCACAGTGAACTGAAGGCCAGACTTTAAGTCTTGAAGGAGAGGAGATAGTCAGGTAAACCGGAATACCAACTTTGCCAAGAGAATGTTGGTGGTCTTGTGCCCATGCTGAAAAGCATCGTCATTTATCCCAGTAGCAGACTTTTGTAGCATCTTCTCTACTTTGGTTAAGAATTTTCTGAACGGGGATGGAGCATGAGTGTTCTATTTCTGATGCTCATTCAAACCCCAGGCTGTTAGATGGAGTGAACCTGGATTAGGGTGCTTGATTTTCTTTCTGTCCTTCATTAGGAAATCCTAAAACTGGCATATTTTGATAGGTGGGCATGCAGTTATCATTAGGACTTCTATGAATCAAAATGGTCTGAGCTGGTAAGATGCTAGGCAGAGGATGGCGGGTCTGTTACGATGGATCTCCTATACAACTTGTGTTAGTAGGGGGATGGGTGGAAAGGTGTATCTAAGGTTGCAAGGCAGCAGAAGAGCATTGCCCTGGGAATTGAGACTTATGGCTCCCTTGGAGTAATACACAGGAACCTTTCTGTTCATTTGGGATACAACGAGCTCCCACTGGGGAGTACCCCACTGTCTAAATATGTTGTTTAGAACTGTGTCGTGTATCTCCCATTCTTGGTGACAAGTTCCAGGGGGTAGCCATGTTAGTCTAGTTCAGCAAAACAAACAAGGAGTCCCGTGGCACTTTTAAAGACTAAGACATTTATTAAAAGCTCATGCGATAAATAAATGTGGTAGTCTTTAAAAGTGCCACAGGACTCCTTGTTTGTTTCATCTCCCATTCAACATCGTTATAGAAGCTTCTATTTCACCTGTCTGCCAGGGCGCTGTGAATACCCAGGAGGTATGTGGCCTGTACTGTAATATGGTTTCACGTAACCAGTTCCGAAGCCTGACTGCTTCCAGCTTGACAGGATGAGATCTTGCTCCTCCCTGTTTATTTATGTACACTGCTGTGGTGATATTATCTGATATCTGCATATGGAGTGAGTGTAAGAGGGGAAGGAAGGCCTTCTATGCAAAGTGACCTGCTCAGAGTTCCAGTAAGCTTATGTGTAGCCTGGCCTTCTTGAGGGTCCCCTAAGCAGTGTGGTGGTTCAGGTGAGTGCCCACCCTGTAAAGGAGGCACCTGTCAGGATCCTGGCCTTTCCTATGGGAAGGATGAAGGGAGTCCCCACCATGACTCGGTGTGGTTTGGACCACCAAGTGAGGGAGGTAAGAACTCTGGTAGGAACAGCGACATTGGGGTCAATGTGATCCGTGCTTGGTTGGTAGCTTTAATGAAGCCATGTTTGTATTTGGCTCCAGTGGAGCCTGGCAAATGGCATCAAGGAGATGCATGTGGCCATGTGGCCGAACAGAGAAAAACACCAGCATACTGTAGTTCACAATCCATGTGATCCAAGAGATCACATTGCTCATTGCACAAAGCCTTTCTGGGAGGAGAAATGCTCTTGTCGAGACTGAATCCAGCCATGCTGCTAAAAATTTACTGTCCTTGTGAGTGACAAAACAGACTTTTCTTCATTTGTGCAAACATTTAAGGTAGCAAGATGGTGCCAAAGAGATCCTGTGGCTGACGTAACTTCCTGACAAGATAAGTCTACCAGGAATGGTAGGCATGGTAGGTTCAGGTATGGAAATATCATATAGCATTGGCATGGCATCTAAGCTGCTAGCACGGTGAATACTTTCATGAATGGGTGATGTAGCAAATCCAAAGGGAGGATAGGAAACTGGTAGAGCTCTTGGCCAGCCAAGAAATGCAGCAGTTTCCTGTGAGATGGGTGAATATATACATGGAAATATGCATCCCTTCATGCATCCCTTCATGTTGATAGCCACAAACCACATTCCTTCCTGAAGGTAGGGGATTATAGACGCCAGAGTAATCACCCTGAACTTCAGCTTCCAAATAAAGATGTTGAGTAGCTGAAGGTCCAGGATGGCTCTCCATTCTCCATCTCTTTGGGAATTAGGCAATATGGGGAGTAGAGCATAACTCTTTCCCTTGGTACCGAGGTGGGATGTGTTCTATCCCCAACACACGCGCACACTTTTCACCTTCCCCTGTAGCACAGGGCATGGCTCAGCTACCGGTGAATTCTCTGCATCTTAAAGTCCTTAAATCATGATTTAATGAAGTCAATAACTCAGTCATAGGTTAGTGGCCTATTGCTGGAGTGGGTGGGTGAGGTTTTGAGGCCTGCATTTTGCAGGAGGTCAGACTAGATGATCGTACTGGTCCCTTCTGACCTTAGAGTCTATGAGTCAACACACACACACACACACACACACACACACACACACACACACACACAC
>ML685777.1:9504116-9568392 GCA_007922175.1 Pelusios castaneus
GTTGAAATCCAGTTTCTTTCGGCGTTTCTCTCCCAGGATAGATTTCTTTTCATGTGGCCAACTGTACCACCGACAAATTAGGCAGGATGGGAAAACAATAAGCACTCCTTTGGCTGGAACAAAGTAACATCTTTCAGCTCCTGTGGGAACCAATACGATTGTTGGAATTGGTTCTGGCTCTTCCTTTTCGTACACCAACAGGACGGGCTGAAGAGCGGGGGAGGAGCAGTACAACTCCTGAGAGAGGTCCAGGTGCCTGCCTTAGGGCTCCAAGATCTCCAGTGAGGCCAGAAGAAGGTCAACAGTCATGGTGACCTCTGAGAGAATCGGTACCAGCTGCCCTGGGGTGTTCATATCCAGAGGGATGGTAAGCATAGCCTCTGAACTGTCTTTCAGGGCTCCTGTGCCTTTCCAGAAATACTGGTGCAGATATCGCCTCTGATTCTGAGGACGCTTTCTGTTGGTACCGGTGGCACTCCTGTCTGACGAGTGGAGATGGAACTCCTCCTGAGACATTAGTAACGAACTCCACAATGAGGTAAGGACAACCATCAGGAGGGCAGAATCTGAAAGGAGTGGAGACTGCGGGTGGAGAAGGAATATATCTCCTGGTGTTACAAAGGTCTCCAGGGAGTTCCAGCAGAAACACAAAAAGGGCCTGGCTCATCGGCCGAAGCCGGTTAGTCTTTGGATAAAAGAAGCAGTACCAACAATGAGATAACTGGCAAGTGTCCGTTTTCCACTCTGGTCCCACAGCCACCGCTAGAACCAGCGGATCCCTTTTTTGTGCACCCTTCTTGCCAACCTGTGGATCTTCAGTGGAGCCAGTTCTGTGGGTTCCATGTGCAACTTTTGTCCAACCTGGACTGTCTCAGGGAGGAAATATATTTCTTATGGACAGTCCTCTTCACGGACCTGTACTTAAGCCCATGCAAGTGCCCCTTACTCTTATAAGGAGCCCAGGAAGAGTTGTATTTGGGCTTCTGTGGTAAAGGATCTGTTTCAAGGCTCATGCTTGGCTGAGGACAATGTATGGGGAGTCTCTCAGGCTTGGGTCAGAGTGGGGCCTCATAGTCTCCTTCATCAGGAATATTTTTAGTCAGAGTTCTCAGGCCTCAGTGAGAAGGATCAATAGCTACTGCACTTTGCAGAGATGTTCACCTCCCTCAGGCAGTATAGGCACCATTGATGCTCATCATTGACTCAGAAAGAGCAAGAGAAAGAGACATAATTCCTGAATCCCAAGACATTGGACATAGTCTCAGGACCAGGAAGGATTTCCCTCAAATGGAGGAGCGGGAGACACACTATCCAATACTAACTATCTACTTTGCTAACTATAACTACTAAGTTAAGATATAAAAACTATAATGAGTTTCCTTTACAGGTTATGCATTGAGTGAAGGAGGAAGACACAATTCCATCTAGGCCAGGCAGTGGTAAGAAAGATCTGGAGACGTGTTGACCCACCACTCTTATACCTTAGGTCAGAAGCATGAGGGAAGCTACCATGCAAGTGCAGCTCAAAGGACACTGCTTTGAAGACTTTCTGGAGTTGGGTGCATGGCATGTAGGCATACCTATGTGTGGAAAACATACAGGGGGACAAACAGCTGAAGAAAAACAAACAAAGTTCATCCATAATAGAAGCTCTGAGGCAGAACAAGGACCCTCGCCTGTGGGGAAACCATACCTTAAACCAAGTTATCTGAGGCTGTGGTCGTCCTGTTATTTTACAGGAGAATTTGCCGGTCTGGCCTTCACGCACGATGACTCTGGTGGGTTTCGTAGCAAACTTTGGTGGACTCTCTCCCCAGATGCTTGATCTGTTCTCCACTGACGGAACAGAAAATCTGCCCCTGGAAAAGCAATAAATATCCTGCCTGAGCGAAAAAATTGTGAACTTTTTTTGAGGCTAACACATACTTCAGAAAGCATTTAAGAGCAATGGTCTGCTAATTGTTAAATAGTGCGAGTTACAAAGGTACCAGCAAAAGACAATTTTGGCCAATGAAACAGAATGTTCAGAAATAAAAAGTAAGCTGGCAATTTATGACTGATGTTAGGACTAAAATGATGCCTTGTGATATGAGGCACCCATCACAGGCCCACATGTTGGAGAATACTGCTCTCAACTTCTCATGCAACTGGACACTGTTCTTCAATGTGCCCTCATCCAATGCCCACACAAAAAGCACTGTCATAGCTCTTTTTGAGAATTCTGATTGCTTATAACCAGAGCTGGTTAGCAAAATGAATTAAATATATATTTTTAAAATCAGTCCTTTTTTCCAATCTGTTAATTGTGCACCAACAGATACAGATTTGTCCATACTTGTTTAGTGTTCAGAATTTTTCTCCAAATAATTTACTCCATAATGACTGTAATAATCACATAATCACTTGAGGTGATAAATGACATTCACTTTCCACAGCTATTCTAAATTCACTGTTTTAGCAAACATTCCTGCCAGGGAATTCATTCACTAGAATGTTCACAAAGTGAACACAAAGCGAGTTTAGAAGTTCAAATTAATGAGAATGAACAACTCTTAGCAGGATTAGTTCAACTCTGCTTATAAAGAGGACAAAACTGTAGAATAAAGTGCTTTGCTATGAAAGTGACATTTCAGCACTGTGTGAGAACAGTCAGCCAGCCAGCCACAGTCACATAACCTTGAAATACAAACCAGTACTGTAAGCAAGACAAAATAAGTGCAATTTATGCCTGTTAACATCAAAAGGAGCTCTCTGAATACAGCCACGATAGATTCAAGCCATCCATTAAACAGAAGATAGAGGGTGATTATTTTGTTTAGCCTTGAATTTCTGGCAAACCAAACTTTCAGGGTATTGATTTTCCACCAGCATCTTACCCACATGCAAATGAGATGCATCAATACATCCTTGTTTTTAGAAGGTATCAGAATACTAATACAGACCTCACAGCCTCCGTTCAAGGAGCTGCCAAAATATGAAGGTTGCCAAATGGGCTACTTGAGGAGTCTGAGTGAGACAAGACCATGACGGAGAGAATTTAAACAGAGAAAAGGATTACTGAAAATTTTGGGGCAAGAGAGGTGTCTGTCACAGTTGAATTTAGCAGTTGATAGCTGTGCTGGCTCCCCCCCCCCCCCGCGGGGGGGCCCCCCCCAACCCTAAATAGGAAGACAAGTGCTTTGTAAAGAAGGACATTCAGGTAGTTCTGTCCCAGAATTTAGGAGACATGTAGTGTATACGTGTATATATACATGCACACACAAGTGTATGTATACATACTGACACATCAAAAGAGAAAAATTAATTACTAATAGATTACTAGTAATATATATCCTCCCTTCCTATGTTTTACAAAACCAAATACAAATAGCTATATTTTTAAAGTGTATTTTGGATTTAAAGCTTTCCATAACTGCAAATTCCAAAACCTCTAAAAAGGAGTAGAACACAGGGGGAAAGAAAACAGGAGGATGAACCTTTTAATAACTCCATACAAATTCATTAGATTAGGAGAGCTCTTTGGAAAGACATATAAATGGCTATATGACTGTCCTTCCTTAGCAGGACTATTTGGCATATGAACATTTCCCTAGCGTGTTTGCAATACAAACAAAAGCATAGAAGAACTTAAGTAGTTATTTTCACTTGCTTGAATAGTCTATTTTTATTGCTGTAATCTGAGCAAAATCCAAAAACCCAAATAAACAAGATTCATAATAAAAAGGAAATTAAAATGCAGAGTATCTGTGTTCTGATCACTAATATATGCAAGGCCAGTTATTTTCATTTGAACTCATGCGGGCCATTCTCCCCACTCAGTCACACTGGTGTGAATCAGGAATAAGCTTATTAAAGTCAGTCAAGTTATGAAAGTGTAAAACCCAAGGTAACTGCGGGCAGACTCAGACCCAAGATTTTTAACCCAAAAGCAACCATTTAATTATAAATTTAATTATAAAACATAGGAAAGGAGGATATATATTACTAGTACTCTATTAGTAATTAATTTTTCTCTTTTGATGTGTCAGTATGTATACATACACTTGTGTGTGCATGTATATATACACGTATACACTACATGTCTCCTAAATTCTGGGACAGAACAGAGCATGCATTGGGGACGTTGTC
The DNA here is from genome assembly GCA_007922175.1 of Pelusios castaneus. Classification (NCBI taxonomy): domain Eukaryota; kingdom Metazoa; phylum Chordata; order Testudines; family Pelomedusidae; genus Pelusios; species Pelusios castaneus. The sequence continues at coordinate 9,508,245 of ML685777.1, forward strand.
CTTTGTGCCAACCTCAGCCATGAAGTTATATCTGGATATGTTAGAGTCCATTATGGCTAGTGAGAGCAGTAACATGGGCACATCTTGGTCCAATACGACGTTAGTGCGGCGTCCCAGAGGGAATTGGCTGAAATGTGGGAGAACGCTCATTTGCAGTAGATTTCCCTTCTAAAGCCTCAGTTTTTATCAATATCTGACGTGGCTTTTAGGGTAAACAGGCAGTAATGAGGGGAGGCATTTGGAATGCCCAGGGCAGGGATAGGAGGGCAGCGGTGACAAACACCTGCATCTAAAACTGTCAAAACCAACTCGTACACCCTAAGGAGACGCTCACCTCTGGCACTGAAATACCTCCAGGAGCCTCCTTGTGAAAAGCTGTCTCCCACCAAGTTCTTTGGCTGTGGCCATGGGTAATATGACAGAACCACCCTTTGGCTCATTAACTGTTTAATTTCAATGATCCCAACTCAAGACAGTTTCATGAGCGCTGACTGTAGAAGGGCTAGCGAGGTGTATCTTTCTAGCCCTCCTAAAATAAATGGGAAAGAGTTCACAACCATCTTCAAAGCGTCTGATGAAGTGGGATTTTCTCCCACGAAAGCTCATGCGATAAATAAATCTGTTAGTCTTTAAAAGTGCCACAGGATTCTGTTGTCTTTCTACAATAGACTAACACGGCTACCCCTTTGGAGTGTAAGTGGTGTTTGCCTACACACTTGAGTCCTCGGGGCGTGTTCTCCCTATTGCCATAGGATAAGTTCAATTGAAGCAGGCTACTGCCATCCCTTCGGATCCGACAAATACCAACCATCTGCATGTGTTGTTCTCAAAGATTTACAGGCAGAATAGCTCTTATTGTAGCTGCACAGCTTGGGATGAAGGGGAAGAGATGTGTTGATCTGGGCTTTTTCTTGTCTTTGTTTTACAGGTATTACTTGGGCATTCACCACCAGAGAATCTGAGCGACTCCTAAACATTACTGAGGCCAGTCTTCCATCACCATCAGGAATTAAGCTAGTATTGTTGGCCCCCTTTTCCAAATGGGAACACTCTGGCACTGAAGTGAAATGTTTTGCACAAGGCCCCCACAGGAAAAGAACCCAACTCTCTGTCTTGTGCCTTAACAAGACCACGCTTTTCTCCATTACTCAAGCCAATGGTATTGGAAGAGAATGCTGCCAACGCTGCTGTACGTTTTATTTTGTTTGAATCTGGTTAGGCAGCATTAAGAGCCATGCAGAAATCAAACCCATTTCAAATGGCCCTCAGAATAAAACCAACCAGTTATGTTAGCAAAGTCACTTGAGACAAAGAGATTCTTTCCAACACAACCGTCACCATCGGACTTCGACTGGGTTTATGTTTTAAAGAACTCCAAGACCTCTAGAACTCTTACCCAAGGGTTTTGGCACTGGACGGCAGACTGTATTTCTTCAAAGAGTTTCCTGTATGTTATAGAAAGACAACAAATTAGATGACTTATCATGCTTATAAGTTACAACAGATACTGAAGTCTGTGTAACCGCTTCATTCTCCTGCTTTCAAATAAAGGGTAATGAAAATCAGAGGTAGAAGACACCTATGGTGCAAGTTATTTTACTCACAATCTAACTAATGCCGGAATACATCCTTCAGTATAGAATTGTGGTAGTTTCAGACCTGTGTTAAATATTATCTAGATATGGGTTTCAGACAGAATTCCAATCAAACTATCCCTGAATTTTAGGAATTTACAAATATACTATCCATATTTTGTGACTCAGGCCATAAAGACCCTTATCTAGTTGTAATTAATATTGATTAAAGAGTAGAGAACATGACTCTCACCCTAAGCTGTAGCCAATGGAGAAGGCATCAAACTAGATGTCCTGAGTTAAAAAACCTGGATTCTGTTCTCAGCTCTCACACTGTCTTACTGTGTAATTTTGATAGAAATTACTGAAAGGCCAGTTTTCAAAAATTAGATCTCAACACCTAACTTCTTGCCTCTGTTTCCCCATCCATAAAATACTTACCTTTGCAAAAGCATTTGAGATCACTGGAGGACACATACACTCTAAAATCTAAGTATTATTAATAATGATTTTTCAGAGTGGAAGGATTAGAAGATCACATGAACAAGCTATTCTTTTACTCATGTATTTGTTTATATCATCTTTTCTTCCCAGTGTGCTTCTTTTCAAGGTAAAACCACTCATCTACAGTACTGACAAAATATAAGCTGTGTACTTAGCACCATCTACTGGACAGACTAACAAAATAAATATTACAATCTTTTTAACGGACACAAATTCTCAATGAACAGGACAGATCAAGGGTGATAGTGTGAGATAAACAACTATGGCAGCGGTCAAAAATGGAGGCTTTTTGAGACTGGTAAGTATTTGCAAAAGATCTCATTTAAAACAAGTAAATTAGATGGAGCTTTACCAGTGAAAACCTCTGGACAGGAAAGCTACAATTCAGTAATGTTTCTTTCAGAAAACAATCAGTCCCACATGCTTATCTTTTCTGGAAATAGTTTGTATTTACACCAGTGACACATGGAAGATTATTAGAACAGAGACTACTATCGTTCCTAAACCTTGACAAGCTTAATCCTTCAGTGCTTTGCGGCAAGGAGCTATTTAAAACACTAATGAATGCGGCACTCAACAGTCAATGCCCGAAAGCTGATTTCAAACTGCCCCAAGCATGTTGATTGCGGGCGTGCACGCACACACGCACGCACACTTTGCTATTCAGCAGAACCCTGAAATGAGGCACACTGGCCATCATGCAAACAGGGAGTAGCAGTGATGTCAATTTCTCACTTTTTTCTCTAGCTCTGTGTTAGTGGGAGTTTTAAACTTAGCAGTGTAAGGTTATCTAATACGCAAATGCGCCTCTCCATTTTGATCTTAGCTACTACCCATGAGACACAGACATTTTATGTGCAACCATACATTGAGAGTGGCTGGGACATCCTCGAGAAATGCAGCCCCCTCACTTGTGAAGTTACTGTTTTAGAAAGGGTCATGTAATTGATGCTGTCACTGCTGTGACAGTCAGTTGCTAATTCCCTGAGAAATCTGTTGTTTCCATCGTTATGGGCCTAATCCTGGGAGCTGGCTTCCATGGAAGTTAAAGGTACCTTGGCAGTCCTCAGAATCAAGCCTTGTGTTACCCAGATATCATAAGGCATGTGGGCTATGTCTATATTTGAAAAGTTAGGTTGACGTTATGAAGTTGACTTAATAAAGTCAACTTTAAGTTGACTTAAAGTGGACTTTATTAAGTCGACTTAACAGAAGTCGACAACTTTCCAAGTGTAGACGTGGCCCCTTTTCAACCTTAGGTTGACTTAAAAAGGTCCACCTAGGCACTACTCTGAGTCTCCACTGGCTTAATTCAACTTAAATAAAGTCGACTTAAGCGCTAGTTCGAAGTAAACTAAGGTGTTATTAATTCGAACTAACTTTTCCTTAATTCGACTTAAGGAGCACCTTAAGTCGAATTAAGGAAAGGCCAGTGTAGACACGGAGTATTTTAAGTCGACTTAAGCCTCCTTAAGTCGACTTAATTTGTAAGTGTAGACGCACCCGTGAAGCTAAAATGACACCTCTCTGTCCAAAGACACTTGTCTTTGTTCCTCAAAGGAAATTAAATTGTGAAAATGTTTCAGGAAAAAAGATAATGTTGTCTAGTGGTTAGGGCACTGGATGGGGACATTATTTCTGTTCCCAACCCTGCCACTGGTGTTTGATCTTAGGATGGGTTCCTTCACTTTTGTGTGCCTGTTTACCCAGCCACCTTTTGTCTGTCTTGCCTATTTATGTTGTAAATGCCTTTGTGCAGCACCTAGCACAACAAGATCGCTACTATTGTTTGGGACTTCTATAGTGATACGGCTAAATAATAATGATAAAGAGAGACATCAGGACAATGCCAGCATATTAGTACATAAGGTGATTTTTATGCCTCTCCCCCCAAATGTGAACTAAAAACAAATGAACAACTTTACAAGCTCAAAAATTTTTCAAATGTAGCAATATTCACCAATGGCTTCAGAGAGAACTGCACTGACTCCGGTGGAATTATACCTGCTTACATTCATGATAAATTTGGCCCTTAGAATTTAGCATGGAGTGTTGCTGCTTTTTTATGATTTATTATGTAACGAACTGGACGGGTATCAGTCTATTGAGCCCTCTCTCAAGGCCAGCATGCTGCAGAGAGAGAATGTGCAGCCACAGGGAAAAGAGAGGTAAGCAAACACTTCACATTGCTCAACAGCAGTCACCCTGGTTAATGAGCTAACAGCTGCCTCCACAGAAAATCCCATCCAGTTCGCACTCATCTCAGTCAGAGAGATTTGGAGCAAAGTCTCTCTGCACAGAAGGCTGGGAAGAGAATAGAACTCAAGGCGTAAGGTGAGGTAAGGATGCAGTGGACTGGGAACAAGCCCCTAAAAACTTGGATTGGGAATGGAAAAGGAAGGTTAGAAGGCTGGTGGGGATAGAGAAGCCTACTTTGCAAAATCCTTCTCCTTTAGAGTCAGGGTTAGCACCTCACAAGCGTAAGTATAAGCGCCTAGACTCATAGGCTATGTCTACACTGGTAAATTAAGTCGACTTAAACAAAGCTGCGTCTACACCAAACTTTCATTAAGTCAACTTAAGAAATTCCTTAAGTCGACTTAATGAAAGCTTAAGTCGACTTACTAAGACCCGCTGGGTAGGTCGACCTAAACCTCCTTAGGTAGACCTAATCCTTCTTTAGGTCGACCTAAGCACAGTGTGGATGCTTACATCCACTTTGTTAAGTCAACCTAAGGGCAGTTAGGTTGACTTAACAAAGTGGACTAAGTCCACGTCTATGGACACCACTTTGTTAAGTCGACTTAATAAGGTCGACTGAAAGTCGACCTTATTAAGTTGACTTAACAAAGTCGACCTAACTTTTCCTAGTATAGACATACCCATAGACCCTAAGGTCAGAAGGGACCAATATGATCATCCAGTCTGACCTCCTGCACAATGCAGACCACAAAATCTCACCCACCCACTCCTGCAATAAACCTCTAACCTATGAGTTACTACACACAGTTAGAACTCCCCCTCTTCTGGGGAAAGAAGAAGGTGACAGGTGAAAGATTACTGCCTCTCCTGAGCAGGCTCTAACTAGATCCCAAAAGAGTGGGCAAGAGAGACTTTCAGAAAAATTTGATTTCTGCAGCCAGAAAAAGGAAGATTCCTGTGGGGCATTGCCCGGCCTAAAGAGACATTATGCTGTCAAACCCTTGCCCAAGGAATTACAAGTTCTTGAGATCTTGCTTATACTTCTATTGGTATCAATTCAACATCTTTACAATAACAAGAAGAAACTCATGGATTGATCCAACTCCCATGGAAGTCACTAGGAGGTTTTCCAGTGACTTCATTAGGCCCTGGATCAGGCCTTTAATATGCAACACTGACTTATTTAATAGATAAAACTGACTAAGTGAGTTTCTTCTTGATCTCAATTTCCATTAAGAGTCTAGAAAAATTTAAAATACAAGGTGTCCTCTGCTGTAATAAAACCGTGAAATGTAACTCAGAGATTCCATTGTTTGAATTTAAACCTCCCCTTACATTTTCGAAAGGTTGTACCAGATTTTAGCAGCAAAACTCCTATTAATTGCACCAGCATTCTTGTGGCTCATTTCCCATTCCATACTTACAAACACGCATGGCTTCAAATACAGGCCCCCAATGGAAACACTTCTGAAGATTTGGGGCTGTGTGACTCACCCTTAATGCCAGAAAGGATCAGTGCTAGGTGGGATTAGAGCTAAGAGACTTCTGGGCCCTAATCCTGTGCTCCGTCCACTCTTTTCATGAGAAAGGTGATGCGGCTAATAATAAGCACTACTTCTGCACCAGTGATCAACACTGTACGTACAGGTTGGATCTTCACCTGTCAGTCTGATAATCTCATCTACCTTGTCCCTTTTAGATACTGTGTATTATCATGCCCACTAGTACATTTAAGGAACAGCATAGTAAGAAAGGACTCTTACCTTCCACTGTGAGTTCCACAGTCACCTGACGAACACCACCATCATTTGCAGCCTCACACACATATTTACCACCATCTTCCTCTTGTACATTTTTTATCAATAAACTGAAAATCCCTCGACTGCTGCGATCCACTACGTAATGCTCTCCCTCTGTGAGGGGAAGCCCATTTCTGTACCATGTGATCTGAGGTTCTGGATAGCCCCTGACCTGGAAAGATGGGTTGGGAAGAGGAGGGAAAGAAGACAAACATAACAAGTGACTTTATTAGTAAGAAATGCAGAACATTGAGCAATATTGTGGAAAGTTCTTGTAGCAGCAACTGTTAAACACATAAAAAACTTTGCAAGCCAAATGGCGGAACCTAATGAAATGGAGAAGCTATTGGACAAATCAAACTGTTAAACTCATAATATGCCTGAGGTCGATACCTAGGCAGAGAACGTTTTTCGTTAGAAGGATTTGCCTGGAGCAATGTATTAAACTCTCCAGTGAGGAATTCTAAGGCCCATATTCCAAGCACACAGAAATGGAAAGGGAGGACAACTACTGTAGATTTAGGCATGTAAGGCTCCTCTTGGAAATGGGATCTGATTTTCAAATGTACTGAGCACCTACCGCTCCTATTGCTATCGGTGGAAGATATGGGTATTCAGCCCTGTCTAGTAACCCACTTTTATTTAGATGCCTAGAAAGAGAAATTAAGGGCTTGCATTTGAAAACTGGCTTTAATAGGTTCCAAAGGGGAGCCGTGTTAGTCTGGTTCAGCAAAAAGAAGTCCTGTGGCACTTTTACAGACTAAGCATCTGAGAAAGTGGGATTTTCTCCCATGAAAGCTCACGTGATAGATAAATTTGTTAGTCTTTAAAAGTGCCACAGGACTCCGTGTTTGTTTTGCCTTAATAGGCACTCAGGTGCTTTGGTCATAGACAGAGCATACTGCCCTAGATAGCTTAGATACTTCTTCCTAATAGTTTCTTACATAGATTTGGTTTATTGGTGAGTGAGCCAAAATATGTATAACCCACAACAAAATGACAGCAGCCACAAGTTTACTGCAGTAAAGAAAGGAGAGGATGTGAGGAGCTGCAGGTATTACGGACAGCTCACATTTTGAGCCAGATCTTCAGCTGGCATAAATTGGCATAGCATCATTGACTTGAATGAAGCCATTTATATCAGCTGGGGTTGTAAAATCAAGAGCCGGGGGGGGGGGGGGGGGGAACAGACATGCCCCTCAGCCCAAGGTTCTCCTCATCCTTTATGAGAGGCAACGCACCCTTTGGTATGTGTTAAATCACACTAAGGCAGCCAGCACAGTAATTCTGGCTACAACATTTTCACCCTTTTCCCCTAATCTCCAATTGATAAATTAGCTCCCAAGACCATTTACCATTCCTTTGATCAAAGGTACTGCTTTGCTTTAAACTCTTAATCTTGAGTAGATGAAGAAGAAATGACTCATGCTGGGCTGCAGTTCCATTTAAGGAGGAGGAACGCTGTAATCTGCTCTATTTTATGGAAGTTAGGCTTCCTAGCAAGTTGCCAATTTAGCCTCCAGCCTGGCAAAATTTAGATGCTCTGTCATTAGTCACATAAAATTTAGCTGTAGCTTATCCAGATTCCTCCAACATTCCCTCTCTGCCTTGATTCAGTTTACTGTCTCTTTCCTTCTCCCGTATGGCTCACCCTCTTGGTTACAATTCTCACCAGCACCCCCCTTATTCATTCTATTACTCTCTTCTTTCAAAACCAACCCATTCATTTCTAATCCACTAGCCGGGGCTCTCTCCTGCTGGAAACTAACATTCCAATCTGCAAACAAGACTGTTTTAGAACCACAGCACCTACAGCTGTCAGAAGCTTTTTGCCTTCTTTAACCCCACAGGTGCTAGTTGCAGTAAATTCCTTTCGTTAGTGACATGACAATCCATTCACTGTGGTATTAATTACCCAATACATCATTACAGGACGTTTTGGCTATGTCTACACTTGAAAAGTTAGGTCGACTTTATGAAGTCGACTTAAGAAGGTCAACTTTAAGTCGACTTAAAGTCGACCTTATTAAGTCGACTTAATGTTTTAAGTCGACTTAAGAAGCTCCACCAAGGTGCTAATCCCCGTCTCCACTGGCTTAAATTGACTTAAATTGACTTAAATGCTAGTTCGAATTAAAAGGAGGTGTTATTAATTCAAACTAACTTTTCCTTTCAGTGTAGACGTGGAGTATTTTAAGTCGACTTAAGCCTCCTTAAGTCGACTTAATTTGTAAGTGTAGACACACCCTTTATGTTTCCCACTGTAGGCAAAATTATGAATGTGCTAGACAAGCTTTGTATTTTCAATCTAAGCTTCTAAAGTTTTTCCCAAGCTCATCTTTACTTAAACTATTTCAAGATCCTGTTATGTTGCTGTGAATCCACCATACCCATTTATCTTTCATAATCACAAGGATCATAAGAGGGTCCTCAAGCTACAAGGACTATGTTTAAAAATAAACAAAAACACACCAAAAACCCTCTATCGTAATACAAAACTAAATAGTACATGTTATGAAAAGAAGCTCGTGTAGAAGAACGGAAACATCTTCTACACATTGACATCTGAATTCTGAAACCATGGTGTTAGGACTGGTCAAAAATTTTCTGTCACAACTGTTTTTCAGTGAAAATCCTGGATTTTCTACAAAACACTTTTCCTAAGAACTGTCCGCTTTCATTCAAAGACTATTGCACAAAAGCTGAAGTTTTCAGTCAAAACCAAAATATTTTGGCTGAAAAAACTATAATACTTAGATTTGGAAATAAAATCACAGTGGCTTATGATTACTGTATTTCAGGTAACTCACGTTTCCATTCTCCACCATGTGCTGGACTTTCTAGTTAGTCTACATCTCCCCTGATGCTATGGGACACAGCCATGGGACGGTGAGGTGAGGCTGTGGTGCATCATGGGAGATTTAGTCCAATGAGGGAGAACTGTTTATTACAGGCGATGGGAGCATGAGGCAGCCAAACTATAACTGCCATTTGACATTTCCAAACAAAAAATATTTTTAGTTTTGACCAAAATATTTGGTTTTCAATTTTTTGCAATTTTTTAAAAATTTTCCATGGGGGTGGAATGGAGGAAGCTTTTCCAACCAGCTCCATATAAAGTCCTATTTGCAGAGACTGGCAGCTGAGCGCTTTCCTATGACAGCCATTTTTGCACTGTTGCAGGTATGCTGATGCTGCACCGGTGCAAACCTCTTGCATAGGTGATTCTGCATTAGTACAAAGGTGGCTTGCACTGTGGCAACTTATCCTCATCAGAGCCTTTGAACACTTCTACACTGCATCTGCACCAAAGGTTTGTACCAGGGTGGCTGCATCTGTTCAGAAAACCCAGTGTAGACAGGCTCTACTTCCTTACTTCACTTAAAGTGAAATTAAAGTGTATGCTCTTCCCTCAACTTCCAATACATAATGAGACTTGGGATGTAGGAAGACCCTCTTCATCTTCAACTGTGACTATTAATTCATTCATCTTCAGTGCCCTCTGGGAAGAAGTTTCAAAGGGGTAGCCATGTTAGTCTACTGTAGAAAAACAACAGAGTCCTGTGGCACTTTTAAAGACTAACAGATTTATCTTCCCTGTCTGTGTTAAGAAACTCAGCCACAGAGGGGTTGAGAGATACGCCCAAAGCTACAGAGGAAATCAGGGGCAAAGCTTGTCTTACAGCCCGTTTTCAGTTCCCAATCCTGTCTTAGGTCATTAGAGATATCAGGCTGCAGGATCTTTAGACAAAATGGGATTTAACGTTATTGCTTTATGCACACATGTTTAGGATCAAGAAGACCATAGTAAATATACAGAAAGTAGCTGTTTGAGTGCTGGCAGGAAGGAGGTTCTTTAATAGCTACGGGTCAGATTCTAAACTGGTGTGAATGAGCACAGCTCTACTGAAGTTAATCTAGCTTTGTCAGTTTATCTCTGCTGAGAATCCAGTCCATAAATGTCTCCTCACTTGGGCTATGTCTACACTTGGCCAAATACATTGACTTCGCATGTCTACACCCCAAAATTAAGTCGACTTCAAGGGGACCTTGCCAAATCGACTTAGAGCATCAACGCTGGATGCCTAAGTCGACCTGTAGGGACTAGGTGGACCTGGGACTGGTCCCCGCTGGTGGAGGGGGGGCACCCCTTGCCAAGTGCCAGGTGGTTCAGCATTTGCCCCATGATACCTACGTACAATGGGGACTGAGCAGGACAGGGACAGTGGCAGGGCATAGGAGCAGGGTGGGTAGGGCTGTGTCCTGTCCTGTGGGGGGTCATGCCAAGCTCTGGCTGTGCCAGCCACCCTGGCAGGGAGGGCATTGGGGGAGCCCTGAAGCCCTTTAAGTTGATTTAGGGCTAATCCGAGTCTACACTGGCTTAAGTCCACTTAATAAAGTCGACTTAAGCACTAGTTCGAATTAAAACGAGGTGTTATTAATTCGAACTAACTTTTCCTTAATTCGATTTAAGGAGCAGCTTAAGTTGAATTAAGGAAAGCACAGTGTGGACACGGAGTAAGTTAAGTTGACTTAAGCCTCCTTAAATCGACTTAATTTGTAAGTGTAGACGCACCCCTAAAGACACATGCTCAACACACAGGCACTTGCAGTGTATAGAATTGAAGATGTTGAAGATAGAAGAAAAGTGTCACTCTGCCACCCTTTGAGTGCAAAACTGTACCCTACAGTATTTCTTCTAGTATATTGTCCAGTTTTAGCTCCACATTTCCAATGCAATGGACTGCTATCACTTCTCTTGAGGGCAACGGTTCCACCATCTAACCGATCTCATTAACTGGAATAATTTTCCTGAGATTTCATCTACATTTTTGCCTTTATTTATCAGTGTATTCACAACTCCAGCTTGGACCACAGTAGACTATGCCTACCCGACACTCCAGCTAAAAGTAGGCAGCTATAGATTACTCTCCTGTATCATTTCTCTGAGTTATATATAAGGATTTTTTTTTAAATTTCTTCCACCAGTTTATTTTCCACATTATAACTGTATTTTTTTAGACATGTGCATCTCTAAGTTGCAAAAATTCCATAGCAAAAATTAAAAATAGTCTGATCGACATGCGATTTCCCTTTGATGGGTTAAGTCATTCCTCTCACTAGTTCCATTTTTTTGGTTCTGAATATAGGGCTTGAAATGAAATGTTTGCAGCACTGCTCAACTGAAAGGATTTATTTTCAGTTTGGGTTTGGAATGTGTTTCAAACCGATCCAGACCTCTAAAAGACACAGCTTTGCCATAAAAGCGTCAAGGATCCTTAAACGAATCCCTGGTTACTGGGTTTTATGCTGATGGACCAATTCCAGAACTGCAGCAGGTTTTATATTCCTCTCCTAAGCTTTCCAGAGCTCACTAAAAACCATCTGCCTTGAATAATGCGTCCAGAGCGAGGAAGAATATGTCTGCTTATCTAATGTCCTGCAACATAGGGCTAATACCTTTATTTACTGCCTTGTCCTTTCTTTGTATGAACACCTCCATTTCTGATTAGATGCCCTTGGCATTTCACTCCAGCCTTTCCAGCACACACCGAAAAATGCTGATAATAACAAAAATTAGTGCAGATATTATGCATGGTGCTGTACAGATTTGGAGGACTGGACTATGTAGATCAACTGCTGTGTCTTCTTGAAATGTTCTGTTAATATAAATGTATATGTCAAAGCACCAAGACAAAGATCCGAGAAAGAACATGATGCCCATCAAACTATCACTATACTGTGTCCAGCTCTGTGTGCGCACAGCCCCTAGAAAACACAAAACACCCCTGAAGCTATATGTTAAAGGGACGGTGTCACTCAAAACAGTTGCAAACAGGATTCCTATATGCATCCAAAGATGCCTTCAGACAGCAGCAGTTCACTCGCGAAGCTCTTTACTTGACCATTCCAAATTAAGGTCATGATTGTCTAAAAGTCAGCACGTGGTTTACACCCAAAAACAAGCAATGTGCTCTCTAAATTATGCCACAATCTCATTGACAGGTGGGTCAGCCCACAAAGACCTGTGTAGCAGGTTACACTTTGATGTTCACAGAGTCAAATCCTGTTCTGAGCTAGACATCAGTAACTCCAGTGAGCTTAATGGTAAGAGCAGAGCACGTTCCCCTGTGAGTCCTACCACACACAGCTACATCCCAAAATTCACTGCAATACATGCCAGTGAGGTGTGTTGCATTGCTGAGTTACGTGAACTTCATGTGCAATCACAAAGAAGATATTTGAAACAATGGCAAATATTGCACACAACATTGTAACATCTCGCTCAGTCCAGTGCTGGCTGAAGTGCCCAAAACTTGAAATTTCCGCTAAAATTTTTATGTGTATCCCAATATGTTAATCTCAGTCATAGCGAAATACAGCATGATATGGCCAGGAAGGGAATGACTGCTAAGAAGTCAGTCTTGGATTGCAAAGATCCAACAAAGTACAAGATACACAAAAAACCTCCAAATCCATGTTCAGGTACATGCTGGACTCTCACTACATGTGATAGCTGCTTTGGACCACCCGTATCTTAGAATACTGGCCGTAAAGAACTGATCCACGAACAGGAGTGAACAATTAAAAATTACTTGTGTCCTGTAGAAGATTTCATGCACTGCTGCTGGAATTTCACTGAATAGTCCTGAGCTCCTGTAAAAAGAATCCTTCCCCTGCAGAACCGGAGGAATGTTAAAGATCCAAGGCTGTAGCTATGGAAAGTTGTGCTATGGAAATGCACACCGCCTTTGTTCCTCAGTTTCTTTTGGCACATCTAAAGCATATAAACTGCTCAGTTATACAAACAATGAGTCTAGTGGCACTTAAAAATTAACAAATTTATTTATCGCATGAGCTTTCCTGGGAGAATAGGAAGAGTCTGGCTCACTCAACCTACTATGTAAAATAATAGTTGCTTTCTTATTTATCTTTGAAATTCTAAGTGGCATAAAAATGTTATGCACCCTACTCAGCTCTTCATCCTCTATTTAAACTATAGCTTTCTACTCATCTGTTTTTATTTTTGCCTCGTTTGGGGGAGAGCTGTCACTGCAATACAGTGGTAAAGCATAACGGAAATGTGCCAGGTGATATTAATTAAATCCTTTGACGCCAGCGGGTTTGTTGCCCCTGCTGTTAAATGCTACTTCTAAATCTAGGTTCTCGGTGTTGGGGAATCTTTGTTTTAGAAGCCAAAGGAGTTAAATGGAATAAATATGGATACACTTCAAAGAGAAAGCTCTCAGCTTGGCAGGGGCTAAGAACACATGAAGTGAAAGAGGGATACACAGTAAAGGCTTTCAACAAGCCCTGATGTTTTTAGCCATATACTTACTTAGGGTATGTCTACACTAGAAAAAGTTAAGTCGACATTGTTAAGTCGACTTAATAGGGTCAACTTTAAGTCACCTTAAAGTCGACCTTAAGTCAACTTAACAAAGTGGACTAAGTCGACTTAAAGTTAAGTCGACTTAGTCCACTTTGTTAAGTCGACTTAACTAGCCTTAAGTTCACTTAATAAAGTCGACATAAGGGTTACTCCCTGTCCACACCGTCCTTAAGTTGGCTTAAGGAGTCGACTTAAGGCTTAAGTCGACCTAATGGCCAGTTGTTATTAGGTCAATTTAAGCTTTCATTAAGTCAACTTAAGGAATTTCTTAAGTCAACAATGAAAGTCAGGTGTAGACATGGAGTAATTTAGGTCAACTTAAGGGTCCTTAAATTTACCTAAATTGCTAGTGTAGACATACCCTTAGAAATTTCACAGTCCCCTAATGTTACCACCACTGTTGCCCAGTATCAACACCTCATTTTGTAGTGTATACAATAGCTTTTTATCCATTAAAGAAAAGATTGATACTTGATATTGCAGCTGGTACATCTATTATTAGTGGACAGCAACAGCTCCAGCTATACCCTCGATTGGCTTTCAGTTTGGAGCATCACAATGGCATGGTCAGTGGTACTAAATCGGGGCTCGACAAATCAATGTTTCTGGTCACCAGGGTGACCAGTTTTAGTAGCCTGGTGCCTAGCTCAACTGCAGAAATGTAATGGAGGAACGCCCTCTGGCGACCAAAAGTAAAATTGCTGGCGCCTAGCTGTAAGCCAATTTTGTCCATCCTTGTACTAAATTAATAGGAGAACCACAGTAAACTGCTGAAATATAGTGGTACCAAGACAAGCTTAGCACCTGAAATGTACAGAGTGGCCAGCTTATTTCTCACCACAGTCCAAGCATTACCATCCTTCCTCTCCTTGTCTGGGGGCACTTGTTATCATATTCTAGATCCATTCATGTATAATTTGTTGTCCTTTACTCCTATAAGAAAGATGCCTCCACAGAAGACTTAGCTAAGGAAAAGATCCAAGAGCAATTGACCAGCAGGCTCTCCTGAGGACCCCTGCAAGGCTTCACATATTGCACTAAAAGGCTGGTAGATTTTTAGGTTGTTTGACTATATGCCTGTATGACTCTTAAGGGAGTGTAACACAGTGAGCAAGCCCTTTAAAAAAGGTTTATGGTCCAACTTCTGTCCTGTGTGGACTTTCCACTGAGAACCAAGGATTTCTGGGAGTTGAGGTTCCCAAAAGAGCTGTGGGAATTAAAGGATAAAGGGGCAGGGTAAGGAGCAGGGATATAAATAAGCTCCCTTCCTTCTCATGGAAGAGGAATCAGCTGATGATGATAGGTTTCTCCAGTGAGGATGTGGCCAAATTATGGACACGACCTCTAAAAGTTCACCCAGGAGGAGATCTAAGAGGCAGGCAAAAAGCTAAGTCAGGCATCCCAGTGATGGGTAATTTGTTCATATGGCAGAAAACAGCTTGGGATAGCTGCCTCCAAGGATTAACGGTTATATTTTGTTGGGTCCTTGGGTTGCCAAGAAAGGATAGAGGTTTGGCCAGAGGAACTACTCCAATGAGCAAACAGGATAATATTAGTGCATTTTAAAAAAATGTATTCAATAAATAAGTAATCCAATGTAACCACAACTTTCCAGAAAAAAGAAAGAATGTAATTAAACAGCACTATACAACTTGCACATTTAATCCTTTTCCATATTGGAGTTATAGCACAAGAAACGTAGGCAAGGCAATTATAGCTCAGTTAGGTAGAAACCACATAACAGTGATGGGTGCTGTACAGATTCTAAATATTAATAGATGCTTTATTACCATCTCTCAAAGTAATCTGGCAGACAGAAGGCGGTATTTGTTCATTTGCACTTCCTATCTGTTCTGACCACTGCTTTATTTCAGCTTCCATTTCATCTGTTTGATGGTAGGTTTCTTCCTTTTATTTAAGCTTCATGTTAATGATATCAGTTTTAGAGGGGTAGTCTGTATACAGCAAAAGTAATGAGTCCTGTGGCACCTTAAAGACTAACAAATTTCTTCAGGCAGCTGTCTCTGATGAAGGGGGCTGAAGCCCATGAAAGCTTATGACCAAAGAAATGTGTTAGTCTGTAAGGTGTCACAAGACTCTCGTTTTTGCTATATCACTTTCGGGGTCTTAGACAGTAAACAGAACTTAAACCAGATCATCCGAATCCCTGCAACACCAGACTACAATCATTGGCTCTTTACTACCGCCACCAAGAAGAGTAACCCCTGGGGCTTCCAGGAAGAATACAATCCCTGCTGGACAAAAGAGATGAAGGATCGGGAACAGCAATACTTCCAGTTAAGCCATCCACAGGTTGAGAAGGCTCTGTTAAGAGTTTCTAGACTCAGCCAGACGCCAGCAGTGGATTGAGTGTGTTAAAGGTGGGAACTTCACGCACTAGTCACCCTGCCTGGGTCATACTATGAAATCCCAGAGCTGCTAATCTAACGGCACATTGGACCTCAAAAATCCAGCCCAACTAATAGTACCTGAATTGGTGGAGAGCCTAAAAGCACCACTCAACAAAAACACCAAGTGAGAGATCCACTGTCTGCTACATCAGACAATGAGCTCAATCCCTCCACAAGACCCCATCACCGTCAGCACAGATGAAGCAAAAGAGGGTTTAGCCACAATGGAAAAAGGGAAGGCAGACAGTAGAAATGATATCTCCCCGAATTTTTTTCCATTAGCTAGGTCCCAGGGGACTCCAATGGCTTGCGAAACCATACACCAAGACCAAGGAATCTGGATGCATCCCAAAAGCCTGACAGGAGGTGACAGTCATTGCCATAGTCAAATCAAAACAAGCTGACCACAGACCGCAGAAATTATAGGTTGATATCACTCCTCTGCACTACCTACTAACTCCTAGAATGTATCATCATCTGGAGAATCAGTCCCCGGGTCTAGTCAGTGAACCAAGAAAAAGCAGGATTCCAACCTAGACAGCTGTTGCAATGAAGTTTTGGCCCTTGTAACATACATCGAGACCAGATTCCAAAGGAAATCGAGGACAGGCACAGCCTTTGTAGGCCTATGGCACAATCTGGGTTACAGCCTTGATGCTGAGGCTTTCCAGGATCATCCCCTCCTGCAAAAGACTACATCTGCTATGGATGATGCTGAGCAACAGGTGGCTATGTGTCCACTTGGACACCGATTTCAGTTAGCCTCAGTTCCTCAACAATGGACTGTCACTATGCTCAATACTTGAGCCAACACTTTTCAGTGTTTATTTGTCCAACATCGTTCTTAATCTTGCCGGAAGATGGAGCTGCATTTCTCACTCACGGTACTAGTAAGAGATATAGAGGGGATAAATAATAACCAAGAGTAAATCAGGCCATTCAGAGAAGGCCTTCGCAAAGAGGCATGCACATATTTTATTCTGAATGATATGAGACATGGGTTCATATGGAACTCGGAAATTGGAGGGCACTCTGATGCGAGCCCCCTTACCCCAACCCTGGACAGATTCATGTCAAGTTCTATCAATTGCACTACTGATACGGGCCATGGTATTCTTGGTGGGTCATACAAAAAAAAAAAAAAAAAAGGAGTTTACCCCTGAGGTAACTAGATCCTAGCCAATGAATACCTTCATGATGAGGGCTACATCTTTCATTTAGATCTGGTACTGGATAAGAGATTTAGTGAAGGGCACTGAGCACTAGTATGACATGTGTTCCCCTACCTAAAGTCACTGAGTATTGAACTACCTTAAACGTGTGTGACCTCCCAAGGTGAGCCCTAGGTAGAAAACATTAGAAAGCTCTAGGATAGCAGTAACAAGGTCAACCCCTTTGAGAGGATCTAGGGAAGGAGTCTAATTTTCTTGCTAATGTAGGTGGGAAAATGTGGTTCTGGAGACTGCTGCTCTGCAAGTCTGGGTATTGAGATGAATCAAGTAGAGCTTATGCTGTGGTTCAATTCGACAAATGAAGAGCAGATGTTCTTGAAAGAAGGGGTGGATATGATACATTGTTATGTACATTGATGCACACTCCTTCTGTGACTTGAAACACCAAAAGCATAAGTCAAGAATGTGTGACCCAGTTTTTTAAAAATTTCCTCCTGGACTTGGAGTCTGTCAAGCAAGAATAAGTTTGAAAAAAGTTTGTTATTTTAGCTATGACCTTGTAATGAGAGCTATGCTACATTTTTTTTAAGAAGAGGTACTATACTCCTTCTAAGAAATGGTCTATAACTCTATGTATCCTCGTTTAAAGCTACCATTTAATGCAAAAGTTAGGATTAACTGTAGCTCACTTGAAAGCATTAGCTACAGTGCAGATGTTTCCAAGAGAGCATCTTGATCTCTGTGAAACCTAGGTGTCAGTTTAAATGCCAAATTCCGGTATTTTACATCTGGTAATGTTTAGATGTTATGGTTAAACACATGGAGTCCTCCTAAATCAGTTTTTTGGGGAGTTACCTGTATTCAAACACTACCCTGTGAAGACATACATCTTCACAATTGTAGAATGACATTATCTGGTTCTCCTCTCAAATGATCTGGAGCTGAGAGAGAAAAACACCACATTTTCAATCAGGCTTTCCAAAAATAAAAAAGAATAAAAAATCCCACAATACATCTTTGTGAATGAAGCATCTGTGAGGCATCACTGAACTCTATAACTCACTTTTGTTTCTGGCCGTGGGTGTATGGCATGTCATGGCATTCATTTAACAAACAACATCAATTCACAAAACTGTGTCAAATTCCTTTCACAGGTTTATTAAACTTCAAACCAGATGTATTTTTGCTTAGTCTCCACTCGGCGGCAATGAAGAGAAAACTTCTAACAAATTGACCTCCTCAATATCACCTGAAAACTATCAGCAGAGAAGGGAAAATGTCATAAAGTCACTTTAAACTTTTAATACAAAAGTAGGAAGGCTAGATGCATTTTGATCATTTCCTCACCACCACAGCTGATGGGAAACAGCTTCATGAAGATGCAACTCATAAAATCAATGCAAGAGTAGCAAGGGCCAAAAGGAGTGGGGGTCTGCATTACATTTGGTACTGAGCTCCCATTTCCTCATTACTAATGCACTCTTTTAACACCTTCCTGAAGTGCAAATAGTGATGTGCCATTTGCTGATTACCTCTTCCTAACCCTAGGTCAAAAAACATAGCCTGACTTCTACAGGTGAAGAGATATCTGCAGGTCCCACTGAATTCAAATAGTTGTGGATGTTCGGCACAAGTCACAGATTACTGACACTGAGTCTTTCCCCTTCACTGAAATCAAACAGAGGATTCATTTTCTTTATTTTGATTGGGGGGGGGGGGACAACAAATAGGAAATAGATGGCTTTCACCTAGGTTTTTTTGGGGAGAGGGGCATCATTCTCTTGACTTCTACTTTCCCCGCCTGCTGTGTGCATCAAAGATTTCCAGAGCCTTCTGGAAAAACCCCCTAATATTCTAAAGCAATGGTTTTCAACCTGGGATCCACAGACTTTGTCTAAAATTTCAAAGGGTCCGCACCTCCATTTGCAATTTTTAGGGGGTCAAAAAATCTAAAAATAAAGGTTGAAAACCATCGTTCTAAAGGGGAGAAATGACCCAAACACATGTAAGAATGATTTCACGACGCTACTGTGTTTATTCCATCTCTAACACCAGTACAGACGACCTACAATTCTCTCTCTAGAAGGAACTCCTCCCCCCAAGAGACAGAATTTATCATATAGAAAATTTTTTCCCAGTGATAAGAATTCTTCAGATCTTGCTTCATTACTTTTCAGGTTACCCATCTGGAGTTGCTAAAGAAGCTGGATGCATACTTTGGATTCCCTAATCTGATAACAAAGCAAAGCGGGCATTATGGAACATGTGTAACTTACAGAATTTATAGGAAACGTACATCTTGCAAACTAGGGAAGAGACTAGGAACCAGCACCTATCAAGTTCTCACTACTTAGCTGAGAATGCCCTGTACAAAGTGGCAGAAACCGCCACCTGGAAGTGCGCATATGAGGACAACCCCATTACTGTGGCTGCAGATGAGGAGCACTAGTGAGGGAGTGGGAGACAGGAACCCAAAGAAATAGGATGGATAGCTCTCAGGCCCCCCAGAGTCTCTTGGTAAAGGTGACATCTGTGGACTTTAAACTGTTTACACAAAGTACTTGTGGCGTCCTTACTCCTGGCTGGGGTAGGGACCCAGATGCTCCATAGATCACTAGCTTGGCATTTCCCCCAAAATCTTGCCAACTGGGTCTTGGGTCCTTTGTGTCAGTAGCAGAGGTTAGTGCTTGCAGAAGATAAGTTGGGAGCCGCGGCTGAATCCACACTGTCCTCATGAGTCTTCCAACTTCACCGCTGCTTCTCACTCAGCCTTTTACTCCCTGTTCCAAAGGATTGTAACAAGATGGAAAATCACACACTTGGGGACTGGCGAAAGTAACTTAAAAACAGGGACATTTGCCTATATTAGTAACCTCGATGGTCAAAGTAGGCACAATAAAGCACTGCTGTAGGTTGCAGAGTTTCAAAAATACTATAATGACAAATGGAAAAAAGCGCCAACTTATCCAGCATTTATGGTATTTCCAACAAGGAAGCATTTATGATCTATCTCCTAAAGACATGGTCTGTTAACAGTAAAGCAGACAGCAGCTGCAGATCATTTCTTGTCAATTCTACATTCTTTCCACAATTCTTTGATGGAAATGGAGTAGAGTTTCCCCAGAGGTGCCAAGCGTATTGACTTTGGTATTTAGTCACCAGAGTACAGCTATTTGGATAAGGCAACACTTTTCCAGGTACCATAATGTCCCTGGATCCACATGTCCTAAATCATTTCTAACAGCCCAAAGCGGACTTCCAGAGCTAAACCGATTATGGTCGTTGCTTTGAGGCACCATAGCATACTAAGGCTCTGAAAACAGCTTTGTTCAGCAAAGCACTTAAGCATGACTTTGCCAGGATCTAAGCACATGCCTTTGTGCTTTCCTGAATCATGGCCCATAGTTTTACTGCAGCGTTTAGATGTCAAAACAGTAATTTAATCTCCAGGCAACACTAAAATATCTTCAGTGTTGACTGCAGGTGCAGGATGACACTATAAAAGGTACAATCCAGTAGTAATAACCTTTCTAGTAAACTACACACACACACGCACACACTTTGGTGTTTCTGTAATATTATTCAATTTTACCACCACTGCCACTTGGCTATAAGAGTGGGTATTGTTTACACACAAACAATCAGGTGTTACAATCCCAAGGTGGTGTGTGGCAGGAATGTTTTCTAATGGAAGGCATTAATAATTCTTTCCACTGGAAGCAACATCTGTCCTTTCACTTTCCCAACAGATGAGCTAGCTGACTTATATCAATAGGTATGTGAGGAGAGTTTTACATAAGCCACCCAAATAGCTCACTTGGATAATTTTTTTGTAAGTTATCTGTTTTAATATTAGGGGGTCCTGGACTTTATTCATTTGTGAAGTACTGTGAACAGACTGAATCCCTCTCCTGTCCTCACACCGACCTTTGGTCAACATCCGAACTCGTCCCCTTCCTGAAGTTTGACTTTGTTGACAACTCGCAATAGAACTCAGCCAAAGCTTTCTCCCAGACTTTTGGCGGTTTTCCTTTGCTGTCTTAACTCTGTCTCCCTGGAGGAGGACTCTCACCTCTCCTATATCCCTTGTGCAGTTAGCAAGCTGCACCTGCCACAACGAGAGCCCAGAACCCTGGAGAGTGGCTTTTGTTCGAATGCCTGCAGCCAAGGTGGTGGGTTGACTGACGAGCCCTGCGCCTTTGTAACTAGCGCCAACAATGTGCCTGGCACTGCATGACGGCGGTTCTCAACCATGTGTCAGGACACAAAAGTGTGTCGCAAAGAGCTGGGAGGTTTGTCACAGAAAATCGGCAGCTCAGCTTACAGCTCCTGCCCCCTGCCGCTCTCTGCTGCTCTCGTCATCCCACTCCTGCTGCACAACATCGGCAGCTGCCAGAGCTAAATGAGTAAAGGGACTTAGGGGCTGCAACCAGAGATCCTGAGCTGGGAGGGGGGGAGGCAGACACCCCCTGTCCCACAAAAATAAACCTAGCCCCATTGAGCCAGACCACCAGGGCACCAGCCTGCGCTGGCTTGACTGCCTCCACCCAGGTCCCAGAGTGCTGCATCTTCCAGAGAGCCGATGCCTCTCAAAAACTCCTAGCTCAAGCACCACCGCCAACGGCAGAGTATAGGGTGTCACGCAGGGGATCATCGTTTGTCAGGTGTGTACGACGGAAAAAAGGCTGAGACCCACAGCTGTGTGAGACATGGAATGAAGACAGTCCCTGCTCCAGAATGGTTAGTGTCTTCTGGGGTATAAAATGCCTCTGATCGCTGCTGCACTTCTCCAAGGTGGGTAAGTGTTCTTTCCATTTCATAGGTGGGGGAACAGAGCGCTACAGAGACTTGACAGGTTCACACGAAAGGTCAATGACAAAGCTAGAAAGAGAACCTAGATCTTTATTCTCAGCATCCTCACCTCTAACCACTGATCTGTACTTCCTCCTATTCATCAGATTTTACACTGCAATATTCTACACTCGAGCAGAAACGTACAGTGCAGTACCTGGGACAGGTGTTCTCCCCCCACTTTGTCTACTGATGGAAGCAAGTCAGTGCCAGACCTAGATGCATAAGGTCAAGTTGCTGGTTTCTACGCTGACACATGGCATGTTAGTATCAATTTGCATGGTGCTATACCACAGATGAGTACTGCCTAACAAATAACAGCTCCCAGGCACACAGCTCTTGCAATAAAACTAAAGTGGGTACACAGCTTAAAAGAGGAAAGCAAACAATCAAAAAAACCCCACCCCACCACAACAAAGAATGGTTTGAACACATTAAAGCCAGACCAGTGAGATACCACACTGGAGAATGTGATTACTCTGAGTACTTTAAACACAGATTCAGGGAATAGATGGGTACAACAGACCTAAAAAGTTTTTAGGGTAAGCCTTGCTGATTCAAAACAAAATAAAGGCCAAACCCTGAAGGACTTACTGTAGCCAAACTCCCAACGACTTCAATGGAAGTTTTTTTCAGTCTGAAAGCCTTTCAAAACCATGTAGACTGATTTTGTCTCCGTGAGGCAGCTCGCCTCCCAGGGACCAACTAGTAGTGTTAAGACCTTTTAGACACATTGAATTTTATTAGGTGCTGAATATTTTGAATAGTTTAAACGTCAGAGATAAAACTACAGCTGAGCCCTGCGTGCCTTTATGGCTCATTTAGGATTATGCAATAAGAACATAAATGAGTTCAAAGGGAAACACTGGTGGTTATTGAATGGAAAGATATGCTCACACAGCCCTTATTAATTGCTACACGTACCCCCACTAAACTTTCCAAACAATGCCCCAAATAATTGATCATGTGCGTTAAGACATCTAACACCATTTCAAGCATTCATTTAAGAGCAGCAGAAACCTGTGAATGGCTCATTCATTTCCAGTTCTACAGGACAGACTGATTTATTGTTTATTTATTGTTTTTCCCATTGCTTTTGTTCATAAATTTTTGCAGACAGCTCAAGAAGAAAGGCAGTATATGAAATTAAGACACTTAATACAAGAAAAATGAAATTTTGGGTAGCTAGGTTTTTTCTCTTTAGTTTGATTTTAAAAAGAATTGAAGCAGATTTTTTTCATGGGCCTTCATTAAATAAGAATTGAGGAATCATAGAATATTAGGGTTGGAAGAGACCTCAGGAGGTCATCTAGTTCAACCCCCCACTCAAAGCAAGGCCAACTAAATCATCAGGAAGCTGAATAAAGATTGCATTTGGCCACTTTCTCCCCCATTTTCCACTCTTGCAAGTCCACTGAGATACACAGAGCACAATTAAGGGCAGCATTGGTCTTTTATCTATTGCAAAAAGAGAAACAGATTTACCCCACCTTTTGGGGGGCAAGGTTTTGATATTTAACCTGCATGATCACACAAAACAGACCACAGATCTCAGAAAACCTCTGAGCCATTGTTTGAGGCTGAGAAATCAGCTGATCAGAAACCGTGCTATACAAAATCAGAGCTAAAATATGCTATACAAAATCAGTGCTAAAACGACAAGGATTATATGGCAAAAGATATGATCATTTCATAAGAAGAATGTTTATTTTCAAACATGAATGGTTTTTTTTTTTTGTTTTTTTTAAAGAGTGCGCTGTCTTCTGGTCACTCCCACAAAGAAAATCACCAACTGCAATATCTGCAGAACACAATAATTTTTCCATCATATATTATTTGAGGCAGATTTAAAGGATCATTATGCAATTTTTTGGTCCATATGTAGGTTTCATCCAAATGGAATGTGGGTTGGTTGCAAGGCTCAAGTTCCTTGAGGCCCAATCCTACTTAAGGAGTAGTACTATTTATTTCAATGGGAGTAGGTTCAACCTGTATATGTTGTACAGCTTCTTGAGACTGAAGTAAAAAGGCCATTACCTTGGATTAACAAGGCACAGTGTTCACAGATTTTCCCTTTTCAATCCAGCAGAAGTTCCCAATACAGATTTTATCAATAATGTCACCATCTCTCTAGGGTGTTTTGTGTCTGTAACATACATTGTTGAAGACGTATTTATGAATTTACTATCCTGTATCTTATCCCCACTCAGAATTTTCATTTGTACGGTCCTGATCCTGAGATACTAACTTCCCACAGCTCCCATTTTCTGTAGTGTGCATCTACTGTAGAGATGTACATACAACATACATCAAACTCATTGTGCACTGCACACAAAGAGTCAATAGTTGGCACACTCTAGACGCAGTTACTGGCATTATGGATAACATTACTGGTGGTGCCTTCCTCTAGCTGGAAAATAGTCATTATACTCATGAGTTAGATTGTGTTGGTTAAGCAATACTTTTTATTAGTGTCAAGAAGCTGTAAATCATCTATTGTAATCTGGGAACTGAGTTACTGCCTTACTATGGTAGCTAACAGATCCTTTTTGAATTCCCGATTGTGACACATAATAGTTAATAATACAAACTGGTAAAATACGTACATACTCTCTGCCTAACAACGCTTGCACATCTATAAATCTGTCTTCTTATGCAGACATGTCATTTCCAGAGAAAACAACAAACATTCAGGCCAGTCACAATTGCACTTGAGTGTGGAAGTTTTGTTATATATTCACATCTGCAACCAACAATGGAAGATCTCTCTATGAAGAAGTGGAAAATAGAGTTCTCTGCTTTCTTTGGGTGCCAGATAGTCATTTCTGCCTGAAAACAGATTTGTAGATACTAAAGGCAGCAATCTACTCTGCATTGCAAGATTGCCTTCTATAATAAGATGACTAACTCTGTAGATGTGTGGAAAGTGATGGATGTGATACAACTTGACTTTAGCGAAGTTTTTTTTATATGATCTCCCACAGTATTCTTATCAGCAAGTTCAAGGAGTATGGGTTGGATTCATGGAGTAGAAGATGGATAGAAAGCTAGCTAAATCATCGAGCTCAAGGGGTAGTGATCAACAGCTCAGTGTCTAGTTGGCATCTGGTAATAAGTAGAGCAACCCAGGGGTTAGTGTTGGGGTCACTTTTGTTCAACATCTTTTTTAATGATCTGGAGGATGGGCTGGATTGCATGATGATGAAACTAAGCTAGGGGGAGTGGTAGATATACTGGAGGACAGGGATAGGATGGACAAATTAGAGGATTGGGTCAAAAGAAATCTGATGAGGTTCATCGTGGACATTTCTCCTGCACTTAGGACAGAAGAATCTTATGCACTGCTACAGATGGGGGACCAACTGGCTAGGTAGACGTTCAGCAGAAAAGGACCTGGTATTTACAGTGGACAAGAAGCTGAATACAAATTAACAGTGTGCCCTTATTTCCAAGAAATCTAACGGCATGTTAGCCTGCATTAGTAGAAGCATTGCCAGCAGATGGAGGGAAGTGATTATTCCCCTTTATTTGACAAAGGTGAGAGCTCTTCTGGAGTACTGTGTCCAGTTTTGGACCCCCGACCCCCCCCCCCCCCGAGAGAAAGAGTGTGGACAAAATTGGAAAGAGTCCAGTGGAGGGCAACAAAAAAGATAAGGGGCTGAGGCACATGACTTATTAGGAGAGGCTGAGGGAAGTAGGCTTGTTTAGTCTGCAGAAGAGAAGAATGACGGGGGATTTGATAGCAGCCTTTAATTACGTGAAAGGAGGTTTCAGGGAGGATGGAAGTAGGCTGTTCTCAGTGATAGAAGATGACAGAACTAGGTGCAATCTTCTCAAGTTACAGTGCAGAAGGTCTAGGTTGGATATTAGGAGTGTGGTGAAGCACTGGAACAATTTACCTGGGGAGATGGTGGAAT
Source organism: Pelusios castaneus (assembly GCA_007922175.1). Taxonomy (NCBI): domain Eukaryota; kingdom Metazoa; phylum Chordata; order Testudines; family Pelomedusidae; genus Pelusios; species Pelusios castaneus. Next base: position 9,534,068 of record ML685777.1, read on the forward strand.
CTCTGTCTTTAGAGGTTTTTAAGGTGTGGCTTGACAAAGCCCTGGTTGAGATGGCTTAATTGGGGTTGGTCCTGCTTTGAGCAGGGGATTGGACTAGATGGGACTTGCAATCCCTTCCAACCCTAATTGTCCATGATTCTAGAGTTACAAACAGTCTTCCCGCTCAATGAGTCCAGTACTGTCTTACCAAGTTTGCAGCTGGACAAAATGTATTTCCTGTCATTTACCACCACAACTTGCCAGTCCTGACAAATTGCACTTTATACAAAATATGGAATTATATATTTTGTAAGTTTGTTCATTTTAAATAAAAGGAAACTAAATTTAAAAATCCATGTTGATACATCACTAGCATGTGAGGATTTGAATGCACTTCATTTAAGAAATCCCAAATGCTAAGGGCCCCAAAGCATTTAGTCTGACACACTGTACTCACTACATACATTATGTACAACTAAAAGTGAGCTAATGTTTCTAGAAGATCTTTAAAAGCTGAGTTTCATCTCTTCTATTGTTAAAATTTTCAATCTAACTAGTGCATTAATATAGATTTAAGATTCAAAGCAGCTGGGCCTGTGAGCAGTAAAAGTTTAAAAGATTCAACAGTGGCAAACAACTACTGTTTAAAAGAAAAAACATCGAAGAATTAATTTAAATACTAAAATGTAAACTGATGTGGCTTATTACTATACAATCTTCTAGTTCAAGAGTTCAGAATAAATATTTATCGACATGCAGAGTTCAAGACAAGCTTTATGAGCTTGCACCCCCTCTTTAATGCTTCTTGTCAAAATGAAGTTTCCTGTGATCTTGGTAAAAGACACTCTCTCTCTCTCTCACTGTGTGTGTGTCAGAAATAACTATGCTGGTTTGGGCTGTGGAGAAAAGTGCTTGCTCAGCCTCTGTTTTCAGTAAAGCCCCACTTACACTGAGGTAATTGGCATACGTCTTGAGAGATTTGAGCAAACTTAACAAAATGTTTTCCAACAAACCTATAATTATGTAACAGCCTCCAAACTTCTATCATGCACATATCTGTGGCTACTTTTGTCCATTTCCATGTCCCAGAAGGCAACGGGAACTAGAATAGCTTTTATAATACAATACGGAGGGCCTCGTTCTGCCACTCTTATTTACACTGAAGAGCACCTTACTCTGAGAGTTGATTTTGGGGACGCTCACCTCTGCTTGCCAGGGTCACCCCCTTCAAACAGCAGAGTAGCAGCAGTCTTTTTAATTGGGTGAATGATGGGTTTGTGGTTAAGAGAGTGGATTGGGACTCAGGAAATACATCAGTTCCCAGCCCAGCCATGCACTTCCTATGTGATTTTTGGCAAGAGAGTTAATCTTTCTGTACCTCAGTTCCTCACTTCATCTATGAAATGGGTGTAATGACAATGCCCTTCTTTAGTCTGTCTTGTCTGTTTAGACTGCGAGATCACTGGAGCCGGGACTGCCTCTTACTATGCATGTGCAGTTCCGAGCAAAATGGGCCCCAGACTCAACTGGGTACTTTAAATCAACCACAAAAGAAATAAAAACCAAAGATACTCACCACAGGTTCTTTGATCTCTCCTTTTAAGATCTTTCTTCTATTTTTTTTCCTTTAGTTTGCTTTGCTTATATGGATAAACATTGCTTTGAACAGTTTATATTTGCCTTCTTGTAAAAGCTGTTCAGATATTCTTTTGTGATTAAATAACAGAACTCTACAAAGATAAGATCCTAGGTTCACTATATTGACCCTTTTATAGTAAGTTTGATCTCTGAGTAAATTCTAGAAATACATATCAGTAGTGGAGCTTCCTGTGTGAGGAACAGGGAAATGGGATATATGAGTTAGATTTCAGAAAGGAATGAAGCATTCAAATGCTATGGTGATAGGAATGCATAAAGGCTTAGACTTGCAGGGTATTTCTGTGCTCTCATGTCTACAAATGCTTGGAAACAGGATGCTGGCATACCAAGACCACTGCCCGTTAAGCTGACCAGTATTGTGTCACGATTTCCTTGTACTCCCCCATCTGTCTGTCTGTAACCCTTGCTCCCTCTCATCTTAGACTGTAAGATCTCTGGGGCAGGAACCATCTTTCTATTCTTTATTTGTATAGTACGTAGCACAATACAGTCCTGGTCCTGGATTAGGGCTGCTGGGTGTCAGGGTAATACAAAAAAAGAGAGACAATGAGAACAGGTTTACTTTGAAAGCTAATAAAACTCTAGCCCTGGGGTGTCCAACTTTTTAAGCGCGAGGAACCACATTACAATTTTTTGTTTTACTTGGGGGCCAGTGAGCAAGTTTCAGATGAGTGGCGTGCTGCTATTGCTGTGCCCAGTTGGCTGGCACGGGACTGCAGGGGAGGGAAGAACAGGTGCCAGCTTTTATTTTTGTTGGTGGGTGCTGGCTAGGTGAGGAGCTCTGGCAGAGGGGTGGGGGGAGAACACATAACTGGTCATGTGACTCACGTCTCTCCTTTGCCCATGGCTGCTGTACTCCCCCATTCCCTGCCCCATTTATGAGGATGGAGGGGGTGTCTTTGCCACACCGCACATTTGGCTGCTCTCCATGGCAGTTGGGCGAGTCTAGCAAAGGGAAGACAGAATGAGCTAGCAGACAGGACACTGGACAAATCCAGATCTTTGTTTTATTCCTGGCTCTGCCACTGACCTGTTCTGTGTCGTTCCTCTCTGTGCCTGTTTCCCCTTCCACTCGTTGTCCGCCTTGTCTGTTCGGATTGTAAAACAGGGATGGACTCTCACTCTCTAATTAACTGTTTGTAACTGTGTGTCGTACAATTGGGCCCTTATCTCAGATGAGGCCTCTAGATGTAAATGCAATACAAATAATAAATAGGTGCACCAAATTATACGTTTGTTTGTGTATTACTGGCACAAAGATTGCTGAGATCTTGTGACTGAGGCCTTCAGTCAAATTTGAGACCCTACTGCAAACCTAGGGGAAAAATTACCATTCTAGTGACAGGGATTCAGCTTGGTCCAACCATTACAGCACAGGGCTGGATGAAAGGAGCTCTGCATTCGGTTCCCCTTTCTATCGATCACCTTCTAGACATGACCTTGAGCCAGGGCTCAACAAAACCCAGGCACCAGATCGCCATGGTGACCAGGGTGTGTAGCCCAGCTCCTAGCTCTGCTGTGGAAATGTCGCAGAGGGGCCCGCTCTGGTGACCAAAAATATAACTGCTGGCATCTAGTTGGGAGCCAATTTTGTCGAGCCCTGCCGTGAACGAACTTGTACAATATTCATACCTCAGTCTCCCTATTATAATTTAGGCTTAATGTTATATATAAAGTTTTTATCATATGGTGTGACATTAACTACTAGCCATTCAGCTCCAACTATTCCTCTATTTGAATTGCTATAAAATAACATGTGTGATAAAAAGGCACAGAATATAAAAAACCCTCAAACAAAAGCAAGAAAGCCAAAGGAAATAGAGGTAGAAGAATACTATTCTAGCCTCACCACATCTCCTTCTGTCTAGGTCTCACAGAAGTCTGCACAAGTAATAGAGACATGCAAAGCTGGTATTAGCTGGAGTTCCCACTAGATTAAGATTTCCTCATTCCTCTTGGACATCAAAGTATTTCCAAAAGACAAGAACTGCTTTGTTCTGTCTGGCTACAGGTTCACAGCAATCCAGTGAATTACAGAGAGAATGAAGCCTATCTTCCTCACGGAACAGCCTAGAAACGGATGAATTTTTAGAAGGGAACATTCCTGGGCACTCTTTCCCTTATACAGACAGTGACTTCTCCTACTTCTGCTTTAATAAAGAAAGATATAAAAACATAGATCATCTTAAGAATCCCTCTGAGTAGGTCCATACCATCTCCTTCATGTTCTCACCATAGTCCCTCTCCAGATGTGGGCAGAATGGCCCAGAGGTTAGAGTGCTAGCCTTGAACTTGGGAAACATGGGTTCAATTCCATTTTCTACAACAGACTTCCTCTCTGACCTTAGGCAAAGCAACTTAGCATCTCTGTGGCCTCAAGTCCCGCATCTGTAAAATGGCTATAATATCACCCTACAGCTATTGAGAAGATAAATAAGAGTATAACGTGCTCAGATACTATAGTAATGAAGGACATGAGTACCACAGACAGACACACCTCCATAAACACTCTCCAAGTGTTTCATGTCTCTTTTCACCGGAATACATTCACACCCAGTCTAAGGTTAAGGTGACAGAATATGTGATCCTTTGTGTCTGAAGCAGATCTGACAGGTTCACGTTAGTCAGAGCGCCTGAATTATCCATTTGATACACCTTCATAGGACAAGCAGTGCATAAACTCTTACTAAGTTTCAGGTTTTAATCAAACTCCACCCTTAAATCTAACTACCACAAAGCATCTTTCCCAAGTAAATAGAAGCAGGCATCTCCTGGAGTACCCACTGGGAATAGGAAACCTAGGGATACAGCACAGCAGCCACCCCCCCTTCCCCCGGCTCAATAACTGCTTCAGTGAAATACAGCTGTAAACTAATTTGCCTTGCCATAGATGACATAGCTGTTCATGACAGCAGCCAGAAAATGCTTGAGTTTCAGGTGTCTGGCACATTTGGAATATTTTTCTTCCCTTAGATAAACAACAGGTTTTCATTTCTATTTCGCTCTCTGGATTGGTCCCAGGTTTCATTTTCTTGCAACACTATAAACACTGCTTTCACAGTGCAAATTCCAAGCAGTAGAGCTCTTCTCTCCAACCCCTCCATGGAAACAGAAGGCAGCTGGCCTTTCACTGTTCTCCATCCAAAGGTTCCTCCCATTCTATGTGGGGAGCAGGACCTTCTTTCTTCAGGTGTCTCATTTATGAAATACACACCTTAAGGGTGGTGTCTATGACAGTTTCTCTCTGGCTTAGAGTAAGGACCTTTCTATTCAGGTCTGTCCACCTTCGCCTATTCTGGCTTTCATTTCCACTAGTTGATTCCCTTTTACTCATGCTTATTTGTCCAGTTGCTTTGATGTTGGTCCTTCTGGTTTGTCCCAGTTCGGTTTATCATGTACAGTTTCTCATACATGCTACTGTGAGAAGAGGGAATTAAATGAATTAATGGGAGGCAAAGAAAAGGTTTTTCCTAACGCTCTCTCCATTCCCTCCCCTCACTCAGTAACAGTGGGTTTGCATCTTACTTTGCATGGCGCTCCTGAATAACGAAGAGTAAGGCAGTTCCCCCTCTTCAAAGCATCTGACAAAGCGGGATTTTCTCCCACGAAAGCTCATGCAACAAATACATTTTTTAGTCTTTAAATGTGTCACAGGACTCCTAGCTTGTTTTGCTGAACTAGACTAACACGGCTTCCCCTTTGGAACATGTCAAGAAGTAAGGTAGGCTATGTATAGCAGATTGTAACTCATCCAGGATAGTCAACAAAGTCAACTCATCCAGGAAAGGCACAAAGGATTTCTGCAAGACATGCTATATCAGTGTTTTTACTCTCTGGCTTCAACACCTCAACACAAGAATCTGTTCCCAGATGGAAATAGGAAGAACGGAAGCTGAGCTAGTGAACTTCAGCCAGTGGGTCTAGCAGCTTTGCTCAGATTACACACAGCAACAGTAGAATCATCTACCCTAATTATCTAGAAGGCTGTTGCCTAACACAAAATCAACGTATTCTTGTGATAGGAACCAATATGTGTTAGGACAGCACACAAGATTAATGGTGGGAAGGCAAGCTGATGTCCTTCATTGAAGGGCTGAGTTCCATATTATTCACATAGTTAATGCACGCATATTACATACTCAGATGGCCCAAGTCAAAAAGTAAGATGCTTGGTTTTGCCCAGCAGGCTTTCAAAATTCATGACGTATCCATGTGCAAACAAAGCCAAATAGCATGTCAAAAGCAGAAACTGTCAGTTTTGGGAGTCTCCTGGTGCCAAACTTAGTGTGGCTTGAACAAAATGGCAATGAGTAATGATGTGTTGCGATTATAAACATTCTCCATATGTGGCCTTCTGCAGGAGATTCTCAATGCTGCACATTTATTGCCTTTGAAATAACTCCTTTCTTCCCCTGTGTGGGAAAAGCAGAACAGATTTATCAAGAAGTGCGATAATTTGCTCTAATTTAGGAAAGGTAAAATCTCTTAAAGCTCTTTTTTACAAAAAGCCAAGTTCACCAAAAGACAGATATACATCTTTCTACTGGACTTGTTATAATTCATAGCACTAAAAATTCATGTTGAACACTGGCCATGCAGATCAGACTGAAACAGAAGTATGGCACCTGAGCATCACATTATTTATGTTTTGGTAATGGTAGAAGAAATCAAATAAAAGCCATCATTAAAAAGTAAAGGTAAATTATTATAATGAAGTCAGAGCAGTCATAAAGACAAAGCAAGGTCTTTTGTTTAGCCAAAAAAAAAAGGGATGAATATTTTGCAGAATGGAAATTGAAATCCTTCACCAAAAGGGACAATTTTTTTTGGTGAAAATGTTCCCATTTTTGCGTCCAGCTCTCTCTGCTATATTCTGTTGAAGTGGAAGCATTAATGAAATCAACAGCTTGCACTGTTCCTATCTTTTACCTTATTTCAACTGTGACCAAAAAAAATCTAATTGCACATCTCCCTAAAGAAAGCATTTCTGGAAGTCATTAAGTCACAGTCGCACTTCATGTACTGTACTGCTAAGAATGTCTGATCAAAGGGGTAAACCCAAAGCTACATGACAAGTTCTTCTCAAATAGAATCCATCACAACAAAAAACAAAGGCATTGGAACAGTGCTTGAAGAGAGACCATGCTGGAAAAGATGATACTTTTCAAATTAAAGCATTGAAGACTTTGAACTGCTCAGTATTTTAGAGATTTGTGATTAGCCATTGTGGGACAAATAAAACAGTCAGACTGAGTGAGCCCTTTGTCGTGACTTCTACATCTACCAAATTCTACACTTCCTGTTATTTCTTTTGTTCCCATTTTTAGCACACTGATCATTTCTCCTTTGTTTATTAACTTTGTTGTGTTCTTACTAATTTCTTTTTCAGATTTTCTGTGTTTATTTTCCCATTCTTGTCTTTTCACTACTCCCATTACATGTTGACCCCATTTTGTTAGTGTTGTAAAGAGTGAAATACTGCACAATAGATATATATTCATTCCATTTTGCCCAGTAAACTGGAACAAGTATCCTTTTTCATATGTCTAGAACAGGTGTTTGCAACCTGCGACTCTGGAGTCGCATGCGAATCTTTGGCTGTCCCCTTATGACTCCTGGTCTCCCCCATCCCCCTGCCACAGTGGACCCTTCGGCAGGCCGCTTCTGGTTCCTGGCTCCTTCTGATCCCCTCATCCCCCACCAATGGACCCTGTGGCAGGCACCTTGGCCCAGCTCCTAGGTCCCCCCCATCAGGAGGTTACACCCATTGTGGCTCTCAAAACACTTGGTTATTGAAGGAATGTTTTAAAACGTCTCTTCTCTTTTGGGTTGCTGATGCCTGGTCTAAAACATAGTCAAAGTTCAGCAGGTGTTTGAAATTTAACTAAATAGAGGAACATCAAGACCTATATTATCACTATCAACCTCACACTAGCTCCCTCCATGCAACAAGATATATATTTTTATGTCTTTTCTTTGGACCATTCAAACTATAATCCAATAAATTACTGTTAAACTTCCAGTCAAAGGCTGTGGAAATGAGAGCTATTCCAAGAAATCCCCACCAAAGAAACCTATGACCTTAAAAACGAACTTTAACAACAATGAGCCATGTGCCTTTCATGCCTGGTGTAGTCATGATATACGGTGATATATCAATACAAGAGAGAGAATGAAAAGGAATGTTTAATCAACTTTCCAGGATGAAAAATGCTTTTGTGATATAGGAGCAGATAATGCAGATTAAGCCTCCTTGACTTTTTATTGTCTAGTTTTCCATGTGATTTCAGTTGTTGAGATGGAAACAGCAGTGTCTGAAATAATTGGAAGCACATTAAAAAACAGGAGCTCAAGACGCTGCGAACGTAGCCTTTCCGGCTTGAGCTAAAACAATATTGGTTTGGATGGAGCTGCACTTCGAGGGTGGCTCAAAGCAGGAGGAGACTCTTTCATTCAGAGGTCTTCAATCTGTGAGGCAGGCCCACCTAAGGAAGTGCAAAGGAACATTTGCAGGGTTGTCGCTTAGCCCCTGGCTCACCCTCAGCCCCTGATCATGGCAGATGCACGTGGCCTCAACATCCAACCCTGTGGCCTGCCACAGTCCTTGGCCATGGCCCCACTTCCAGCCCCAGCTGGAGCAGAAGGGAGACCAGGGATAAGGGGGGGTGTAGGGTAAAAAGTTGGGGGATACTCCTCTAACTCCTTATTTACATTGTCAGAAAAGCATTGATGAGGTCCTGAACCTCAGTCTTACTACTAATAATCAGATTTATTGAGGTACTGCCCTAAGGACCAACCAAGAATGGGGCCACTGTGCTGGGCTTTGTATAAATAGAGAGGAGCAGGCAGTCCAGGCCCTGAAGAGCCTACATCCAAAATAGCTAAGATGAGACAAAGAACACAAAGAGTCAACAATGGATGGTGGCAAATATATCACTTCAATGTTGAGTTTTGTTGTTTAGTTACAAGGGTGTGGGGATTTATTCAGCATACGCAGATATGCTGACGCTGTAATAGATTTTTCCAGCATACACAGACATGATGACACTGTAATTGGAAGATCACAGCCATGTCGGACAAGGATACTTCAGGCTGCAATGGCATACTGCCACATACTTTCACACCGGCCTTGGCGTTTCAGTGTCTGGATTTCTGTGAGAATTTACTGATAGTGAGGAGTAAGAAGAGCAGTAAACACAATTATAAATCTAGGGGTTATTTAACCAATGGCTTACAGGTCTGTTTTATATAATTATATATGCACCAATTAACTGTCTTGTCATAGTTGGTGGTGGGACTATGGAAATGTATAAAAATCTTTACACTTGTATTAATAAATGTTCTTGCTCGCAATCATATTGGTTGTTTGTGCTTGACCGTCCCGCATTGAACTCGACACAAGGGGAACATGTAAATGGAAAGCAAAGTAAAGGAAGAGGAGACACTGAAAAGAAAGGGGGAGGGGGCACAGAGCAAGGCAGTAGAGGATAGGAGAGGGAGGTGAAGAAGGAACCTGAAGTGAAGAGACTGAGGTAGGGGAGGGCAGGTGCAATCAGATAGACAATCACCTCAGGGCAGAGAGGGTGCGTCTACACTTGCACGCTGGCAGGTGTAGGTTGACGAAGGAGTGGCCAGGAACTCTGCAAGGTGGCCTGGAGGCCAATTAGGTTGACTTAAGGGCTATCCCCCGTCTACCCTGGCTTAAATCAACTTCATAAGGTCGACTTAAGCCTTAGGTCGACCTTAAGAGGTGGTGTTATTAAGTCAACTTAAGGAAGTGCTTAAGTCAACTTAATAACTGCCCAGTGTGGACGCAGCAGTCTGTAGGTTGACGTAACCATCCTTAAGTCTAACTAAGACTCCAGTGTGGACATACCCAGAGAGTGGTAAGAAGCTGGACACACACACACATACACAAATTAATAATGCGTTTTGTGGGCTGAATGACACTGGAGATTGGAAATGGAGTAACAAACATTTCTGCCTCATGTTCAGAGCAAATGAATGATGACAAAGTTTTCACTGTATAAGCAGCTGTCTGGTGGCCAAGGTAGAATGAATTTGTTACCTCCCAGTCAAATCCCAGATAGACAAGTAGATGAAGACTCTACAAGTATAATGACAGAACATTCGCTATGTCTCACATTCCCATGTACCCTTAAATTTACTTACAAGCACTCCCCTGAAAATTCTCTAAGCTCCATCCTGGGAGGGATTATAGAATCATGGCAGTTCCCCGCTTACCTCCATTTCCCCTTCCTCTGAGTTGCTTTTCCATTCGTAACGTTTTAATAAGTATGTCCTGCTTCTGTCAACAGCACCATGAAGCTTTTGTTTTGCTGTCTTGGCAGCCTCTGCTCAATCACTCTGGATTCAATGCTACTTCCAGAAGTGCTGACTTAGCACAAAGGCACAGTTGGGATTGGAGCAGAGGTTGGATCAAGAGAGGCCCTAAAAAAACACATTGCTGGTGGGTTGGATTTAACATTAATCTGACAACTGGCTTGGATTAAAATAAACCACCAAACCCCAGCTGGGCAATCCTTTATCCAAAGATAAAAATTGCTTCCCGACCCTCAAGGCAATCAGTTTGTGGTCTGTAGCACAACATTCAGCTATACCACCCATGCAGAGCTATGGTACAAGTATTCTTGAGGATCATAAAATTAATGATCATCAACATTGCCAAAGCATTGTTCAATTAACTGTCCACAGAAGTGAAATTCAGAGTTTAATATTACTCTGAAAACAGGAGTGTTTCTTTCTTCTTGGTTGTTAACTGACAGATCTTTAATTTAATTGAGAAATTAAGTGCTTCATTTCATATTATGTAACACCTGTGATGCTGCTGGGTTAGGAGGGCAATTTATGATATTATTTAACATTAATATGTCGAAATTACAATAACATTCATATGAGATAGGCTATATGAGGTACCATTAGCCCTGATCTACACGTATCATGTTTTTCGACAATAGTTGAAGGGAGATACGCAAGTTACTTAAAATAAGTTGTGTACCTAACACCTACTCTCTGCGGTGTCTTCAATGCACTGAGTTGATGGGAAGCAGCCTTCCGTCAACTCAGCGGTACTGTTTTTATGGGGTTGGCCTTACCTGGTTGACTTCCCAATTGATTGAGCGGGTCTCCACTGACCCACTCATCAGATCAATTGATGGCAGCGAATTTGCCGTCGTAAGTGCAGATATGACTTTAGGAAGGTTATACGTTGCTAAGTATGATGATCTCATTTATATGCATGTGTCATATTTGTATTGGAAGTTATGAATATGTTGAATGTATCTGTATTTCAACTTTTGTTGCATTTCTGGGCAACACCCCAGACAGGATGGCAGCAGCCATAAGTTGCTTTATGGCCTGTTAAGGAAATTCAAAGGTACAATGGGCCTACAAAGAGAAGCCAGATCTACACCTGATGAGTCATCAGGACTTACTCATGTGACCCTGGACTCTATCTTTTTTCTACAAATTTCCACAAGCAGCATGCATGGCAAAGGGAAAGGGACATAAGAGGCAGCTGTACCACCTCCATTTTGTCTACAGTCATTGGTCCCTTCAGTCAGCCGCCTTTAACCTTCCCCTACCTCTGAATCACTTCTTCTACAATTGAAGCTGTGAAACAAAGAACTGAGACCCATCCAGGTACTGGGCGTACACCAGAGGGACTACACAAGCCTACAAATGACATAATTCTACTGGAGAATATCTATCTATCTATCTATCTATCTATCATTTAACATTTCTCTTATAGTTTGTTTCTTTCCTTCTATAATAAACTTTTAGTTTTGGTTACTAAAGGATTGACTGGCAGCATGGTATTTTGGGGAACGGCCAAACTTACCTTGATTTGGTAATGTGGCTGACCGTTTTGGTCAGGAGAACCTTTTGGTAAAGAGCAGAGAGTTTTAAATAACTTTTCTCGTTTCTTGAACTAGTGGCTGATTGAGAGCCAGAGACTTCGATGCAGTAAAGGGGGCTGCCTATATTTTGTTTTAGCTTCTTGATAAGCAGTGTGGGGAGTCAGAAACATTATTTGTGGCTGGTTGGGAAGGGAGAGAATCTGCTCTCCATTTGCAGTTTGCCCTGATCTTGGCATTTTCAGGTGGTCTACCTTACGTGTGGACAGGTCCTTTCAGTAAAGAAGGAGAAATAGTCCTTAGACTTGTTAGTGTATTTAATTTGTTATTCCAATTGAGCAAAATTATGAGTGGGCAGCCAGCTTTGTAAATCATAGTTTTATCAACTGAATGTATCTGTTGAGGGTTATGCTGGTTTAAAAAAACAAAACCTGCTCAAATGATCCAAAACCCTGCAGCTCAAAATAGGAAGGGAAGGATCAAGAGAATGTGGTTTAGCGGTCCGAGACTAGTCAAGATTCATGGGTTCTATTCTTAGCTCTGCCATTACATTGATGTGTGAGCTTTGGCAAGTAACTTAACCATTCCGTGACCTAGACTCTTCACTTCTGAGTTAATTAGGATGATCGGCACACAGGCTAATCTCATCGGGGTGTGAGTAGCCACTCTACAAATTCCTACTTTACTGACTATCTCCCTTGTATTGCACTCATCATCTGTGTTACTGGGACTTCTGGAGGCCACGTCCCATAGCTTTTTGTGATGCACTAAACTGAGCTGCTCTATGGTTCTTTCCTAGAGAGTTGTGGGAGAACTTGTCTGTCCTTCTAGGCTCTCAGAGGGAACTCTGAGAAAGCCTGTCACCCCTCGAGTGATATTTGCCTGCATCCTCGCTGCAAAGCGTTTGGTTACTAGTCCAAGTGAAAGCAGCAGCTGAGATTTAGCCTATAACTCAGGACAGAACAGCTACTCAGAGTTGAAAACACCATTAAACTCAGGTGAGAGGGTTTTATGTATGGACAGGAGAGGTTAGAAGCAAAACCTAAGTAAAAGTGAGTTAACCCTGCAGTGAAGACGTACTCAGTCTTCTGGGTGGAGAGAAACAATTCCATTTCTCAGAGGATTTGGATAAATTCTCCTCAAAAGGGAATGGAGCCCCTCAGTTCTGGAGCACTCTGCCTGGTGGGTTGCCTTGGAATTGTAGAACCCAAGAAGGTCTGTGCGTCTCAGCCACCCCTCAGGCAGGCCACCAAGGAACCCAGCCAGGGCATCTGAGGGGTTCTCCGTGAATGATTCAATTTTAACAAGTTGCCAAATTCCAAACCAAAATGTTTAATCAGAATATTTCTGAGCAGGTCTAATACTGATGCTTACTCAGTGATCCCATGGGAGTGTAGCATGACTTAATTCATTAACATTTGTCTAGCGCCGAGTTCAGTTGATGGAAGGGGCTAGGGATGTATTATACTATTACTACACCGGTACCCTACCCCCTTTTGAACCATTACTGTGGCATCTCACAGGTTTTGTTTTGCTTTTGGTATAAAAGGAATGTTCTCAACTAGGAATGGGGCAAAAGATCATTTACTTCTGAGTACTGTGTCATCACTGCAACCGACTGAAAAGTTTAGCTCTCAGTTTTGTAAAGAACAGTCTGTGAACTGCATAATGTGAAGCGTAGGGTCATTTATTTCAGGTGAAGTAGTGGAAGGGGTTCCTGTGTTCTGAAAGCAACTGGTACGAATTCCTGTGTGGACCCTGAATTTCCCAGATTTTAATCAGCAACACCTAGGTACCATTATGATTGGCAGTTTATAGAGGCTTCTTTCACGTTTAAGGCCAGGAGGGACTTCTACAATAACCTTGGCAAAATCTCCTGCCTAACACAGGACACAGCAAAACACCTACTAATTGCTATAGTGAAGATAATTATTCAGCCCCGCAACACAATTGAACATTATCACACAATAACTCGCGACTGAACTACAGCCTATATTTTAAATTGAGCTCAAAAGTTTCCCAACAACGTCAAGAGGTAATGGATTTCCTACTTTCCTTGGCAATCTGTTCCAATGATTGACAGTTAAATAAGATGACAGATTAAAAATCAGACCTTTGCAACATTTTGGACTAGTCCTCTTTAAAAATAATTAGCCCAAAAATTGAATGTGTATGATTGAATTGAGAGCGAGACAGAGAGAGAGATGGGAGAAAAGCTATATAGACAAGTACTATACATATGCTACCCAATGCAGGTATTTCCCATGTGGAAAACTGAGATTCAGATATATGTGAATTTTCCACAGTTTTCACAAAAATTGTGAGGAAAAAACCTAACAAACAAATCCAACTTCCTTTTAAGGACAGCACTGGTTGCTTTCAAAAGTAATTTTTCCTAGATTTATGGGCTACTTCCCCACTCACCTCCCAACTTTTGCACTCTTATTCTCAACTTTCATTTTGTGCAACTTATTTTACACACTGTCACATCTGAAAACGTGAGAAAGAAAAACAATGGATGTGACTCTCAAGATCTCACATAAGTTCTCTTAATGAGTATAGAATATAATCACAACATGAAATGGATATCCTGTCTTGGAATCTCAAAATGTTTGTTCTTTTCTGATAAGATAAATTCCATTGCAGAAGAACTCTTTAAAGAAAATCTCCTGTCTAGCCATTTAATATTTATCTTGTGTGACAAAGCACAGAATCAGTAATGATCCATCATAACATCTGTAGCCCATTTTTTCTTGAGTAGAAAAACTGAAGTATGTTGAATAGTTACCATTATGACTGTAGAGTGGCAAATGCTGTCCTTCTGAGCCCCTGGAATGTCAGAGTAACAGAAAGAGCAACGTCAGGCTAACCAACTAAAGATATACACATATGGCACGAAGCATGCAGATTGCTATCTCAAAGCCCATGGCTTTTAAGCAGCAGTTTAATAGCCCTGCATACAGCTGCGGTACTCGAACAGCAGAGGACTAGAACCACAAAGAAGACCCCAAGATGGCCGCATTAGCTTATAAACAATGATAAAATTGAATCAAATGTAAAGGCCACTAAACACATTTAGTTATAAACAATGGTTTGTGCAATCAGGAACATCTTGACTTTAAGCAATGATTTAATCAACTAAAAATTAAATGGAGCCCAGCTTCTTTGCACAAGTTAATAGAGAGAACATGTTTTGTTCCATTATTCCCCACCCCCATTGTTATACAGAGGTCAAAAAAAGTATGAGATTTCATATCTCAGGCCCTGGCTCACTTAGATTCTTGGAAGTTTGGAACTGATGCACAGTGATAATTATTAGGGATTGTACAACGACAGCTGTGCCACACACCGACTCCCAGCTGTGTGAACTAGAAGGGATGTAACGAGGTTCTCCAAGGCAAGGAATATCTGCAAGCAAAAGCCATGATGCCAGTGGTCTTTCCATGTGTGGTGAATAGTTTAATGGTCATGCATTGTGACTGCAAGTGTGTAAACTTAATCTTCCACACAGCAAGATCTAATAGAAACACATGATCGACTGATCATTAATTTTAATATGAACTACACTGGTAGTTTGATGAATGAAAACTGTAGTTTTAGTAATCCTTAATTATATAGCACTTTCCCCATCTCCAAAGGCCTAATTCATTTCTACAACACACTGGGATTACCATTCCCATTTTACAGAGGAGGAAATGGAAGCACAAAAAGTTTAAGGGACTTGCTCAAGGTCATACACCTAACCAGTGGCAGAGCCAGAACTGACATTTAAGAGCTGTCCCTTTGCAGGATAATTTCGAGAGACCACTGTGGTGGGAGATGGCAGAGTCCTTTTAGATTATCAAGGTACAGTTTCCTTGAGAAGGTGATTATAGTCCATCATTAAGTATGTGAGTCCTCTTGTTATTGGTTAGAATGTTTAGTCAAGATATAAGAAAAGGACCCTTTAGATTTCACCTGGGTTGGCATTTAATCCTGAAATGCAGTGGTGCACTGTGGGTACTAATAAATTCCTTCACTTTAAAAAAAAGAAAAGAAAAAAAAAGATTAGAACTACAGCCTATAAATGAAGAGTAACTGCCCTCCCACTCATGTATGGTTGCAGTCATGTCTGGCTTATCATTGAGGCTTGCTGCAGAAAATTAACATGAGTTGCCAGGCCCTGAATGAAGATTTAAAATACGAAAGGAAATAAAATTTGCCAAATATTGTGCTTCAACGCTGATGTTAGTGTATTATGCTTAGTTTTGATTAAAGCAATGCATAAAGGACCCAGTCAGGATTGGAATCCTGCTGTGCAAACTCAGAAGAAAGAGACTGTACGGTCCTTGCTTCACGGAGTTTGAATCTGAAACAAGGAGCCTCAAAAATAGGAAGGAAAAGGGTGTGAATACAAGGGAAGCAGTAATAAGAACAGCCATTTTGCATAGGCCAACTCCTCACAGGGAAGAGGCTTCCGAAGAGTTTTTGTTAGCTTTGAATTAGGATATAAATTAGGACTGACTGAAAATATTCCATGCAAACTGCTTTTTGACAGAAAATAAGTTTTGATTAAACAAAAATCCAGAAATTAAATTTCTGATTTTCAGTTTTGCAGCAGAATATCATCAACATTTTCCAAAAGTAATGTTTTGGTTTTGTTGAAAACTTTTCTGTGGGGAAAAAAATCTTTTTCCCAACCAGCTCTCATTTAAACAACAAGTAAGATAAAAATCCTCTCTGCCCCCCTACTCAAAGTTGTATTTTTAATAGCAACGAATTTTCTAAAATCTTCCAACTACTGTTTTAGTTAACAGAAGTTGTTACTTCCTTTGCTATCCTCTATTCCTCGTGCTGACAAGAATGTCCCGCCATTTCAAAGATTAGGGTTCTATTTACTTTCACTAGAGAGCTGTCGGCACGCCACCAAAGCAGGACAAAAAGAGGGAGGGTGGAAGAGAGGAGAGAAAAAAATGACAGCTTTAGAAGTGAGATTGGAGTGATGGAAAAGAAAAGGAGATAACTGAGATGAGAGGGAGATTATTTGGGATGGAGTGAGAGAATAATACAGATTCAGTGTAGAAGGCCCCAAAGAAAATGTTTTTTATATAAATCTCAGAGAGTTTTTCTTTCCCTCCCTTTATTACTTTAGATTTCTGTCCTTTCAGGATGAACAAATTTACATGTTAGTTAGTCTTTATTCTAAAAATATTGCTTTGCTTTCTGATTAATACATAGTTATGGCAGATGGCAACATTACACATAGGTTTCCAAGTTCCTTTTCATATAGTACGATCAGGACTTGACTCTTCAGAAGGCTTGCTGTGTTGGTCGTTCTGACTGAAAAGCAGTTTTTGTGCTGTGGCAGTTTTGGGAAAGAGGGAGCTGTGTCAGCAGTGAGGGAGTATGTTCTCTGCCTTGAGCTCTAATTAGAGTCAGTTCTGGAGGCAGAGAGGAAGGATTCATGCCAAGCTAAAAATCCTGGAAGATGGAATTGTCCTGCATGCTGTGTGATCATCTGATTCCAGGACTGGTTTGTAAATAAAACAAGTTTACACTTAGCATGTAGTAAGACACCAATGCTGCTTTCTCCACTACTAACGTGGCAAGGTCTCTGACACCTGCCATCGCTTGGCAGGGGGTGACATAGCATCAGAAGGACGGGCAATAAGATATTTAACCAGATTCTTAATTATTTTTTTTTAAACTCAGTTGGAGCCTTCAGCGCATTGACAGGAGAGGATACTGAAATGTAGGCTCTATCGCCTTACTACGCATTTCTTACCTTGCCCTCAAATCTGGCTGGGCCTCCCAGCTGCACCCGGATATTCCTAGGTGGAAGAGTGAATGCTGGTGCTTCTGCCGGGACAGAGGGGATGAGAGGTGACTCCTCCAGCATCATAGAGGTTTTGGAAATACGAGTCGATGATACCAGCTTCACATCCCCCATGGCCAGAGCTTTCAATGAGAAAGAGAAACAAGAAGTAAAATGTTGACTTTTGTTACTATTATTATATAAGAGTAGCAACTAGGGTGCTGGATGTTGTATGTACATACAGTGAGAGACAAAGAGCCTTCAGTCTAAAGTGACGCGTGTTATCCCCATTTTACAGATGGGGAACTAAGGCCCTGACAGTTTAAGTGACTTGCCCAAGCCACAAAGTACAATCAGTGAAAGCATTGAATTGCACACAGGTCTCCGAAGTCCCAGTCCAGTGTCGTAACTCCAAGAACTGCTCAACTGTGTTATAAATGTAATAGTGGACTTAAAGTTTTACAATACAACTCGTTAGTTTTTCCTGGCCTGGAATACACTGAAAACCAATAGGCTGTCAAAGCAGAGCCGATGTTGAACAAATACATATGATATAAAGAGGGTACTATTTCCACTGGATTTAAGTTACAAATGTGAGTACTGGTCATCTCACTTTTCATACTTGGCTTTCAAGATTGTGAGAAATATCTGCAAATCTCCCACCAAATTGAAGGCCTGCAGGTACACAGGGGTTACTTACTTTGCAGATATTCCTGGTTTCCTGCTTTCCGAAAAGAATAGTAAAGGCATTCCATGTGCATGAGGGAAAGCAATCAGATCAACGCTAGAGAGGTAGATACCCCAGACTGCGATTGAAATGGCATTTTTAGAAGTCCCATTATGGAGAACAGCTTTTGAGACAACTCACTGTGGAACGTCTATGGTCATCCCACTGCCTAATTGAGAAGAGATCAGAAATATTCCCTATTCAAACTGAACAATTATTATTTGTATTACAGTAACCCTCAAAGGCTCCAATGAATAACAGGACCCTGTTATGGTAGACCCACATCAAAACACAGTCCCTGCCCCAAAACACTTATCTCAACAGACAAGATGGCCAAAGAACAGGCGGGAGAAATGAATAATGTCACACAGCAGGTCAGCGGCAGAGTCATGAATAAAATTTGGGTCTCCTAACTTCCAGTTCAGTGCCCTATCCATTAGTCCACGCTACCTCGGTTTCTAAAGGCATAAACAGATATTAATACAATACAAACCAGGCCTCGACAAAACTGGATCCCAGCTAGGTGCCAGCAGTTTTATTTTTGGTTGCCAGAAGGCACTCCTCCATTGCATTTCCACAGCAGACTTAGGAGCCAGGCTACGAACTGTTTGCCATGGCAACCTGGCACCCAGGTTTTGTCAACCCCTGATATAAACGAGTAAATTTTTAACTTAAATAGATAGGAACTGCATGAATTCAGGGCTGCATGGTTCCTTAACCTTCCACAGATGCAGAGGGCATACCATCTCAAAAGGTGCTGGGGGAAAAGCCAAGGGATTCCCTACAATCCCAGAGGAAGTGGGGATGGGGCAAAGTTATGACTCCACTTCTCTCATGTCACGCAGTCTCATTCTCAGATGGATGCCCTCCCCCCCCACCTCCAACAAACTAGGGAGCCTTCTGAAGCTCTCCATGGGAAGGTGCCGCACAAGTGTCTTAGTTTTAGTTACTGGTCAAGTGTTACAGAGGCATCACCATGAAAGCTGGTCAATTTAAAAACAGAAGTGTCATTTCAATTCTGTGTCAACCCCCTGGAAACTCCTGGGGGTTTTAGAATCACGGTTTCTTCTTTCGGTTTTATTTAACTTTTTCAGTCCCCCGTGGCTCTGACAGATCCATAATAGGTGGGAAACTAACTAAACAACACAGGGAAACAGTGACAATTGCTCTACAAAATGCTGTTGAATCCACTACATAAACCGGGAAGGGGGTAGGGGGGGAAGAGACAATGTATTTGTCTCTAGACTCTTTCAGCAACACCATCTTAAAAGTTACTCGCAACAATAATAGGTAAAGAAACATCCAGACAGAAGAGAGATTTGGACGATGTCTGTCTCCACTTAATATGGTTTTCCTGTCCAGTGCAGACAGGAATTAACTGTACTATAAACAGTTTTGTGATAGCATGCTTCAAGATGGGGGTGGGAAAGAGGAAGAATCTAGGGTATCCTTTGCCAAGACTATTTACAGCCATGATCATCACAGTGTACACTCTTTAGGGAAAATGTGTTGAGATGCACTACCGTTAGCGAGAACAGAATGTAAACATGGGTCTAATACAAATGCAGATGGCAGTCTGTAGCAAAATTCTTTTTTTCCCTATGCATAAATCTACTACTCCTTGAGCACCATCATCCCCACATGACCTAGACATCTTCCTAGCATTGGGAAACGAGGTGAGATTGACATTCATTGGGTCATGTGATGAAATTACTATGCGGGGGAGAGGCATAGTGGTAAACAGGAGAAACGCTAGGGATAATCAGGCGCCCCAAACTTGGCAGCTATGCACTGGAGAAAAGCTTTTAGAAAAATTTTTAGGCAAATGTATTCTGCCAATGGGAAATCCAAAAACAAGCCCGACAGGTTTGTTCCTTATAATGATTAATAGAAAAGCTGGGTCATTGACCAGTACCTAATAGCTGGTCAATCACCTGTCCCAGGAATTTACAAGAAATAATGTGGAGAACATTGTCTTTGCAACCTCAGTTTTTAAAGCTGAAATTGTTAATATAAGGTCAATCATTAATTCCATCCATATTAGAGTTCAGAATTGATATTAGACAGATAGTAGTTAGACAGAGCCAGGAATAAAGCACTGTGCGTTATTTTTAACAAAACAGAACAAAACAAAAAAAAAGAGGAACTCACCACAGTCCCTGCACACCTCATAAAAAAATATGAACGAGACTTTGAAACAGACACTCCTAGAACTTCAGAGGGCTATACACTGGTTTGGGGCTAATGAAGCCAAACCACCCATTTGTATCATCCCTCCATGTTCCACTGTACTCCTCATTCAAAATCCCCAATTTGTCTCTAAATAAATGGATTAACTATGGTGTTCCTAAATCATTCTGGTGCTTGGAAAATACAAATCTGTCTTTTATGCTCCTAAATCGTTTCTGAAAATCCCATACTAGAGAATGATATTTTTGTATGCCACAGTTAGGATGAAAGGTGTTTGACAGTGGGACAAGGTCCCTGCCCTAGAAAGTTTATCATCAATTAGTCAAAAAGAGTAAGAGATCTGTCTGATAGTTACCCATGTTGTTAATTCCAGGGTTTTTATACATAGGCAGGGATTGGAAGGGTGGGTGTCAGAGCATTGTCCCCATCCCCAAAGTGTATACTAGGCCTGGCGTAGGCGGCTCATACTGGCTGCAGAGTGCTCTTTATTTGTCGGGGGAAAGGGCAAGGAACCATGGTCTGCAGAGAAAAGGGAAGGGAAGGAGGCAGCTGCGGGAAGCTTTTAGCACAGTACTCTAAACCAAATGCTGCTAGAGTGACTCCTGCCGATCAGTGATGTACATAGGATCTGTCTGTCAAAGTCTGGTTCCCTTAGTCCATGGCAGGCAGCTGGGTGTCCTGAGAGCTCAATGGAGCCAGACACCTGGGGGACAGGGCTGTCCAAAGGCATGTGACCATCAGGCAAGTACAATGACCACTGTGGCCACATGAAAAGGACATTCTCCTCCCCCAAATCATTGCCTGGCTGATATGGGAAAGGAAGTATTAGGGATAGGCTACGCTTGCCCTGGGTGAAAGTGACCCCTGCCCACCATGGGGGCTTTTTGCTGCTTTTCTCCTCTCGTAAATTCTATGTAGAGTCATCTAACTGTACATACATAGAATCATAGGGATGGAAGGGACCTCACGAGGTCATCTAGTCCAACCCCCTGCTAAAAAGCAGGACCACTCCCACTAAATCACCCCAGCCAGGGTTTTGTCTAACCGGGCCTTAAAAATCTCCAAAGATGGAGATTCTACCACCTCCCTAGGTAGCCCATTCCAATGCTTCACCACCCTCCTAGTGAGAAAGTTTTTCCTAATATCCAACCTTGACCTTCCCAGCTGTAATTTGAAACCATTGCTCCTTGTTCTGTCCTCTGTTACCCTCGAGAACAGCCTAGCTCCCTCCTCTTTGGAGCACCCCTTCAAGTAGTAGAAGGTTGCTATCAAATCTCCCCTCAGTCTTCTCTTCTGTAGACTAAATAAGCCTAGTTCCTTCAGTCTCTCCTCATAAGTCATGTGCCCCAGCCCCCTAATCATTTTTGTTGCCCTCCGCTGGACTCTTTCTAATTTGTCCACATCCTTTCTGTAGTGGGGAGCCCAAAATGAGCAAATGTACATGTAGCCAACGAAAATGAGCCTTTTTTTCCATTAGCAATTTATCACATTCGTGAACATTATGTTTCTTGACCCAATCTGTTTGTTGTTTTACCCCTTTTTTTTTGGCCTGATTTGGGATAGGAGAACTGTTTCCCACTCAGCTCTAATGCTCAGTACTGTTGAAAATCCTACCTTTCCTATTGTATACAATATCTTACCAAATCAAACATTCATTTAAATATTTCAATTGTAGCCTAGACGTTTGGGAGTCTTCAGAAGCCCTCAAACCTCTGGAGCCAATAGGACTCTGGTTCGGCTGCTTAAACTATTCCTGCAGCACTGAAAATTACTGTTTGTCAGACTATCAAGTGAGCTAAGTAGAGACTGAGCTACGTCTATAGCATGGCAATGTTTCTGTGAAAGTGTTCAATTCCCATAGAATCATACGACTGGAAGGGATGTCGAGGGGTCATCTAGTTCAGGCCCCAACCGTCCCTGGCAGGTGTTTGTTTAACCTGCTTTTAAAAATCTCCAGTGACAGAGATTCCCTAACCACCTGAGGCAATTTGTTCCAGTACTTAACTACCATGACAGGAAGCTATTCCTAATATCCAAATGGTCCTTGCTGCAATTTAAACCCATTTTTTTCTTGTCCTGTCCTGTCCTGTCCTGACAGGTTAACAAGAACAACTTTTCTCGCTCCTCGTAACCACCTTTTATGTACTTGAACACTATCATCATACCCTCTCCTCAGTCTTCTCTTCTCCAGACTAAGCAAACCCAGATTTTTTTTTTCCAATCTTCCCTCATAGGTCATATTTTCTAGATCTTTAATAATTTTTGTTGCTCTTCTCTAGACTTTCTCTAGTTCGTCCGCATCTTTCCTGAAATGTAATGCCCAGAATTGGACACAATATTTCAGATGAGGCCTAAACAGCTTGAAGTAGTGCAGAAGAATTACTTCTCCTTTGAGTAAATCACCAGAATAGGGTATTCCATCATAAAACTCTGAATAGCAAGCTTTTGGGTGAAGTGATTTTCTTGCTGAAAACTGGTTCTTTGACACTAGTTTTTCCTTCCTGAGAAGGATACAAAACCAGACCAGATACTAAGTTCTCAGTAGTGGAACTGCAGACTTTTTGGAAGGATCTGTTGTTTGGGTGCCACCACCAACTTGTGTCATCCATATTTAGAGTACTTTGGTGGCATCGGCATACAATATTCAGTGAGATGCTACTTTTGTATCTGGTTTTCCTCACTCCATTTTCTTGACTGGCCCAAGTCCTGTCTACATGGCTCATCCACCTTCTCCTTCCCAACGTCCTCTTTCCTACGATCCTTTTCTTCTCTCTCTCTCTTTTCTCCAGATGGTCTTCACTTTTCAACATACATCCATCTTCCAGTGATCTCCAATTCCCCTAAGCGCTTCGGAAAGACCCACCTTAAAATTCACCTTTACACATTAGTCTGAAACATAAGTAATCAGTAGAATTGCTCAACAAATCAGTCTGCTGCTGAGATGGAAGACTATTGAGCATCAACATACGGCAGTAACATACGAGACCATTCTTACAGCATCAGTGTTATAGTACAGACAATATGAACAAAGTATCAGTTCTGAAGATACAACAGTCTTTTGCCTACATGGCTACAGACAGAGCAAAATCTGACCCTAAATATCAACAACGCAATGGACAGAAAGCTTTCATAATCAAGAATTACCTCAGAAATAAACAGTGTTTTAAAAATTCAATACAATTCCTGTCTACCATAGAGCACTGTAAAGTCAAAGTAGAGCTGGATGAATAACTGATTTTTCTGTTTACTGGTAGTTCTGAAAAAAAAGGGGGGGGGGGGGAATTAATTCAGGTCAAACCGAAAATGAATTTTGGAGAGAAATTTCTGCTACCAGGGAGAATTTTCTGCTAACAGAAAATGCTGAAAAAAAAATCATTTTGATTGGAAATGAAACCGAGATGCTTATTTTCCCCTTTTCACCAAGAGTCCAAGATGTAGAAGACTCAAGTTCAAATCCCCCTTTGGAGCAAGGGGATCTCTCTTCCTTCCCATATAAATGACCGTAATCACCAGGCTATCTAATATTGTGAGGTGGGTCTCTCTCATCTCGCATCTATTCCATTTTGTGCAACTAAATATGCAGTGGAGCAGGACTCAAACTTGGGTATCCTACATTCCAGGTGAGTGCCCTTAGCTGTCTGTGACCCCACTAAGCCTCCAGTGAACATTCCAGTGAACACTGCTTTAGGATGCATCTGTGAGATGGTTTTTCTTTTTTAAAATGGATTGAAGTTTTTGTAAATGCACTAGGGCCAAAATTATATTCACCAAAGCCTATGAACATGTAAATTAGTATAAGCAATTTTATAGCAACATAAGCCTCTAATCACCCACATTTAGCAGTTTGACTTTAATGAGCTCTGCACTTTAAAGCCTTTTCTGGTGGCTAATTATGAAATATTTTTGCCCACCAAGTACTTAATACTGATGTTCCCAAAAATAAATAATTTCACACTGCAGGTGTTCTTGAAGTTGCTGTGAAAATAGCATTTCCATGATGCTTTTTAGACAAGCATATTTCAGAGACCAAATCAGCTTGCCCTGTATTAGATAGGATTTGGCAGGTAGAACACATCTGGATGAATGCAACAGAGATCCTTGAATGCTATGATGATATGATTTTATTTATCCTTTTATTTAGGCAACTTTCTAAAGATTATCCCCCATATGCCTTTCTTAAAAGTATGGCAAGCTTGCTGTTAAATATAATTCTAGAGAAGCTAGATGGATGATAAACATTGCATTTCACCTGGCTTTCACAGCTAGATTAGTCTTTAAATCAAAACCTAGATTAGTCTTTAAAACAAAAACTAAAAGTTGCAATATGTACTACATAATACAGAAATAAATCCATATGGAAATTGTGATGTGTAGTGTAATGTTGCTGCCAGACAGCATTTCTACTCTAATTTTTTTATTCTTAATCCTTTCTAAAAAGCACACAAATCCTTACAAATTCTCACAGTGTGTATTGTAATCTCTCTAATACCAAGGCAGACTAATGCGTTTCAAGCATTTTCTGCTAGGAACAAATCTCTGACACTCAATATTCTGCTTAGCAAAATAAACCAAGTAAAACAAATGTGAAGAAACCCATCCAGTCATCTTTCTCTTGTATGTATTTTATATAAGTAAATACTTACCAACAGATTCCTACAGAGCGATTTAATTACACTAATTTCTTTTTCTCAAGTTCTTCCTCCGAGTCAGAAGTGAAATGAGAGAGGGAGGGCGTGTGTATAAGAGAGAGAGAGAGAGACAGACTGAAAACTACAGCCTACAGACTGATTTCATTCACTGATGTTGCAACTCCAGACTTAGGCAGCACATTTTACTGGGTACAGCTATTCTGTCATTTTAACCTGGATGCCCTCAGTAAGTAATCTTTGAACTATGACTGCTGAAATCTGGATAGAATTTTTATTGAGTCCCTTAAGAAGTGAAGCGAGAGGATTAGTCCAATGGTTAGAGCATTTGCCTGTGACCCAGTTCAATTCCCAGCTGTAGCAAAGACTGCCTCTGTGAGACCTTAGGTAAGCTTCTCTCTGTGCCTCAGTTCCCCAGCTGTAAAATGGGGATAATACTTCCCTACTACACAGCGGGGTTACAAGGAAACTACATAAAAGACTGTAAAGTGCTCAGACACTATGGTAATGGGGACTGTGTAAGTACCATTTACTGAGTGAAAGGCAAAATGGCCATGCGTTCACAATAAGCTACTTCTCCTTAAAGACTTATTTTTGTAAACATGCAGGTATTTTATAGAGAAAGTGTCTGTCTTTCCAAATGCATTTTCTAAATTCATCTTCTACCTTAACTGAACTCAGAGGAGTTCACTAGGGATAAATTTTGCTGACTTTGTTTAATAATTCAATATTTTAGAGTGCCTTTCCATCTGCAAGGGCTGGCTTTACAGACTGTATGGACCCCTTACCCAACAAAACCAATTTTAGCCCATTTTAAAGACCCTAGCTTTAACCTGAAGCCTAAGATGTGTCTACAGCTTTTTTCTGCACACACAAATCTGCAAGTGTACACACAACATCCACAAACAGTGCTCACCCCCATATGCCTTGTGACGATCTAGTTCTATGCACCCCAAAGGCATAAGGGGGATGTAAGCGACTCCTTTAGTCTTTTACTCAGACTACTAGTAGGAGCACAAGGGGAATTAGGATACACAGAGCCGCTACATTTTCCTCAGTAGGAGGTGTGTGGAGTTGTGTTTCATTCCCCAACACTCCAGGACCTGTGCCAATACATTGGGAGATGCATGCTCGTCTGGGTAGGGAATCAGTATTGTTTCCTTCTGACCCACAGCAACGGGGAGCCTGGAAGGCAGATTGGGAGACCGAGTCAAATTTTCTTCTTACACTGCTACACACTGCTGCTTGCTCAGAGCACATTGTAAAGTGGCAATTTTGCCCCCGCTGAGCTGTTTGCACATAAAAGTACCCCTCTGTGCAGGTAAATGTAGGTATTTTACAGATATCATGTAGAACCAAAAATGTGAGACCTGGCTTTTTTTCCTTACCTAAGTCTTGCTGGGTGATAATTGCTTCTGGATTTATTTGACCCTTTTCATGAAGGTGAAGTCAGGAAGAAAAGGCCCTATCCAACAACCTAGGCTTTGGAGGATCAGATTTCCAAGAGGTCTTCAACCTGACCTTCAAGAGTCCAATCCTTTTCCCCATGAAATTACAGCAACAGTCATTCACTCAAGGGGGAACAAAATGAGATGCCAAATTTGAATGGCTCACAAATTGAAGTACAGAAACTCAATGCAGATTACAAGGCGGGCCCCAAATGCATTTCTAAAAGGATTCTATCTTCCCAGAATTAAATCCTTTCCTAGAATCCAGTGAATCGTCACCTTGGATTCTATAGTCAGCAAGTGTTCCACAGCTCTTCACGTCAGTGAGAGGCCTGCTTGTGCATAGGAGAGAAAATAGAGTGATGCTATGAAGTACTTTGGTTTCTCATTTTAAGAGACTACCACGGCAGCCTACGTGGAATTAAAAGGCATCAGCGTTCTATTAAGTGCCATGAAACGTTGCCACTTCGAAGATGTCTATGGAGCAGCATGGTACTTTCATCTCAAATACCATGAACGTTAGGTGACAGTAATTAGGTGACAGCCTTCTGAGGCTGCAAGATTATTCCCCTCCTCCTCTGTTGAGCTAAATATCCATCCTTTCCTCTCTCAAATCCCTTCTTCGTATATCTCTTCCATGGCACCCCCATTAACCAAATTTTTGTTTGATTACTGCCTCTGCCACACACTTCTTGCGTAATCATTGGTGAGTCACTTCAACTCTGAGTCCAAAGGGGTAGCCGTGTTAGTCTATTGTAGAAAGACAACAGAGTCCTGTGGCACTTTTAAAGTCTTTAAAAGTGCCACAGGACTCTGTTGTCTTTCAACTCTGAGATCATCTATAAAATGAGGATACATATTGACCTGCTTCCCAGGCATGTTGCGAGACTTAATTTCATTAGCTTGGTGATATGTTCTAAAACACAGCTGACTACTACAGGTAGGTCCCTCAATAAATACAACTAAGCTCCACAAGACAGAGTGTAACCTTCGGGTGGGCTAGAATTAATTCAATTGCTCTTCTCCAGTGCCTCACAGAAATACACCCCAATCCCTGTGGAGAAAGCAGCTGGAAACCCAGGATCCAATCTGTATGGGACTCACAGCAAAGATTGCTCAGAGTTACCTTCCCACATTAAAATACTACTAAAAACAACATAACAATGAACTTTATTAACTACTAACTAAATAAACCTTATCGTAAGAAAACAAAATACAATTAACCAAGAACAATCCCTACACAAACCCCTGCATGACAGATACCCAAGAGTCCCCAAGTCCAGCTGGAGTTCACCCAACTCTCAGCTACAGTCTCTGTTCGAATGTAGAGGCTTGAATGGCAAGAAATAGCTGTCCTCTTCTTTCTTTGCAGGAGTCTTCTGTAGCATTCCTTGCAGGCTTTTCTTCCTTCTTTGCAACCAGCCCTCAGTCCCATATGCGTGTCTGCAAAATCTGTTGCAGTTGACTCCATTAGAGGGAGAAAACATCTTGTTCACTCCTGACTCAGCTTCTCTCCTGAAAACTGAGCACATGGGCTCTTCTCAAGGAATCTCTACCCTGCTATCTGCACAGACTGATGCTCTCATGTGCTCTGACTGATCACACACATCACACCAGCGGGGTACACTGTGGAGCATGCTCAAAAACGCTACCACTCCCTGCTTCTAGAAGTTTCTAATTGTGGGTAGCTAATCTGCCCAGCAACAGTAACCCACCCTCAGCAGGTTTCGTAAAGAGATAGCCTTTTTAGGCATATGGGTTACAAGAGCGCACTCCATAAACAAATAACATGAAACTCTGGGTAGAGCTCTTCACCCACAGACCTCACGGCAGTCTACAAAAACAGATCAATATCATTATCTTCATTGTATCGACATGGGAACGGAGCACAGAGAAGCAAAGTGATTTCCTCATCTTCACACAACAGGTCAATGGCAGAACTGGCAATCTAAGCCTCTGTTCAATAAAACCTACATGTTTATCCAATTTGAATGAATATTGAATCATGAACTTTTAGCTGGCTACATTAAAAACACGCTGTTCTGCCACCACATGGCTGTGTGAGGAATTTCAAAGGCAATGTGGAGTCAAGATGATGCAACCTAATCTACATTCAGTTTTGAGACAGGTTTATTAGAATACAGGAGTCATGAAAGTCTTCAATGGGGAATTTACTGAAAGCCATGTTTTGATGGATTAGCAAGTACGCTTGCTTTATCTTATATAATAGACGCTTAGGTGAAGAGAGTCATTCCCTGTGGACAGACCCCTCCATCTCTCCCTCTCTACAGGAAACAATTATTGAGAACGTTTATTTTTCAGAGTTGTTTCCAATGTTCATCAGCCACTGCCTGCAACCTCTCCCAATTTGTTAACAATGCTGCTTTTGGGGTGGGGGAGAAGAGGGGTGGACATTGTTAGGCCCCACTCCTTCCAAGACGTATGCACATGTTTAACTTTCCGTGTGCCAAGTAGCCCTGTTTATTTCACTGGAACTTTGGGTAGTTTGTAATTTAAGCATGGGCATAAGACTCTACAGAATTGAGGCTTTAATTATTTAGTGCAGGGGTGTCAAACTCTTGCGATGGCAGGCCAGATCGGACTTAAATGGAGTTCAGGTGGGCTGTACATATTATAAATCAAAATACTGGGGGCCTGCACTCTTGCAGCCTCATGGAGTGCACTCCGCAATACTACACTCTCTCCCTAACGGAGAGGGAGTGTGGTCTCACGTAGCGCAATCTTGCATACCCAGCTCTCCGCAATGTTGTGAGACCTCAGAGCTGACACTCTCACAGCATTGCAGGGTGCTGGGTATGCGAGACTGCACTCTGAGATTCTGTGAGACCACAGGCTCTCTCTCTGTTAGGGAGAATGTGCCGTCTCCTGGAGAGCAGTTGCGGGCCAGATTGAAGAGGTCCGTGGGCCATATCTGGCCCGCATGTTTGACACCCCTGATTTAGTGCTATATTAACTATGCACGGCTTCGGTGGGAGAGACATACAAAATAAATACACATTCGGAGATATATACATACATATATATATATGAATTAAATAATATATATTATTAATATTTATATTCTTATAATATATTTTACTTAATTGCTATATACAATTGTGCACAATACAGCTATTTTAATAGCTGTAAAATAAATATGAAAAGATTGCAAGTTTAAAGTTATGTGTATTACAAAAAGGCTGAACATGTATTTTAAAAGAATGTAGCAACATCTGAAGATTTAGAACAGCCCTAAATATTTAATCTGAAACATCAGATTAGGAAGCAATAAATCAAGAGTCCACAAAAAAATACAGCTTCTTCACAGCTGTTATTTCAGAAGAAAAATGAGCAAGTGAATGTGAAGTGCACTGGGCAGGTTCTATCTATGTGGTGTCCGTACCTAAGAGGTATTTTATAGCAGCAAATTGAAGCCAGAGGGAAACCTAGCTGGCAAACAGAATACAAGCAAGGGCTTTTCTTTAAGATTCCAACATGCCTTCCTCTAGGACTGTAGTGGAATTCAAGCTGGATCACAAGCATGTGTTATATGGTTCTAGTTCATAAACAATATATATATAAAAAGAAGAGGCTCTAAACTGAAAGGTTTTCAGTGTATGAAATGACAGGACACCCCCTATTGACACATTATAGAATTTCCTTCACAGGTTTGTATAAATTCTAGAGCTCAGTCCAAACATCTAAATCTTTGGAAATCTTTGTAATTGTGACCCGGATCTGTGTCTGAATTTCACCACTAACAGCACTATAATCAGGAAAACTTCAGTCCCAGACCTCAAACAATTTCTTTTTCAGTCCTTATATAGGGACTGAAGGATTCTTGTAACACACACAGAGCCGGCACTTCTTAGGGTGACAGGTGTGGTCTCCTGGTCTTCAGACTTTTTATTCACACCATTGCATTTAATTTGCACCTGGCATCTGAAGGCTTCAGATGCTTTTCAAACACAAACAGGATGTTTTGATACAGGAAGCTGTGTGCAACTGAATTTCTAACAGAAATTCAGATATGAAGCCAGACTTCCTCAAAGTCCAGGTGATTACCTGACTCTGGGGTTTGGCCCAGGTCCATCTGTAATATACTCTGCTAATTAATCTCTGCAGCTAGAAACAATTTCCCAGTGCTGTTGAGATGCTCAGAGAGTACAAAGCTGAATAAGACACAGAAACCCTGGAGGACACTGTCGATAGATTAGATTATACACAGGATGTTCCAGGTCAATCTTGCACAGCTGTTGAGCAGAGCAAACATTCTCAATACTCTACATGTGTGTGTGGGAGTCGGGAACCTTGCTGAAACATTTGGAGGCCCAGGGCTCACGATTCTACGGTGACGTCCACTGTCAAAAGCCCCACTAATGACCTTGTAATGTACGTGGGGTAGGATGTGTCAATATCAGCATATAAACAGCAGGAAATAAGTCTTGTATCCGCAAACTCAGATTTGCAGCCAAGACTCTGGCATCAAGCTTTACAGCTCACCTAATCCAAGCCCCATAAACTGCTTTAATAATAGCAGTACTTAGCATTTAAATAGCACCTTCCAGCTGAGTATCTTAAAGCCTTATATACACATTAATGGACTACAACCCACAGCACCTCTCAGGGAGAAGGGATAGTTGTGTGTTTAGGGAACTGATTGGGTTTCACTTCCCTCTTCCACTAGAGTTCCTATGTGACACTGGATGCCCCACTTTGTCTCTGTGCCTCAGTTTTCCAAATGGGAAACTTCCCTACTCTTCAGGGCCATCGAAAAAGCAAATGCATTAAAGATTTTGAGGCATTCAAACACTTTTGTAATGGGCCATTAATACCTACGGTGGATAGAAATAGGTGCTGGCAGTGAAAAAGCTATTTGACAGATGTGGAAAAAGCGTTACGCCAGTGTGAAGTTACTAAACTGAAGCATTAGAAATCCCTAAAGAGGAGTCTGTCCACATAGAGAAACTCAACTTGGGGCACAGTCCATGGGTTTGAGTGGAGTTTGTCTTGTTCTGCTGAGCAGAACAGAAGAGTAAAAAGAACACTCCCCACATTGCAAATAGATTAACACTGCCCTTTCCCTCTCGACCCTCACAGGGGTTCAAGGAGGAGAAAGACCTGCATCTTTAGTAGTCGTGCAGTATGTGTCAGGCTGCAAGCCGTAACATTTCCTGCTAGTTAGGCCCTCTCTAGACTTTCATTGCATATGCTAATTCTTTCCCCTGTAGAACTCAGAAGGTCAAATTCATGATTCCCACCCCAACTCCTATTGAATCAAGAAGGAAGCCTGCTAAGGAAGATATTCTAAACTCCTTTTGTCTGACTGTTCTTGCTTTACACCTTTTGAATTTACTTCTGCGTCCCCTCCATAATAAATTGAACATTAAACTAAAACGGAACTTTAGAAAAGAAGTTGGCTGAGGATTTTCAAACTGTTGGAAACAAATATGATGGAGATTCTGGTTGTCTTTAATGGCCTGCTTCTGTTTTAACAAACTGTACCAGCAAGGCATCCAGTTAATAAGGCAGGAATACTGTAAATAACTATGAAGTCTGATGCTGATTCCTGCCTCGCATGTTACTCAGCTTCCTTTGCTAAATCATTTTTAAGAGGTCTGCCTTTCCTGGGTTTATATTCTGCAATTTCCCTTACGATACACTGTAATAAGGAATGGAGAGAAAGAATTGGAGAAAAATGTGCCTAGCAGCACCCTTATCTGATCCACACATTTTTTGCTGTAATAAAATATAAATTACTGGATTTTAGGCTGTGAATGGCAGAAAGGATTTGCGCAAACTAAGATTAGCATGAGGTAACATCCTCATCTTTAAGTCCCCAGAACAGTATAAATTGTCCCAGCCAGAAGCCCCAATACAAGCATTCTTGATCCAGGATATAGCTACATCCTTGGGGGAGAGGGGCGCAAAGGGTCAAAATCCCGGAACAGAGACTTAGACCCTAAACAAAATGAAGCCTAACCCAGATGTTTCCAGTAAAGCCATAAATTAGATTTCATTGTGGCTTAGAGATACCATTATCATAAAGCTTCCTGCATGTCTTTGAATTCCTACCACAAATGTGACAAGATGCATTTTATCAAGGAGAAGACAGGATGTGTTACTAAACCTCCTCCTTTTGTTCTGCTGAACTGATGGATTTAGATATGGGAGGGTGATAACGGATTTAATGATATGTTTTGGAATGATGAAGTTATGTTGTTTGCAACTTCTTATCTAAACAGCTAAACAGATTTTGTCCCCAAACTCTGGATACAGATGAACTTTAGCTTCTATGCTTCACGAAGTAACCACAAATGAGTAGCGTTTCCTCAGTTCTGCTTCAAGTGGTCGATTCCTGTTGCCCATTTCTAGGCTGCTAGGACTATCAAACTTTCTGAAAGGTGGGTCATGGAAACATTTTCTTTGGTTACAATTGGCCTGGAATTTGTACCTGGTTCATGTTTTGGTTTCAAAAGACAGCTAAGAGACTCAAAAGGAAGCAAAGTCAAGACTGCCACGTTTCTTTGATTTGGGAAAAAAGCCACAAGCTTTACACAGTTTATATTCAACCCACAAAGAGGTTCATGGCTGTAAATGCCAGCAAGTCTTGTAAAGGACCCTCTCTCCTCCATTGTCTTCTACGCAAGATGGACTGGGTCCTGAATAAATAGCCTCAGATTTGGGGTTATGCCGTGTATAATTAAGACAAAAAGCATTATGCTCTTGTCTTAAAGAGAGTCTGTGCAGAGCTGTGTTGTATGAGGCCCAATTTGGCACTGACTTGTGTTCTATGCAATCTCATTATCTGCCCACACAAGAGTAAGCCCATAAGCTCTTGCTGCCAGTGTGTTTTTTTCTGGGCCCAACAACTATGCAAACAAAATAAGCATTACCTACTCCAAGGCAAACAGTTATCCTTTGTGATTTCTCAAATGCTCACACCACGCTGGGAGCCGTAAAACAGACAGAAACAGTTCCTGCCTGAAGAGTTTACAAGCTAGATCTACAATGTCTTGTATCCTGGCAAGTTTAATGTATTTTTGCATCAGAGCTTTCAACACTTACACTCAGCATATAAGTAATCTGCAGAACCCATTGCCACAAGATGCCACTAATGCCAAGCAGTTAGTAGAATTCAAATGGATATGATAACATCCGCAACTATTGCAGCTAAGAAACATTCATAAATGCTGTAAATTCCCATCCCCTAGGGCATAAACCAACCATTGTTGGGGGCACACTGGCCTCTGACCGACTGTCTCAACACACCCTATAATCTTGTACATAACAAGTTCAGATGCAGGTGGTAAACCAGTAGGAAATTCTTTGAGATGAAATTGGCAAACCTCTCATTCACTCAGCAACCACAATGAAAAGCTGTGTCGATTTTCCAAAGGGCTTAGTTCTCTCAACATAGAAGGTCAGTGCTCCACTGATGTCCAAAATGTGCAGGTATTTCTTTTTTTACTAGAGCTGAGAGGCTTTTCAAACAAGACTGGCAGAAAGCTGTCCTGGTTGAAATGAAACTGCGATACCACTGTTGGTAGAAATCCCAGGTGAGGGCAGAGCTGAACTTTATCCTTGTAAAACACAGTACAGGGAGCTTCCGATGTAAGAGCTTTGGCTTTGGAAACTCACCTTGCTGAAATAATTGCCACACAGCATAGCCCCTGAAATGCTGTTGGATGGCCAAAATGAATGGAGTTCTAGTGACGGGGACCCTTTGCCTCTAATTCTCAAAAGAGGGTCTATCAAAGGCTATGTCTACACTAGAAAGTTAGGTCAACTTTGATAAGTCGACTTAATAAGGTTGACTTTAATTCGACTTAATAAGGTCGACTTTAAGTCGACAAAGCCGACCTTATTAAGTCGACTTAAAGTTAAGTTGACTTAGTCCACTTTGTTAAGTCGACCTAAGCACCCTTAAGTCAACTTAATAAAGTCAACTTAAGAGTTACTCCATGTCCACACCGTCCTTAAGTCGACTTAAGGAGTCAACGT
>ML685777.1:9568402-9609102 GCA_007922175.1 Pelusios castaneus
ATGGAGTAATTTAGGTCGACTTAAGCCTTCTTAAGTCGACCTAAATTGCTAGTGTAGACATAGCCAAAGGTTCTTGAGCTCAACTTCACCATCACATCATGCCTCTCATCTTTTCCAATAGTAGCTCCCATCCCTGTCACACAGGTACAACATACTGAGGGCAAATGGGAGGAGACAATCTGGGATAGAGCAATGAGGTCATAGGGTTAAGACAGTTGAGGGGCAACGAGTTTTCAAATATTCTGGGCTTCTAGATTCCTCTGGTGAGTTTTATGGGCCTTTTTAATTTTTGAGTTTTAGGTTATCTTCTTTGAGTGTCACATCTAAATAAAAATAACCAAGTTTTAACCAGCATTCACAGAAACTCGTTCAAGCAGCTGGTGCCCTGGTGCTCCCTCTTCTATGCCTGGCATAATGGAGAAACTATCTCTGATGCTTTTTGGTTTCCTTGTTCATACAGCATTTTTTAGTTTTTCCCCAGCAAAATGACTCGCCACTTGTCTGCTGGTCACTCTGCCAACATGAATCGACGTGATCCAGTCAAGCCATTCTGGATGCCAATACTGAAAGTGGGCAGGTCAGAAAGAAGCCAACTGCCCATTTGTTTGCACAGATGTGAATAAAACATGCAACATCAGAAGAAAATTAAAACTGATTGTTGGCATCTGGAATTATAAAACATCTGGGGGAGATTTTCACAACCACACATCTGAGCTGGGTGCCCAAATCCTATTGATTTTCAGTGGCAATTAGGCACTTTACAACCCTTTGCACCTTTGAAAATCAATTAATAAAACAATACCCCTCTAAGCTTCCCACACCTCCTTCTTGACTCCCCAACACATTGCCTGGTGCATCCAACAATCTGCTAGAAAGGATTTTACCTTGAATGGCAATTATGTTAACTATTAAAGTCTCTTTAAATTAGCTTTTGCCAGTGAACTACTTACATTTCTCAAGGGACCTATCTACTATTCTGCTTCTTTGTGGTAGAATTTAGCATCACCCTATCAAGTTTATTCTAGTAACCAGTTTGGGATGAAGGGGAACACTAATTAACTTCAGTATCAGTAATCTGCCCTTGTAGTTGGACTTTATTCTACTGTCGGGTAGATGCAGTGGTTAAAGTATAATTTGACAGGCCCCAGAAACCTCTTAATCTCCAGGCCCCCTTCCTGTATTGTCTGGGCCTCCTTCATGCATGTGCGGGCCCCAGCCCAGGTAGGCATTTGCAACTACTTCTCAGTACCACATGCATCAGTTATTGCTCCATAAAAATATTTATAATTGTATATGTTGTTTATGTCTATAGCAATTATTGTCACAAACTAGCAAACACTGCATCACACAGTAAGTATTGTGATTAACAACGGTGGGATGTAGGACCTGCCAGCAGCCAGGGCAGGGTGGAACATGCCTTCCGCCGGATTTTTCTATTTTTAGGGGCCCCGGAACTCTGGCCCCTCAAATTTGGGGGCCCTGGAACTGCATTCCAGTGCGTTCCCCCTTACTTTAACCCCTGCGTAGATGAGATGAATAGCCCACTATTGGCTCAGTCCAACTCCTGAAGTTAGTGGAAAAACTTCCATCGACTTCAATGAAGATGAATTGGGATCTATAGCCCACTTATGCTCTTTGTTTACAAGGACTTCAAAGTATAATTTTATGCACTAAACATTATGATTCCCCAGCCAATGATCATTAGGCTCTAAAAATGTTTCTGGAATCAGATAGCATCTCAATTAAAGCCTGACAGCTGCCACTTTAAATTCTACATAGTGTTTCCAAATGAGGTTCCTTACAGGAACACCTGAAAACTTGGAATCAAGTCAGTTTCCAAAATAATGAGGTAAAAGTTGTTTCAGGTCCTATACCTGCCTCTGAGTGCTTCTGATCATTCTTCTATTTTACAGCACATTTTTTTAATCTAAGTGATTTTCTCTCTGTAGCTGCAGGAAAGACACATACAAACAGAGGAAAGTGACTAGATGAAAGAAATAACTAAATCCAAAGTGCTGTCAGACTGAAATACACACAAGTGTTTTAATACTCTAATCTTAGTGACAGCAATTTTGTTTTGGGTAACAACAGGAGGCCAAAACACATCACACCCTGACTGTATTCTTTTAACGTGTGCAAGTGAGACCCTCCATGCTATTATCCCTTTCATTTCTTTGAATGAAGGAAAGGCTTATCTACATTAGATGTGCATCAATGTAGCTCAAATAATTTAAAAATCAAACTAGCTACATTGGGGTAAACTCTTCCTATAGACTCATGTTGCTTAGAAGTGTTCTCACTGCATCAGACTAAACAGATAAAAGTGGGCTGTAAACCAATGTATATGTTACTAATTGCAGGGGTTTGCACTGTTATAACTGTATTTATGTTCCTCTCCTCTTTTCAGAGTGCCAAAATTCAGGAAGACAAGATGTAGGGAACAAGCGTCTATTTATACCAAACAAGATTTTAAAAGTGGGTATTGATTTTGAGTGCACAACTTCAAACACTTCTGAGATGCCTCATTTTCAGATAGTGAATGCTCAGTACACCGTGAATTTCAAGCCCTTCCAAAATGTCTCAAGTTGGACACCCAAGAATGAAGAAACCCAAAATTTACATTTGAAACTCTTGACTACTGAACAGTTGCATGAATAAGCGAGTAAATATATGAAGCCCAATCCTAAAAGAACTTCACATACAGAAAGCCTTTAGTTAATCTGAAAACGTCAGAAGGAAATGCAGAAATGTTCAGCTGTTATCAGTAACTTTGTCCTAGTGTGCTTAGAAGACTTGCAACAATACTCTAAGGTTTGGATATTCCATAAAATACATTTAAAAAAAAAAAACTCCAAAAAGGGTTTGATCTCTGGTCCCAGGAACTACCCAAAAAATCTCAAAGTAGACTCAAAAATTTTTCACAGCAAATTTCAAATTGGAAAGAAAAATTAGAAAAACATGAACATCGGATTTCAGATAAATCACCAAATAATCAATCTGGGACTCAGCCCCAGGAAGAGAAAAAGAGCAGGAAAGTGCTTTCATTTCCCAGGACAGCTGCAGAAAGTACAGAGGAAATATTTGGAAAAGGAGACTTGCCCAGCTCGCACAAGAAGAGCTCATTCCCTTGTGGAGAGGTTTCTAAAAGACCAACATTTGCTTCAGGTTATAATAAAAGGCACACAGCAGGTTAACCAATATCCAGAATCAATAAGGAAGAAATAAAATGAATACACTGAAGACTGAAGAGGTTTCCACAAAAATGTACTCTAGCTTTGCTGAGGAAATTCCTAGGATATTTCTACCTCATGTGGTTAACTTCCAAGTCTGATGACCTTGGAATGCTTAGGCCCAAGTATTAGAAGGAACATCCAATTTTATTTGTGTAAATTAATTGTTGGAAGAATTTTGTAGACACAAATACTTGTAAGGAGAAACCAGAAGTCTAAATACATCATTATGCTCAAAAATTAGGTGTCTAATTTGTATCCAATGAAGTGCCTTTCGAAATCAAGTCCTTCCTTTCCCTCCAGATTTCAGATGTGAAGGGAAGAAGCGAAAGAGGGTAACAAAAGATAATATAATACATGGTTAAATCACGTGGTGGTTCTAATCAAAATCAATATAGAAATAATTAGGCAAACATCAGCAAATGCTTATCTACCACGGATTCCCTACTGGCCCTCAATCTATCTCTGAAAGCTGGAAAACTAAGTCCCAGTGGCTATGTCTACACTGGCAAGTTAGTTCGAATTAAGGAGGCTTAATTCGAACTAACTAAAACCATGGCTACACTGGGCTTTAGTTAGTTCGAATTAAGGGCTTCCTTAATTCGAACTAATAAGTTCGAATAGGGTTTCAGAAGTAAGGTTTTAATTCAAACTAATTAGTTCAAATTAGCCAATGTGGCCATGTTAATTTGAATTGATTTCTTAGTTCGAACTAACCGGCCATTGAAATGAATGGGGATCGTTAATTCAAACTAAGCAAGTGCCATGAATGGCACTTGCTTAGTTTGAACTAACTTTTTCTAGTTCGAATTAAGCTAATTCGAACTAACTAAAATTAGTTCAAATTACTTAGTTCGAACTAACTAATTCGAACTAATTTTAGCAAGTGTAGACATAGCCAGTGTGTATTGTGCATTGATGCAGCTCCACCGGTAGAAATAGTGGAAGCTCTGCAGTGCTGACAAAGCATGGGTGTTTTCACCATCATGTCTCCCAGACCTTCTCAGCACAGGACTAGGCAACAGGATGGTAAAAGCACACAAGATCCTGTTTATACTCTGTCAATCTGCCATCATGCCATGTTATCAGCCCTTGTCCGATACACCCTGGTAAAACAGCAGCTGCCCCATGGCTCAGGCATGTGCTGCTGAGGCTACCTAGGCCCCAATATGCACTCCAGCTGCCTTCAACATGGACATCCTGCTTGGTGCTCTCCTTCCCCCAACCGCCTTCCTAACTGCCACCGAATATTTCCCAGCTGGCAATTCAGCGCAGAGGAACAGAGCAGCACACTGTCTTTTGCTGACTTATTGCCACTCAGTGGATTCATCACAACTCTATGTTACTTGCTATCCCAGGTGGAGTTGTACCAATTACGGATCCTAGTTTTCCTAGGCCCAGAAGGCCTTCTCCGAGGCCAGGTCTACATTACACGCTTACATCAGAATCACTACATCATTCAGAGAGGTGAAAAACCCACACCCTTGAGCAATGTAGCTGAACCAACTGAACCCCTGGTTTAGACAGAGTTACATTAACAAGAGGGCTTCTCCCATTGACATAGCTACCATCTCCTGCAGAGATGGATTAAATATGTCACGGGAGAAGATTTCCCATTGGCAAAATAGCGTCTTCACTAAAGCACACCATGCTGTTTTGGTGAAGACCTACCCTGAATGGTTAATTTTGGGCACTGAAGTTTGAAGCTTTGGATCTAAATGAGCCCGTGGCAGATCTGAGAATAGAAACCAAATCTCCCCCAAGTCCTACTGTTGTGTTTGAGCCCCGTGAAATGCAAGCGTTGCACATGGTTTTGATATTAGCCTGAGCTTTGAGATCTTACACTGAAGGCGCTATAGCGTGAACTAATATTACTGTAGTTGTGGGTGGAAACAAATCAAATCAATCATCTCAGGCATTTTGGGAGGCACTGCTGTGAACCGTGAATACAAAATGAGACTTTGTGGGTGAGAATCCCCACTGTGAACAGACGGCACCAAGTTGCACACAGATCGAACGCCCACCCACATAAACGACCAAAGCATGCATGCATTCGAAGGCAGTTTGCCAAGGAAACATTCAAGCTTCCATCATTCTTTGGAATGCCAAACTTGAATATTCTGAACTGTAAAAGCATAAATAGAGAATTTCCACATCCCAGCTTTACCTTCTTTTCCTCTCACCCTTTCCCTGACCTTAGCGTTAATTCCATTATGACTTTCAGCAGAGATTACCTGCTAGGGTTTTTTTCTAGCCATTTTTGTGCTCTCCAGCATCTGTATCACTGCTGAGACGAACCATTAACTTTCCAGCATTCTGCGGAGTCCAATGGAGCTTTGCAACATTCTTGGTACATCAGGCAGGTGGCTTTTGTGACATACCTTGCATATTGGGAAGCTGCACAGTGATTTATTTTGTACGTGGTGCACTCGATGGGCAGTGTTTAAATCATCCAACAGCTATCTGTTGAGGGAGGGTTTACAATGCCCCAGATTTAGTTTTGTTTTAATAAAAAGGTAACAAATAGGAATCAGGCCAACAGCAGGCAAATGACAATTTTACAACCATCATGTTGCATGGGTTAATAGGCAGTGGCCCAAAAGACAATGAATCAAATCCTCAGCTCCACTGAAGTCAGGGGTGACAGTGATTAACTCCACCTGATCCTCAGCTAGCGTGTCTTCTTTGGCAGTGCATTCATCATGAACGATTGCTCTGCATTCTGTGGAGTATTTGATTCACAGTGACCTAGCACTATTTATTCCATATCTTAGCAGGAAGGAAACCCAGAATCCAGAAACCTGCTCAGACAGGTACAGGACAATGGTCAATTTCTGCCTTTAAGGCAACAGTCAGATACTCTGAATTCCAAGTTATCTGAAACCAGATACACAGTTGTCTCAGAGGTTTCTCTCTAGATTAAATGCCATGGTGTCCTGCTTCCCAAACAGCAAAGACGTTGCAAAGCACTTTCTTCATTGCATTAGTAGAAAACCTCTACACAAAGCAACCTAAACAAATTCCACATATAGCTCTGGGATTCTCCAACCTCGTCTCCATCCTGAGGCCAGATGTCTGCATAGCAATGTAACAGTCCCGCAGTCCAAGCTCTGCAAACCTGAGTCAGCTGGCATGGGCCAACCCTGGGTTTTTCTTTGCTGTATAGACAGACACAAAGTGGCTTAACCCTGTAATTTTCCTTCAGTTTTGGCTCTGTGGCTGATATCTCAATGATATTTCCTTGCAAACTCTGAAGGAGTCAAATACCTGTCCAGAAAAGAGCACCATCCATGACCCCACTGCAGAGTCAATGTGCACTTATGATCAGAAGGGACCACAGAGCCATCAGTGCAAGTACGACACCAAATCTCTCCGGAAGGCAGAGAGGACACAACTAAAAGTGAACGCCGCAGGCAGGAAAATGAACTCTTGAAGACTCGCTACCACTATCCAGTCAGTTTGAGTCCCTGCACCAGCAAAGATAAAACACGCCAGGGCATCCTACATC
This sequence comes from Pelusios castaneus, assembly GCA_007922175.1. NCBI lineage: Eukaryota > Metazoa > Chordata > Testudines > Pelomedusidae > Pelusios > Pelusios castaneus. Next base: position 9,575,141 of record ML685777.1, read on the forward strand.
ACTCCGTTAAGAACTGGCTTTTTAGGTCGATAGACAATCTTATTTTTCCCACCAAGACCATTACTTAATCCATTGATTGATTAAAATAATTGTGTGCTGTTTACTTCAAGGATATCGCTGCTCCTTGGACAAATCCCATGGGAATGATGCTGTTTAGATGTACCACAGTTATGCATAGACAAGGATCATCAGTCGCACACAAATGAGGGAAAGTGTACAGTATTGAAACATCACAATTAGAAATTGTCAGCTTTAGACATCACAATTAGAAATTCATAACAAAACCAGAACCAAGGAGAAAATTGTCCAATTTGAAGGAGTCCTTATAAATCCAAAAGCGGGGCCAGTCTTGCTGGGGTTGGCAAACATTTCCAAGTCTTTCAGCTACCATTTCCATCCCAAAGCACAGCAAGTTTTTCTTCCAGTTTTGGCTTTTGTCTGAACTTGAAACCTCAGATGAGCGCAAAACCACATCAAGCAAAAGTGGGATAAGACAGATTCATGCAGAGACTAAGGAAAGTGAAACTGTTGAAATTCTCACTCCTCTAGTCACAACAGTTACTTCGGATCTGAAGAATTATTGGCTTGAATCACCAAGTGATTGCTCTTCTCCTGAGCCACACAAAGCCACAGAAAAATCAATCTAGTCTTATGCTATTTTCTTAACATGTGTTAGCTGGGGAACGGCAGCACAGGATCTTAGAAGCTTGTAAAATGAATTAACCAGACAAATGCACTGTATTTGTTTTCAGTTGAACAGGAGGCTCCTATATTGAATACATATGAGGGAAAAGAGACACTAAATTGAAGAAGGCTGGAAGGACTTGAGTGATATTAATTCCACTTGCATTCAACCATGTGGATCTAATGATCAAAAGGGTTTAGAAGCTAGAAAGGAAAAGAGCTTAGTCACATTCATTTGGTAATGGAAGTATCAACACTCAGCAATATTACAGTGCCCTGGAGGGTAACACACGTCAGACCAGCCTTGCTATTTTATCATCTTGCATCCAAAGAAAAAAGGAGCTCAAAGTCACTTGCTCTTTCTGTGTCTCACTTTCCCCTCATTACCCCCCCCCCCCAGACACCAATTCTAAAGGACAGACGATACATTTCCCACATCTCAGAGATGTGAAACTGCAGAACTCGAATTTATATGCAAATTCGACTCAGTTGCCTTAGGGGTTAAACAGGGACTACAGATTTTTTTGCTCATTACAATAAGTGATTTGACCTTACCTTCCTCTATGTGCTGTTCCCCAGTGTTTGAATCCTAATATCTATTTTTATTTGCTGTTACAGCCTGACCTGATCCTATGTCATACACTCCCCTGCATTTAATTTCCTCCCATTCTGTAGGTTTCCCATCTTCAAAGCGTCTGACAAAGTGCAAAGTGGGATTTTTTCCCATGAAAGCTCATGCGATAAATAAATCTGTTAGTCTTTAAAAGTGCCACAGGACTCCTTGTTTGTTTCTCTGCAATAGACTAACACGGCTATCCCTTTGGTTGTAAGATTTACTTTAGGATACTTTGCAAACAATAACTACAAAGGAATTCCCTCTTGATTGGCCTGGCTTTTCAGGGATGGAGTCCACCCGTATCAGCTGAACAACCAGCACACAAGTTTTCCAATCTCCAGCTGCAAAACAAAAATGATCAATTAAACCTGTATGTTAAGATCCCTGGAGACATTATCTAGCAGGTTCATTCTCTGCCTCATGAGAAGGTCCTTGTCTTCTGTGTTTGACAATAAAATAATCTTGTGATGTTAAACCGGGACAGAAACCTTAGTACTGAATCATTTTTATTGCCCAGTGCTGCAGCAAACTGAGGAGGAGATATATACACCGTTCAAATGTGTTACAGCTTTGATTCTTCACTATTCCAAAGACATTCCAAACAATGCTTCCTGCCAGGCAAAGAGTAGGCATGGAAAAGACATCAGACACCCTGTGCTCCAGATACAGCTTCCCTGGATGCCACATAACAGCCTGATGACAGCTGCTCTATGAATTCCTTCCAGAGTTTTTTTTATTTTTTAAAAGGCTTTATTATTTAATTTCGCAGTAAATATTAACAACTTACTTGTTTATTCTGCCTTTACATTCACAGAGGCTATGTCTACACTATAAAAAGTTAGGTCGACTTTGTTAAGTCGACTTAATAAGGTCAACCTTAAGTTGACCTTATTAGGATGGTTTCCCTTAACCGGGACTTATTAATTCGACTTAACTTCCCTTAGGTAGACCTAAGAAAGTGGACTTATGCATCCATACCGGCCTTAGGTTGGCCTAAGAAAGGGTTAGGTCGACTTACGCAGGGTTAGTTCGAATACCCTGCGGTTCTTATTAAGTCAACTTAAGCTTTTCATTAGGTCGACTTAAGGATTTTCTGAAGTCGACCTAATGAAAGCCTAGTGTGGATAGGGATTAAGTTAGGTCGATTTAAGCCTCCTTAAATCGACCTAACTTGCCAGTGTGGACATAGCCACAGAGTTTTACAGACTATAGGCAAGCTATTGCTGTTGCACTTGTGTAAATCTGGGGTAACTCTGGGCATGCCAATGAAGCTGTTCCAAATTTACTACATTTACATGAGATGATAATTAGCCATGTTCATGTATAGGGGATGTCAGAATTCTGAAGACAAATGTGATAACACTGCATAGCCACACTACACGAGATCACACAGAAAGGCATTCCAAGTTAGAAGAGCCATCATTCTGACTACATCTGGTACATTCCTTTCTGGGTCCACGAAGCCAACCTATAAATGACATCTTAAGAGCAGGGAAATTGTTTTCTACTGCTGTGACCGTTTCCAGTTTGGCCTGTTCCATTCAATGTATATTCTGATACCTTCCTTACCATGACAGTATTTGAGCACCTTCTAGTAGTACTTTGAGCACCATCACTAACTTTGGTCACAGGTGGCTCATTCTTTCTCATCCTCTCCTCAGAGGGAGGATAGTATGTGGGTGGAGTGTTTTCATTTGATAAGGTTTGGATTTGTTTTTTGTTTTTAAATGAACACACCGCTCTTCATTTATGTTAGAGAAGGCAGTTCAAAGATGTACTCATTGCCTTTGGAGAGCAGGCGTTGAAGTCTATGATGGTCCTTACCTGCTGTGAGAGGTGTTACACAATCTCATATAGGCCCCAGGAAAGTTCTGTCTCCTATACAAGTTAACATCACCTTCATGGCAGAAAGTTCCACTGTAACCAGGGAGTGGAGTTGTTGGCCATAGTCTTCACCCCAGAGCTTTAGAAGATCTTTTGGATACGCTGAGCACTCTGAAGACAAAGACTCAGCCCTTGAATTTGACTCCATATGCTATGGGAAGTTTGCTTAGAGAGTGATAACAGGTTTGACATATGTGTGGTAGCCTTTGTCGCTATTTGAGTTTTCTAAAGACTGTTGGCTTCATGTCCAGTGATGCCACATGTCCGTACTACAGCAAAGAGGTGACAAATATGTATAAACTCAGGCCAAGCAGTTCCATGAAGCAAACAAGAGTCAGGGCTCTGTGTTTCTATCACCATCTTCATCACTGATGAGGCCTGTCTAAGGTTTTACTTGGCGTTACTACTATTGTTCCTGATCCAGCAAACACTTGGGGCTCACTCGTGGTGAAATTTGGCAGTGGCTGACGAGAGATGCACAAGTTTTCCTCAATCTTAATTAGCGCAGCATCCCCAGTATGCTGTGCCAATGGGAAATGCCCTGCCATCGACAGAGAATTAATTTTTTGGCAGGGGTGGATTTACTGAGTCAATTTCCAGATTGATTGAGTGGGTCTCCACTGCCACTCAGTTGATCCTGCAAAATTGATCCAGCGGCACCGACAGTGCCTCCATGAATCTAGACATGCTCCTAGACATAACCTCAGTAACGCCACTTAGGTAAAATTTATACAGAAATGGTTTTAGCCAAATTCAATGAGACTCTGGTTATGTATGAGTCAAACATGCAATTATATGTTTCCAGTGTTGGGGTTTAATTATTATTTGTGTTCCTGTTGAACGATAGGTCCACTAAGTGATGGTGCATGGAGAGTTTTGCAATTATGCCTTTTATATTTGCATTGAAAGAATAATATTGTTAAGTACTTAGGATTTGAGACAGGTGGTATAAAAATCAAAACTGAAGTCATAGTGGAGTGGCTCCATATGTGGCATCTCCTATAGTTCATTCTGGCTCTATGTAAAGCAGGGTTGCTATTCCTACTTACCAATGATGGACATGGGGCTGATCCAAAGTCCATTGGAGACACTCCTATCGACTTAATTGGGCTTTAGATGAGGCCCTTTGGCAGGCTTCACCAGTTAAAGCTTTTTTAGATTCTCAGATGCAAGTCATTTACCCACAGAAGTGGAAAATATTATTATTATTATAGTAACTAGAGATTGTTGGAAATCTCTGGAAAAAAGTGTTGTGAACCAGCCCTCTCTCCATCATGTATTTCAAACAAGCTCTACCGAGACATTTTCTGGTTTCTTGCTGTATTGTTAAAACAGCTTTTAAACCCTGCTTTAGGAAAGGTTCTGTCATGTCTTGCAAATCTTCCAGAGGCTAATAGAGGTTTTTTGTGGGCTCTTTTCTTTTGTCTGTTTTACACTGGATATTTTATCAATTTTTTCCTTTAATTTGGAATTTGTGTGTTTTAACCCCTTTGATGCTGGACCTCCTGCACCTTATACGTAGAAGTAGGGAACAGGTGACCTATAGCTACTGGAGCTAGGGGATTGCTACACTCCCTGGCCTGCAGTAGTTTTCACTATATTCAGGATTTACAGTTCAGTTGATTGGCACGCAGCATTCCCACTACACAAATGGTTCCAGCACCCTGGAAGTAACCCCCAAACTATTGAGCGAATGGCTTGTATATTATTATATAAGTGCTAGATAACATTACTCTGCCATGATCAAGATGATTGGTAGCCGAAAGCTCTTTGCAGGGTACATTTAGTAGTAATTAAGTTGTTCCTTTGCTTTGGGGCTCAAGTGAATGACACACCACAATAGACACTGATTTTCTAATGTCTTTTTTCTCTTGTAAAAATAATTTATAATTTATTATCAAAATAACCCCTGAAACCAACAGTTATTCCCCCTATCCCTCTATAAATTGAGAGGTAGAACTGGTTTTTTTAAAGATATTTTTAAAAAACAGTGTGCAAATTTTAAAAACCCACAGAGCTCTGGATATCGTGCACTTGAAACACCCCACAGACTATGCCGGTGCCAAACTATGCCCCCTGCAGGTTTGAAAACTCTAGCCCTAGTTCTTGCCCCAACAAGTTTACAGCCCAAGCCTCTGATCCTGAGAACACTTAGGTACATGCAGATCTATGCACTGGAGTCCTCTCAGTAAACAAAGTAAAGTATAACAAAGAAGGGGTGCATCTACACTGGCACCTCAGGTCAACTTAAGTTGACCTACAGAACTCTGCATCCACAATGGGCACTTAAGTTGACTTAAGCGCTTCCTTAAATCGACTTAACACCACCTCTGAAGGTGGACTTGAGGCTTAAGTCGACTTAAAGCAAGTGTAGACGGGTACGTCTATGTTACAGGCTCTGTTAAGTCGACTTAACAGGATCAACTTAAGTTGGCTTTAAGTGTAGACGCTCCATTAAGTCGACTTAACAAGGTCGACTTTAAGTCGACTTCACAAGTGTAGACATAGCCAAGGAGTTCTGTGGCACTTAACTAACACACTTATTTACTGCATGAGCTTTCGTGGGAGAAAATCCCAATTCATCAGACGCTTTGAAGATGGGGAAGTATGTGCATGTGTGTTGGCAACACTGGGGCCTAATTAGCCACCAAATGGAAAAGGGATACAAAATCCATGTTTCAGCTTGAAGGGCCCAGTCTGTGAAATGCTAAGCTTGACATTTTGCAGGATTAGTCTTTAGTGAGATTTTTGCATCTAGCTATACATCGCAGAAAAGAAATGCTTTTGTCAGCATTGATAGATTCTGAACTAGAGGCATGAAAAGCAACCCAAGTAGAGAAGCATTAAAACTAAGATTAAGGCCCAGGAATGGAGGTCTGATAAAATCTAATGAGACCGCTGCTTGAAGTTACACAATTCACCCACAGAGTGATTTTTTTTAAAAAACAAACGCAAAGAGACAAACCTACCTTAGATTCTTCATTAGAAGCCAAAAAAATTCCCAAGTGCCTTAAGCAGAAATACATCTGTTAACCTAAATACTTAAAGATTTGCATGCATATTGTTTGGGTTTAGTTTCCCCGCCCCCCAGGTCATTTTTAAAATATGTCCTGTATAAAGGCCAGTTTCCTAGCAACAGACAAGAGCATAATTTTGGCCACATGTTTCCGGATTTAAAAATTTAACTGACCAGGAAGTTCTTGTTCTTTCTAAAGTATTTCATAGGCAAAATGTATTAATTTATAATAAAAATATACAACTTCCTGTAAGGACTGTAGAGCAGTATGGCACAATTTCTAAAGCCAGATCAATAAGTCTATAGGAGCCTGACTAAGATTTAAAACGTGAGGTAGATTTACAGCTGCAAACTCCTAGCAGGGAGGACAATTTTCCTATTAATACATCTCCTTAGGGTCTCTCTTGTCCTTATTGTAGCTTTTCATTTGCCACATTTAAAGGGGAAAGCCAGCATGCCATTACAGATTCTGCTTCACTCAAAGTGAAGCATGATGCTACAAAGTATTTTTGCCACAACATGTACATTTAGTAAATGGGACACAGAAACAGCATTAGTCTTTCAGTTATTAGAAATGGCTTAACTCTTAGCCTGGAAAAGAACGTCTGTTGGGCAATCATCCCAGGCAGACAAAAGTCGGGTTTAAATTAATTGTTATAATTTATTTCCTCAAGGGCACTGGAACAAGCAGCGGATTTGAATGTCTGTTCTGAAGCTTTGAACTGGCTGAGTCAAAAATTACTCCAGAACTTTCAGTTCCCACACTTTAAGGGTGTGACTCAGGATCAAACTGGCCTTCTGGATCCAACTAAATCTATTTAAATGTCTGAGGATACATCTTCAATGATGGTGGCAAATTCGCCACCGTCAGATTGATTAGTCTAGATTCATTGAGCAGTCAATAAAAATGTGCTTAATTGATCCAGAAGTCGATCTAATAAAACCACATCTGTAGGTGGTGTAGTGCTCTGTCAACGGGAATGAATTTCCCATCTGTGCAGCACAGTGGAGAAGTCGATGGGCATTACTCAAGTTTGCATAACTCCCCATTGACTGCCCCCAAATTTTGCTGCTAGCGTAGGCCTGGCCTGAGAGTCTGGTTATGCCTGCTATCAGCTACTTGACGGCAAAGAGCTCAGGGTGAAAGGGGGACAGACTCATAGGCTATGTCTACACTAGCAATTTAGGTCAATTTAAGGACCCTTAAGTCGACCAAAATTACTCCTTGTCTACACCAGACTTTCAAATTCCTTAAGTCGACTTAATGAAAGCTTAAGTCAACCTAATAAGAACAGCCCATTAGGTCGACTTAAGCCTTAAATTGACTCCTTAAGTCAACTTAAGGACAGTGTGGACAAGGAGTAACCCTTAAGTCGACTTTATTAAGTTGACTTAAAGGCAGTTAGGTCGACTTAATGTAATGTTCGGGTGGGCTAAAATTAATTCAATTGCCCTTCTCCAGTGATTCACAGAAATAAACCCCAATCCCTGTGGAGAAAGCAGCTGGAGACCCAGGATCCAGTCTGTATAGGACTCACAGCAAAGCTTGCTCAGAGTTACCACCCCACATTAAAATACTACTAAAACCAAACATAACAATGAACTTTATTAACTACTAACTAAATAAACTTTATCCTAAGAAAACAAAATACAATTAACCAAGAACAATCCCTACAGAAACCCCCGCATGAAAGATACCCAAGAGTCCCAAAGTCCAGGTGGAGTTCACCCAACTCTCAGCTACAGTCTTTGTTCCAGTGTAGAGGCTTGAGTGGCAAGAAATAGCTGTCCTCTTCTTCTTCCTTTGCAGGAATCTTCTGTGAAATTCCATGCAGGCTTTTCCTTCTCCTTTGCAACCAACCCTCAGTCCCATATGCATGTCTACAAAATCTGTTGCAGATGACTCCATTAAAGGGAGAAAACATCTTGTTCACTCCTGGCTCAGCTTCTCTCCTGAAAACTCTAGCCTGCTATCTGCACAAACTGCTGCTCTCATGTCATCTGACTGACCACACCACATCACATCACACCAGCAGGACACCCTCTGGAGCATGCTCAAAAATGCTACCACTCCCTGCTTCTAGAAGTTTCTGGTTGTGGGTAGCTAATCTGGCCAGCAACAGTAACCGACCCTCAGCAGGGCTCTTAAAGAGAGAGCCCTTTTTAGGCATATGGGTTACATTAACAAATCGGACTAAGTCAACTTAGTCGACTTTGTTAAGTCAACTTAATAAGGTCGGCTTTAAGTCAACTTAAAATCAACCTTATTAAGTTGACTTAAAGTCGACCTAACTTTTTCTAGTGTAGGCATAGCCTCAGACTCTAAGGTCAGAAGGGACCAGTATGATCATCTAGTCTGACTAGATGGGTCCAGCCAGAGCCAACAGGTAAGCACTAATGAATCTCACAAGCCCAAAGAGAAATGTAAGTGAGCCCAGTGCTTGTGAAAGACACTGGCTTAACAGTCATGGAGACTGATGTCTTCCATTTACCACGAGATATATGTTCTGCCCTCGCAGGTTAACAAAAAGCCTACTTGCCAAAAGGTGTCAATCATGTCCTGAGTGCAACACACAGGGAGAGATGAGGTAATAAAAGAGTTCAATCATGTTCAGAGTCTCTGGCCTATCCATAGGGGTGCTTTTTTGTGTGATGTTCGCAAAACAGCTTCACATATATCAGAATAACAACAGTATTTTATTTCACACCAAACTGGCAGACGTTGTCTCTAGGTAACACAAATTGGACTGTTCAATGGCAGGCAAAACAGCTTTAGTTTCTGCAGGAGGGTGAGCCTAAAGCATCGGCTGGGATTTCGCAACTTCCAAAAGACTGAGACCCCTGCACTTCATCACGCAAGGCCATTGGATTTTGAAAAAAATAGCTCTGCAGTAGGAGCATTACAAGTCAGGATTGAAATGTAACAGTACAGCCAAAGAGAAAAGATTAAAAGAGCACCTGCCTGTCTGTGTGCCTGGTCAACTGCTGGTCAGCCCCTGACTTTTCACTAACTCCAAAACACAACAGAAAAATAAAACTGAAAAAAACCTCATAGTTTTGGACACTGGAAAAATACACCAAATTCTTTGGAATTAGCCTTTAATCCAAATCCAAATCTTTACAAGTTTCTACTCCTATGAATCTTTACTGATCCAGCTACATACACGTTCCTTTTCTTGTTCCCACATTCACTGCAAGTTTTTATCCACAGTCCTTCTAGGGGCAAAGGATTCAAACCAACTATAATCCAATTAACGAAACTGTAGCAACTGAACTACTGCCTTTATGGGCTTTAAACAGACTTTATTTAGTAGTCCAATGGGGACAGACACATGGTTGCTGGAAAGTGCAATTACTGAAGGCCTTCATTTAGAATAGGGCTGTGCCAGATTAACTTGTTTCTTTTCCGTAGAATCATAGAACTGGAAGGGACCATGAGAGGTAATCGAGTCCAGTCCCCTGAAACATGAGCTGTTAAGGTAATTTAAAGGCTGATATGTTTATAATTTGAAGGGGAGTTTTTAAATCCAAAATTCTTGCTTTTGTGCTCAAAACAATTTGCTCTTTCCTTTTATGGACGGTATGATTTAATCCTATTTGCAAGTCTTGGAGGACTCCTAAAACATCTCGAGAAACAGACATTCAGGAGAGCTAGCTGAATGGATCACAGAAGATTGTTCATCAGTTTCTATAGGGGACTATAATTCATTCATGCTCCCGTAATGGTAGCTGGCATTCTCTTTGCTGCACTCTGGGGACACTGACCATCAGCAGAGAGCCGAGATAGTCTGGTTACAAGAGACCTGCTACGCTTCAGTTAATCAGAGCTGGATTGTGCTGGGCAAAAATACAGACAACCGCCACTAAACAAACAAACCTGAACCCATTCTCCTTAGCGGTTTTCAATAAACAACGTAAACCCTGAACCATTCAGATGATTTAGGCTGAAACTTTTACAGGCTTGGTCTGGGTACGTGCGTCGTTCTACACCACTTGAAAGAATGCAGAGCGTGTCCCTCAAGGGTCAGCAGAAACTACCGTATATGCTCGTGTATAAGCCGAGAATTTTATATTCCAAAATCTAGCTGAAAAGCTAGGTTCGGCTTATCCACAGATCATAGGCCCTTTTCCCTGCTCCTCTGCCCCCTGTGGCCTTTCCCTGCTCCTCTCATCCCCTTTCCCCGCTCGTGGCCTATCCCTGCTCTCCCACGACCTTTCCCAGCTCCTTCCCCATTCCTCTGGCCCCCCTTACCTTGCTGGAGGCCCGGAGGTGCAGCGGTGGCCAGACCGTGAGCCACTCCATGGCCAGCTGGCCGTTCCCACTCTGTGCATGCTCCGTCTTAGACGGAGCGTGCTCAGGGTGGGAGATCTGAAACTCCCAAGCCTGGCTGCAGCAGATCTGGCCCGCAAGCTCCTGCCGCAGAAGACTCGAGCAGAACGCTTGTTCCTGTCCTGCTGCAGCCAGGCTCGGGAGTTTCAAATCTCCCGCCGTGAGCACGCTGTGTCTCAGACGGAACATGCTCAGGGCGGGAGCGGCTGGCTGGCCATGGAGCGGCTCCCGGTCTGGCCACTGCTGCATCTCTGGGCCTCCAGCAAGGTAAGGGGGGCCAGAGGAGTGGGGAAGGAGCCACGGGGGGGGGAGGGCGAGAGGAGCAGGGAAAAGCCTTGTGGCAGGCAGAGGAACGGGGAAAAGCTGCGGAGGGGCCGAGGAGCAGGAAAAAGCGGGGAGGAGGAAAGGAGCGGAGAAAAGGGGATTGGCCCTGGAGGGGCCTTCTGTAATCAAATATTGACCCTTGGCTTATGCATGGGTGGTGCATTTTTTCTGGATTTTGGGGTTTAAAAACGAGGGTCGGCTTATATGTGGATCGGCTAATAGGCGAGCATATACGGTATGTTTTCATAGGGGATTTGTAGCAGGGTTGGTCTGATGCACACTGATATAAATTCAAAATCAATAATGATTTTAATCTACCCCAATGTTAACTCCATTGATATCTTGAATCTGTCAGCTGAAGCTTTACTGACATTCATAAAAGGGATAGATTCATCCTCCTTTCACTCTATGATGCCAGTGGAGTTACACTAGGGATGAATTTGGCCCATTTACTCTATTAATAAGATAGTGAAAGATTAAGTTTTTGTTGGTTTTTTTTCCTTAGAAGTTTCACTACTTTCCCGTTCCAGGAATATTAAGAAATAGCCAGTGAATGATTTAGGGATTTTTCACTGGTATAATTTTGTACAGTCTTCCATAGCCTCCCGGTAAGGATATAGTCAAACAGGTAGAAAATACCACAAAGTGGAAATGAAAAAGAGCAACAGTTTCACAAACAGTTTTGGGGTTTTTTCAAAAAACCTCATAAAGGGAAACTTTTATTGTTATATTTGTTGGAGCTGAATTTGTAACCTGGGACAGAAAACAGTTCTGTATTTCATTACTGTCTTTGCCATCACTGGAGGAAAAATTGTAAGCCTCCTCCTGTTTAGAAACAATTATGCTTTTGCTCTACAGTGTGTCTGGCTTTCTCTCCCCCTTGCTGTGTGAGACAGAAGATGCCTGCATTAAAAGGATCATTGTTTCTTAACAGAACTCCAAAGAAACAAAAATCCTGCTTTCAAACAAGATCTCTCAGCAGTAAAGAATGAAGGGAATGGAGGAAAAATGACATGGCCTGCTACAGTGCATCAGGAGAACTGCTGCTAGAGCCAGTGATTTTCATGGGGGATAAGCAGCTCTCGAAGGAGAAAATGTAAGGCATTTCATGCAACTGGAGTATAACGTCTGCATAATGTGAAGTGTGTTAGGACAATCAAGAAATCTACAGATGGTATCTTACCAATATTTTCCTCTGTCTGGTTACTCAATGACATCTGCCTGTTAGAGCTGGCTTTCTCAGAGGCAGCAGGGTCCAGTAAATAGAGCACAGAACTCAGTGTCAGGATACGTTACTTCTATTCCCGAGTCAAGGAGCCGTTTCAGTCTAGGTCAGCAAAACATACAAGGAGTCCTGGGGCACTTTTAAAGACTAACACATTTATTCATCGCACGAGCTTTCATGGGAGACGATCCCACTTCGTCAGTGGGATTTTCTCCCGCAAAAGCTCATGCGATAAATAAATGTGTTAGTCTTTAAAAGTGCCTCCAGACTCCCTGTTTGTATTCCTGAGTCAGGTCACTTCCTTTCTATGTCCCTCTTTCTCCCCCACCCACCTTTGTCACATCTATTCAGGGCTGCTTAGAGTTAGGCAAGGAACTGTCAAAAGTTCACTTTTGGCAACAAAACACCACCACAACGCTCCTCCTGCTGACAACCTCTGCCCCCCCCCCCCCCCCCCGTTCCCCTCTCCCCCTCCGGCTTGGGTGACAAAATAAATCCACCTCAATGTGAGGCGCAGAGCTTTTTGCAGCAAAGTTAGAGCCACAAGCATCAGTGTATCTGTGCAGATGTTGTGTGTTGTAAGTAGGCTCCATAAACTATCCCAGAATGCCCACCCTGAGGCTGAGCGCTCTGCTCACTGTTTTGAACTCTGCTGCAAGTGCCCTGCATTCTAGCTATGCAGGCATCGGCTCATCATCTTTCAAAGCCGCAGGAAGCTTTGAAATTGCTCTGCATGGACAGCTCACACAACTAGTGCCCAGCTGAGCACAGCGGTTCCTATAAGCAAACACAATCCTGCCTGGACTACAGGGGACATGGAGCATCATTTCCCTGGGTCTGTGGGGAGGCGAGTCTGAGCCTGTAGGAGGAGAACTCAGGGGGAAGAGAACCAATCCTGCTCTCCTATGGCAGGCATGCAGGAGTAGGGACTGCTGCTGGGAGAGAAGGGGGGAAGAGACTGCTAATGTGCTGTGCAGAGCCAGGGAGGGAGGCAGAGGCTGAGGTCAGGGTATCCCCTTTTCCCTGTCGGCGTACAGGTCTCAGCTGAGTTAGTGGAAGAAGGGGGACCCCAGCTATCTGTGCACCAGCTTCCACCTCAGACTTGGTTGCTGCTGTCTGAATTTAAAGAGAGAGTGAGGACACGCTCACTGACCCCCAATCTCTCTCTCTCTCTCTCTCACACACACCCCTTTATCACATGATGTTATGCCTGCCCCACAATGCATTGCAAACCCTTCCCAAAACAAACCCCTGCATGCAGTTGCACATTGGGATGGCTACCCCACAGTGCGCCACGTCCTGTGTTGATGCAAGAGCAGGCGGTGTGAACAGACCCCACGGACACGAAGAGCACGTGAGAACATACAGCAGTGTCCTAATCACAGCGGGGGCTGTATGCTGGCAACACCTGAGCTGACAGACCACTATAGTGCAGACAAGCCCTTAAATGGTAAGATCTTTAGTGCCTGGCCTGCCTCCCATGGTATGTTTGAACCAGGGCCATCCTTGGAGGAGGAAATGGGGCAATCGCCCCGGGCCCTGCGGTAATGTGAGCTCCACACTGTCCCGCTCCAAGCGGGACAGTATGGGCCCATGCCACGGCCCCCCATGGCCGCGCTTCCCCCTGCTCCCGCTGCCTTCGACAGCAGGGCGAGACAGGGGCACTTCCCCTGGCTGGTCCATAGGCTGGCCCTGCTCCCCGCCCCCAGGGCGGAGCAGGAGGCCCAGGGGCGGGGCCAGTGCTTGGGTCCTGGCCCCTGGGCCGGCCATGGAGGTCCTGGCTGCGGCTGGGGCGGCAGCAGCCTCGGCCGGGGATGGGTCCCCACCACCTGGGGCCCCGTCTAGGCCGATTGGCCCCGTGCCCCGCTCCCCCCTAGGGACAGCCCTGGTTTGAACAGTATATAGCACAGCAAGATCCAAATCTGAGATGGGACCTATAGGAATGCCATAGGGCACATGATTACTTCCACCATCACATCCTCTCCTGTTTTCAGATTCTTATAACAAGTTAGGGTTTCACAACTTATCACAGGCCCCTCTGAGCACACCCCTGCCAGCGTACAAATCATATAGGAAACAAAAGCTTATAATCACCAAAAAGTACAAAGAACGTCACTCCTGGTCTAGGTCCAGGTCCTTGGCTACTCATTCCACATCCTCAATTAAAAGCCAGTGCTCACTAAGCCTCTCGATGAACTGGTTTCCCTTAAAGTCACACCCCCACAAAGAGCCCAATTCATTAGAATGGTGCCATATGTGCTCCGACAAAATTATCTCCAGTCAGTTTGGGCTCTTTCGACACAGCAAGATCAAACAGCTCAAAAATCCTTTGATGGAAATTTAATTCTTTAAAAAATATGCACAAGGTAATTGAGAACATATTTTAGGTATTTCAGACTATAAACAGTGGATCTCTGGCTGAGTTGAACAAATAGTGTTAAATCTTTTTTATTCTGTGGGAGGGGAAAAAAAGTCCAGGGTTCCTAGGCAGAACACAATTATGGGTTTTCTGTACCAGACCCAGGAACCAATGCTTGTAAGAGAAGAGCTTGCTTTAAAAAAAGGTAGATTTGATTGCAAAAAAAAGGGAAGTAATTAAGGAACTGCTTGCAGATGTCCCGTTGTTCACTCAACTTCTGAAGCACCAGGACATTCATCCTAGTGTTGTCCCTTTTTGATCTGAGAACCCAATCAAACTTTCAGAGCCCGAGGGATGTTCCAGTTGGAAGCAGAAATTGATGGAAACTGTAAGTAAACCAAACTGCAAAGAAAATACCAAAGATTGTAAAATGTCCTGTATCTCTGAACACAGAAGAAATCAAGAAGCACCATCTTCCCCACCAAGAGCACCCTTTTCAACCTGCATTCTTGACATGCCCCTGCTCCTCCTCTTGCTATAGTCCTTTCAAAGAGGCAGTGGGGAGAAGTGAGCCACCAGTTCCGGCCTATAGTGCTTCCTCAGGCTCTTACAGCATAGCCCTCAAGTCCTTTACACTGTGCAGTCTGAAGTTGGTCCACTCGGAAAAGAGCGATGTACTCTCAAAGGGGAGATCCTGCAAGTGTGTTGAACCTGGTATGGTAAGCCCAGGAACTGAAGCCAAGAGCTTTTCCACACGTTGTTACAGCTGAGGGCATAGATCGGGCTGCAGGGTCAACCACATCCAAGGCTGCCAGTAGGAAGGCCTTTGCCACTGATTTGCCTTCCTCCATGAGGGCTGAAAAATTTTGCCTGGACTCCTTTGGTAGCAACTCCTTAAATTTCAGCACGGAGTCCCAGGAATAGAAATTGTACCTGCTCAGAAGTGCCTTCTGGAAGCCACTTGTTGAATAGACCTTTCTCTTGAAAAGGTCCACTTTTTGGCATTCTGGTTCCAGAAAGGCCACTGTACTGGGAACGGACACGGTCCTGGTGGCCACGCTGCGGAAGGAATGCCCTGGCTTGGGTCCATCATTGTGTAGTGCTGTGCAGAACCAGACTCCACCTCTGAAGAGTCTCTTTCAGGAACTAGTGTGGAGTGAGGAGGCCATGGTTGAGTCATCATGACTGGTTTCCCCTTTGAAACCACCTGTTGCCTTGACACTGCAGAGGTCCTTCCCATCGGTGCCACTGCTGAGAGCTCTTGTATTGGAAGGACAGCAGTACCAGTAGAAAAAACCATCAACCCCAGATGTGTTTATGGCACCAGTCGAGCAGTGGGCTCCAGTGGCTCTTGGTGCCAGACTCAACAGTGCCCTCTCTGAGACCAGAGTCAATGGCACAGCACAAGTTGTTGGTTCTGTGGGGTGGCATAAAGCGGGTCTCTCTCTGCCTTGCCGGCCTCGACATTGGTGACTGACTTCTGTCAGTCTTTTTATGTTTCTTCCTCAGCACTGGAGATGGAGATTCCCTCGGCAGAGTTCCTTTCTTTGGCACCAGGAAGGGTGGATAGTGCCATGGTTGTCTAGACACAGACAGAGCATCTTTTCTCGGTGCCAGAGAAAGGGAACAAAGCTGAGCATCCTGAAGAAGCTGGTGCCTTACTTACTGTGGCCGAAGTACTCAGTGGGAGGCCAGAATGTTGCCTTCTTGAGGATAGTCTGAGTCTAGCATGCATATCCTTTTCAGTTTGGGGCCTTAAGTCCCTACAGCTCTTATACCACAGCCACATGGGAGCTCTCCCCAGGCACTTGAGGTAGTTGGAATAGGGGTCACTCACAGGCACAGGCTTGTGACAAGAAGAACAAGGTTTAAACCCCCGAGACTGAGGCATACACTAGTGTTGGGCCAGGGTTAACCCCACTTTGGAGGGTTCACTAACCTTACTATTTTTCCTAACAACGGAAACTTAAATACTAAGAATAAGGTAACTATATACAATAAGTCTATAAAGTCCACTGAGAACCTGTGAAAGCAAGGACGTTCCAGCGATGGTCACATGTGGTAAGAAGGAATGGAGGGGATGGTAGAGCCATTTATACTGGCACTATGAGTGTGTGACTCCATGCAGCACCAAAGTCGATGGATACCACTGAGGGAAAAGCTTCCTGGGGATGGTGCTCGGAGCAAACACACATCTATGTTGGAATGGACATGAGCAAGCACATAAAGAACCTAAATTCTAGGTTTCAGCCCTATGCACTTGGAAAAGGCTAAAATGTTGTATCTAGAAATTATGCCCTCAGAATGGAAAATCCAACATTAACTAGTTCCCTTGATGTAAGGATTCCCTTCCTTCTCTGGTATTGAAGAGTAACTAAGAGCAAGGGCCACGGACCTAAAAGTACAACTCTGTTGAGGAATTTTCAATACAATTGTCCCCCGACTATATTTAAAGGATATTTCTATTTTGTAGCATAACTGACACCTCATGCTATGTGAACCTGAGTCTCCGCACACGGTTAGTCCAAAGCTTTAGCATAATTTGGTAGGACATATAATAAGGTTGTGTCTGTACTGCAGAGGGGAACCTTGTTTTAATTATTAGACACAAAGCAAATAACTGTTTAACCAGAATTCCCGATGAGTTGTCATTTTATTACAGACAGACAACACCCACTCCACTGTAGTGGTGGTGAGTAACGTCCTTAATAGACACATACTTCTGATGCTTCATTTTGTACCCAGCACCCGATATTATTGCATGCTGATAAATGCATTACAAATGCTGATGGACTAGTCAATACTTCTGTATTAAGGTGTTCAGATGATTTTCAAGGCTGTCTAACAATAACGGCTAAATTTTCATGTGAACCTCATCTAAATCTTCATTGAATGACACATGCATACACAATGCACACTGAAAAGTTTCTCATTTGGGGCCTACAGCTACAGTAATTATGCCTCACTGCCAAGACAGTCAAAGTTGTCTCTACAATACCTTCTCAGTCATTCTGTTCAGCATCCAGCATAAGGTATTTTAAAGGAAAAAGAAACATTGAATAGTTTAACTCAGGGGTGGACAAAACTGACTCACAGCTAGGCACTAGCAATTTTACTTTTGGTCACCAGAGTGTGCTCTACCGTTACATTTCTGCAGTGGGGCTAGGAGACTGGTTACTAAAACTGGTTGCCGTGGCAATCAGAAAAATAGATTTATCAAGGCCTTGTTTAACTGTTAGACACCAAATCAGCCAAGCACAATTACCAAGAAGTATTTATGAATACATCTCCCCAACTCTTTTATTAGTGAAACTGGAAACTTCCTAAATTTACATGTCAATGTATGCAACACTGATAGTTAAAAGCGTATTTGTCCAAAACCAGATCTGAGAAAATCTTTTAGAGGCGCAATTGGTCTACAGCCAGATCACCCTGTGCTGTTATACTTTTCAAGATTACATCTTAAGCAGGGATGAACTGTGTCAATACTTGGATAGGACACCTCCTAGAACTCTTCAGAAAGCAGTGCTTCTCTTCCCTTGTAGTCTCTAGTGGCCCAATATCGTGTTAGGGAGTTCTCTATTGCTGTAGGAGCCAACCTTTCTTTATAGAAGAGAGCCAACAGAACACATGGAAAGAAGTTATGGAACACACACAGCTGAGATATTTGCATTGAGAACAATTTCTTGTGTTCTTTTGTCTAAACTAGTACTTATGTTTAATGCAAGATCATAATCTAGTGTGTGATGCATGCTTACGTAGTGTAGGGCTCTCTTCCCCTCTTGTGGTTGGACCCCCAGAGGTCGATGAGTCAGTTGCAACCTTTAAGTTAAAAGGATGGATCTTTTCATGCAAGCAATAGAAACTCATTTTCACATCAAGAACAACCAGGTTTGACCCCTGTTGCCAGCTAAACGTGTGCGAGTGCAAATGGTTTAAGGGCCAGAGTTTTTAAGCCACAGCATCCCATTTTGAACTTTCAGCTTTTGTGGGTACTTTGTGTCCCTCGTTCTTAACGGAGAGGTCGGGAACTTGCACACATATGAGATAGACCAATATCTATGGGAAATTAATTGAACATTTAAAATTGCACGCATAAACCAAGAGACTAGACTGCGATATTGAGACACCACGTTGATGATTATGGTTTAAGAGGCTGACTCGATTTTGAGGGGCAAATTTTAGAAAGCTAACTATCTTGTTCCCTATTTGATGTTGTATTTCTATTTGACAGCATCTTAATACTTCTATCACTAAGCATACCTTTCCCTTTGAATATATTCAAGAACTGAACCTCTCTTTTTCAGTTCTAAATATGGGACAGTTGTGATTTGCATTTCCATAGAACCAATATATCTCTTTGCTCATTACCAAACCATTAGCCTGTAAAAGATGATCCCTGAAGTTCTATTCCTGACCTCTTGTTAAGAAGAGACACATAATGAATACACCAACTAGAAAACAAGCTAGATAAGATGCTATGGACTGTAAGTACCCCATTTCTAAGGCAGGGATGGTGTTTTCTCATTGCATCTGTCTCCACCAATGTTCCCTCTAAGCTGATGATGCAGCTGAGCAAGTTATGGTAGTCGCTGAGCGGCAATTTGTGAGGCATGGTGCCACATGGGCAACAGTTTTTTGGCGCTGGAAGCATCAGCATGCCTAAGTACTGCAATTCAAAAGAAGTGCATAGATGTGTTTTCATTCGAACTTTAACAAAAATGTAAAAATGTTTTTAATAAAAATGTTAAACTGAAATACTGTCATTTTATTAATTTACTAAACAAATGTGAGACAATGAGACACTTGCCGCCGCGCCTATCAAGCCCCTACCGTCTACAACTCATGGTTTTTGTCACATTTCCAGAATTCAAATACAGAGTCAAGGTCAACCTTGAATCCAGCCGTTAGATATGATTTGATGCGCATTCGCATGTCCAGAGGAGAAACTTCCAACCTGTTACAAGACATTGTCTTTGTATTGTTCATTAGACTGAAGCCTCGCTCAGCATCTGCACTATTGCCATTTAGCTCAGGGATTCCCAAACCCTGGCCCACGCGGGCGACTGCTTTTTAAAGTGGCCTGCACTGGCTGGGAGCTGGCAGCAGGACTGTGGCCGCCTGCTTCCAGTAAATGGGCAGAGGGGGATGGCGATACTTGGGGCCCGGTTTGGGGGACAGCTGGTGAGCTGGCTCAGGTGGGAGCCTGGCTGGGGGCGGGGGAGGTGGTAGCGTGGCTAGATCAGGCCCAGGCCAAGGGGGGGCCGAGCCCACTAGCAGCGGCGAGATGGCCAGAGCCGGCCTGGGGATGGTGGCAGGATGGCGGGTGATGGGATGGGGCCGAGACGGGAGCCGTGCTACTCTCCTGGGCCTCGTGGGTAAGCATGGCGGGTCAGGCGGCCGAAGGGTGGCTGGTCAATCAGCGCCCAGGGTTGGGAGAGTGCGTGGGCTTTTGGGGTTCCTGTGCGGGTGCGCCGCGCAGCTTAAAGGGAACATTGGTCTCCGCCCATGAATTATGGGCAAGAGAATCAAAACAGAAATGTTAAGTGAAACAATGGCACTTATCCACCCACCTGTTTCCCCTTCTAACTCCTTATTTTGGACACATATATGCCTTTTCGTCATATTCACTGGTTTAAAAAACCTACAATTTATCGGAAACGGCTCATGTCTTATTTTTTCAGCAGAATTCATCTGCAGTTGAACCCAAGTCTTTCTTGTTTTCTGACTTCAACAGACGCAGTGCAACATTCAAGAAAAGCACAGCACTAATGGACTGAACAGAAAGTTGAGAACTGCTCACCCAAAGATTCAGCAACAGGGTTGGGGGTTTTGTTTTTGGTGATCACACAGCCAATCTAAAAATGCATCCACAAAATAGCTTTAACTCAATAACACCGCTGTCTTTAGGTCCCTGGGAGAACAAGTCCAACTACCACAGAAAGGAAATAAATAAAATAAAACGGTATACTTTCTATTAAGTGCATTATAGGATGAGGAAACCCTTACATAATAAAAAACCTGCTTGTTAGAAAGGGGTGTCACAAATAAATTAATGCCACAGACTGTTGTGTTCAGATAAAGCCATCTCATATCAGAAAGCTTTAGAAAAAGACGTGGAGCATTATGAGGAAGCTACCATTCATTATGTATAGATGCATGTACACTTGGATGAAGGCTATTTACCTCCTGCAAAGCAAAACTGAATCGGCTTTTTAATGCCCTGCATCATTTCCTTGGGCAAACTGAAAGCACACGACAATACAATCTCTCTCTTTTATAGAAAGTTAAAGATAGAACGGAACCAATTCCATGGAAGCACTGACTTGTTAAACAGTTTCTGCTGGCTGTTCTAAAGCTGTAAAGATTCTGAAGTGGAACTGTAAACTCACTTGATTTCAAACAAAGGGCCGATGTAATCCACTTTCAGAACCCATGCCATGCTGGCAGTGACTGCATCATTCACGGTAATAGGGAATTACTTATTAGAGTTTAAAGCAATCCATTTCAATGGTTTTCAGTCTCTTGGGAAGTGGAATATGAGTGATCTTGGCTAGCTTCAATGCCAGGAAAAAAAAGCTGATCTTTGGGTCTGTCCTGCCAGGAAGATACCATGGCTTCTAGAATAGTGAAATTAATAACCTCTGAAATTTATAGGGCATTCTATGAGTATTACAGTTTACATACATGAATCATTACACCCACCACTGAAATGTAGCTGCTTCTGGGATGAGTTGTAGCAGCTTTAGTTGCATACAACAAATCATAAGAATTGCTTAGAGCAGGTGGTGATGATATCAAAGCTAGTTAGAGAATAAGGTAGCTACTCAATTTAGGTCTTGGTTACCCAATGTACAATTTAGCCAGGAAGCTCATCTACTCTTGCCCTTACAGAAAGGGCCATGGCCACCAGCCTATGCATCAGTGTTCCGCCATGGCTAGAAAGAGAGACTTGGTTCAGGTGTGTATGGGGGAAAGAGGACAGAGGACAACCAATAGGTGTGAGACACGTTGCTGGAGGTCTTGGATGAAAGGAAAGGATCCAGCTGTGATGAAAAGTCTTGGAAGAATGAATTGGAGCTTGTGAGAGGAATTCAGATGCAAGAACCATACAGGGAACAAAAAGGTCATAGAACAGAGCTTAGAAGATTTAAAACCTTCCAAGTGTCTACCATTTAAGTCAGTCCCTGTCCGTTCAAATCTGCAACTGATGCATAAATCAGGAGCAATGACCTATGTCAAGTCAGAATGGAGTCTGAACCTACCATGCATCAAACACAGCTCTACACAGTTGCAAAGCTGTGCTGTGTCGACGGTGTGATAGATACTGCACACACAGGACCATCCTGTGTTAAGTTTATGAACCACAGGTATTGTCTGCATCACAGAGGATAGGCAGGTTACCACAGTTCCTCCAGGAACCAAAAATAGTGGGGGCGGAGGTTAATTAAGGTGAACCTCTCAGGTTGTAATGACTTCCACAGAGGTACCATGCCTAGAGAGGCTCACTTATACTAGTTCCAGCTGGGTTTTCCAGAGGCCAGACAGATGAAAAAACAGCATTTGGTACCAAAAGGCTGAGTTTAAACTAATATAATTAGGCCTTCTTTCGATGCAAAAATCATACAGGACCTTCCATCCCAGAGAGGGGGCCCGGCCCCGGCAGAAGATTTGGGCTTACAGTAGGGCTTGACAAAACCCGGTGCCAACTTGCCATGGCAACCAGGATTTGTAACCTGGCTCCTAGCTCTGCTGCAAAAATGCAGTGGAGGAGTGCCCTCTGGCGACCAAAATGAAACTGCTGGCACCTACCTGGGAGCCAATTTTGTGGAGCCCTGGCTTACAGGGAGTAAGACTGATGGGTGTCCCATCATAGAATCATAGAATATTAGGGTTGGAAGAGACCTCATGAGGTCATCTAGTCCAACCCCCAGCTAAAAGCATGACTACTTCCACTAAATCATCCCAGCCAGGATTTTGTCTAACGAGCCTTAAAAGTTTCCAAAGATGGAGATTCCACCATCTCCCAAGATAACCCATTCTAGTGCTTCACCACCTTCCTAGTGAGAAATTTTTCCTAATATCCAACCTAGACTTCCCCAGCCACAACTTGAAACCATTGCTCCTTGTTCTGTCCTGTCACCACTAAGAACAGCCTAGCTCCTTCCTCTCTTCAACTTCAAGTAGTTGAAGGCTGTTATCAAATCCCCTCTTAGTCTTCTCTTCTGCAGACTAAATAAGCCTAGTTCCTTCAGTCTCTCTTCCCATCCTTTAGTAACCTCTTGGCTTCCATAGAGAACATTTACTGTTTCCTCTGTAATGCTTCCCCTCTGAGAATAAACTTATTTTGCTTTGTGAAGGCCAGCTGGTAACTGACGTACACTGTTGGAGCACCTGGCGAAAGGTTAACCGCAAGAGTTGGAGCCCAGTCAGATCTGCTGGGGAAAACCATCTTATGAGGCAGAGAGATTGCAAGACTAAACCCCAGCCTGGAGTGAGAGAGACATGAGTCTCCACCTGAAAGAAGTGATGACTGGGTCCTGAACTTTAAATGGGTGCCCTCAAGAAGGATCAGTGGAAGGGTGTCAAACATATAGCTGACCATGAAACTAAGGCAGATGGAAGCCAACTGTATTAGCTTTCCAGGGTTCTTTAACATGTTTTCTAACTGGGGGCATGCAGAAGAGCTTGTAGACTAGGACGGAAAGTAGGAGAAGGCCTACAAATTAATGAAAGGGAAATACCCCTGTCCCCCACTTACAGAACAATTTTAGGTGCAAGTTGTTCAGCTGCTGTGGCGATGGACAGCCATACAAAACCCAAAGGGAAATAGAATTAACAAGAACTTTTAGGGAGAAAGATTCAGAACTTAACAACAATGATTCATGGCTCAGTCCAAAGCCCACCAAGATCAATGCAAATCTTTCCATTCACTTCAATGGGTTCCAGATCAGGCACATTTTGAGTGGATTTTGTATCTGCTAAGGCCTTTTGATTGACATAAGTAATAGTATCAAATTAATATCTGATCTGGAGTGTCAAAGGGACCGTATATCCTGTTTTTGCAGGGTATAACTCAGTTTAAGAGGGCTTTGCCAACACTAACTTCAATAATCTTACTATCTTGTGTTCTTGGCAATCTCTTGGACCTCGCTCTTGCTTTTGAGAAGTTTGTTATTGCTCTACTCAAATAATTTTTTGTGGACATTATATATTTAGACTGCACATTTTGAACTGCTTGATTTAATTCTAGACTAAAACACTTTCTAACCAACAGCCATTTCCTCTGAACTGGAACACCAAAGTCCTTTAACTATATAGCAATTTGGAATTATTAAAAACAACCTGTAATTAGAGCAATTTAGGATTGGGACTTGCTTGATATGGAGAAAGAGAAAGAATTAGACTTTCGGTACAATTCAGGCTTTTGAGATGGTAATTTAGCAGCTGGAGTTTCCTTGAAACATGAACCTCCACAAGCAATTTCTTCAGTGATCTATAATTTTAAATGAGCACAAACCACTTTTTTCTTTTTTAAAGGGCAAGTCACTCTAAACTCCTTCGAAGCAGGACCATAAAGCAGCATCAATCTGCCCCATCAACTTGATTTAACTTCTTTTGGTGATAAATAAAATTAGAATGAACATTTCACTTCTCTCTCTCTCTCAGGTGGAAAGTAAATTTCTCTCTTTCTCCTGCAGGCATTCAGATGAAACTTTAAGTATACACAAGAATACCTTAGACGCAATGTCTAAAAGTTCAGAGAGCATGGAATGGACTACTAGAGGAATGCATGACTGACTCAAGTTGAAACATCTTACGAAAAATCTATGCACCCTTTTTCTCTGTGATCACTGCACATTTTCCCTCATTAACAGTTGCCTTGGGCCTTGACCCATCATCACTAGCAAACATGTGGGATGGAATTGTGCCTTTAAGGCAGTTTTCCCACACTTTTGAAAGCTGACTCCCCCACTTCAAGAAAATGAAGCCCCCCCTTTTGGCGTCATCATATGTGGTTAAAAGACCACCAAAAACAAGCTGTAGGTCCTGATAATATGATCCTTCCTCTTTATCTACATACACTGATGATCAGTGAATTAGTTAACGTTGACAATTTAAGAATTATCGGAGGCATCTGAATTTGTGATAAATTGAAATGAATGGAGCAGGTCGCACCTCAGAACGTATTATTTTGGTCTCTCTGCAAACTCAAGCAAACACTGAGGCATCAGTTACATTCAGGTCACACTTAAAAGGTTTTCTTCACAGTTAGAAATGTAGGTGAGGAAAAAATGCACTGAAATTCTACAGTACAGCAGGCCTCAACAAATCCTAGGCGCCAGGTTGCCATAAGGCCTGGGAATTTGCCCGTGGCACGTAAGACCATCAGTGCAAAGGCCCCCCTCACTGGGCTCCCACTGCTGAAAAGCTGCCACCACGGCTCCCCTTCCCCTGCTGCCGAAAAAAGCTGCTGCTGGCAGCTCTTTCAGCAGCGCAGAGAGAAGAGGGCGAGAAAGCTGTGCTTTCCCTCTCCAGCACCACCTTCTCTCTCCCCTGCCCCATATAGCGCTGCCGAAATAGTGGCAGGGGGCTCCTTCTCTGCCAGATACCTAGAGGTGCCCAAGTTTTGGGGCTGGCCCCTAGGTTCCGGCCGCTTCGTCGAGGCCTGCAGTAAGCTAAAGAAACAAGGAGTCCTGTGGCATTTTAAAGACTAACAAATTTATTTATCGCATGAGCTTTCGTGGGAGAAAATTCAACTTCCTATCACAGTACACCTGTGATGCTCACCCATATTTCACAATCCCAGCTAGTCCTTCCCAGGGCCCAGCCCCATAACTTGGGGGGGAGGGGGACAGACCAAAAACCTTTAAGGCACAGAGCTTCAGAAGGGTGACACAGAGCAACATCAACAGAGGCAAGCCATGCTCTGCTCTCTCAGGCTGGCATGCTGAGAGCTTTCTTAGGCTGTCCTATATTTCAAAGGGACAGGGAAGAAAACCTGAAAGACACCCAGGGTACCCCACTTCCTGGCCTCTTCATCATGGAAGTCTGAGGTGCTAGCTAAATAATGTAATGCAGTAAAAGACCCTGGGCCAGGCCATGGCAGAGAGAAAGCTTCCCATCCCTTCTAGCACTTATCGGTTTCCTATTGATTACAACGGGAAACATGCAAGTTCCTGTTCCCACCCTCTAGGAGAGCAGCAAATAGCTACATTTTTCACGACACTCCAGAACGGAGGTGCTGACAATGCACCATGCACCAGCTGATTGCACTGCTTCAGCTTGCAGACCACTATTAAGACACTGATATTGCCCTGAAGTCTGATCCAGGTGAAGGGATAGTCTTTTAAAAATAAACACATTCATTTTCCTGCATGAAATGCAGTTGCCTTCGGAAGGGCTTTCCAGGTGAATTAGCTTACTTGTAAGATTTTGATGGAGTGAAGCTGAGATAGTGGTGAATAGAATAATGAAATAGTACTTCATGCTTCATTTTAAAAAGTAATGACAAATCCCCTTCATGTTATTATGACAGGGAAATACCACAGTGCCCTGGAGACCACGGGAAAAAATATTCAGTTTATTACAATATTGAGTGAAGATAATCTGAAATGCAAACGCATGAGGGATGGAAGCAGAATAAAGAAAGAGACTTAGTGGTGGGTAAAGCAACAGGAATAAATAAAGGAGTTTCTAAGGTGATATCGCTGCAGAAGAGGCCAAGATAATTTCAGCTACAAAAGAAATGGACTCTCAAATGGCATGAACCGAGTTTGCGTGGACTAAAATAATTGATTAGGGGCCTTCACAGCTTCCAGTGAAGTTAAAACATTGTCACAGCAGCAAACCACTATCTAAGATGAGGGATAGTATCCATATGGGACACTTGGAAGTTTAATTTGATTGGATACGCTTAATGGAACAAGATGGCCACCCATCTAGAACACTTTTTTTCTTGAGAGCACTTGATACATTGGCAGTTTGGTACTCGTCTTAGGGACAACATTACCGCATAACGCTGGCATCATTCGCACAACCAGCCCACTAGGATTACCATCACACAGGGGGGCCTTTTCCAGATCTTGAAGAAGGTTCTGATGGTATCAAACATGAACAGGGAAAAGCATGTATGCCTGTGCCCAGAGCAACCCCTAAACCTCCTAGCACATCAGTTCCACCCTCATTTATTTCCCCTCCCCTCTTTCCCTTCTCTCTGCTCACTATCTCAGACTTTTATTTAGCCAAGGACAAGAGACATAACTCTGCCGATCTTTGTTATCTGTTTGGGATGCTAAAAATCCTTGCCTCCCACCAAATAGCAAAATAAGAGCTACCTAGCCAAATATTTTCCAGAGCCAGGGAAGCAAAGGCAGGGTTCAGAATCCAGGGTTACTGGTGTCACAGGCAGTGTACTGTTCCCGTAGTCGTTAAACAACTAAACTGCAACCCATAGACAAATGCTGCCTTTCCTGATCTTTGGCGGTTTTTTCGTCTCCCTACTTCTTTGAAGAAGTTTAGCCTGGCCTACATTAAAGTTTTTGCTTTGTCAGATTTTAAAAACAAGACAGGACTCAAGACTGAGCCATTCTCCCCCCAAAAAGGCCATTTAAGAGCAAAATAGAATAGAGAGAGAAGGGGAGTTTCTTGCAACAAAGACTTCCTTGTTTGATTAGGTTTTCTGAGTTTCAGAATACTTAAAAAATTTTTATTCCTTTTTTACTTTGTGTTGAATGTTAAAAGTAGTTTCTTGTTGATGTAAAACAAAACCAAGTCCCTGGAAACTGAACCCATCCCCCAGTCAGGTTACTGATGATGAGCTAGCACGAAGGAAAGCAAAAAATAGGGTCGCTTACTATATCGTCCCTTAATATAAGATGTGGCCTCCATTAGCATAGCTACTGAGTACCTCAGCATATTTAATATTCTCACTCTCTCAACATTTATGAATTAAGAAAGTGCTATTGTCCCTCCTCCGACAAACTGAGTTACTTACTCAAGATTACACAGGCAATCCGTGGCAAAGCATGGAACTGAACCTGAGTCTCCTAACACCCAGGCCAACATCTAAACCACTGGACCATCCTTTCTTTCAATAACATTTTAAAACTGCCTATCTGATCCTCATAATAACCTTCAAATATCTGAAGGATTGAAATATATTGGGTTGATACAGAGTAATTTCTGGTAACTAGAAATAACAGGATAAAAATAAGAAAGGGAAAGAATCAGAGTAAAAGTCATAGAAATATATCAGAGAGTGGAACAGTCTCTCGAGGAAGGGGGAAAAGGTAATGGACTTATTTGTAAGAATCAAACATTTTTTTCTAGATCAAGACTTTAATGAGAGACTTCAGAGTTAGAATTCATATGCAAATTCAACACCATCAGCTCTGGGGTCTGAATAAGGACTTGAACTGGCTTTCCCACTACAAACATTAGACTTTAAAAAATGCCCCAGGACTCTTTGTTTATCTTGGTCACCTAGAACTTTTAAGACTGGATCCGATCCAGTCAGAGGTTAAAGTAAGGGGGAACGCACCGGAACACAGTTCAGCGGCCCACAAATTTGAGGAGCCAGAGTTCCAGGGCCCCTAAAAATACAAAAATCCAGCGGAACGCATGTTCTGCCCTGCACTGGCTGCTGGAAGATCCTACGCTCCACCATTGTTAATCACAATACTTATTTTTATGCAGTGTTTGCTAGTTTGTGATAATAATTGCTATAGACAAACACCATATAAAATTATAAATATTTTTATGGAGTGATAACCGATGCATGTGGTACTGAGAAGTGGTTGCAAATGGCTACCTGGGCTGGGGCCCACACATGCATGAAGGGGGCCCAGACAATACGGAAAGGGGGCCTGGAGATTAGGAGGGTTCCAGGCCCATCGAATTATACTTTAACCACTGGATCCAGTGCAGGAAGTGTCCTTCAGAGAACAGTTTTGCACTTACTGGGAAATGGACTCGATAATCTTTTTCATCTCCGACTTCCACAAGCCTATTAATTAAGCCTCAGAATTTCCCTGGTAGGTAAGGATATTGTACAGGGATCACTTCCCTCCACACACAAACTGAACTCAGGAAGACAGTAAGTGTTGAACAGCATATAACCCCACTCCAGAAAGTGAAGAATACTGTATCCCACCCTGAGTAACTTCAGAAGGTAAAATGCAGCAACCTATAGTGCAATTTTTACCTAGCCACCCAAATCAACACCACCATTTCTCTTTGGAAGGAAACCATGGAACTCTGTGCAGGCTTTGCAAGATTAAAATTCTAATCCCACTTCTAGCCACGCCTCCATTTAGTGTGAAGTTGTTCTGTGAATAAAGTTTCTTTATTATGGATTATTTATCATCATGGACATGGACTTACGCAGATGGATCAGGATGTGGCCCTGTAAGAAGAGACAGCCTAGGATAAATATAAGCCCAAAGAAACACTGCGTGCTTGCTTCTTCTACACGGCACTCATGCATATTCCTTCTTCAAGGGGGAACATAAATCAATACAGTCAATTTTTTATCCTTAAGAGTTAACAAAACCAGATGAAAACCAGCTGCCTTCCAATTCGCCTCTGTTTCAAATAAATTATTCCCACATTTATCGGTATTTCATCTGTTATTTTTTGGCATCAGCATTTTCCACACCACTTAAAAGCAGGAAAAAACCCAATACCCCACCCCCAAAAATCCTCGTGTCAGATTTCTCAGTAGGACTCTTTACTTCACAAAATTATTCATTGTATTTAATGACTACAAGAAAGAAAAACATAACACTGTGAAGGAAGGTCATGTTCTTACTTCAGACTATAATGAATGATGCTAATGCATGATCTTTTGGAAGGAACAGAAAGAAGGTAGAAAGCTCTTTATTTTCTAGTTCTTCAGTAATGACCCTGAAAAATAACATTGACCGAGGTCAACCCATTTTTAAAGACAAATGATGATAAAATATGTCTTCAAAAGAGAGTTAATATCTTTCAACCCAGTGACAGCATCAAGGATCTTGATATTCAATACTCGAGTCAGAAGAATTGAATGGTGAAGGAACTTGATAAAAGGATACAAAGCAATAAGATCAAATTCTGCCTGGGTGGGTAGTAACTGAAAATTACCACCTCAGAGAGCTTTTGGATGGTTTATGGCAAAGAAGCCCCAAGCACATTGTTTCATTCCAGGGGAAAAACCCCATAGCTCAAAATTAGCATCCTTGCCAGCTCTTCAGGACAGAGCTTTTTCATTTTTCAAGTTCCAAAGGGGTAGCCGTGTTAGCCTAGGTCAGCAAAATTTGTGTTCCCCATCTTCAAAGCGTCTGACGAAGTGGGATTTTCTCCCACGAAAGCTCATGCGATAAATAAGTTTGTTAGTCTTTAAAAGTGCCACAGGACTCCTTGTTTAATTTTGAAAGTGTTTTAACCTACAAAATACAGAGCGATGGTCCTGTGGTTTAGGCTCTAGACTTGAACTCTGGAGATGTGAAGTCAGACAGCACCTCTGACCCTACCTGACTTCTTATGTGAATCTGGGCATGTCACTTAACCAACATGTACTAGTTCTCCGGCTCCTTGTCAGTTTTGTCTATATTGAATGTACCCTTTTAGCATCAGATTCTATCTATCTCTTACTATGTCTTTGTAGTGTGCTTAGCTCATTGGGGCCCTATTTTCAGTTAGGGGTCTCTAGGTGCTATCTTAACAGATAATTCTAGAGGAGCCAAAGGGATTTCGGTGCCCAAATCCCACTGGTAATTCTCCTGGTTATTGAAAGTTAAGCTCCCTCAGAGTCCTAAGTCTGGATATCCTCCCTAGCAGACATGTTTTAGTTCAACTACAAATTGTTGGGCTACAGCGTGAAATTCTATGGTCCCTGTTATGCAGGACATAAGACTAAATCATAGCGCTCCCTTCTGGCCTTAGAACACTGTGACAAAGTGATGATGGTGTAGTCAGTCAGTTAATATGGTGTTTTCTGATACTTCTTCACACACTTTTGCAGGCACAGAATGCCACAGAAGTCAGTGGTGCTCTACCCAGGTGACAAGTGGATCTAGTCTAAAACCCTCCGATTTCCTTGGAAAATTAAAAACAAAACATTTTTTTATTTTGTTGAAGTTTGCCACAAAAGTTTTCAGATGTTTTGGCTGAAAAATTTCAGGACAAAAAAAATAAAAGTCTGACAGAAAGCAGATACTTCACATCAAAAAACATAGGTAGTCAAGAACCCAATATTCCATCAAAAAATGTCAACCAACCCTGGTGATGAGATCTAGGGGTATGCCTCAGGGCCTAAGATAGAAGGTGGTTGAGGGGGCTCACGCCAATTTTGGCAGCTGCAGTCACAGGCTTTGATGCTCTATAGTACTAGCAGGTGACATATCATGATGACAGGAAGAAGCAGGGGCATGATTAATAAACGTATCTTGCAGGAGTCCATGTCCCCAAGCAAAAATCTTTGCCTGCCACCTAATGTTTATGTTTTAGAGGTGGGAGAAGGAGCTTGGCCAGAAAAGCCTTTTGCTGCTCTCTATTCCTGCTCCAGAAAATGGTAGCTAGAAGAATAATTTTGCATAAGATCTCCCACAGACTTACCCGATTTACCCCTTCAGAGGGGATGAGCAAGCTTGCTAATGACAACGAGACCACTCTTCATCTCTTGTCAAAGGGGAATGGAGAGGAGCTGGCAGGAGACATAGATCATCCTGGAGAGCAGTGGTTTTTAAACTCAGGGTTGGAATCCAGTACTGGGTCACAGACCCTCAGGCACTGGGTCGCAGTACTCCCTGCTATCATCCCCAAAAGATTGGAATGCATTGCTCAAAGATATAATTGCTGGGTTGCGGGCATATATTATTTTTTTTCAACTGGGTTCCGAGAAAAAAAGTTTGAAAACCGCTGTTGTAGAGCAATGGTTTTCAACCACTGTGTCACCACACAGTGGTAAGTGTGTCGCGGAGAGCTGAGGAGATAGCTGGATTTGGCCTGTGGGGAGTGAGCGGGTATGTCCTGTCGGGTTGTGATATGCCTCCAAGTATGTTGCGACCTGCAAAAGGTTGAGAACCACTTATCTAGAGGAGGGATTGATAGGGGACTCCTTATTAGACATATCTATGCAAAGGCAGGAGTGGGGGAATGGAACAAGGGTTCTACTTGCCCAGTCACCGAGAGAAAGATTTTCAGGAATAAAGTACCCGTTTTCTTAGTCTTCACTAAATAAAGTTTCACAAATAACTTCAGTCATTTTTCTCTCTCAGGTTTCCTCAATTTGGTTTTTGGTTTTTTTTTAAATGTATATTGAAAATTTTTGGTTTAATAATTTTAGGGGTATTATTCTTATCAGTTTCCCCTCTTTTGCTACTAAAAAGGGATTGGGGGAGGAATCCCTAATTTTCTCTTTAAAAAACAAAAAAAATTAAAATAGTTTGCAAAAAAAAGTTTTGATTTCAAAAAACTTTCAGCCAGTGCAACTGGCATCAGCATTGTAAAGGGCAGGCAAAGAGATTTTATGTCTGTTCATGACCATCTTTCTTGAGAGGCCATTTTAAAATATATGCATTTCCTAAATCAGTTCGAACTGAAATAAAGATGAGATATTTAAACCCATTCTTTTAAAAATGAACTCCTGTGAAGACATTGCACATCCCAAAACATGACTTTTTCTTCCCTCTGCTCTCAAACACCTATAAGGAGCATTTTTTATCAGACAACAGCTGTTGCGTGAAAATATTACATTTTAATTCTTTGGTAAAACACAGAAGGGAGAGTTTGGGGGTAGGGTAGTGGCTCCTCTGAAGTTAACAGCAAAGGTTCCTTAACTTTAATAAAGCCTAGAACTTCCCCGTAGGCATTTTTAGTGCACTAACCCTGTCCTGCAGGAGGATAGCTTCAGAGATCTAATAAAGATTACTCACTTCAAGCTATTTTTGATCCTAGATGACAAAGGGATAGGGGTCAAATTCATAACAGGTGTGACACCGGGACTTCAGGCTGCTACTAATGATTTGGTAAGAAAGGTCATGAAAACACGAGTTAAAGCAGCAAAGGAGCCAATCACGCTTATTAACAAACTCTAGCCTGTATTATAATGGGGAGTTTCTAACCGTGACAAATTCCATGCAAATCTGTATGATCCCCCAGTCTTTTTAAGCACTGCAATTTAAGTTAGTCCTTTTGGCTATGTCTACACTAGAAAAGTTAAGTCGACTTTTGTTAAGTCGACTTTAATAAGGTCGACTTTAAGTCGACTTAAAATCGACCTTATTAAAGTCGACTTAACAAGTGCAACACTTTAAGTCGACTTAGTCCACTTTGTAAAGTCGACCTAACTGCCCTTAGATCGACTTAACAAAGTGGACTTATGCGTGCACACTGGACTTAGGTCGACCTAAGGAAGGGTTAGGTCGACGTAAGGAGGCTTAAGTCAACCTAATGAGGGGTAGTTATTAAGTTGACTTAAGCTTTCATTAAGTCGACTTAAGGAATTTCTCAAGTCGACTTAATAAAAGCCTAGTGTGGACGTGGCTTAATATAAGTCGACTTAAGCCTCCTTAAGTCGACTTAAATTGCCAGTGTAGACATAGCCTAATTAAAGAGGAAGTGGGCATTGTTTTTACACATGCCCGACCCTCCATTATTAAACTGATCTCCCTTTTTATTAGGTTGCTCATTCAGCCTGTTATAATACGTGTAAGTGGATCCAAAATAGCTAGAGTCTTCCTAGTCATTCTTAATCATACAATTTAGACAGTCAATTGACTGGTATGCTTTTCACCTTAAAATAGTCAGGATGCAAGTTATAACTTACGTTTTTATGATTATTTAGAGCCTACTTCAGAATCTAGAGAGGAAATCTGCAGTAATGCAGTTTTTGACATGAAAAAACCCCATAGTGTTTGTAACCTGAAACAACTAAGTGCTAAGGAAGGGCCTTCTCCCAGGGATATCAATGGAAACATCACCCGGCCCTTTATATGAAGAAAAGGAAGCCACTGGTAGATTTTCCATCAAACTCGCTGGGATTAGAGGCAAATTGAAGTGGAAAGGCAGAAAGATACAATCACATTCAGGGATTTTACAATGAGTTTTCACTTTCATCTGATGAAAAGATGCAACTAACGAGAAGTAATTATTGAAAAGAAGCAAAATAAGGACCCCTTCTTGAATCAAGCTCCAAATTTTCATATATACACCACCTCTCTCTCCCTCCCTCCCCTTCTGTGTATAGAGTGTGACATGGTATCTATATACCTAAATGACAGTGGTATATATGCACGGCGGGGACGCAGCTGCGCGCGCAGCAGCTGAATCCACGTCCTGCTCCGGCCGGGCTGGGGAGATTCAAATCTCCCGCTCTGAGCATGCTCAGAGAGAGCGTGCTCAGGGCGGGGGCAGCCTGGCCCAGAAGCGGCTCTGCCGGCTCTTGCGGCAGCTCCGAGCCTCCGGCCAGGTAAGGGGGCTGGAGGGAGGCCTGGAGAGGGGTGGGAGGGACAAGGAGAGTGGCCGGGTTAGAGGGGTGGG
>ML685777.1:9610287-9650980 GCA_007922175.1 Pelusios castaneus
AGCAATCTTTAAGGCAGGGTGTATTACTAAGCAGGCTAAGTATAAAACATTTTTTTCAATGAGAAGTCCACTCATTCCGGAACTTTCCTTTTTGTTTTGCCTTCCATTGCTAAAAATTAATCTTCCCCATCTACATCAGATGTGCTCCTTCCTCTCACACGGGATTCCAAGGTTAGAGGTACAGAGAGTTGCACAAGTTTCTTTGTAATCCAGACAGTTTGGTATCAACTCCAGATGTACCACAAACTCTGTAGTGGCAGGTCTCTACATATCAGCGCTCCCATCGTTTTTTTTCCTTTAGGAGTTTATTTATAAGAAGAGGCAACTCTGCCCTGCAATACTGTGTTTATTGCATTTGGGTGCTGTCAATTGTAGAGTTAATGGATATAATGGTTGTGTACTTGCACTAGATACAATTCCCAAATTAACCCATCAGAGAAGAGCAGCAAGAGTTAGCTATAGATCCCTACAGCATTTACAACTCGCTGATGAAACATGAGCTGTAATCACTCTCCTCCCACATATCTAAATGGAGATGAGTCACAGTGTGTTACCGAGAAAAACTAACAAGGGCTATGTCTACACTTGCTAAAATTAGTTCGAATTAGGTAGTTCGAACTAACTAATTCGAACTAATTTTAGTTAGTTCGAATTAGCGATCCCCATTCATTTCAATGGCCGGTTAGTTTGAACTAAGAAATTAGTTCGAATTAACATGACCACATTGGCTAATTTGAACTAGTTAGTTCAAATTAAAGCCTCACTTCTAAAGCCCTTTTCGAACTTATTAGTTTGACTTAAGGAAGCCCTTAATTCGAACTAACTGAAGCCTAGGATAGCCATGGCTTTAGTTAGTTTGAATTAAGCCTCCTTAATTCGAACTAACTTGCCAGTGTAGACATAGCCAAAGAGTCTGGTGGCACTTCTAAAGACTAACCAATTTATTTATTGCATGAGCTTTTAGGGGAGAAAAATCCCACTTTTCTCCCACTAAAGCTCATGAGATAAATAAATGTGTTAGTCTTTAGAAGTGCCACCAGACTCCTTGTTCCTTTTGCTTAACTAGACTAACATGGCTACCCCTCTGGAACTTGTGTTATCAAACTACCTAAGGGTTTTTTTATATGGCTGCCCAATGCCACAGTATCTGAGCAGCATCCATGTAAATAGCGAAGTCCCTAGCTGATTTCATGGAGCCTTTGGCACTTTTCTGGGGTAGATTTTATTAATTTACTTTTGAGATTGATTTGTTTCAAAGTTTGGGGCTTTTTCAGCTGGTTTGGATTTTTTTGTGTTCTAGGGCATGTCACACAGACTCTTAAAGAACACAGGAAGGATGGGGGTAAACACCACACAGATGATGATGATGCAGAAAAGACTGAAGTCCGCATTGCTGTTAGTCTTTAAAAGTGCCACGGGATTGTTAGTTTCCCACAGCATTCTTGTCGGCAAGTTAAGGAAGTATGGGTTGGACGAGTGGACCGTAAGGCGGATAGAAAACTGGCTAGATCGTCAGGCTCAGCGGGTAGGAATCAATGGCTCGATGTCTAGTTGGCAACCGGTAATGAGTGGAGTGCCCCAGGGGTCGGTCCTGGGTCTGGTTCTGTTCAACATCTTCATTAATGATCTGGCTGAGGGGAACAATTGCATGCTCAGTAAGTTTGCGGATGACACCAAGCTGGGGGAAACGGTAGACATGCTGGAGGGCAGGGACAGGATTCAGGGAGACAGACAAATTGGAGCATTGGACCAAAAGAAATCTCATGAGGTTCAACAAGAGAAAGTGCAAAGTCCTGCGATTAGGATGGAAAAATCCCATGTACTGCTACAGGCTGGGGACCGATCGGCTAAGTAGCAGCACTGTAGAAAAGGGCCTGGGGGTTATAGTGGACGGTAAGCTGGATATGAGTCAACAGTGTGCCCTTGTTGCCAAAAAGGTCAATGGCATATTGGACTGCATCAGCAGGAGCATTGCCAGCAGAATGAGGGATCTGATTATTCCCCTCTATTCGGCACTGGTGAGGCCGCCTCTGGAATACTGTGTCCACTTTTGGGCTCCCCACTACAGAAAGGATGTGGACAAATTAGAAAGAGTGCAGCAGAGGGCAATGAAAATGATTAAGGGCTGGGGTACATGATGTATGAGAAAAGACTGAAGAAATTAGGCTTATTTAGTCTGCAGAAGAGAAGAGTGAGGGGAGATTTGATAGCAACCTTCAACTACTTGAAGGGGTGCTCCAAAGAGGAGGGAGCTAGGCTGTTCTCAGTAGTAACAAAGGACAGAACAAGGAGCAATGGTTTCAAGTTACAGCTGGGGAGGTCAAGGTTGGAGATTAGGAAAAACTTTCTCACTAGGAGAGTGGTGAAGCATTGGAATGGGTTACCTCAGGAGGTGGTGGAATCTCTTTCTTTAGAGATATTTAAGGCCCGGTTATACAATATCCTGGCTGGGATGATTTAGTGGGAACGGTCCTGCTTTTAGCAGGGGGTTGGACTAGATGACCTCATGAGGTCCCTTCCAACCCTATGATTAGCTGGCCAAATGCTCCTTCTCTACCTCAGATATCATTAGAACATCCATATCAGGTTTACTCTGGCTGAGAACAGAGGGATGCTGTAAGGTGGGGAGTGTAGGGAGGAGAAGAGAGAAATACCTGCCATTTTTTTAGTATTACATTATTTCTGAGTTTCAGTTTGACTGTGAAAGAGCTCAAGATGTGGTGGTCCAAAGATAAGAAGGTAGTTAGTTTTTTACAAGGAAATAGGACGGGCTTTAACAAATTTCAGCAAACTAGCTCCTTTTCCTGATATAAATATAAACTACTGTTTGTTGGGGAAAGGGGATTTGCACTTATATAGTACCTTTCAACTGCTGTTGCAAGCTGTAACATTTAAACTCTCACATTCTCAGAGGCAGGCAAATACTTTATGCCCATTTTAGATTAAACTGGTTTTCCAAGGAACAGAGGGCTCAAGTGATTTGTCTAAGGTCATGCAACAAGACAGTGGCAGATGCAAAATGAGAAGCGTGTCCTGACTCCCAGTCACCCTAAACTAACCACTAAAAGCCTCACCCTGCAAAGTCTTGCACACGCATGGATTACTCACATGCACAGAGAATTTGATTGTGCTTCTGTGGCAGTCAATTGCAGAATTCCCATTGACCTCTTTGGTGTAGGGTGATATTAACAATAAGTTGTCTGCAGTGTTGTAACCGTGATGATCCCAGGATACAAGAGACAGAATATGGGTGAGGAACTAGCTTTTATTGGACCAACTTCTGAGCTACCCACAGCTCAAAAGCTTGTCTCTTCCATCAGCAGTCTGCTGACACTGGTCCACTAAAAGATAGCACATCACCTGCCTTGTCTCACTAAAAATAAGCACATGCTCAAGAGTTTGTAGAATTAGGGCTTCCTGACATAGCACTTCTTTGGTGGAGAAATATCATATAAACACACTCACTTGTATCCAGCACAGAAGAGGAAATTTTCAGAACTATTTTAAGTTACCAAGGACCCTAAGTATCGCTGACTTGCAATGGGACTTAGGCACTTCTGGAAAAAATTTCTCCACAAAGACAGATCAAGAACAGAACAAACATACCTCTTTCCCAGTTTCTTCTTTTCCATAATAAGATGGGGGAGGTGCAGGAGGATTTGACGTTTCTGAGAGTTATGAAGACCAATACAAACGGCAGACACTTTCTTTTCATCCCCATTTTCTCAAATGACGAACTCGTCATCCATCACACCAGGCCATTCCCATCAACCATTGCTTCTTCACAACAGGTTTCACAACAGCCAGAGCATGAACATCACAGTTGTGCCAGGAATTGAAGAGGTGGCTCATAATTACACCTACACAGGGCCAGCTGGTATAGATCCTCTAATTTCTTGCCACAGCACACTGCATGTGAGCACAAACAGGAGGAGAATTGCCAGGTGTACCCAAAGTGCTTAATGCCAGCTCCCCTTCTTTCTTGCCTTGTACAGGGGTTTCACGGGCAGGCCTATATGAATGGCTGGTTGGGAGAAGGCCTTTGCTAAGGCCAGGTTCTAGACCTACAAAGAAGGATAGGGTTGAAGCCAAATTTGGAGAGCTTCATGTTATGCTTTATCTGTTAGTCAATTTTGTTTCTTGTTATAAACATCACTTAAAGGGATCTTGCCACCTGCAGCTGTGTTTATTTTCTAATTCCTTATTGACATACTGTGAATGGGATTAAAACACCTACCCTGATAATTACATGTAAAGGAACTACTCTGAGCAAAGCCATCAAGTCACTGGAGATTCTAACCAAAGGCGGATATTTCTGAAGCTCCATTTTGACCTCAAATTGAGATGTATGCTATCCTTTAAAATTAAGAAGTTGTGCTTACATTTCTGAGGGCGGTTTTGGGCCATGTGCCTTTATTCTCATACCAATAAATTTGCTCCCTTTGCATTCTTGCCCACAACTCTGAGAATTAAGTATGGAATGTTAGCCTTAATTTGGATTTCCCGGTCGTAAATGGATCAAGCCCAAATCCTTTTTTTTTTTTCCCCTTTCAACAGCTATTGCATTAAGTACTGAACATAACATTCAACACCATTCTTTCTGCTTCCATGGAGGATATTAGCCTCTCACTTTATCACAGGGTTTTCCCACCGGTTGGAATGACCATCTTCAGCTAACGATCCATGCTCATTCTGCAGTATAGGTTTCCATGCCCTTTAAGTGGCTGTGAGTCCTCAAAACACATTTCAATGAGCAAGACTGATTTGGGATAGATTTCCCCTCAAGAGCCTTTTCATTAAAGGATTCTAATGTTCCTTTCCATAGGGTTTAAATTCTCTGCGAGTTGTCATTAGTTACTGCAAGGAATCAATAGGCCAGACACACTTCTGATGCAACTCTATTGAAGTCAATAGAGATGCACCAAGAATGAAGTTGTTTTAAAGCCCAGGCAAGCGGGTTGATTTGCTCCTTTTCTTTCTGATGTATGTTGCTTCCCATTTTTAATACCTTTCCATTGGCAAAGATGTTGCAGACGCAATAGCACATACTGCCATGTCTTGAGAGAGATGGAAACCTGTAGGTCTTGGGCTAGAAGGGAATGGGGGCTTTATTAATATAGTCTCTGAGGAATGAGGGTTTTCAGAGAGAGAGAGCTGAGCTGGCACATACAGCAGAAGAATCTGGTGCCAGCCCCTTGGACAGAGGGGAGATATTGCAATAGGAACCACATTTGCTGTAAGAAACCTCAACCTCAGACATTGTTAGTATTGAGGTCTT
Organism: Pelusios castaneus; assembly: GCA_007922175.1. NCBI lineage: Eukaryota > Metazoa > Chordata > Testudines > Pelomedusidae > Pelusios > Pelusios castaneus. Next base: position 9,615,566 of record ML685777.1, read on the forward strand.
TCTAATCTCTCACAGATTTATAGCACTAGCTGGCCCAGAACCACCATAGTCTCAGAGCTTCCTCACTGCAAAACCTGCTATTAGAGCTTCAAGTTGTGGCCAATGCATTTCTTTCTATAGCCATCCCTCCTGTCTCTTGCCTCCACTAAAAACACACTGCGTTAAGAATTAGTCAGACACAGACAATCTTCTGTCCTTTTTAAAGTATGGAGATCTAATCTTTCAAAGTAGGGCACCTGTGAATTGACAGAGAACCCCTTTCCTTCACACTCCTGCTCCAAACCCCTTAGTCTCCATTGACCTATAACACAGAGATTAATGCCAGACTGGACATCACTATTTGATAGAGACAGCGGAAGCAGTTTTAGGAAGAGAAATGGTTCAATTAAAGCCCAACACCTGTTAGCAGTTCCCTCGAAGAGGAGATTTTACATCCTCTCTCTTCATGGGCTTGTCATCATGTCCCTTTAGGGTTTAAATAGATCAAACTATTAAAGGGAATATAAGAAAACTCAGTATCCCACAGCATCCCCTTGAGATGCAGAGCGGCATTGCAGCAGTTCTGTCTCAGTTTCCCTTTGATCTTCTGCCCCTCTGCCCAGCTGCCAATCCCATCTGGGTTGATTCAGTGAGTGAGACCTCTGGCTAAGGCCTCGTGTACACTTAAAAGATTGCAATGACGCCACTGCACTGCTATAGGGCTTTAGTGGAGATGCTATCTATGCCAACGGTGGGCAGGGCCAGTCCAAGGGTTTTTGGCGTCCTAGGTGAACTATGGTTTGGTGCCCCCTCCCCGATATGTTATAAGAGATAACATATGTAAAAAATTCTCTTCCATCTAATTTGGTGTCCCTTAAAGCCTGGCACCCTAGGTGACCGCCTAGTTCACCTATACGGTTGGGCCGGTCCTGACCGTAGGTATTGCACCCTCCTTCCCCAGAGGTGGTAGTTATGTGGACAGAAGACGCCCTCCCACTGACATAGCACTGTCTACGGTGGGAGCTGGTCAGTATAACTGTTGCTCAGCCGTGGATTTTCCATGCCCCTGAACGGTGTATTATCTTTACATAAATTGCTAATGTGGACCAAGCCTGCCTCAGTTAGCCCCACTCCTTCCACGGTACCAATGTCCAGAGGCCTTACCCTAAAGCCTGTCAATATTTCTTCCATTCCTGTATTGAGGAACACTGTATGCCTTCATCTCCTCTACAACTGTCTCACTAGGGTAAGTAAAGAATCCCCTTTGCCTGCCCGTTAGCTCCAGGAGTCCATAATAGCGCCAGGCACACCCTGGCCCTAACACTGGACCTATGCTCACTTGAACTCCTTCACGAGGACCTCCCCACAAGAGACATAGCATCTGCATCTGTTATCACTCAGGCAATTCCTTGCTTTCTCCTGCGGTTCATCCTCAGCCAATCCTCTACAAAGAGCACTAGCCCTTATAAAGGAGCAGTTGGCCCACACTCCTCCCCATCCCCAGTCATTCCCCTGCTGCTGGTCTTTCTTCTATTGAAGAAGGAGTTCAGGTATGTCAGGGAGCGACTAACTGCATAGGGCTGGCATGCCCCAGACCTCCTGGGCCTTAAACAGGTAGGCTGCCTTTTCACAGACAGGTCAGCACTTCTTTTCGTTTCAGGACAGACCTTGAAGCGAATGCCACGTTCTCCTATGGTGAGAGAATGAAGGAGGACAACAAAAGACGAGTTGTTTTCAGTACCGTTATAGTCATGTTCTTCAACCTCAACTTCTTCAGCTCTTCTTCAACTTGTCTCTTCCACAAACAGAAACTGATCCAATAAAAGCTATCACCCATCTAGTCTCTCACATGGAAGAAGAGCTCCTTCGAGTTGCTGTATCCCAAAGCATGGCCGGAGGCATTGTAGGCAGCGGTTGACATAATTTTTCAGATCAGGTTCTCCAATGAGTACCAGCAGAAATTGTTTGGTATTCAACTATCAGACATCGCATTTGCGCCCCCTCATGCCGCCCCCCGGGGCAGGAGGAGTTCCGACCTCATCCCCCACTTGCCCTGGGGAGGAGGGTCTGTACCTGCAGGGGGGGGTGTGAGGTTGGGAGGACACAAATCACCCCCACACTTCCCCTCACCTGCAGTTACCCAGTGTGCGGCAGCTGCTGGTCCCCTGTAGCCTGGCTCTGGCTGGGACAGGGCAGCCTCAGCATTACGATCCCCACCCCCTGCCTGGGCATCACTCGGCATCTCTCTTATAGTGGCTCTGGGCTGGGTATCAGGCAGAGGGCAGGGTGGAGGAGCCTGGGGCTGTGCAGGGTATGCTGGTACTCATGTGAACTTTGGGGGGAAGTTTTCAGGATGCTTTTTGAAACGTTAGGTGCTCATGAGTACCACTTATGTTAATCCCTGATTATAAGCATCCATCCATGCACTATAGGGTGACATGGGAAGTTTCTCACCCCTATTTTTTTTTTTTTAAGATTCTGTGACTTAGACTTGATCAGGATGGAGAACCTATAGTGGAGAGCAAAACAAACAAGGAGTCTTGTGGCACTTTTAAAGACTAACAAATGTATGTATTGCATGAGCTTTGTGGGAGAAAATTCCACTTTGTCAGATGCTTGAAGATGGAGAACTTACAAAATAAGAGGAAATTTCCCTCAAAGGATGCAGGGGTCTATCAACTGAGATCTCTCTTCTCCTGTCAGATGCTGATACTCCAACTCCTAATTGCCAAGGAAGCTAGGAGCTCCTGAAACAACCCAGTTCCTCCTATAGATCCCACTTCAAACTCCTCTGCCAGGGGAGTCCCCACTTCAGATACACAGGAGAAGGAGTAACGTTCCCCAGGCCAGGGAGAAGGAGATGAGAGGCAGAATTCCTCCTCCTTTTATAATAGGAAGTAGCAGAGGGCTCTCCCTGGGCTGTTTCCCTGACCATCTCACTACACAATTCCGTAAGTTAAATGGAACAAAAACTATAGAAAGGATTCCTGGACAGTGGTGGCTAGTAGATAGGGCACCAGATTTGGTGTGTCATACCCATAACATTTAAGGCTAAAGGGACCTTTAGATCACCTACTCTGACCTTCTTTATATCACAGACCATTACATTTGACCCTGTTACTCCTGTATTGACCCCAGTAACCTGAGTTTGACTAAAACATAGCCTCAGAAAAGGCCAGGGGAATAAAATTGTTATCTCCCAAGGATCTCTCACGACAGTTGTTGCCAGACATGCCAACTGAATTAAATGCACTGAATTATGGTTCTCTGAAGTACTATATTACCCACACAGAATGTTCTGGGATTTCACATACATTTCACTAGGACACTGATCCATGCCACCTGAAAGATGAGCATATGACACCTTGGCTTTAAAGAAAAGTCAGACAGTCTCCCTTAGCAAAACAGAAATTGTCTCATTTTACCATACTCCACACGATAATGTGAATCTACCAAACTGAGTTTAGTACAAGACTACTTTTTTCCAGCAAGAGTGGCTCTCCAACTGGTACTGATTTGCTGAGACTGACTCTGTACAAGTCTGGCCCCTCACCACAAAGACTGTCTCATCAGTCTGCCTTCCTGGAAGCCAGCTGGAAACAATATCACCACAGTCTACAAGCATGGTCCCCAACAAATTAACATCAGAGGTCAAAGGCTGCAAACATCTTTCCCAATTGGAAAGGGTACAGCTGTGGGAATGACCTACAATCAAGGTCAACCCCAGGAGCCTAGTTTATTGTTTAATAACACAGAAAAATTCCAGCAACAACATTTCTCTTTCAGCTTTTGGGTTTAATTCACCATTTTACAGAACCCCCGAGTGTAACAAGCCTTAGTTCATTTGACAATAAGACCACAACAAACCTATTTACTGCATCCTCCCAGCAAATGTAACCATTATCACACAAGCATCAGGAAAGAAATAACTCTTAAGAGAACCCTTTAATCCCTTCAGAGGATGCTGACAATTTGGAGAGGGTGCAAAGAAGGGCCACAACAATTACTAGAGAGCTGAGTGGGACGTGGTCAGAGTCTTACAGTAAAGGTCACTCAGTGTATTTTATCAGAAAGATTGAGAGGTGACTTGATTACAGTATGTAAGGACATTCAGAGGAAAAAAATACCAGGTACTAAAGGGCTCTATTCTAAAAGAAAATCCTTGAAGATGTCGAGATATACAGAATCCACAAATCAAGGCTGCTGTCTGTAAGATATTTTTTTAGTAAATTAAAGTTATTGGAATGAATAAAGGGCTGATTGAGTATAGTTTTTAATTGCCTGTGTTATATCAGAGGTCAGGTCAGACTAGATGATCTCATGCTCCCCTCTGGCCTTAAAAATTTATGAATCCGTGTCACAGATCCACAGGTCCAGTGCTCTTGAATGGTTCTGAAGAAGTAGCTGGGGAGACCTGTTCAGTGTGTCCATCCCTCTTAGGATCACATTCTTTCACTGGGGCAAACCATTGGGCTTCCCTGCCTCCTGGGACCAAGCCTCAGAGCCATCGGCCCCCGTTTCACACCATGAACTGTCTTCAGTGAGTCCATCTGAACTGCACACTTGAGGAAGACTTGTACACCTAGGGTGACCAGATAGCAATTATGAAAAATCAGGACAGGTCAGCAGGTTAATAGGTGCCTATATAAGAATATCAGGTCTGTCCCTATAAAATCGGGACATCTGGTCACCCTATGTACACCAACAGGAGTGATGCACCCCCAACTTCCTTAAACTAGAGAGACTCTCAACTGGCATTGTAAAAGCAGAAGGTGTCTGGAAGACCGCGTAGAAAGTCCCTGTTTAACACGGAGAACAGAAATTACGGTATCCATCTGGGTCGGTCCCAGAGCCCCAAGTCCACTGATTCCTCATTATTCCCAGCCCAGAAGCTTCTCCCCTGCCCCCAGTAGCCCATACTTAATCCCGCCCGGCCTCTCCCCAGCCCTCTGCTCTCTAGTCGGTCATACCCAGCTGTCTTCCTAAGAAGGATGGGTCATCCATGGTCATTTGCTGCTAGTGCAAAAATCCAAGCAATTGGAATGGTAATTGTCTTCTGGGACTCTCTATGGGTCTGCGGCCCCAGGCCCAAGTAGCTAATCAGTCACACCTGTATCTCTGGGTCTCTGCAAGGAGTAAAAATCCTTTCCCCAACACCTAGTTCAGCGGCTCCCAACCTTTTCTCTGCCACAGCAGCACATCTTGAGCTCCAGGGGCTCTTCCCCCGCCCTTCTGGCCACCTGTTGCAGGAAGGCAGGGGAGGGGCAGAGGAGCCAACCCATTGCTCACACAAGAGGTGCGGGGGGAAGGGAGATTGGAGTTCTGATTGGTTGCTCCAGCCCTGGAGGAGGTGGGAAAGTGAAGCAGATGGCCATTCAGAATGTGGCTCCCCTCTTCTAGTTAAAAAAATATTCCATGGCACACCTGTTTGGGCCTGAGGGCACATGAGTTAAACACACCTAGTTAATCATGCACCCCATAAAGGAAACTGAGGCACTCACTATAGCCATACAAAACATTATGAAAAATTCCCACTTCGTCACAATCCCTATCAGTAACTTTTGCCAAAGAAAATGCAGCTGGGTGTGTTGTTTATAAAATACCTGCAACTAGGAGCAACAATAATTGTTCTTCTTTGTAAACAGCTGAGAGATTTATGAAGGAAAATGTATATGTATTAAATATTATAATTAATCATAAAGTTCAAGGCTTTCCCCTCCCCCCATTATATATTTGTTAAAGACAGGTTAAAAATAAGAGCAAATAATACAACCAGAATCTCAGGGGTTGTGATACAGGTGCTGCAATTTTTATTTTTAGAATTCGGGGAGAGGAGAAACAGGGAAGAAGGGCTGGTGTCATGCAATAGCTGATGATTCCTCCAACAAGTTAAAAACGCTAATGAGTGGCAACTATCATTAGCTGTCTCTTCAATACATGTTCCGTCATCCAGGGTCAGCAATATTCAGATATATAGATAGGAGACTCCAACAGCAGCAAGAACTCAGTCGGGTTCTTTCTGGTAGAGGTCGCAGTATTGGTGGTTACACTCAAGCCAACAACCAACACTGAACATTCAAGCTCTCTCCATCTGATTGATGAGGGATACCTGGTTGAAGCACTGTCTCATGGTATCCGACACCATCAGGTGATCCAGGGACATCTATATTGAACACATCACTCAGGCAGAGACAGAACCAGGAGGTGTAAGCAGGACCACCTCCGAGAACCTCCATCAAGTGGACTCAAAGACCTCTCTCCACACAACGAGAACATATTTACTAATGGACTCTTGACACCACCCTACTGATACAGTCCAAGATAACCAACTTTTATTAACTTACGTACTTCCAGGGCTTTTTTTTGAGCCGGTGCACACCGGTACGGCGTACCAGCACTTATTTTTCCCTGGACAGCCCCACTGCTCAGCTGGGGGCCAGGGTCAGCAGGGGAAAGGAGCAGGTCTCCTTTCCCCTGCTGACCCCAGACCCCATCTGGTCAGTGGGGCCGGCAGGTGCCAGGATCGGCGGCTGCGGGCCAGAATCTGGCCTGCCAGGGGCTGGAATCTGGGCTGCGGACACCTGGGAGCTGTGGCCAAGCTGCAGTTTTTTCAAATCTCCTGCCCTCCTGCCGGGGAGGGGGCCAGGAGGGTCGAGGAGCAGCGGGTCAGTGGGGAAGGGGCCCATGGAACTGGCAGGCAGGGAAGGGGCGAGAGGGGGGGCCGAGAGGAGTGGGGAAGGGGCCGGGGAACCAGCAGGAGGGGATCGAGAGGAGCAGGGAGGGATCCAGGGGGGTCAGGGTACCGGCAGGCAGGGAGGGGTCTGAGGAGCTGGCTGGGGAGCAGGGGGGTTGGAGAGGTCCTGGAGGGGGGGCAGTGGAGGACGGTCCTCACATCCCCTCCGCACCCCCCTCTCCCCCGCCCGCCACCGCTCCTGCCAGCATACTGGCATTTTTTTATTTTTTTTAAAAAGCACTGCGTACTTCCATCCCAATGCCCATTGTATACCCTCTGTACATCTATAAAGGTGATGTTCCTGAATTTCTTAACTCTTACCTCAAACCCCTAGACTTTGTGACTTTCTCTATCCAGTATGATGTAGGTGATGTATTGGCTGCGCTTGCCATCTATGCTGCAACACGTTCCTTCTCAACGACCTGTACTCTGAACCTGGGCGCCCAGCCACTTCCTAGGATTAACCCTATGCTTGTCTGTTCCTTTATAACATTTTCTTAATAAAACCATTTTAAGTCTGCAAGTAGCTGACGTGAGATTGTAGGTGGCCGTATAAGGAAATTTAAAGTCTAGGAATGGGGGTGGGAGGAGCTTAATCCACATTTTGAGATTTCAATTTGGGAATGGCAATTGTGTTTTCCTTTCTGGCATAAGGCTGGAGAGAGCCCTTGTAAACAGAAATCTGGTGTTGAACATCAATCCTGAATCCTGACCTGATCCTATGTCTTAACACTTCCCTGCATTTATTTTCCTCCCATGCTGTAAATTCCCCATCTTCAAGCATCTGACAAGGTGGGATTTTCTCTCACGAAAGCTCATGCGATAAATAAATTTGTTTGTCTTTAAAAGTGCCACAGGACTCCTTGTTTGTAATCTGGTATTGAGTTAACGAAAAATCAAAGCACAGGAAAAAAGGCAGCTGAAAGGCAACAGCTGGGAGGGAGTTAAACAGTCTGTGGTTCTCCATACTGAAGCAGTTTATGAAACCGAACTTTAAGCAGGTTAAAGTGGTCAATGCGACTATTTATGGAGTGCAGCAAGCTATAGTATAATTATCAATCATTATGGGCCATCTATCACCTGCACTGGTATGGAGTAGTACCTCAGTGCCTAGATAGCCCCATTGAAATAAACATGACTATTTGGGGAAGAATGTGCCACTCGACATGAATAAAGCTCTACATACAGAAATCTAAATAGGGGACTAAAAGCTGTTAATTAACTTAAAATCACAAGCTCTTTGGGGCAGGGACCATGCCCTTTCTAGGTGTTTCTGCAGCACATAGTGCAACAGGAACCCACTGCCAACTGCAGTCTTTAGGCACTATCCTAACCCAAATATTAAACAGGATTTGATTTGAGATGGTTCTAACTGGAGCTGTGGAGAACACTTGCACCAAATCCTGCAAAATTCATCTAGAGTCAAGTTTCATTACCAATTCAAGCCGCAATGTTCACCAAATTTACCGAAGTGCATCAGCCCTCCTAGGGCTTCTAGACTTAGTTTCTAGTCCTCCTCCTTTTCTCAACACAGATTCAGTTTCCAGACCTTATCTTCCTGAAGAAGAGACTCTCACTTTAGAAGGAATCAAAATCAAAGGGCCATTTGGAAAGCAGCCAGGCACTGAAATTTGATCTCTGAAAGGGTTCATTTGTAGGAGGCGTCAGATTCCAAGAGTGGCTAGCAACACCTCCTGTCCAGCGCTCAACAACAGCCTCATGCCTCCATCAGCAACCGAGGCATGTAACACAGCTGTAGGATGAGGATATAAGAGACAAGATGGGTGAGGCAATGTATTTTGTCGGACCAACTTCTGCTGGTGAGAGACACTAACTTTTGAGCAATCACCAAGAGATGTCGGTCCAATGAAAGATATTTCCTCACCCACCTTCTTGTTAGTTTGTCCTGAAGCAGCAATGCAGGTAGCATCAAAGCCAGAATGTCTGTGGAACCACACAAAGCTGGTACTCCCCCTCCCGGGTTTGCAGTTTAATCTAATCAGTATCTTGCTCTTCCGACGGTTTTTTTTTTTAGTTGGCCTCCAGTCTCAAGTATTCTCTCTACCCCATTAATCCAGCTGAATCAATGGAATTACACCACTACTGGCACAACAGAGTAGCGAATAGGCACTATTACTCCAAACAACAGTTTACATCTCACGTCCCATATACAAAACTAGTTCTCCAGTGAGCCCAGAAAACGTAAAAGGCGCACACATTTTGCAGGAAGTGGGGAGGAGAGAAAAACCTTTGAATTTAGGAAAAGGAGACAGATGACTTGGAGGTGGGAGGGACTGAGAGGTTTACTACTGCTGTTACTCTAAATCTTGTCTGCACTCAGAGTTACATTGGTTAAAATAAAAGATTGTGTTTTGAGTTGAATCTATCCATGCCCCTGTGTGGACACTCTTGAATTGATTTACTCATATTGACTTAGCTGAATTCAGCTAGGAATCAGCTTAAACTACAGTGACATAAACCTGGCTTGTATAATTTAAGTCTGTGTACTAAGGGGTTTTATGATGTTTGTACTATACCACTTTTCAAACTGATCACAAATAATACTAGTGTAAGAATGATATTACCCCATTTTCTCCCCTACCTCTTAAGAGTCCTGGACAATAAAAAGCAAGTGCTACAGAAATAAGATCTAACCATAGTTTCCTTTTAGAGAAAACCCAATCCTGGTACATTTCTTTGCTTGCCTGCTTCCCTGCCTTGTCCCCAAGGCTATGTTATTGTATTCTTCGCCGCTTTCCAGTAAGGTAGCCATTCTAGCACAGGTTCTATTTTGCATGTTAAACAGCAACACAGTGCTTGGCTATAGGATTACCATAGCAACCTCCTGGACACACAGCATGTTCATACCCATACCTAACTGAACTGAGAAACAGAAGCTGACAAAGAAAAAGTGACTTGCAAAGGCTTGTGTGTTTAGCATCAGTGTAATAGAATTGGAACAGCAACATATTAACATTTGACAGCGACCTTGGCTTACTGGTTACAACAGACCACGCAAGAGTGGAATTCAAAAGGGACCTTCAGCAGGAATTAGCTGCTTCATACTTAACAGGCATTCCACACAGAACAAGCTAAAGTTATAGCAAATTCAACAAAAACCATTCTCCGGTCGAGCAATAATTGAGATTGCTGCTAGAGGCAGTGCAGTCTAGTGGGTAGAGCATTGCACTGGGACCAAGGATATCCGTGTTAGAGTCCTTGCTGTGTCACTGACCTGCGTGGTGATCATGGACAAGTCATTACCTTCTGTGGCTAAGTTCCCTTCCCCTGCCCCCATCTGTAAATCAGTAACGATAGTGACATTCCTTAAAAAGCTCTTTGAAGGCTATTGATGAAAAGCATTATATCAGAGCCTCGCACCCAGCACGGTCTAGCAGCCAAAGAGACAAACCTCCCCTGGTGCCCCTCTCTAAAAAAAAAAAAGGGGGGGAAAAAAAGAGCTGGAGGCGCTACAATTTCCAGCACTGCCATCCTGCCATCTTTCCCCCGCGCACTGCCGAAAACAGCAGAGGCTTTTTTTTGATGGCAGGGGATCTTTTGCATGCCACACTCTCTTCCGAAAGTAGTCACAGCTGTTTTCCGGCAGCGGGGGGGGGGGGCGGTGTGCTCCGCACCACCACTGGAAAAAGTGGCAGCAGCAGATCCCTTTTTTGCCGGACACCTAGGGGTGCCTCAGTTTTTGGGCTGTCCCCTATGTGTCCAGCATATTTGTCGAGGCCTGAGTTATATAATTTAGAGAAACAAGGTGGATTTATTACCTCACTCACCCTAGGTTTCCAATATCCTGGGACCAATATACAGTGTTGATTTAAGCCATATAACAATGCAATACATAAAAGTTGGGCAATATCGGATTTAGTACACTGCAAAAAAAAAAAAAAAAAAATCCTGGTAGGAGCGCTACAAAATCATTCAGATTTAAAAATATTCTCTCCATTTAAAGATAATTAGTAGATTATCAAGAGCATAAACAGCCAAACAATAGACTTGGCCAGTGGTTCCCCACCTGTGTCCGTGGACCACTGGTGGTCTGCGAGGGTACTGCAGGTGGTCCATGGGGGGGGGGGGGAGACATAATGTAATAATAATATAATCCCATGTACCTCTTAAGTATCATATTTGATGTTACATTATTATTAGCAATGTCATTTGCTTCACAAACATGCTTGTGTAATAGCTGCATTTTTAATACCCCTACAAGTTTGACTCCTGTCAGCCATAAGCTATGTTAAAAGTGTTTTAAATGGCTTGCTTACGTGGTGGTCCACAAAAGCTTTTGATGGTGACGTAGTGGTCTGTATAAAGGAAAAGATTGAGAACTCCTGGACTAGACAATTTAACTTTGACCAGCTAGGCTGTACAGATTTACTACAGCTTTTTGCTTTACATCTGTATCAGCATATGGAAAGTAGACAGAAGCCTGTCACAGGCACTTCCTCACCCACAGTAGCCGGTGAGCACAGAAGGATTTGCAGGACTAGGACACTGGTTTCTATTCAGGTGAATTGAAGCCCTGTGTCCGGTTCCCAGCTCAGCGACACTGACCTGCTGTGTGACCTGGGCACGTAGTCTCTCTCTGTGTCCCTCAATTTCCTCATCCATACTATTGCACAGACATCTAGAGGGCTTAGTCTTTCCCTCTGAGCCACTTGTGGAAGATCACCCACATGATAGAAATACCACCCCCACCCATTCCTGGACCCGCTTGGAGAGAGTGCAGCAAGTTCTTGGATCTGCAGCGTGCAGCTGAACTTTATTACTCAGCTGTTCAGGTAGTAAAGTATTCTGATGGCCCTCACAAGTCTGTCCCCCAGAGGTCAAACTGAGGCCTTCGTAGGCCTACACAGAGATAACATGTCCAACTTTGAGAACCCTGTAGTCCAAATGGATTGAAACCAGGAGAGTCAGCAATACAACACAGTTCTTTATAGTGTGAGCTGAAGAAGGCTGGTCCAGTGGGACTATGGACCTTGGCTTCTTCCCCACAGGCTTCCTGTGTGGCTTTGGACAAGTCACTTAGGGGCCAGATATACAAAGGCATTTAGACACCTAAAGATGCAGACAGGCACGTGTTGTGAATTTGAAAAATCACTTAGCTGAGTTAGAAACCTCATGGCTATTGAAGTCACTACCACACAGGGGTTGTGTGAGATATAGTGGTGAGTGTGTCACAATTTTTAGTGTAAGCACCAGAGAGGGAATATACCCAGTAACTAGGATGGACAGATGCCTGGTTTTTGGCCAGAAAGTCTGGTCAAAAAAGGGACCAGACACCCAAAGTCCGCTCACAGAGGATGGGGGAAGAGGGGAAGCACAGAGTCATCATTTATGCCAACCCCTACTCAACAAGGGCCACATCTGGCAGCTACAGCTCCACAGGTGAGTTCCTCGCCTTCCTCCTGATCTGGACGAGAGCGCAAAGAGCAACAAGCAACAGGAGAAGAGGGAAAGAGGAGCTAACAAGGCAGAGGCAGGGCAGAGGTGGTGCCTCAGAAGTGGAGGTAGGGCCTTGGAAGGGGAGATTCTGGCACTTCTACTAGAGCGTCCGCTTAGAAGTTGACAATCCTGATTAGACTAAAAGGGCCCTCTTGCTGCCGATAATGAAGGCCAAGTAAAATTCAATGGAATTTGAAATCAGCTAAGTTCAAACAAGATGCAATTTTTATTTTTTTTAAAACAATGAGTACAATCAGTCATTCTAAGAGCTTATCAAGGGCTGCAATAAATTCTCCGTCACCTGGAGTCTTTAAATCAAGACTGGATTTCTTTCCAGTAGCTGAGCTCTAGTTCAACCACAAGTAGTCAGGATAGAACTAGAGTCATTGAGTGACTGCTACCTGAGTCTAGTTCAGCAAAACAAACCAGGAGTCCTGGGGCACTTTTAAAGACAAAACACGTTTATTTATGCATAAGCTTTTGTGGGTGAAATCCCGCTTCATCAGATGCATGAAATGGAAACTGTAGTATATTAGGGGTGTATAGAAATGCAGAGAAGGGTGAGTCACAAGGCCAACTCAAACACTTCTGTTAGTCTAGTTCAGCAAAGCAAACAAGTTGTTTTGATTCAAACAGTGTGGATGCTGGCTTTTTAAGAACAACAGATGAGAAGGTGAGGATGTTAAAGGAGGGGAAATTAACTTTGGTGGTGAGTTAGCCATTCTAAATCCATTCAACGCTAATCTGATGGGGTCAAATTTGCATATGAATTGCAGCTCTGCAGTTTCATGTTGAAGTCTGGTTTTGAAGTCTTTTTTGCTGAAGTACTGCAACTCTCATGTCTGTTACAGAATGTCCAGGGAGGCTGAAGTGTTCCCCTACTGCTTTTTGAATGTTACCATTCTTGATGTCTGATTTGTGTCCATTTATCCTTTTGGTTATTCAGGAGGTCAGACTACATGAGCATAATGGTCCTTTCTGGCCTTAAAAGGCTAAAGTGCAGTAAAAACATTTACTGATGGGAGAAGGCGGAAGGGAAATATTGTGTAAGTTGTATATGGCAACTAACCCCCTCATCCCTCACCAGAAACTTGCTGTTTGAGGAAAAATACAGGGACTTCTTGTCTGCTGGGCTGCACTCTCATGCCTCAGGAACACTTTTTATTCAGTACTCAATCTTTAAGAAAAAAACCAGGATATTTCTACCCAATTCTGCACTGAAAGATATTGAACAATCAAGTATTAGCACTTCCCTGTGCAAGTATTTCTCACTATGTAACCTGGTGTTTGCTATTATATTACCTCCAGATTTCTAACTCTCATTCCCTCTTCAGGTTCATTGCTCTTACAGAGGACGTGTTCCCCAATGGGTAGGAGTAGCCTAGGAAATAGGGACGTAGGCCTGATTCACCTTTACCTTAAATCCCTTTACCTCTTTCTGTCTCAGTTTCTCCATCAGCGCTTCCTTATTTAAGGGCTACGATTGACTCAGACAGGAATGTCACCAGGCTCACTGAGATACTATTATTAATTATGTTTATTTTGGTAGTGCCCTAGGACCAATTGAAAATGTTGCCCCCTCTTGCTAGGCACGGTACAAACTCTGATTATCCGACAGTCCCTCTGCAAAAGACCCTGCAGCTTAAGAAACTAGACGAAGGAGATATGCACAATACCTTGCTTATCTAGTATTCCAGTGCAGTCAATGTGGTTTTCCAGCACTGCAAAAGGGATGTTTATTACTAGCAGAGTGAGTCTTCCCATTCCCCTCAACAGCTCGCAGAATCATGAAGAGAGTTTGGGAACAGGAAGTGCATGTTCAAGAAGTCTTGATACAGAACCTAGACATCACAACAAAGCCTCTAAAAGCATTCAAGAAAGTTTGCTTAAACCAACCTGAACCCCAGTAATATTGGTTTTCAGACTTCGAAATAGTTGAGAAAACAAAACTAAGAAATAGAAAGTGATCAGGGAGCAAAGCAGTTCCAGCCAGGGTATGTTTCTAGAGGAGTTTACAAAATGCAAGGCTAATGAACTGGTAGCAACTACTAATTAACACTACTGGAAAAAGATACAATAGCAAGTTACTCAGCTACTGTAATGTTATCGGTTAACGCTAACTGGAACTGGCTAAGCAGCATTAGCATCTATTTAAATGCATTTAAGTTAGCAGATGACTTGGAGCACAGTTCATTCCAATGTCTTTCCCCAACATACGTGCATCTTCCATGTGGCTGCGTTTAGGATAAATATTCTGTATGGCTCCTGATTAACTCTGGTTTCCCGTTGGATAAAAGCACATTTCTTTATGGAGGAAGGACGGCCTTGTGTTCACTGCACAGGAATGCTTATCAGGAATACCAGGGTTCCCCTGTAGCTGTTTTCAGAAACTTCTTCTGTGACCATAGGGAAAGCACTTTCTGTTTCCACTTTGGCAAAATTGGAATAACAAGGCTTACTTGCTTCTCAGAGTGTTAAAGCACTAAATAATGAATGTGTAAAGTCTTAAGAGATCCTGAGATGGAATGTGCCACATAAATGCAAAGTACTCGTATTTACCGTGTGTACAACAGGGAGTATGCGCAACAGAATGATTTTCCCTAAACAGCCTCACACAGAAATTGTGCCTAACAAAATGAATCAATGGCTCCCACACAGTACTGTATTACAATATTAGTAATGATCGCCGGGCAGAAAAATGCATGATGCTAACAGAAATACTCCTTTGATCTTTACCTGCTTTCCTGTAGAAGGAAAGGGACAGTCTAATATTGGTCAAACTAGCAATTCTCCTATGCAGCAGAGATCCAGATTATTACTAAATATAGAAGAAATATCAAATAAATATCAAAAGATATTTGGTGAGCTAGAGCAGCAGTTCACAGCCACTGTGTCAGGACACATTACTGTGTCGCTACATAGTGATAAGTGTGTCACAGGGGGTGCATCTACTCCGGCAGCTTAGATCGACTTCTGGATGCTTAAGTCGACCTAAATTACTCCGCGTCCACACTGGCCTTTTATTAAGTCAACTTAAGCATTTCCATAAGTCGACTTAATAATGGCTTACGTCGACTTAACACCTCCTTTTAGGTCGACTTAAGCGTTAAGTCGACCTTATTAAGTCGACTTAACAAGCGTGGACGCCCTAGGTTGACCTAGGGCTAAGGGGAGCTGGCTCAGGAAGAAGGGAGCCTTTCTCCCCGGGGACAAGGGAGCCGCCGGCTGCTCTCCCCTTGGGAAGCCACAGGCAGCTGCCTTGTCCCCGGGGAGAGCTAGCCATGCACGACCGCCTTCTCCCCGGGGGAAGCTGTGCACGGCTCCCTGCTTGCCAGGGAGCCGCGACTCCCTTGTCCCAGGGGAAGCTCTGGCTCCCATCTGCCAGGGAGCCATGGCTCTCCTTATCCCGGGGAGCCGCGACTCCCTTCGGAACCATGGCTCCCCTTATCCCGGGGAGCCGCGACTCCCTTCGGAACCATGGATCTCCGTTGCCAGTCAACTTAAGCATCTAGTGTAGACGCTCTTAAGTCGACTTAACAAGGTCGACCTTAAGTCGACCTAAATATCTAGTGTAGACGCGTTAAGTCAACTTAACAAAGTTGACTTAATTTAACAAGTGTAGAAATAGCCAGAGAGCCAGGGAGATGGCTGGATTTGGCCAAGAGGGGGTGGGCTGGTGTGTCCTGTAGGCTCCCAATATTCCGCCAAGTGTGTTGCGACCTGCAAAAGGTTGAGAACCACTGGTCTAGAGCGCAGTACTGGGAGAACCAGATACTACGGGTCACGATCTATTTCTCTGGCAATACTGAACCATGCATCAGTTCTGCACAATGCCAAGCTTTTGCCAAAATCATTCAAGATGTCAGAGAGAGACCCCCTCCTCGTCAGCTTGGCAACCAAACTAAAGTTTGCCACATGATTTACCAGGAGTATGCAAATTAATGTTTTTTCTAGAGACAGCGTAATTTACCACTCTGGCCACTGTCTCAGAGAGTTTAATGAATACTGTGTATAATCCACTCATTTTCAAAAACATGGGTTGGATTTTTCTCTCATGCAGCCTCTGCAATCAATTTTTGTTTAACTCACTTTATTATAGACCAAGAAAATGAGCAAGTTTATGGAACGCACACATGGCAGGGGAAAAGAAAGGAAATATAACATCGCAGACTAAATTATAGTTATTTAGCAAGAAGAAAAAACCACTGAACAGTTCCATATTGATGGAAAAGTTTCAATTCTAAAAATAGGTGAATAAACTACAGACATCAATAAAAACATCCAGAAATCCTAATATTATAGGAAGACAGGCATTTTAATCAACTCAGTCACCTTGAACCACTTCATTCTGGTCAAATGTAGCAGAAACTCTCATGGAGGATAGGAAGTTACGTACCGCACCAAAAATCAGCAAAGCTGTATTTCCGGTCTTTTGGAATAAAACAATCTGGCAGGAAAAGATACCATACAAAAAGCTCCTTTTATAGTGTGTTCCTCTTTAAGATGATGAAATCTTTGTCCCGAGCTTGTTTTTAGCTTCACAGTAGCAACTTTTGGAGGCCTAAAAGGAAGTATTTTATTTTTTGCTTCTTGGTTTGTTGTAAAACCTTCTCTGTATCATTGAGCAAAACACATTTGGAGCTGTTTGACAAAGATTCCTAATGCATCACCTCTTAAAACCTGCATCTCCCAAAACTTTATACACATTAAAGTTTCCTATGTAATAAAACTAGCCAACAATCAAAAAGCACTGAAAAGATACATCATGAGTTTTGTTTATCACAGAGCAACAGATAATGGACAAGAACAATAATGGATATGGTCTTGACATTTAAAAAAAAAAAATGCTATATTAGCTCTGTTTCCTCAAACATCATCAGTAATGACAGCTCCATTGTTATGCTAAATACTGTTGCTTCCCATTAGGGGCACTAAAGAACTGTTAGGAACTTTGAGAACTCTATTTTCAGGAACTGCTTGATGAGAGAGAAGAGCATATGTGGAAGGAGGGAAGCCTGAATATTGCACTCTCTTTTCCTTTTTATATTGAAATTACCATCAGCGGTGTTTTCTACTTTCCAATTCTTTGTGTTCTCGACTCTCTAGAATGATGAGAAGTTGAATTAAGTAGCTTGTTATACTGGAAAACACTGGGGAACAGTGAAGAGGGTGGATCTCCTGGATTCCAGAAGATCTGCCAGCTCTTCAGTTATGGATCTGCTGTGTAATCTCAGACAAGTCACTTTACTTCTTTATGCCTCAGTTTCCATATCTATATAATGGGAATATGTGGAGGTACTCCCCTTTGTAAAGTGATTCAAGATGAAAAGCACATACACAATATAAGAGCTTGATAACAGTATTATTCTTTGGCCTCCCTTAAATTCAGCCAGGAATAAAACACAGGAAATTCATCATATTTCACCACTCGTTATGACAAATGAGCAAGAACAGAATGAGTTGTAACTAGCTGAATTTAGAGGTGATCAAAGATCATTATACACACACTTCATCAATGGTAATATTTGCTGGATCAGTTTCTGTGTGGTGTGCTTTATTCATTCTAGAATAGCAAAATTCTCAAATCTAACCTTCAGCTTTGCTTAAGGCACTACTCAGGCACATCTTCTAATTCAGCCAATGAGAATTTTGTTCAAACTGGTCACAGGACTGAGGCAAAATTGAGTGAGGACTTCTGAATTTGGCCCAACATCAAGAAAGACGATACTAACAAGACAAGATGCTGCTCATTTTTCTCAAATGTCCTCCTATATGGACTCTCGTCATCCCACATAAACCGTCTTTATCACTGTAAATCACATGAGAAGCACTCGTCATGGTACAGACAACCTGCCGGGAGTCAGAGGGACCGAATTATCTGGCATGGCTCTTGGGACAGCCCTGAAGAGGGCTCTTGTGAATTTTTACCACATTTCCTTTTCCTTACAAAGATCATATTATTTTTGAATGAAGGACAATAGAGATAGATGAGGAGGGATTATTTTAATTGTCCTTTTGTAAATGCAGTAACTGAAAACCAGCATTCAGTGAGAATTCTGCAGCATTCAGAGAGAATTCTGAATCTAATGGCACATCAATTTTATGACATAGTAATTTCAAAAGCATCAGACACTCAGAACCAACCAAACCCCATACATGCAAAGGAACTTCTTGGCTGAAGAATTAATAAATATTTGGCAAGGAAATGTATTTAACCCAATCACAGAAGTGGTCAAGGCCATTGCTCGTGCAGGAACAACTGAGGTCAAGACAATTGCTAGAGCAGCAACAGCCGCAAGACAGAACGCAAACATAAATTACAGCTTGCTGGCCTTACCTGTCGAGCTCCGAAAGAGCCGACACACTGCCGTGAAACTTAGCAACAAAAATATGTGGTGGCAAATGTTTCTGCCAGCAAGCCAAAGGGGAAGGGGGAGTTCAGTGAGAAAATGCTCTGAATGTGCAGTGTAACCCTAAGCAATAAACTGCATTTGGCAGGAGATGCATCTCATTGCTTTCACTCAGAAGACAGCTGCTTGAAATTATAACAGTAAGCCGGGGGGAAAGGAGAAGTTTGCAGCCTCTAGCCTATATATCCTGAATGATTAAAGCATAACCAATATCACAGTGTGAGGAGCCTAAACCTCAGTGGGCTAATTCTGAAGAATTCCCAGGGAAGCTAGGGGCAGCTGGTTCTTAGACCAAAGCTCCCACAGGGTAGGTATCTAAGCCAATGAACCTGCATCTATATTTAGGCACCTGAGTGGAAGTGGCCTGATTTTCAGAGCTGCAGAGTGCCCATAACTCCCATTTAAGTCACCACGGAAAACCACGCCAATTCTATGTAGGTGTCTAAATACGGAGGCACATGCCTATCTGTAGGCACTCATGTTTCAAAATTATGGCCCAGATTTCCAAGTTTTTTTCCAGATTCCATTCACAATGAAGCATTGACCTTTCAAGAGGTCTGTGCCTAACCCATTGTTCAGACAGATGGAAGATTCCCTGAAACACGGGGGATACAGAAGTAAATAATGCACAAAGAGGCTTTAATTAAATAAGCAGTCTGAGGGAGGAGCTTCGGGAGACCCTCTTAAAACCTTAAATCCTGCAAACTGGATGAACAAAAGGTAGATTAGGCTCACGTCTTAAATTCCAGAAAACCTCAAAAGCCTCAGTTAATAAAACACAGAGAGAAAGTTTCTCACAGAATCTCCCCTCTACAGAAGCGCAAGTTAAATTTATTCCAGGATTTCACGGTTTAATTTTCAGAGGTGCAGCTGCTTCCCTCATCTACTTCTAGTTTCTGAAAAGCAGGTCCTCAACTGTATATTAAGGACTTGATTTTACTGTCACTTACACCAATACAACCCCACTGATTTCAGATTCACATCACTGTAAGAGAGAAAAGCATAGGTCTCTGAAAACTTCCAGCGGCACAAACAGTTGATAATTATAAACCCACAAAACTTATTTAGCCAAAATTTCCACTAATTTAAGTGAGAGTTTTGCCTGCGTTAGAACTGCTGGACTGAGTTTATTATAAGACAAATAAATCTCAATTAGTACCTTATGAACAGAGTTATCAATGATCCTTTCAAGATTGTAATCATAAATAAATGCTCAGCAACTCATTAATCAGCCATCTTTAGTCTCATCTTTGATATGAGCTGAGTTAGTATTTTCTCCTGTTAGTGAAGGGCTTATGTGCAGAAGATTATTATAGACAGGCTCCATATTGTAGACACAGTCCTGTCCAGGACCGCTGGGTCTTGGCCAGATTTAAGAACACCCCATACTATAACCATGGGCTGCACACTACAAGTTGTGTTTAATTTGTTTGGGAGCTAGGATGGCAAAAGGTCCTAACCAATGTTCCCTCTCAGCTGTGTGGGAGCGTGGACGCGCAGTGGGACCTATGCTTTTCTCTCTTACAGTGACGTGAATCTGAAATGACACCTAACACAGAGACCCGCGCAGCCCGACTCCCGCGTCCCTTCTTCTCCCCAGCCCGACCCCTGCGTCCCTTCTTCTCCCCAGCCCAATGATCCCCAGGGCTGTAAAAGCTGTAAGTGATTGATGAGTTTGACACAAATATTTATATTTGTCATCTCTAAAAATGTGTATATTCCAGAAAATATTTTCAAGGGTTATTAAGAAATATCTTCAGACACTAATTGCTGTTTTCCAAAATTATTTTCTTGTGGTTCTTTTGCTTTATTTATCTTATGAATTGATTTATCTAAAAATAATGTAATTATGTGTGCGCATGTTTATAGTTATATGGATAATACTGGGGAGCAAGTAGCACAGTCTAACAATTTCATCAGCATATTCCTACCCCATCCAACTTTTCTCAAAGTTACAGTAATGACAGATATAAAACAAAAAACCCACCTACTAAATTAAAAGGCACGGGGCAAGAGGGAAAACTGTTGCCCATGCGGCACCACGCCTCATAAATTGCCACTCAGCAAGTACCATAACTCGCTCAGCTGCATCATCAGCTTAGAGGGAACATTAGTCCTAACTGAGGCCAGGGCTTCTCTAAAAAATTAAGTCAACTCAGCTACAGTGCTCAGCAACGTGAACAATCCACACTCGAGTGTGCAGTCAAACCGACGTAACCGCAAGTGTAGACAGTTCTAGATTGATGGAAGAACTCTTCTGTCAACCTAACTAGCTCCTTTCACAGAGCTGGATTAACTACAATGACAGGAAAATCCTCTTCTTGCTGTAGTGAGTGGCTTGCTGAAGCACATGGCCCAACTCCAGTGACCTTGGCCTGAATATTCACTACAGATTACCCCTTCTCTTCTCTACTATGATGCATGCCACGTTGTTGTAGTTGTGTTGGTCTCAGGATATTAGAGACAAGTGTGTGAGGTAATTTCTTTCATTGGGCCCTCACTTACTTATTAGTGAGAGAGACAAGCTCTTGAGCTTCCAGAGGGCCCCTCAGATCAGCCGTGTAAGATCAAAAGCTCACCTGTCTCAGCGACAGAAGTTGGTCCAATGGAAGATAGCACCTCTCCCACTTCGTTTCTGATGTGAGAGGCACTCAGGCTCAAAGCAAATCCCTAACTTGTGGAGCACAGAGAGGCTCAGAATACAAAATTTTGGTCCCAACCCCTTTAATGAGCTGAGTCCCAAACTCAGCCTACAACAACCTACTGAAATTTATTATATGTCCCGCATCACTATAGCTCCATGTGCTTGTTGATCCCCTCCCACCACGCCAAGCTTGAGTGCTTCAGAACTCTCTCCAAATCCTCAGCCCTTTGCAATTAGTGTTAGGAGGGTTCTGACAGTAATTTGGATCTGATGATGTATATAATCCCTCTAGCACTGCATATGCAGCTTGCATACCTCAGCTAGAGCTCTTGACTAGCCCCAACAGTCAAATCACTGCCCAAAGGAAGCTCGAAAACTCATGGAAAGAAAAGGAAAAAAAACAAACAAAACATAAACCTCCCCAAAAACAGGGCTGGGATCAATAAGGGTCACGGATTAGCTTTTGAAATCAACCCTGAACAAATGGTATATACACTGAATGATTAAAGAATGTTTTCACTGAGCATTACATAGGCAAACCAGAGGAATCTTACTAGGTTGCCCCCCCCCTTCTCTCTTGCATCCTATAGCTGGGCAAGTACACTCGAGGGGATATCCATTAAATATTGCAACAGCAGAGGATCAAGTTCCAAACTTGCTTGACAAGAGACCCTTTGAGATTTCCCCATGAGACCAATAAAGACTAGGGCGATGACACTAGCTGGAGTGAGCCTCTCCCATTTATACAACATCCTTGCTGTGATGTGCATTAAAACATGTTCTAGTTGCACTGAAGGCAGCAAGCATTATTACAGTAAGCCACACTATCACAGCATGCACCACATCCTCTTGTAGTAAATAGCCTACTACTGGTACTAGCTAATGGAGGCTATGTCTACACGTGGCCAAATAAGTCAACTTCGCATCTCCACACTATAAAATTAGGTCAACTTAAAGTAGGCCTTGCCAAACGGACTTAGAGCATCCACGCTGGACGCCTAAGTCGAGTTCTAGGGGCTAGGTGGACCTGGGAGTGGCCCATGGTGGGAGGGGGGCACCCCTTTCTAAGTGCCATGGGGCTCAGCATTTGCCCCATTGTACCAGGGTACAATGGAGGCTGAGCAGAACAGGGACAGGGGAAGGGTATAGGAGCGGGATGGGCAAGGCTGTGTCCTGCCCTGTGTTTGGGCATGCCAGGCTCTGGCTGTGCCAGGTACCCTGGCAGGGAGGGCAGTGGGGGGAGCCCT
The DNA here is from genome assembly GCA_007922175.1 of Pelusios castaneus. Classification (NCBI taxonomy): domain Eukaryota; kingdom Metazoa; phylum Chordata; order Testudines; family Pelomedusidae; genus Pelusios; species Pelusios castaneus. The sequence goes on from ML685777.1 coordinate 9,638,036, forward strand.
GGGGGCCCTTTAAGTCGACTAAAGTCGACTTAGGGCTAATCCACGTCTACACTGGCTAAGTCGACTTAAGGAAATTGTAGCGTAGACGCAGAGTAAATTAAGTTGACTTAAGCAGGCTTAAGTCGACTTAATTTACAAGTGTAGACGCACCCAGAGTTACTCCTATAGCTCAAGTGGTAGAGGGCTGAGCTACAGGATTGAACATTCATACTCTTGTTGATGCCCCTGGCTGCATCTGGGGTCGCGCACTAAGTAACTCAAAAAAGTAAAAGGCCATAGCACCAATAAAGCTCCTTTGCTCCAGACTCAGAGGCAGCTAAAACACAATAACACCAACCATATAAAAATGTTCCCCCAGTTTCAAAAAGCAAAATAAACAACAAGCCTTAAAAATACCAATAAAAATCAATCAAAATTTATTCTCTTAAAAAAAAAAAAAGTACTTCCACCGCTTACAAAAAAAAACAAACAACCTGTCTATATAAAAGTCACTGCAACAAAAGGAAAGTGTGCATAATTTAAAACGTGCCTGTCTCCGTGTGCCTGCTTAAAATCTCAAATAAATCTTAGTGCGCTTCTCCGCCCTAGTGTAATTATTGGTGCTGTGCACTAGGGCAACAGACCTAAACAAACTGTTGCTAGCCCCAGCCTGTTCTCGGGCGTCCCACCTGCAACACTCTGCTAAGGAAGGGGATCATTATGGAAAGGTTATATTGAATATTCTGCAACAGAACTTAAATGCAGATAACTATTAATGCTCTACCTCTATATAGGGAGAATTTTTAATGAGGAAACAGTAAGCATGATATTGGGGTGGATGAAACCAAATATTACTGAAAAATGCCAGGTGACAGAGAATTACTAGTAAATATACTATCAGATAAGAGAAGAATATCTTCCCAATTCACATGACTCTCCTAGACTCCACCAATTATTTGTTGTTTTTTAGCTGTGGGAGGGGAAAAGATCAAGCCTGTAAACCAACATATGTTTAGCAAATATTAATCCAAGAAGTAGAAAAATCAAAGGAGGGAAATATATCCATAGGCTGGGAATTTATTCAACATTTAGGTGCAAATTCTGCCCCTACCTCCAAAGCCACATGGATCCCACTGGTGGGACCATCACCCAAGGCACAGAGTGCAAAATGTGGGGAGCCCTGCAGAAGGAATACACCTCCTTGCAGGTCCCTTAGCCCAGCTTAGCAGGGGCTCTTGGCTTGGAAGAATTTAGGGGCAGGGCAGGGGGGACCCGATAGCATTTATGCTCCAGCCCTTTCCCCTGCAGAGAGCACGCTCTAGAATCTAGGCTCTTGAGCAACTCTGTCACCATGCCTCAGTATTGAAAGGACATTTCTTCCTGTGCATTTCCCTGCATCCAGCCAGAATAATTGATCTGAGGACCTGATTTGAACTTTAGAGACAAGAAACAGATTAGTGTAGAGGGGCAATTTCCCCATCCACCCATCAGGGATCTCCAGACTCTACTAGTCAATTTCATGCCACTCTATATCCCCATTTCCATCCAGGGAGCTATGCCAAGCTAACGGCCAGATGTGCACAGACAGGAGTTGGGAGCATAAAGTGAAAAAGAATTCTTAGGTGTGCTGCTCTATGGCATGAAGTTAGAGGGCTGGGAAGCATTTTCAACCCACTGCAAGTTAATAATTTTAAAGTATCCCACACCCTCCCACCACCATTTATGCATTATATTTGAATGAGGTCAACAGAATTTAACCCCTGGTTGAGGCACTCAGAGCTTTGAACACAACACAATAATAACCACATCAAGAACAGAATAAAAAAAACCCTCCTTAAAAATTCGAACAATGAAGTCCATACCCAGAAATCCTTTTTACAATGTATACATAGCTGAATGCACACATATGCCTTCATATTTTTAAAGACCTAAAAGGCGTTTAAGTGAAAGTAGCTGAGGTGGTAATTACAACCTAACTCACTGAAATCTGCCCTGGGGGAGTCTTTGTTGCTAGCAAACAGAAAACGTTTGGCTTTTTTTAAAAAAAATAATTTCTAAGAGGATATGTACCTGTTTTTCAAAATAATTAATTCCTGATTATCAGGGCTCTGTTCCATAGCCCTTTTTTCAGTCCCAACTCCCATGGGAAGCCTGTCAACTCGCGATAGAAAAAAACAAAACGCACACAAACCTCCCCCGCAAAAGAGGGCCAGAACCAAGAAAGTCGATCTGAACTCTATGGGGAACAAATGGTGCACATCTCTAATGGGAGTTTGGCCAGAGATTGAACTTCAGAGATCACTGCATTGCTGGAGGGGTCTCAGGAATATTGTAGGCAACCGAGCCTCCGATCTTCCAAGTGGGGAAGCACATGCTTAACCAGAGAGGCAAGAAGTTATGTGGACTTCAGTGGGACTGCTCGGGGTCCACTTCTTGTGCATCAGAGCGCGTAGCCTGAACTGCTTTTTCTAACACCGCCACTTCCTACCAGGGGACATCCCCAGACAGATCCCAGATGGCGGAAATTTACACCAGATCATGATTTGTCCCTCTGTGCATCTTCTTCCCTCCCCCACTTGGCACTAGCTCTTTCTCCCCTGCAGCTCCTGCCCTCCAGGACACTCTCTTCCTCACCATCTCAGGGCTGAGCTGATCCCTTTATTCCCGTCCTGAGTGCGCCACTTACACGCCAGAATGGCAGATGGAGCCAGAAGTCAGCTCTGGGATGCAGGGAGCATGAAAGGAGCTATTCACAAACCTCCAGCCCTGGGAGGAGCGGGATCGAGGAAAGTAAATTGCCTCTCAGCCCTGACCTTCGCTCAGATTAGCTACCAAGACCCTGTCCCCCCAAACCCCAAGCGATGAGACTGGCTGGGGGGAGGGAAAGTTGGAATCCCCTCGCCCTCGTTCACGCTAACCCGCCGTGCGTGGGACACAGCGCCTCTCACGCCGGCTTTGCACTTTTGCACGAGCGGGGCAATCAAAGCGGCAGAGCCCAGCTTCCCAAAGCGCAGCGGGACGGGACGGATCCCCGGCTCGGCTTGCTGGGAGAGGAGACCCCGAGCTGGCCAGAGCCAACCTGCTCCCTGGCCGGTGTGAACGGAAAACAGGGGGGCAGCGGGCGGGTACTCACTGCGATCTGCCGCGGCCGCCCTGGGAAGCCTCCTGGGGCGGGGAGAGAGACGAGGAAACTTCAGCCGACTCCCCTCCTCCTCCTGGGAAGCGCCTCAATTGCACCATCCAAGGGGATCTTTGTAAACCCTTCCCTGCAGCAAAAAGGGAGGGGGGGGCGTTTTGCAGGCGCCTTTTTAGGGAGAATGTGCAGCGGGGGCTGCACTTTTGATCACAAACGCTGGAGACCTACAAGGAAGGGGAAGGGGGAGCTGGGCGTGGGGGGAGACGCCGCCAGCTGCCTGACCTGCTGCGCTCAGGAGCCGGATCCCTGCAGCAGGCAGCCCCCTGATCAAAGGAGCACGCGGTCACAGGAACCAGGAAGGAGGCTGATGGGAGAGATCCCAGGGGAAGGACCGGGAGCAGAGATCAAAGGAGGACCCTCTCCGGAAAGAAGTTCCTAGGCAGATTTAGGGGAAGGGGCTGATTGATTCCCCTGCGCCTCGTGGGTGTAAAAATCTAGCAAATGGAGCCGGTTCCCTCACACCTGGGACACTGTTAGCCCCCCCCCCCCCCTTTGCACAGGTGTGAGTGACAGCACACGGTACAAAGCACCCACTAGGGAAACTGAGGCTGCTTGCAAACACTTCCACTTCTCTTGCTTCAAAGCTTCTGAGGAAGTGAGATTCCCCGCCCCTCTCCCCAAGTTGATGCATAAACAAATGTGATAGTCTTTAAAAGGGCCGCAGGACTCTGTCTGTTTTGCTAAACTAGACTAACAGGGCAACCCCTCGGGAGGGTCTCTTGCTTTTCGTTTCGAGGAGAATTCTGTGTAAGGTTTAAGGTCGCAGACAGGGTGTTTGGGTTTCAATGGACCATTTTCAGTTCAGAATCAGGCACGTTTAATTTTAAACCGGTGGAAATGGGGAAGGGGAGAAGCACTGGGAAATGCAGACGGTCTAAATCCTGTTCTGAATAGTACATGCAATCCTTATTTTAAAACCTAGATGTATAGATTTTTGGAGATGGTGTCATTGGGGGTCACAGCCTACTGCAGGTCCAGGACTTTAGTCTAAAATTACTTACATATTAGCAAATGAACTTAATTTGTTTTTAAAATTCTTATCTGTTAAATAAATGCAAGAATGCATTTCTTATTGGCAATTTAAGGACTGAATGATGTGACCCAGCAAAGACAGGTGTGAGTAATGGACAGGGGCATAGAAGCATCAGCTTTGAGATAAATCTTCCTCACTTGTGTGCAGGTATGGCTCCCATCAAAGGCAGTAAGCCCTCTAAAATGTGGCTCTTAGTTGTGATTGGTTGGCTGGTTTTTAAAAGGCGGAGGGGGGGTGAGAACAGATTACTCCCCCAGGCTGCTTTGAAGTGTCCTTGTTTGCTGTGTTATGTCACAGCATGCAATTCAGGTTATAAATCTTCTTTTCTCCCTGGCATTCCTTAAATGACTGCACACTTTAAAAGAGTCCAGGGGGAAAAACAAGCCTCAAATCTGTGCATTATTTTCAAGCGATGTCAACATTACATTTATAGACACTCTAAGCATTCTTCATTCTAGTCCTGGAATGAATTTTGTGCACAAAACACTATACTAATGAGCATCCGTTAGCAGGGCACACGATTGGAAACCTCTGTTGTTGGTCTTGATCCATCTCATTGTTGGTAGGTAAGAGCAACTTACTACTAGCCTATGAAACTTCTTTTGGTTCTTTCTTGTGGTGCTGAGTCTAGCATGTAGCAGGGCTCTGATATGATAGACCCCTTCTTCAGCTGATTTGCATCCTCACCATCTAGAAACAAGTGATCAAGTGCTGGAGGCAGGGGCCACTTTACCCCCGTTTGTGCTCCTCTGAACCCTGCGTTTCAAATTCCTTGGCACAGGGAGTACAGCTACTCATGATACCTTCTCCAAAGCCACCATTGCTCAAATGGGAGGGTGAAAAAGAAATGCTACTTGCCAAAGCTCCAGTCATATGACATCAAAATGAGGTGATGAGATGCCACAAGGAGGTCACCCTCACAACAGATTGTACAGATGTTGGAAAGATGGTTCCATGGGTCAAATCAGTAGAGGTAGCTCCCTGTCCTCTCCATTGGCCTTTGGGGCTGGCTAATAGCAGAAGGGAGTGAATGCTGCACAATGCAAAATTTGGTTACATGCACCATGTGCTCCTGTTTTCCAGTCACATTGCCTCTCAGAACCCCTGCTGAAGCGATGGGTCTCCCAGGGTGGGCCGGTGCTTTCAAGACACCCCAAGAGCCACAGGGAGAACTGAAAGTAAATATTGCTCCTCCTTTGGCATTGCTATTAAATGAGATCATGCTTGTGACAATGAGTTTTCAAATATATTTAATGGCTAGTGTGGGAAGGGTAATTCTCTACTGCTGTTAACTGGCTGCTTTGGTTTTTTAATTGTAAACATCTTTCATGCAGCTGCTCCAGGGACACATTGAGGAAACAGCAGCTGGATGGATTTAAAACATGTCAAAGCATCTTGACCGAACATTTATATTTCTGCAACGTGCAAGCCGTGGATTGTAACCAACAAAGTCCTCCGAGAGCTTACACAGCTTCTGTAGGGCAATGCTCAAGAAACAAATGAAGGCTGAAGTTCCCCCCTGGAAGTGTTTAGGAAAGTAAGTGATTGAGGTTGAACTGTAAAGAGTGAAGTTCAGATGATTATCAGGTAATTAGGAGCAGAGCTCCATCAAAGGAACCACAGTGGGTATAGTACTGGGCAAGGGGATGGATGATATTCTTCCATTACAAATGGGGGTGCTTTCTGTAGAAACTTTTAGGCTCCTTTATCCGGACAAGCTTCAGGGGGTTCCATGACCCAGCCATTCAGCATTTAATTCTCTCTTTTTTTCACCCAAACTTTGTCTCCAGAAACTAACTGAGAATATAATTAGTAATTAGGATGACTCATAATTAGAGCTGCAAAACTATAGAAAAATCCACCAGGCAAACACACGTCTATAAAGACCCATACCACAGAGTCCTGGGTTCCCCTGCATGTTCACCATTTGAAAAAATGCATGCTCCGTTCACCAGTGCCAAGTGAGTCTCTCTGCCTGGGGAGCGTGAGGGCCTAAACTGCGTCTTTCTGCAGAATAATCAGGTCTGGGGCTGGTGCAGCTCAGGAAGGGCCAGATGAAGGCCCGGGGGGTGGACCCGAGATGCCCATCCTTGTGGGCCCCCCCATTGTTCCTCCCTCCTCCCGCAGCTGCAGTGCAGGGTCAGGGGCTCTGGGGCCCTGGCCGGAGGGGGTTGGGGGAGCCCAGCTGACGCTGCCCCTGGCTGGTGCTGGAGGTGGGTCAGGGAACCCGGGCTGGTGCTGCTGGTAGTCAGTACGGCCATGGGCCACGCTGTTAGGAGGCTGCAGCGGGGCCTGGGCGCGGAGGCACAAGCCACACTGCTGTGGGGGTGCGGGGTGGCCCCAGGGGGGCTTCGCTCCTGGAGAGGGTGCCAGCTGGCCGGGGCTGCTCCTGGAGGCTGGGGGTGAGGAGGGGTGGTGGGTACTCCTGCCCTGCCCCCTGGCTGGCTGGTGAGCACTGGCCAGGCAGGCTGTGAGCAGCAGCTGCCACTCGGGCCGGCCAGGCTGGATTTTGGGGGGCCATGCCTAAAGCCCCTGTGGTAATCCATCCCTGAGCTCAGGGGCCAGCAGTGGGGTCCGGCAGGGGCCAGAGCTCAGGTGGCAGCCGTGGCCGGTGCTCAACTTGGGGCTGGCAGTGGGGGTGATTGGCAGCCTGCAGCTGGTGCTAGGGCCAGGGACTGCCGGCGCTCAGGCTGGATTGGGCCCATGGCAGGCTGGATCGGGCCTGCTGAGGGCGTGGTGGATGATGGGAGTGTGATGGAGGGTGAGGGGGACAGGCAACACTTCCAGGGGGCGGGGCAGCCAACCCCCCTGGTTCCAGGGTTTTGGAGAGCTTTCCATGGCCACTCACACAGCAAAAATAACAAGACAGACAGCTAGCTAGCTAGATAGCATCAAATCAAGTGACAAGCAAACATGTTCTTTACACTGTCAAAGTACTGAAGAGAAGGTGGGAACATGTCTGTAGAAAAAGAATAGGTCGAACTTATAGAGCCATCTAATATTACTAATGAAAAACAGCAGGTCAAAAATCCCACTCCAGCGAACAAACCAATCCTGTTCTGTTAATATCGTGGTTGAGAATATTGTCAGCAAATTCCGCTTTTGCAAAGAAGTTCTATGAAGTATAAGCCCCTCTGATGCATTACTCACATTTTTCTGTGTTTAAAGTAAAAATGAAATTGAACAGCTTAATTAGCCAGGACAGTGTTTAAGACAGAGCTGGGCTTCTGTGAAAGAAACGTGTTTTACACACTTTTAAAATCACGCTCAGTTCCTCTTTTCAAGGAATTCCTTTGCTTCCTCTGAATAAAGGATTCTTCAGTTAGAGTCTTGTTCTTTTATAGCTGTGGATATGTTCCAGCCTGGCTATAATATTGGCCTGAGTTCTGTTTTTCTCCAAAGCCAGACCCCTATAGTTTTCAGTGGCATCCACATTTTTTCCTTCTTTTTTTAAAATCCACTAGGGAAGTCAAGTGGGTTGTATGAGCTGTAGCATTATTGTTCCAAATATTCACACTTAGGACCAAAAAAGGGAACATTTAATAAACAGAACACAAGTAGGAATGTGCTGGAATGTTGATCTTTTGATTGTTGTAAGAACTTGCAGTCCTGAAGTCTAGTTAAATATCCCAAGTGCTGTATTGAAAACCCTTCCAGTGAAAACCCTTCCAATGACTGATACTTTCCCCATTTTCTGAGTGTGCATTTTAAAATCTGCTTCTGAACCAAACAGATCTTTTGTGTTCTATCTTCCTAAAAAAATACTATATTAAAACACACCTTGGTTGCATAGTGCCTAGTACAATAGATCCGGATCTGTTCCTGGGGTCCCTAGGTACTATGGGAATACAAGTCATAATAATGGTGATAGCAATTGGGCATCTCACATTCTAATCTAAAGGCATTTCGCTCTTTTGGCATTAGAAAGCAGAACTTCCTTTATAGATAGCTTAGTGGAATTGGCAGTGAAATGACTCTGTGGTGGTACCCAAATGTATTTGTTTATTATGGAACACTTTAATCTCAAAGAAAGTCTTTTATCTAAGTAGCCTGATGTGGGAATTTGGATAATGAATTGTGGACATTCCTGAATTTGCATGTAATGGGCTTGAAATAAAAATAGGCAATATGTAAGTCTGGCTTCCAAAAGAACCACAATATTTTATTATTTTCCAGGACTAAAATGCTGTTCCACAGTGGACTTAAGAAAAGTGAACTAGATATACAGACTAACGAAAATAACGAATGACTTTTGGTTAGTGGAAATAACACTAAAATCTCAGCACGCCCTTATAGCAGATGCTGTAAAAAACAGGTAGTCCCGGCTCTAAAGAGTACATAATCCAAATAGACAAGACAGAAAAGGGGGCATATCATCACCATTGTTTTAGAACTGGGAAATGGAGACACTGAGGATAAATGACTTGCCTGCAGTCGGGTGGCAGAGTACAAGACCCCACATCTCCTGAATCCCGCTGTAGTGCTTTACCCACAAGACCATGTGCACACTATATCCCATTCAGACAGCTGAAACAGCCTGTCATTACCGCTCTGTCAACATACCAGGAATTACACTGGGCCCTGAAGGTCTCATCTTTGCTTCAAATCTAATTAGCCCCAACCCATTGGTTAACAGAGAGTGCTGCACCTCAGTAACTATTGATAATACACACAAGAGTTCAAAGCTGTGTAGCAGGTGGGAATTTTATGCCAAATCCTAAGAGCCATCCACCTGCCTGAGTCCCGTTGACATATTACGGATCTGATCTTCAGAGGAGTTTTGCATGAAAAGCACTTAATTACAGAATCCGGCTCTTGGCTCCTTTTCCTTTAACAAATCTCTTAGACATCTCCTAGCTCCCCCATGCCCAACAGAGGAAGAAACTGTTTTAATGCAGCTGGGGCCAGCTTGCCATCCCCTAATCACACAGGAAACTCAGGTGCCCTTCCCTGTGTTGTGAATATATCATACACCGCTCTCAGTCCCACTGAAATCAACAGCATCACTCATGGGATAAAGAGCTGATCATTCTGACTAAGGGTATGTCTACACTTAAAAACGCTAAGTCGACTTAGAGCGTCTATACTAGAATCCTAAATCGACCTAGCACATCCACACAGGCACCTGCTAGATCGACAGAGAGCTGCGGCTTGAAGGGAGCCACGGCTCCACAGGACAACGGGAGACACAGCTCCCCAGGAAACAGGGAGCAACGGATCCCCGCAGAAGGGAGCCGTGGCTCCCCCCAGAGACAAGGGAGCCATGCGGGACTCCCTGACTGGGGCTCCCGCGGCTGGGGATTCCTCCGCCACCCCGACCGGGGCTCCCCTGCCGCCCTGACTGGGGCTCTGACGGTGGGGGATTCCCCCGTCACCAGCTGTGGAGAATCCCCTGCTGCCCTGGGGCTTCAGCCCCACAGGGTTGCCGGCTCCCTGGGCAGCAGAGGAGCCCCAGCGGCAGGGAATCCCCTGCCGCCTGGGGGGCCGGCAACCCCGCGTGGCTGAATCCCCAGGGCGGCAAGGGATTCTCTGCTGCTGGGGCTCCTCTGCCACCCAGCCCACGCAGCTGAAGACCTGGGGCAGCAGGGGTTTCCCCGGACAGGAGAGCCCCAGACAAGGTTGCCGTTGGGACTTCCTGGAGAAGGGAGCCACTGGGGCTCGGCTCCCTTGTGCCTGGGAGCCCTGGCGGTTCGCTTGTCCAGGGGAGCCCCGGGGGCTCCCTTCTCCCTGAGCTGCAGCTCCCCAAGCCCCAGCTCTCTTCTCCCCAGCCTTAGGTTGACTTAGGGAATTAAGTCGACCTAGGGAAATCCCACTTTGTCAGATGCTTGAAGATGGAGAAGTACAGATGAATGAGAGGAAAATAAATGCAGGGCTGAGGTCAATGTGTCTGGTTCTCTGATCACCAGTCTGAACAAGAGGTTTATGTAGGTCCTATACAGTGGTCTAATCCATTGAGCAATTCATTCAGGGCATAACTAGAGGAGGGATTTGGAAGCTAAACAATGCAAATTCCTGTCAAATATTTGTCCTCGTTCACTAGTGACAATTAAAAGAAAAATATAAACAATTGACTTATACTTGTAAACTGTACCTAAGGGGACAACACCATATATTTCTCCCAACTCATTAGATGATAGAAACCATTTTTTAATTAGAGGTTTGCAGCTTTTCATTGTAAGTTTTCCCTAGCACTACAGAGCCTCATGGTGCTACTCAATGTATAACCAATAAGCCAAAGTCCGGTCACTTATTTGGCAAAACATATCCTTGCAGAAGGGTTTTGGTTTTTTTAATTTCACATTTTAGCATATTTTGATTCATTCAAGCCATTGGAAATGAAGAACTACAAAGTCTCTTTTACAACAAAGCTTTTGGCATCCGGTTTGCTCATGGGAAAGGCTTCAAATAATTCTTAAGAGCGAAGGTGCTTGGATGATGACGTAAGTGATGGTTCAGTTGCTCGCAATGAGGAATAAAAACCAAGAAACACAAATCAAACTGTGAAACGTGCACATTTGCCTGAATTCTCTGGTTTTCAGGCCAGCACAGAAGTGAAGTGATGGTATTCTGCTCTCTGGGTAACATGAATTTTATTTGGTCCTATTGGCAATCACATTAGCAAAGTACTAAAATCCCAAGGGCCAAATTATCTGCATGAAGTTGAGGAGATGTCTGTTGCCCTGATTTTTAATACAAAGACTCATCTTGTGATACATGCTGGGCCTTCTACTCCTCATAGACCTTACTGCAGGACACCTTATATCTTTTATTGAACCAACTTCTGTTGGTGAAAGAGATCAGCTTCAAAGATTACACGGAGCTCTTCTTCAGCTCTGCTCAGGAGATTAGCATAAGCCCTGAAACTTAAGGTTTAATATCCCTTTCAAAACATTATTGCTGTTAATTAGGATAACTCCTATGACTTACATTCCCCTGCATTTAATTTCCTCCCATTCTGTAAGTTCCCCATCTTCAAAGTGTCTGACGAAGTGGGATTTTCTCTCACGAAAGCTCATGAGATAAATAAATTTGTTAGTCTTTAAAAGTGCCACATGACTCCTTGTTTCTGGATATTCCTGATAATCAATCCCTTTTTTAATCTTCCTAAATACTTGGCCTCAACAACTTGTAGCGGCAAGGTGTTCCACAGTTTACATCATTTTCACAGCTTGCAGGACATCTTTTCAGTTGGTGGGACTAAAAAGAGCAAATGATATAAGAGTAAATGTTTCCAGAAGATGTTTTGTTACAGACAAAGCAATTCAATTTTTTTCTAACTCGCCCTCTGTGGAAGGTTTAAGGATTAGGCAGCCCCTAAATGGTCTGAACAAAGGACTGGGAAATTCCAAAGGGGTAGCCGTGTTAGTCTATTGTAGAAAGACAACAGAGTCCTGTGGCACTTTTATAGACTAACAGATTTATTTATCGCATGTCTGTTAGTCTTTAAAAGTGCCACAGGACTCTGTTGCCTGTGTTCTAATAGTGCCTCTGGCACTGTGTGGCCTTGGGCAAATAAATCATTTGACTTCTCAGTTTCTATATTTGTAAAAAAGAAAATGCCATATTTTTTGCTGAGAGGTAGAGGATGGCTAGGCCTCGTAGATTGGTTTCCCACTGGAGGCAGAGTGACTAAATAGCAAATGTGAAAAATCAGGGTAGAGTAGGTGGTAACAGATGCTCATATAAGAAAAAAGCCCTGAATATTGGGACATCTGGTCACCCTAATTGGAGGAGAAATCAGTAATGTGAAATCCATATTTCAATTAGTATAACTTGCTCTGTTTATACACATGCACCAGTTCTTGAACAGAGGTGGTCACAAACAGGATGCAGAAAATCTCAGCCCCAACACAAATGTTTTGTTCCCAGGAAGCAACTCTGCCCCAAGAATAGAAAAGTAAAGCTTTTTTGCTATTTTTGAGAGCTCTCCCAAAAAGAAACTTTACAAACCTAACACAATACAACAGTCCTTCAAAGACTGTACACAGCTTGGATGCTTAAAAAAACCCACTACTAAAATGATCCGAAAAAAGTGCCTCCTGATGATTCCCACCATAAAAACATTTGTCTACCACCCATGTGGCCTGTTAAGATTCAGTACTTCATATCTGCAAAGCACTTGGAAGATGGAAAGCACTATCTATATATGTGAGTATGAATTTTTATTATAGGTAGAAAATTAATTATACTGTGAATAAAACAGATCACTGCATAACTGCATAGATGGTTTCCTATAAAGCAGATGTACCAGCTGGCTAACAGAAAGGAGCAATCATTTCCCTCCAACAGAAACTGCAGTGCTGAAAATCAGAATGTGTCTCTATTAATGATCATTATTATTATAGCTTTAGTGGCTGAAGCTGCCATATTTACTGTTACATATGGGAAATATCTTTTTCTAATGAGCTGTTCTGTGCGACTGCCAGCCTGGCCCAGCAGACATCAGTAAATGCATAGCTGAATTCTAGCTTACAACCCAGAGATCTGTTTTCCTATCCTGACCTGCAGGACTTGCTCTCTCATTCCACCAGGGCTCGGATTGCAAGAATGAAGGAAAGAGGAAGATAAAAAAAGCAGCTGATTTTGCCAAATGATCAACTCTAAAGCTATGTACAAAATGATTCAGAGTGACCCTGAACTTGCAAGCTAATCAACAGAGTCTTGTTGCACTTTTAAAGACTAACAGATTTATTAATCGCATGAGCTTTCGTGGGAGAAAATCCCACTTCGTCAGGTG
>ML685777.1:9651380-9685354 GCA_007922175.1 Pelusios castaneus
CAGGTGTCTGACGAAGTGGGATTTTCTCCCACGAAAGCTCATGCGATTAATAAATCTGTTAGTCTTTAAAAGTGCCACAAGACTCTGTTGTCGTTCTACAATAGACTAACACGGCTATCCCTTTGGAATTTGCAAGCTAATGCTGGGGAAGAGACTGAGCACGAAAACAACTATTATCCCATCCAGAGAAGCATAAGGCAACAAGAAAGAAGGGCAGCTAATTTAAACCAACCTTGCAGTGCCTGGGGCTTTCCCATCCCCTTCCTAAGAACATTACATAAGATTGACCTTCATGGGTCAGACCAATGGTCCATCTAGCCCAGTGTCTTGTCTTCTGACAGTGGCCAGGTACTTCAGAGGGGATGCACAGAGCAGGCAATCAACAAGTGAACCATCCTGTCATCCATTCCCAGCTTCTTGCAAACAGCAAATTCTGCACCCCTGGCTAATAGTCACTGATGGACCTACCCTCCGTGAACTTATTTAGTTCTTTTTTGAAGCCCATTATAGTCTTGGGCTTCACAACATCCTTTAGCAAGGAGTTCCACAGCTTCACCGGGCTTTGTGTGTAGAAATACTTCCTTTTCTTCATTTTAAACTTGCTGCCTATTAATTTCATTTGGCGACCCCTAGTTCTTGTGTTTGGAAAAGGGGTAAATATCACTTCCTTATTTACATTCTTCATAGCAGTTGTGATTTTATAGATTGCTACCATATCCCCCTTAGTCCTTTCTATTCCAAGCTGAAAAATCCCAGTCTTATTAAGCTCTCACCATATGGAAGCTTTTCCACACTCCTGATAATATTTTTTTGCTCTTTTCTGAACTTTTTCCAATTCCAATATATCTTTTTTGAGATGGGGCAACTAAATCTGCAGGCAGTATTTAAGATGCACCATGGATTTATAAACAGGTAATAAGATATTTCCTGTCTTTTTATCCATCCCTTTTCTAATGATTCCTAACATTTGGTTAGTTTTTTTGACTACTGCTGCACACTGAGTCGCTGGTTCCCAGTAATAAATGCAGTAATACACTGGATATATTGATTGCCATTGCAGTCTGTCACTTCAAATTAAAGTCTCTGGACCAGATTCTCAGCTCCGTGAGAGCTTAATCATAGGGAATCTCTGAGTGGCATAGGGTGGCATATCACCTCCATGCCAACCCTTCTGGTACAGGGGCAGGGCCAGATTAATCAACATAGGGGCCCTGGGCTGCCCCCCACCACAGGGACCCTCCCACCACAGGCCCCTCCCATCTGGGCACCCCCTACCACAGGGGCTCCTCCTGCCCCCACCACACAGGCCCCGTTGCTGCAGGGGGGCCTGGGGCCAAAAGGTGCTCCCACCTCACCCCACTCTGGCCAGTCTGCCTGGGGGGGGGGGGCTGCCTAGCATACAGCACAGGGGCCTTCGACACAGCCCTCTACAGCCCCAGCAGAGGCTGCGCTGTGACCCAGCTGTCCCCGTCGCCCAGGTGGAGCGAACAGGGGCTGGGCTGCACTCAGAGGCCAGGGCCCAGGCCCTCGCCCCCTCCCCCAGTGCCGACAAGGCAGGAGTGCTCTCTTATTGCAGAGGTTTTAGGGGCTGGAGCCCGGGGCCCCCTGTTTGGCCAGGGCCCAGGGCATAAACCCCTTAAAGCCCCTGCAATAATCCAGCCCTGTACAGAGAACATCCCCAAAAGACAGGGGACATCATGGCAACTTCATGCTCCTGCAATTCCTGGCTGCCAGAATGACATTGCTCCTTAGAGCCCCTGCTAGAGAGTGTAACAGCACAATTATGTAACGTGCTGTGTTTTCAGCCAGATTTTATGCACCCTTAAAGCCGCTCTCAGTTGTGCCACCAGCTGAAGCTGAAGCTAACTCAGCACCCTGTTGTTCAAATCCCCACCAATATAGGTTCATTAGGACCTAACTGGAAGATCAATTAGCTGAGCAGAACTACAGCTGAGGGGGAACTAATTTGATGGGGAGGCAAAGGAAGTGCTGAGAGAGAGGGCGAAGCTGGCTGCTCTTCCCAGATTAGAAGCAAGTGGAATAGCTAGTTTGGGGACTGTAAATATAGGGAAATAGTGTACAGCCAAAACCAACATAATAAAAGGTTCAGAAGGCTAGCCATGAAGGAGACCTGACGTGTGTGGTCTGTGATTAAGGACAGAAAGAAATCACAGGGGACAACCCACGACAGTTATCCGGCCAACCCCAGGACTGGGTGAACACAAAGGCCATATAAAGCCCTTCCTTAATCCTGCACGGAGTTCAGTTTGGCTGGTTAATCATACAAAAATGTTCACTGCGAAGTATTATCATTCATTTATTTAAGCATTATTTAAGGTCTGGTTTAATAAAGCCTTGACTGGGATGATTTAGTTGGGGTGATTCTTGCTCAGGGCCAGATTAAGGCAAGGGTTTTAGGGACTACAGCCCCAGGCTAAAGGGGGCCACACTGCCCTGCCAAAATCCACCCCCAGCCAGCCCTGAGCGGGGCATTGCCCACCATCAGCTTGCCTGCCCTGCCCCCAGGCTGGTCTTAGTGGTGGGACAGGTGTGCTGCAGACCCCCCAGCACCAGCTGGGGTCCCACACACAGCTGGCTGGGCCATGAGCCCTGAATACCACCCCCCACACCAGCCAGGCCGTGGACCCCTAACCCCACTGCCCCCTCCATAGCACCAGTTCGGCCAGGGGAGGGAGCTGGACCTGCCCCCCCAGGCCCAAGCGCTGGCCGGGGCATGGGTTCTGGATCCTCCCCCAGCGCCAGGCCAGGCCATGGACCTGCTCCTCCAGCACTGATAGAGCCACCCTGCCCCACACCCAGTCTGGGCACCATCTCAGTCAGGGCTCTCTCTAGCGGTGAGCGTGGCCCAGGGCAAATCAGCCTGTGCCCACCATCAGCTTGCCTGCCCGCACCCCGGCTCTGATCCTGGCTTCATGCTACCCCCACCCTGCCCTGCACCACCCCCTGACCTGCAATCCCGGTCTCACACCCCCCCAGCCCCAATCCCAGTTTCATGCCCCCTCTAGCCCCGTTCCTAGCCTTGTGCTGACCCCCCCACCCGACCCCTTTCCTGGCCTCATAGCGCCCACCCCACCTCGATCCCAGCCTCACATGCTGCCCCCTTCGCCATGTTCTGGATACTCCACAGATTGATTACTATGGGAGTTAGGCACCTAAAGACCGTTGAGGATCTGAGCCCGAGCCTGAGTTCAGTGGTATTTCCTGGTCAGCTTTGAGGCTCATTTTTCAGATGGTGAGGAGAGAGCACACCGAGTCATTTAGCAATAGGACTTGAACTGATAAGCAGTCAGCTTGGATGCAGAGAGGTCAGAAATCAAGTAGAGAGTGATGCAGAATGGTGGGTCAGCAGCAGAGACGTGGGGCCCGGTAACGAAGGTCGCAGTGAAAGAATCCAAAAGGAGAAGGCAGCTGAGATGTAACCCTGCAGCATTCCACAGTGGAAGGAATGAGGGAAAAACGACTTCGCCGCCAGAAATAAAAAAGGATCAGTTAGAGGGGATGGTTATTGCTTTATGCAGGTCCGTAAACATCTGGATGTGCACTGAAACAGCTGTAATAAGTTGAATGCTATGAGTTAATCCATACTTTTCCACAAGAGCACGAAAGCTAATAATTACTCTATGCAGGTGCATACATTGCTGTGCTTGCAGGCAGCTTTGATGCAGCTCCAATGCAAGCTGTTAACAGGGGAAGGAAGGCAGCTATGGTTATATAGTTTGGACCTGGCATTCATCAAGGTGTTTGGCGTAGATCCCCTCTGGAGAAGCTGGAATTTGACTCTGGTAAAAGAGTGCACTTTGTAAATTTGTTCCTTGGAAGTGCTCCTGATACTGAAATCTGCTGTTAATACTTCATCATTCACCATGAAGATTAACAAGAAACACTAAAAAGTCATATTAAGAATAAAAGTGAGACTCGGGGGTTTATTTGCCTTTTGATGCATATTATGATTGCAATTGATGTTAACGCAAGTTAGGTACCTGTGCCCACTAAGTGGAGGATAGCTAGATCTTTCTGATTTAATTGAGCAAAGGTATTCAGACTGGCTCTCTTTTTACCAAAAGAGACTTGATGTGCCAGAGCAACACAGCTGTCAACATCTGGAAACTGTTAGCAAGGGCAATTTTTGAATAAGCTTGGAGTATCTGGGCTGTCGTGGTCACCAATTCTCAGAGCACTGCATTCACATTTAGGAGTAAGGGAACTGATAAAGATAAATATCTTCATTAACAGAGCCCAGAAAACTAATACCATATTTAAGCTCTTCTCAAAGAGATAAAGATAAGTACTAAATTGTGCCTTCTCTGCCCCACAGATTGCACAACGGCGCTGCGTTGAGTACAGGATGTTTCCTTGCAATGGTGCAAAACACTCCAGCAAATAGCAAAAATACATATAGAACCCACGTCAGAAGTCTTCCAAAGATTGGAATTCAGATAAATACACTACTATGCGATTGATTATCTGAATCTAAGGAGGATGAATGAGATTTCATGGCCCTTCCACACTCAAACACCCACTTGCACTCAGTGACACCTGGGTCCTTCTCTTTTTCTTGGGTAGGAGAGTGGTATTTTTATATGGTTTTACTTTAGATTTGGAGGTATTTCTGGTGTTTCTTAATGAAATACAACTCAAGAGTTGTAATTTGACTTTCACTAACAGTGAACTTTCACTAACGGTGTCAATTTAGCATGCCTCTTAGCAGTCTTATCCAAAAGGCCAAGGTAATAACAAGCAGGGTGAATCCCAGCTCCTTACCTCATTAAACATGGACCAGTTAGATCAGGGAGCAACATATGAGAGGGGTTGTGTGGAAAAAAATCAGCTCCAATTACCCATGCTGCATCTCTTCTGTGGGTGAATTTAAAACAGCAGGTTTGAGGTGTGTCAATTCCAAACTTCTCATCAGCACTAAAAGTCGATTCCAATTTTCTTCTTCAAACATCATGTGCCTTGCATCAGCTGCCTGGCTTTCAATATATAGATCAGTTCAAACATTGCAGGCACACTATCCCAGAAAAACTGGTATTGCCCGGAAAAATCAGTCTGTACATTTTGTTGTCAGAGACTCATTTCAAATTGGAGCTGTTCTACACCTTCACTGGTTGGAAATATTGTTTGTACCGTATATGATGACTTAAACAACAATAAAAAACATACCTAGCTTGGAGATGAGGATATTAGAAGTAACTCAGTTAAATCATCATGCTTGAAACCAACAAGTAAGTATGTTCTTGTGGTTATGACACCAGACAGGCACCCAGGAAATACAGATTTAATTCTCTACTCTTCCATAGACTACTTGTATGATTTTGGGCAAGTCACTTACGCTCTCTCTGTTTCAGTTCCTTGTCTGTAAAATGGGATCTTTACATGTACTTTTTGTCTTGTTTATTTAGATGGTAAGCTCCCTCTAGGTTTGTACAGCATCTAGGAAAGTGGGCCCTTGGTCTTGGATGGGGCCTAAGGGCATTACCACAATATGAATAATTATAACCAAAGACTGTTTTTATGAAGTGATCAATTAGTAGAATAAAATAGTTCACCAATAAAAAGCCTGAACAAACTCCCATTGAAATAACCAGGAGTCAGTTCAGCTCCTGAATGAATTGCAGCAAACTGATACCCATCTCCCAGCTGTTATTCCGGGGCACCAGCTTTCTGCACTTTGTCCAAAGACTAGAGTAGTAGTTCCCACACTCTGCAATGTTGCGTACCACCACCAAAAAATGCCCCCACCTGGGGGAGGGGCGGAGGTAGGGGAAGCAGTGGGGCTGGGGGGAGGGAATGACATCATTCTCCTGGCCAGTCACTATCAAGCAGTGAGAGGGGGCACAGAAAGACGAGCTGCCATGCTGTTTGGGGGCGGGGCCAGCGGTGGAGCAGCTCCTGGCTCGCCCCCCAGCAGCAGGGGGACGCATACCATTGGTAGATGGCCTCTACTACTGGTGATACGTGTACCATACTTTGGGAACCACTGAGCTAAAGAATGTCCAAATGAGTTATTTCTTTCATGGAATTGTGATGTTTAATAAATGAATATTGTTAAGGCAAATTTAATAATGGACAGAAAACAGTGATTAATCATTGGATTTTAAAACACATGCTAGACATAAAGTTTGCCTGTTCTCATTACATTTTGAAAACTGGTGAAGTATTAATGGCTTTTCTGTTTTTAACATACCTTGAAGCCTTAAGCTTTTCCACAGCTGTTGGAAGACCGTTTCCTCAACACACAATTTGTCATTTCAGACACTAGCTTTGTCCAGTAGCTCATTTGGCTTCAGTAAGAGCTGAATGATGAAAAATACCACATTCCATGCAGTTAAGATAGTTTGCTTTTAATATTAACATGGGTGTGCAAGTCTTTAGTTTAGACAGGAGACAAATAGGATGGGACATGATAAAGAGATGAATGGTATGGAAAAGGCAAATCATACTGTTTTATTTATCCTGTCTCCTAATGTAGGAATAAGGGGAGTTCAGATAAAATAGGGGGACTATAAGGTAACATATTTAGAATGAAAACACACAACACATAATTAATGTGTGGAACTCACTGCCACAATATATTATGGAGGCCAAAAACTTAGTGGGATTCAAACATTAATCATTTATATAGATAATAAAAACATTCTCAGCTATATTAGACAGCATAAAATGTCTATATAATATAAAACCTTATTGTTCAGTACCAGCCCCTAACTGGATAGGAACATTGTCATGAGGACTGAAAACCGGCTAATGGACAACAAAGATTAACAAGCGGTATACTGGAGAATTCATAGTTCAGTCCTGTGTTATTTAATATTTCCAGTAATGATCAGGAAGGGAAGTAGACAGTTAATTCTCAGATGATATTCAATTGGAAGGAGTTACAAAAGGTAGCTGTAACTAAGATGGAATGCAAAGTGATGGGTAGAAAGTAATAAAATAAGATTCGGATAGAAAAATGCAAACTAATACTGTGACACTGGGAGACCAGGCGCCAGCTCATGCCAAAGCCCCCTCCCCTCACTGACCACGGACAAATGCACAGTTGGAAACCAATCTGGCTCATCTTTATGTTAGCGTTGTTAAAATAGAAATTAAGTTTATAAGAATGTGTTTAGTGTTTGGACTTTATGACATGCTTGTGAGTTGGTGCATGCATTAATCTCACTTACAATATCTGTGTCCCATATTATAAGGTAATATTTAAACTGGGAGCCCCTAGAGTCAGGAGAGAAGCATTTCTAACTCTGAAATACTAGTGTGCCACATGAGGTTTCATCTCCTGTCCAGCAAAAGAAGGCCTTCAGACATCAGACCAGCCACTGTGGAACCTCAGTGGACAAAAGACTTTGCTGCTTGTTCCCCCCATACCCATGAAAACCCTTGTCCCATTACAATCTGAAATGTGGGTAAAGAGAATAAAAATCATTGACCAAGAACTGTATCACTTGGCTCCTTGGAATTTGGAGAGGGCAGTGATTCTAAGGGCTGGTCTATTCTACAGAGCTTTGTCCACAAAACAGTGGGGGTGTGAGCATAAACATGCTTCTCCCACTGGTGTAACTCCCCTGCTAAGCTGACATCAGAAAACCACTTCAATGAGAGCTGTAGGGCTTATGTCGGTGTAGTTAGGCCAAGGCAGCATCACTGTAGACACCGTGTTCCTTACACTGGCTGTCGTTCTTGTCAATTTCACGGCTCCAATCTGGGAGAGGAGGAGAAACCCTGGGCGCTGGACAGGGAGAAGCCTAGGCAGCTGGTCAGGGCTTGGGGCTGGGCAGCCCTGTCAATTTCATGGCTGAGCTGACATTGACAAGGCTGCCCAGTTCCCCATGGAGAGTGGAGGTGTGCAACAAGAAGTCAGTGCAGCTGGACTCTGCACCCAGAGGTGAGGCAGCTTCCCACAGTTTTCAGCAGGGAAGAGGGAAGGGAGAAGCCCCGGGCAGCTTCCCAAGCTCCCAGCAGGGAATGGGGAGGGGAGAAGCCCCAGATGGCTTGTCCTGGCTCCCACTGGAGAAAGGGAAGTGGGTGGGGCAGATTGCCAGGAGCACAGGAGCCTGTGGGGCCACCAGGCTCCCATCAGGGAGCTGCCAGTAGAGCTGAGATACCTGGATACCAGCTGACTGGGCTTTCAGCTCCCCACGCGGCCCCCTTAATGTCAGTGGAAGGGCTCCTGGCGAGCACTCACACCGCCAACTTAAGGAGGGTACTGTAGACATCAGCCCCTGCAGTAATTAATTATCTTTGCAGTGTAGAGAAGGTCTTAATATAAGCAGGGCTCCTCAAGCTGCTTAGCTTGGGTTAGCCTTAAAGGGCATAGAGAGCTTGCACATCTATTACCTTTTGAAACCTAAGACCATCTCATTTGTGGGTGTATAGTTCCCTGCTTTAACCTTGTAAGTAATTCTCATTTCTTTTTCCCAGTTAATACATCTTGATTTACTTTATTACAGGACTGACTACAAGTGTTGTCTTTGGTAAGAGAGCCAAGGTATAACTGACCTAGCACAAATGCCTAGTCCTTTAGGACTGGGAGTAACCTGAATATTATTGTGATTTTTTTATTGAAGGGACCATGTCACAAAGGTAGGCTTGCCTGGGTGGCAAGACAGACCAGAGTGCCCAAGGGAACTGTCTGTGACTCATTGTTAAGGCTCTCTTAGTGTGCAAAGAGTTCACACTAGATACTTGGTGGGTGAAATCTGACTGTGGAACTCACAGCCAGGTAGAGGTTTGTGCCCCGCTTTGGAACAGTTTGCCCTGCGGTCGGCAATCAAGTTGGTGAGCCAATCCAGACAGCCTGACAAATACAACTAGAGAAAAATAACCTGAAATGTAAATACTCAGTAAGGCGAAGAAACTTGAGACATGACGAAGATAAAGCAGACTTAACAGTGGTCCTGCCCAGCATAATGGACTGTGACACTGCAATATGGTATGATAGCAAAAAAAAAAAAAAAAAAGCCCAGTGTAGTTTTGGAGTTGTTTACATAGAAGTCTGACATCACAGAACAGGAAAGTAACTGACCTCTTTATGGCTACTGGGTGGCTCCATCTGAAAGACTGTGTTCAATTCTGGGCACCTCATTAACCACAAAGATACTGACATTTTGCAGGCAGATCAGAGAAAAGACTTAGCAGAAATGCTCAGAGGGGTAACAGAATTGACATATGAGGGAAGATTAAAAGAGCTGTTTGTACAATAGCTCCGCTGAATGGCGACTAATGGCACAGTCCAACCATCATTAATAAATATCATTTACACAAATAATACTTACTGCGGCGGGGCAGGAAGAGGACTTTTCAGAAATGCTCAGCATTGGTCTAACTGGAAATTTTATGTTGATTTCAGTGGGAGTGGGGTTAAGCCCCATGTGGAACAGGTTTGACAATCCTGCTCATCATGCGTAGACCCCAAAGAATTTTATAGACGTGTAAAAAACCATACTTATCCTCATTTTACAGAGAAGACAGTCAAAAAGTTATATGATGACCCTGTAAAGACAAATGCCCGGTGTTTAACTTTATGCTGCTGAGTAGTGCTATCCAGGGGCTAATCCTTGGGAGACGATCCCTAATTCTAAAACATCTGTCAGGAAGATTCTCCTGATATTCGGCCCAGTTTCTTTCCTTCTCTTGATTTGTTTTCATTTACTCCTAATGACAGTCAAGCACCTATACTCATTAGGGCCCAGAACGGTAGTAATACAGGGTAAAAGTTTCAAAACCACCTAAGTTCCATTCCCAAAAGTGACTTGGACATTTAGAGTCAGATTTTAAAGGGATTTAGGTGCCTAAAGATACAGGCAGGTACAAAGCTGATTTCAACAGAGGCACCTGGAGAATTTTGAAAATCCCACTAAGTCCCTATTTCTATCTTTGGGTGCCTAGACCCTGCTCCAGAAAGACACTTAAGTCCCAGGTTTATGTTCCACTGTGATCTGCAAAACTTCTACCCTGTGTATGCTTACATTTACCTGGCACATTAGTTTCCAGGGTAAAAGTTCCACAGGCATCTATGTATCTGCCTCTTGAGCATGCACACTGCCTCCTTCCAGGAATCTGGATGCAGTAACTGGTGTCAGCCGCCTCCTGAGTACCTCCTCATGGCCAAAGGTCTCTCTGCAGCACCCTGCCTTGGTTTCCCCCATTTCAGAGCCTGTTAGCAGACTTTGCACAATTTTTCTATGGTCAAAACACCCCTTCTTGGGGGCTGGGTTTATTCAAAGACAATAAACTAATGTTCCAAATCAAAGTCCAACAAATAGACCTTTCTCTTTTTACTTCCAAGCTGCTTTGCCTAGATAACTTTGTAGTCTTTCTGCTGCTACTACAGTGTCTCTCCCAAGCCTCCCTGCCTGGAGAACTTTTGCACTCCTTCCTTTGGAGATTCTCTGGTCTTAGCAGGCCACTCCCTGCCCTTTGTTGCTGGCATGTTTGGTTAGTACTGTTACTGTGATTTTCAAGGAACCTAAAAGTTAGGTGCCATGATGCTGAGCATTGCAAAGCTTAAGTTCTTTCAAGGAACCCACCCACAAACCAAAGTTTTCACAGATTATTACTGCATATTCCTCATTTTGTGGGGTTTGAACTTGAGATCCTGGAGCCTGATTTACTGACATGCACAATAGTTTTTTGAGGCTTTGATGAATTTCATTGAGATTAGACTCAACCTGTTTCATGCTTCCTTGTTCCCCTGATAGACACTGCATCAACAGCCATGTCACAAACTCTTTCCATAAATCTGCTTTTACCACTGATGCTACTATTATACTTACAAGACAGTGATACGGAAACAAATCTGGCTGGTTTCTGCTTTATCATTATCACAAGTCCACATCAATATTTTCCTAAAGGAAATAGACTGGCTGGCTGGCTAGGTAAAAATGTAGTTTTCAAGTTTTACATTGCAAGGAGAGAGAAACAAATTTAAATATTTCATACTACACTTTAAAATGAAAACATCTGGTTGCTTGGACCCCATTTTGCTGTGTGTGTATAGCTAATACACAAGGACAATTCTGATATTCTTTCCCTTCACATATGGTACCTTATTCCTTGAGTATTTCCATTAGAATCAATGAGAGTACTAAAGAAGTAAGGTGCTACTCAGTGTAAATAAGTATAGCTCAATGTGGTCTTTAACAATTACACCTGTGTGTCTTTAATGTAATTGAAATTTGCCAGTAAGAGTAGAATAAGATTTAAATTGCTGACAAGTGTGGCAATTAGAAACCCACATCAGAAACATTATTTCTTTCTCTAGTGCTGTGTCCACTAGGAATGGTTTAGAGATTAACTAACAAAATGAGAAAGGGGGATTCTAGCAATAAGCTATTATTAATTAAAGTTTGCTTATGTTTTATAGACTTGTTTTATTGGGTAAGATTTTTATTATCTTTTGAGCTGGCTTTGGTTTAATCTCTTTTGGATCTTAATTTGTGGTTATCTGTTGTTTGGTTATTTTGGTGTATAGCTTTTTAAAAATTATTTTAAGTCAATTCTAACTGGTGTTCTTATTATTAGTATATTAGTTAAGTAAGGTTGCTGTGTAAGTGGGTTTGTAAGTGTATTTCAATTTCTTCTGGTATTTCCTTTGTAATAACATAAAATGTTGTATTATACAAAAGTGATGCTCCAGCATTTGGGTGACTTCTGTAGCAGGTATCTCTCTCTCTGGGGGTGGGCAATGGCATACGTGTCTGTTGTAATGGATCTGGAGGTGGTGTGCTGTGTCTAGTTGCTTTGTTTGATTGAAGTGTTCAGTTAATTGCTTGTCTAGGATAACCCTTCTTGTCTTTATCCTTCATAACATGTTGGTAAATGAGTGGCTTTCACAAGCTGGATCAACCTTTAATCTGCTTTTAAGAAGATCCAAAACTACTAGGAAAGCACTTTATTTATTTATTTATTTATTTATTTATTTATTTATTTATTTTTTAAATATTTGGGTGGTGGAAAATGAAGCTGATCTATTTTAAAATGTGTATTAAAGCTAGATCTACTTATTTCTCAAGAGTTGAGTTTTGACTAGCAAACAATCAGTCATCTTTGGCTTGTGCAACTAACTTATTAATGTGAAACTAATAACTTTCCAGAAAAAGCAGATAATCCTATGTTTACTTTAAACAGTGATATCTTGGTGGAGGTTTTCCAGAAGTGAATTGAAAGTTTGTTTGATGTTACTACAGCCTTGCCTATAACTCTATTTTTTTTTTTTTTTAAGGAATCTTTTTGTTAGATGCATGTCTAACTAGGTGATTTAAAAAAAAGACCTAATCAGTTGTTGTATGTTTCTCACATATAGATATTCTTATAATTTTTAGCTGCTCTTTCCTCCTTTAGATTGTAAGGGATGTCCTCAGGACTTGATTAAAAGTGCTTCTTGTTAGAGGAATACTTGCTGTCTAACAGGAGGCATTTCCCTGTCCTACCCTTCCTTTTCCCTTCAGCTAAAACCTGGTTAGAAGGATTGCTCCCTACTTTAGAACAACTTGTGTTGGGAGTCCAACTCTTGTTGCATCTCGTGTCATAAGTGACCACTGCTGTCTTTGCCAATTTTGTTTAGAGGGGTCTCCCAACAAGACTCGTTCTGTCTTTTCCCACATGCAGGTGAGAGGCAATAGAAGGCTTTTACTGCAGAGTTAACCTGAGTGTTGCCCTCATTACAAACACCTCCCCACACAAGAATCCTTAACTTGAGTGGGAGGATGCTGGCTTTAACTTGAATTGGCTGGCCCCAAAGCAATATTGGCTAGAACTGAAGTTAGCCCAACTCATCAGCTGCAATTAGAACCATAGTTCAGCTCATTATTTTACAATGTAGCTGCTCTGACTCAGCTAGGCTAGTCAGGAGGAGCTGACTCTGCTCTGAAGGTGTAGACAGATTTAGCCTGAAGTAGACTTGGATGCATTGTCTCTTGCTTTCTCACCCCTTGTCATGGGATGTGTATCTGTGCACCCCTATGTTCTGCTCTTAGTAGCTTTCCTGTTCACTCTTGTACTGTGATTGTATGATTTGATGCCAATTCTGCCATGCAATGTTCCTTTGAGTGCTCATAACATTCTACATGATTACTATTGTATTATGTTTCCTGCAGCATCATGTATGTGTACAGAGGTGAAACATGTTATGTAGCTCAAATCCTCAGCACACCCTCTCTAAGGCTGGAAAATTGCATGATAAAGGGAATGCAAATTTAGCTGCCCAGCTCAGGTAAAAGTTTTTAAAAAAACAAAAACAAAAAAACACAGCAGCATGGAGAGGGAAGGGCAGAGAGGAGACTGAAAAACAAAGAGAAATAGTTTTAAACTAGAAAAAGCTGGTGGCTTGAGCCAGAAAAACACCATCTTAAAAGTAAATTGCAAGATACACAGCCTGCCTGGTCTGGTCTAGCTAAAAACCAGCACAGCAAGACTGAGGGTAAAAATGATGAGAAAAAACTAAAGTGTAATCCTAAATAGTTTTACACTGTTGTGTTTGATCTTTTATTTTCTCATGATAACTCCTGATTCACTTATTAAATGATGGTGCATTGATATGCTATATAGTCACTTAAAATCCTATCCTGATCAATAAACAAAGCTGTGTGGACTTTAGAGGATATAAGTGAGGAAGGCTGAGCACAATCCCTTTCTTTGTTAAATGGACAGACATAAGTGTATGGTGATTGGAGTATAATCCCATTCCCTGTAAAATAAAAGTTCCCACTATGGTATCTGGGCCTGGGGGTGCTCACTAGGGGACCGTTGCCTAAGCAGCCAGAGGGCGCGTGCTTGCTGCCTGGAACTAATCACACACAGAAGGCTGGTGTGGACTGATTCAGAAGTGAGTGATTATCTGGCAAAGTGGGGTAAATTGGGATTCAGGAGTGGAGATCTGAGGGGGCACAGTGAACCAGAACCAGGGAGCAACCAGTCACACCCCCCAACTAAAGTCTGTGAAAGGCACAACTTGCTATCATGGCACACTTGGTGATGGACCTCACTGCAGAGCTGAAAACTATTATAACAATTGCTTAAACAAACAGCATGGTGTTCCATTGTGCTCACGAGGGTTTACCAACAAACAAAATCTCTTCGAAGAGGACTCCTCTTTTCTAGTTTCTTCAGTGGGCTGGTGGCCATTAGGAACAATCAAGATATAGTTCCCATGTAGAAAATCTCTTATGCTATCTACTCTCCCATCCCCTGTCTTTCCAGGTTTCTGGGGTTGTGCTCATGTGCATAGGAATCTCTGTCCACATGAAACTCCATGACACTTTCATGGTGGTGAATGAAGACTCTTCTGGTGTCCCTGTGATTATCACCAGTGTTGGCGGTGTGATCACCTTCATCTCTGCCCTTGGTGTGATTGCTGTACTGAAGTCCAGTCATATGCTGCTCAAACTGG
Source organism: Pelusios castaneus (assembly GCA_007922175.1). Classification (NCBI taxonomy): domain Eukaryota; kingdom Metazoa; phylum Chordata; order Testudines; family Pelomedusidae; genus Pelusios; species Pelusios castaneus. The sequence goes on from ML685777.1 coordinate 9,665,791, forward strand.
TAAATGATCTCTAGCTTGGTGTCTAAGCTTGAAATTCACATTCTAGACAAAAGAAATTTTCCTTAAGCAAGAGGTTAGAAACAGGGGCTACATGTTGTATGCCTTGCTGAATCCCATCTCAAAGGTAATACGTTTGAGAACTGACTTGCCTGTGCTTATGAGTGTGAAAGGGCTAATTATTGGCCAATGTATTTGTTATTCCAACTGCAGGGCTATCTGCATTCTGAGTGCTTTATGTATAAAGCTAACACACCAGTTTCTGAGCTGAGTGCAATTACTTTCGTGGGATATGATGACAAAAAGGTAGCTTCTAAAAGACTGATTAAAACTTCATTGTAGACTGCTCTCACTGTGTTCTGGTACTACATGAAAAATACCTTTTACTTTCAAAGTAGCTGAGCATGTGCTACCTCTATTGACTTCAGTGGGATCTGTGTCTGCTTGGCACTTTAGGAAAACTTGGCCCCTTAACTCCCAAATCCATATTTAGTCAAAGCCTGAAAAGCTGCTGCCTACTTGGGTTAATTCTCTAAGGTGGGGGAGCTTTTTCCATGCACTAAGTGGAAGCGCAGATGCTGAGGGTGTAACTTTTTACCATTGTTCTTGTGGCACAACTTTTCCACGGAAACTAATATGCCATTCTGACTTTCAAAAACAAAATAAAATAAAATGAGATGCACAGTGATCTATTCAGAAGCTGATATTGCCCATTGATTTCAAGGGCTATTTTTATAGCTGTCAAATCCTGTTGACCATAACAAATATGCAAGGTAATAGATTACCTCTTTCCTTCCCTTGCTGACTCTCAGTATACTGGGTTTACCATTCTGCAGTTCCTTTTCTGCCTGTTAGTCTCTTTTCTCACTAATACAACTATAAGTTGAGCACATCTGTTACTGAGACTAGACCAAGTCCCCCAAATCAATAGAATCAACAGACCTACAGATGTAGCCAAATTAACTTCTGAAATAAACATCAAAGTGAGCTGTAAACCTTCTTGTGTTGGGTGAACAAGCCACATGTCAGCTATTGGACTTGTAACTGTTGTATGCCTAGTTACATGAAAACTTGATACCGAAACTTCTTTTGAATTGTGTCTTAAGTACTAAGTGTTTATAAACACTGCATCAGGGCTGGCCCCAGTGTCTTTGGTGCACTAGCTGAACTATGACCTTTGCACCTTCTCCCCCCCCCACCATGTGTGAGAGAGAGTTTTTTTTTTTTTTTAAACAGAGAAAAAATCACTTCTGTCTAATTTAGCACCCCGTAAAACCTGGTGTCCTAGGTGCCCACCTAGTTCACCTATATCGTTGTCGGCCCTGACAGTATGGCCTGGCCAGCAAATCTAGTTCCTGATACACTCAGGAGAGATGTGGAGAGCTTGTATGGGTTTGAGCCCCAGATACTCAAATCTCACTTCATTTCAAGGCAATCAATATATTTTTTTTTTAATTGACACTTTTTGTGAAATGTCTTGGAAATATTGGGTCCCTGGACTTTAGCAGATGATGGCATCTGTATGCCTATGGTTAACTTGTTAGCAAACTATTATCTTCTGAATATTTGACCACTCCAGTGGCTAACCAAAGGAGCATCTTACTCCCATATGAATCAAATTGACTGACTGCAAAGGAGACCTTGGAATTAAGCAGGAAACAGGACCGCTCCTGATGGGGATATTTGCAAGGCAGGAAGGAAAGGGAGAGGTGGTAATTCATAGGGATAAAGCAGCAGGAGTTAAACCTAGGCTCGTATAACTCCCCCCCAAAATACTTGGTATTTTAGATGTTTTCTACTCGTACGGCAAATTATGCTAGAGTGACAGCATCATCAGATTTCATCAACCATGAGAGAGTAAAGTGATGCATTAATTATGATTTGGGTTAATTACCATTATCTGATAGAAGTGAGAGGGAACAACCAAAATCTTCAGTGACCTGAATCTTCAAGCTGTCTTTGCAGTAGCTAATCTAAAAACTACAGTCTGCAAACTCTTAACCTTCCTAATACGTAACAATGCATGTACTGTATATGATAGTATGTCTTAACCTGAGTGTGATCAGCTTTAATTCTCCTGACTCACAAAACTAACCTCCTTGTACATCATTAATGCAACTACTGCCATAGTTAAAGATGCGCTTCTTCTGCCAATCTCTAGATCAGTGGCTGATTTGACCAGAACTGAAAAGCAATCAACATATGGACATAACACCTTTCACCCAACCAGCTCCTAGTTTCTGTGAAAGTTTTGTCTTGGAGCACCGTTGAGTTAGATCTAGTTTAGTTTTGTACTCGCTTCACAGATGGATAAACTTATTTTGTCATTTCAGTGCCAGAGCAGGAACCTAAATCATATGGTTGGAAGGGACCTCATGAGGTCATCTAGTCCAACTCCCTGCTAAAAGCAGGTCCACTTCCACTAAATCATCCCAGCCAGGATTTTGTCTAACTGGGCCATAAATGTTTCCAAAGGTGGAGATTCCACCATCTACCTAGGTAACCCATTCCAATGCTTCACCACTGTCCTAGTGAGAGAGTTTTTCCTAATATCCAACCTCCCCAGCTGCAACTTGAAACCATTGCTCCTTCTTCTGTTCTCTTACTACTGAGAACAGCCTAGCTCCCTCCTCATTGGAGCACCCCTTCAAAAAGTTGAAGGTTGCTATCAAATTCCCCCTCAGTCTTCTCTTCTGCAGACTAAATAAGCCTAGTTCCTTCAGTCTCTCCGCGTAAGTCATGTACCCCAGCCCCCTAATTTTCATTGCCCTCCGCTGGACTCTTTCTAACTTCCCCACATCCTTTCTGTAGTGGGGAGCCCAAAACTGGACACAGTACTCCAGATGCGGCCTCACCAGTGCCGAATAGAGGGGAATTATCACATCCCTCAATCTGTTGGCAACACTCCTACTAATGCAGCCCAATATGCCATTGGCCTTTTTGGCAATAAGGGCACACCGATTCATACCTAGCTTCTTGTCTACCATAACCTCCAGGTCCTTTTCTACAGCGCTGCTACTTAGCCGATCGGTCCCCAGCCTGTAGCAGTGCATGGGATTTTTCCACCCTAAGTGCAGGACTTTACATTTGTCCTTGTTGAATCTTGTTGGCATTGAAGTGAGAATCATTGGATTCATAAAGCAGCCCAGGAGACCTGCCTAATAGAAGAGCAAAATTTGTTCAATAATTTCTTCCAATATCTTTCCAAGTAGGAAGTTAGGCTGATTTGGTCTATAATTCTGAGTCCTTTCTGTTGCCCTTTTAAAAGATAAGAAAGTACCATGTTTCTCCTTCTCTAGTCCTCTGAGACCTCACTCCTTCCCCATGCATTTTCAAAGGCTATCACCAATGGTTCTGGAGATAGCTTTAGCTAGTTCCTTAAGTACCTTCATGTCATGGCTGTTCCTGGGGGAGTGGGGCCCAGGGCCAGTCGGCCTGTGGGGGCCCCTGCACTGAGGGGTGGGACGGGCTGACCCAGAGGTCAGGCTTCACTCTCCCACCCTGCCTCTAGGCCAGCTGCTCAGCCCCGGGGGGCGGGATGAGTTGGCCAAGAGGCTGGGCTCTGCGCTTCTGCCCCCCCCCCTGCCTTTGGCTTGCTGCAAAAGGCAGCAGAGGGGCACACAGCAGTAGTGGCCCCCCAGGACTGCGGGGCAATTGCCCTGCTTGCCACCTCCTCCCCACAAGGACACCAGTGCCTCAAGTGAATTTCATCAGGCCCTGGCAATTTGAATACATCTATCTTGCCTAAATACTGTTTAACTGATTTTCTTCTCACTGGGCTGGGCTCTTTCTCCCTGTGTGTGTTCATGTTAACTGTGCTCCACATCTGGTCACAATTTACCTTTTTCCAGGGAAGACTGAACATATACAATGTCGTCAGTCCTCTAAAGCATCTAGTAAATTAATATATTAATGTGTAACATACCACAACTTAATTCACTGCAGTTGAGACAAAAATCTGACTGTAGACAATTACACATTCTCCAGAATATCTGAGTTCCATTTAACTAGAGCAGTTTTTACTATTTTTTTTTTTTTTCTGGATGTGTTCAAGTCCTCTCAACCTGGCAACTTGTGACTGACTTGCTTGCATCTTTTGTTGGTATAGTCTATTACTGCACAAGTGACTTAACCATAATGGATGCAGTGTAGTTTGTGCCTTAAGCTTACATTTCCTAGGATAGCTCTTCCAATTGTATACAGATTAAAATTGGACTGTAGATGTGGGGGGGGGGGAGAAAAGCCAAAATAAAGATGCCAATGCCACTTGATATAGTATATGTAACACTTATAAGTGATGGGTTTGGTTGGATTAATCCAAAACAAGAGTATGCTTTAACCTGTGCATTGTGAGAAGATGAATCTGACCTGAAATTACTGTTCTTAGTTCACAGGCATGCTGCTGATTATCTTCTTGATTGAAATCATAGTTGGCATATCTACCTATGCTTACAGAGAGAAGGTAGGTGTGTGGAAACTTCTTAAGATGTGTAGTACTATAAAACACCAACCTTTCTGAATGTGAGAGGTTTCAAGTACAAGATCCTTTCCAGGAACCCTAGCTGGCATCACAAATTTCTTTGCTTCAAGTGTGTTTATGGTTAAAGTCTTGTATAGAAAGCCATGCTAACTGCTCAACAAAACTGGGTGTTCAGACTAGCTTACTGCATTGATTGACGCATTATATTTGTTAGCACTGGATTCTACTTCATACAGCAACATAACCATAGTTTAACTCCAAACAGAGAAGATCTGCTACTAATGATCCATGAAATCTCAGCTACACCTCAGGATCCCAGGTTGATTTTTAGTAGGGTAGATGATGTAATCCCCTAAGCAAACTTGCTCAGTTGGTGATTGAGCAACAACTTTATGGAACCTGCAGTCTCTCAAAGTATATCCACACCCTAACGTATCTACTTGAAACCTTTGCGTCCAAGGCTGATGTTCTCAAATCAATAACCACCATTGCTGTTAGGGATGCAGGGACTCAAAGAATTAGCATGATAACTTTCAGGAGAGCCCCACCAGTTTCTTTGTCAAAGCTTCATAGCTACAATAGGTCTGAAAACCTAGTTCTGCAGCATGCTTGACTGCTAGGAATTGATGTTGGTAAAGATTGCAGGTGGGAGAGGGGAGGATAGGGAGACTTAGAACGTCAAGTCTTCACCCAGGGGAAACCATAAAACAGCATGGAAGAAAAACTTTCCGGGAGGTAAAAGGGAGTACTTAGTACTCAAGGTAACCTAACACTAGAGCATGCTGTTGACTCTCTACCAGGTGGGGCAGGATGGGAGATGTGCAAAGGTGCAGGAAAAAAGTACACAAAGCGATTAATTTTATAGTGGCTGAATTCTATTTCTTCCCTAAGAACTCAACTAGATTTTCCTTGTGTGTGGCAGTGAGGGTGATCTTAAAATCTGATCTCCACTATTAACTAGAACTGGTACTCCCAAGGGTTAGAAGGAAAACCTGAAACGAATGGTAAATCTGTTTAGATTGCATCTTTGGCCAAGAAAAATATTTTACGCTTAGTTTAACATCATAATTGTAAGGCCAAAATCACCGCTGCTAATTTTTAAATGTAGAATAGAATCTGGGAGGAGGTAGTATGAAAATATATGTTTTGGCTGTATGACTGCAACAGTCAAGTATTCAGAATTTGTTACGGGATTGAGCAAAACCAGAAGCCTTAAAAGGATACAATGTTCCCATGTGTAAATGTGTCTGGAAAAGTGTGTGGGTTTTTTGGGGGGAGGGGTGGCGGCGGCGGGGGGGTTGGTTCTTTCTTAAACTGCTTACGCCAAATATTGTTTAAATATAACATTGATACTCTTACAATAGCTTAAGAATTGTGCTTCTAGTTAGGGAAATAATGCTCAACAGCATCTGTGAAGCAGAGCTTAGAGGTGCTCAGTGAACCCAACTGCTGGGAATGGGGTCAGATAGGCATCACTAGCAGAAACTGAACTTGCTATACAATAATCTGTACCATGACTGTCTTGTTTCTGTAAACAAGCATTTAGGGATATATACGGGAGACATTTGTCTTGTAATAAGTTCTTAGTGCTTACACTTAAATATGACTAATAATGCAGAGACAGGAATGTCTGACTATTGTTCAATTTAAGCGTCCGAGGAAGTGGGATTTTCTCCCACGAAAGCTCATGCGATAAATAAATTTGTTAGTCTCTAAAAGTGCCCCAGGACTCTGTTTTTCTGCAATAGACTAACATGGCTACCCCTTTGGAACTTGATCTTGGAATTTGTATGTGAAAGGTTCCAACTGCAAATATTGGCCTTGATATAAGGTCTCCTAGTGAGTTTTCAAAAATCACTTGTTCTTTAATACCCCCTCTAGCTAATGTTACCATTTTTCTGAAAACATTGCCAGAAATAGCACCCTTTGGGGGTACAGTACTTGCATTCTCCTCTAGAGAATGATGGAGTATGCAGGAACTTCTTCAGTTGTATATTTTCTGTATGCATATATAACCAATTCTAACTTACTTACAGCTACATGACAACCTATTGAGAGGCTTCCTGAAGACTCTTGAGAAATATAACAGAGAATCCCAAATAACCAAAGAGGTTGACACCTTACAGGAGAACGTAAGTGATCTCTCCTATCCTACAATGAATAGAGGAATTTACTATAGCTTTGTATTTTATTCCTTTATGGGCAAATAACAATGAATTCCGTCCCTTCTGGGGTGCCTCCACCTTTCTCTTAACCTAAAACTGAAGAATTTGCGCTGCTTACCCCCTTCATAAGAGAGAGCTCTCTCGCTTCAGTTAGTTTGCTAATGAAACTTAAGTACAGAAACTCTACTCAAACTAAGAACTGATCCTAATTACTTAATTTAGCTTCTTGGGTCTGATACAACATCTGCAACGTGTAACTGAGCTGTAGTAAAAGAATGAGGTGGGTGAGTTCTTGTCACTAAGCAAAATGACTTGACTAACTTAAAGCCTATTAAAAAGATGCTCTTTGCATCTAGCATGTATCTAATTTAGGGCTCTATTCTTATTTAACCAGAATTTAGACCTGCAGACTACTGGTACTCTTGACCTTCCTTCCTCCAGAAAGGTCAAGACTTGGGGTTTACCAAACTGAACACACATTAACTGGGTTTAATCAGACACAGCATATGAAAGTCAACATCCCTGACCTTGTATTGGCATGAATCTGAACTCTCTCCAGCAGTTATAACTCCTGATCATTCAACAGTCTATAAAGTTGTCTCAATAAAGATCCAGTCAAAAGAAATATGCTAAAATTGTGAGACAGTTTTTGCAAAGAATAATTCAACCAGGTCTAAAAAGAGTCTTTCACAAAGACGAAAAAACTCAAAGGGGAGGCAAATAATGGCTTCTGACAAATTCTCTGAATAAGTCTCAACAACGTGACTAGGCCTCTCTGAGCCAGCATTCTCAGTGGGGAAGTAGGCCACGTATATATGGACTGGCTGGAATGTAGCTGGGCATCTCGGGCAATCTGCTGCTATTGTAACATTCTGAACAGCTTTGGAAACTCTTCCTAAGGGAGTTCTGCCTGGGGCTCAGATTGCAACAAAATCATTGTAGTGGAAATCTTTTTGCTTAAAAGACCACTCACTTTTTCTGTTTGTTCCAGTTCCAGTGCTGTGGTGCTCAGAACTACACTGACTGGTTCAATACTACGTTTGGATCTCTCAGTTCAGCTGTTCCAAGTAGCTGCTGCAAGATAATAACAGAAAGTTGTGGAATGAATCTAACCAACGATGCTGCTAACATTTACCAACAGGTATCTTAACTATTACTGAACTCTAGCAACTAGGCAGCATGTGATGCCACCTGTCAGAGCTCCTGTAGCCTTCAATGGGCTCCTGTGTGCAGAGGGAGTTCGGGAATCTTTGCTGGATTGCAATGGCGTTTGGTTCTGACCGCTGTAATGCTTGAATATGGTGTGTGTGTAATTAAAGCTATGCTCAGCTGAGTCAGTTGGATCTTTTCTAGTTTGGCATCACCTCGTCTCCACTATCTTATTGACGAGGCAACTACACAAACTGCGTGATGGAAAGAAATGCAATCTTACGGAAAAACTATTTTCAATAAAACCATACATGTAGGAAAATCAGTCTCTCAAAAACACCATCTTTCCTTCTATGCCCAAACAACCAGCTAGCAAAATAACGTTGGACTTTAGACTTTGCTTTGTGCTTAGTCCACAAGATCTAGCATGTCTGTTCATGCTAGTGTTTCTGGTTTTGCCAATCAAAACAGAGGTCCTTCAGTCAAAAGCCCCAACCACCACAGGAGTGACTCTGAACTTTTTTTCTCCCCCCACCCTATCCCCTAGCTGTGTCACTTTCTTTCCTAACTAAGCAATAATTCTTTCAAGTTAAACACTCCGATATTCCTAGGGAATGGTAATAACATTCTTGATCAGGGGTCTGCAACCCAAAAGATAAGAGGAGCCATTTTTGAAAATTCCTTCAATAACAAAGTGTTTTGAGAGCCACAAGGGGTGTAGCTTCCTGGTGGGAGGTGAGCCACGATTTCTGCTGCAGGGTCCCCTTATGCAGGGGGGGGAAGCCTGGAGCTTAGCGTGGGGTCCCTGGTGGCTGGGGGAAGCCCAGAGCCAGGCATGGGCCTCCTGCAGGGTACCCCGGTGGTTGGGGGAGCCCAGAGCTGCAAGGGGGCAGCCAAAGAACCGCATGTGGCTCCAGAGCCACAGGTTGCAGACCCCTGCTCTTGATCAACAAGAAAAAAAGTATATTTGAAATTGCAGCTCTATTAATTATGGTGTTCATTGGCTTTGCAAGTCCTCTATTCTTGGATAAAAAAATGTGATCTGGAACTGCAACAAAACTTGGATTATCTCTTATCATGAATGGTACAATTTGGTTGTTCACCAATTGTAATGGCTCTTCCGAAGAGTGGTACCATTTATATACAGTTCACTTTCTAGTCTTGTATTGGATTCCAATGTACTTGTCAAATGCAATAACTAGCAAACATTCTTCCCCCCAGGGATGTGTTCAAAAGCTGAAGAAGTGGGCCGAAGAACATACTGCTCTTATTGGCGGGGTTGGCATAAGTGTTGGATTTGTACAGGTAAACATGTACTTGCCACTTGTGTTCTAATTAGTCCTCGTATAAACGAAACCTGGGAAGAAGCACAAGGTTCAGCATCTGAAATACTATGGTAGAATAAATTAAACTGACAAACTAGCACTTAAGTTGCTGGACAGTTAATGTTCAACCCTGTGAAAAGAACCAAGTCTCTGAACTTGGTCCATTTCACCATTGCTTTGACTGAGCCGATATCTATGGGCTGAGAAAGCAATGGCTGTGTTTTGACTATCCTGTGCAGACAGCATGTCAAATCTGGGCGGATGTTTTAAAAACATCAGTACCACAGGGAAAAAAAGATGCTTTTTGCTCAAGTAGAATTAGTGGATCCTGTCAGCACTAAGGTAATCTTTCTCCTAATAATGGATCCATTAACAAATGTGGGTTTTGTTTTTTTTTTTAAGTAACTTTTAAATACTGGCAAGGTCAAGCTTTAATCTTTTCTCTCTCTCTCTACCTCTTTCTTCTCCTCAGTTACTTGGGATCTTATTTAGCTACATGCTACTGAGACTACTTGAAGAAGATTATGTGAATTTGTGAATGTTCAGAATGATTGTGCAAGTTAATTTGTGAATGAGTTTCTGTACTTGTTGCTTTTGATCCTACTGTCCTTAATGTCGCATAAATATGAACAATTAAAAAATTATCTGTCTTCATGAGATGCTGTAGATATATTATAGTACTAGCTTTCATGGGAGGAAATGATTTACAAATCTGAGTTCAATTGCCTTTAGAAAATTAGAATGAAAGGGTGTGAAAGAAAAGGTTACTTACTGTAACTGGTGTTCTTCGAGATGTGTTGCTCCTGGCCATTCCATAGTAGGTGTGTGCGCGCCTCGTGCACGGAACGCCGGAATTTTTTCCCCTAGAGATCCCGTAGGGGCCGGCTGTAGCGCCCCCTGGAGTGGCGCCGTTGCGGCACCTCTATATAAGCTACAGCCGGCCCTACCCCCTCAGTTCCTTCTTGCTCTTATTCCGAGCGGGGACGGAGGGCGGGAAGTGGAATGGCCAGGAGCAACACATCTCGAAGAACACCAGTTACAGTAAGTAACCTTTTCTTCTTCTTCGAGTGATTGCTCCTGTCCATTCCATAGTAGGTGAATCACCAGCCTTACCTTGAGGCGGTGGGTCGGAATTACAGCTTTGCTGAGAGCAGGACTGCTCTGCCAACGGCCGCGTCCTCTCTCGCTTGCTGCGTAATCGCATAGTGTGCTGCGAAGGTGTGGACTGAAGACCACGTGGCTGCCTTACAGATGTCCACTAACGGCACACCCCCTAGGTAGGCCGTCGAAGAAGCCTGAGCTCTTGTAGAGTGTGCCTTGATCGGGGGCGGTGTAACCTTTGCCCGGTTATAGCATTCGCGGATGCACTCGACTATCCATCCGGAGAGCCTCTGTGATGAAATGGGCTCTCCCTTCATTCTGTCCACTACTGCCACAAATAGTTGTGCGGATTTGCGAAAGGGTTTCGTCCTGTCTATGTAGAACGCCAGGGCTCTGCGCACGTCTAGCGTATGCAGCCTGCGTTCCCTGTCCGAAGCGTGTGGTTTGGGGTAAAACACCGGTAGACAAATGTCCTGACTGGTGTGGAAAAGGGATACCACCTTTGGACGGAAGGCCGGATGTGGGCGCAGCTGCACCTTGTCCTTATGGAAGACCGTGTAGGGTGGACCTGCTGTCAGGGCTTGAAGTTCTGACACCCTTCTGGCCGATGTAATGGCCACGAGGAAGGCCACCTTCCAGGACATGCACAGCAGAGAGCAGGAAGCTAGAGGCTCAAATGGCGGGCCCGTCAGCTGGGTCAGGACCAGATTTAAGTCCCATTGCGCCACCGGTGGACGGGTGGGGGGAAAGAGCTTATCGAGGCCTTTGACAAAACGTTTGACCATCGGGGCCGAAAAGACTGTGCCCCCTTCCGCTCCCGCATGGAAGGCCGAGATGGCTGCCAGGTGGACTTTGACCGAAGCGGATGCCAAGCCCGAAGACTTGAGATGCCATAGGTAGTCGAGGATATCCGGGAGCGGGGCTGACCTCGGAGCAATCCCTTTGTCTACCATCCAGGTCGAGAACCGTTTCCACTTCGCCCCATACGCGGAGCGAGTAGAGGGCCTCCTGCTGTTGAGCAGAACCTCCTGGACCTCCTCCGAGCACAGTTGCTCGTTTGGGGTCAACCACTCAGGTACCACGCCTTGAGGTGGAGCGATTGGAGGTTCGGGTGCAGGAGTTTTCCGTCGTCCTGCGACAATAGGTCCGGCAACAGAGGTAGATCTATCGGGGCTCTGGACGAGAGGTTCCAGAGAGTTGTGTACCAGTGTTGCCTGGGCCATGCTGGGGCCACCATAATCACTGTGGCCTTGTCGTGCTTGATCTTTAGAAGCACCTGGTTCACTAAGGGTGTCGGGGGAAAGGCATACAGAAGCTTCCCTGTCCACTGGATCGTGAACGCGTCCGCTATGGAGCCCGGGCTTTGTCCCCTGAACGAGCAGAAACTCGCGCATTTGGTGTTTGGAGCTTGAGGCGAAGAGGTCTAGACGGGGAGTTCCCCACCTCTGGAAGACCTCTCTCAGGACCTCCCATTTCATTGACCACTCGTGGGTCTGAAACTTCCTGCTGAGGTCGTCGGCCAGTGTGTTCTGCGACCCCGGTAGGTAAGATGCTATCGGCAGGATTGAGTGTATGATGCACAGCTCCCAGAGGGCGAGTGCTTCCTTGCAGAGATGGGAGGAGCGGGGACCGCCTTGCTTGTTGATGTAATACATGGCAGTTGTATTGTCTGTCTGTATGGAGACTACTTTCCCTTTTAAGTGCTCCTTGAATGCCTGACAGGCCAGACGCACTGCCCTGAGCTCCTTCACGTTTATGTGTAATGGGAGCTCCTCTATCCCCCAGCGGCCCTGTGTCCTCAGCTGGCCTAGGTGTGCCCCCCAGCCCAGGTCTGACGCGTCTGTTACCAACGAGATGGACGGGCTCGGGGCTTGGAAGGGTAGCCCTGCGCAGACTTGGTCCTCCTGGCACCACCAATCTAGGTCCTTCAGAGCCTGCGTGGGAGGGGCCACTATCATGTCGAGATCGTCTCGACTTGGGCGGTACACTGACGCTAGCCACCGCTGAAAGGGGCGGAGACGTAGTCGAGCATGCCTGACCACGTAGGTACAGGCCGCCATGTGCCCCAGTAGTCTTAGGCACATCCTTACTGAAGTTAGTGGGTGTTTCTGCAACCCCCTTATGGTATCTCGGATTACTTGGAACCGAGAACGAGGAAGTGATGCGCTTGCTACTGTCGAGTCCAGGACTGCTCCTATGAACTCTATCCGTTGGGTCGGCACTAGGGAGGACTTGCGCTGGTTGACCAATAGACCAAGACGACTGAACACGTCTTGTATGATCTGCAGGTGGAGAGACACCTCTGATGGCGAACGGCCTCGTACCAGCCAGTCGTCCAGGTAAGGGAAGACCTGAACCCTTCTCTTTCTGAGGAAGGCTGCCACTACTGCCAGGCACTTGGTGAATACCCTGGGTGCTGCAGCAAGTCCGAACGGGAGGACCGTAAATTGGAAGTGCCTGTCTCCCACTTTGAAGCGCAAGAACCGCCTGTGACGCGGGGTTATTGCTATGTGGAAGTAGGCGTCCTGCAAATCGAGGGCGGCATACCAATCTCCCGGATCCAGGGATGGGATAATTGAGGCCAGTGAGACCATGCGGAAACGAATCTTGCGTAGGAAGCGATTCAGGAACCGCAGGTCCAGGATGGGACGGAGGCCCCCTTTTGATTTGGGAATGAGGAAGTATCTGGAGTACACCCCTTTCCCTTTCAGTTCTTGAGGAACCTCCTCTATCGCCCCTTTCTCCACGAGGGTCTGAACCTCTTGGGCCAGCAGTTGTTCGTGAGATGGGTCCCTGAAGAGGGACGGGGTAAGGGGGGGGCGGAGCGGGGGGGGCGAAGAGAACTGGAGTGAGTATCCATGCTGCACCGTGCGGAGTACCCATTGGTCCGAGGTAACTAGGGCCCAGGCACGGTGGAACCGGGATAATCTGTTGAGGAAAGGCAAGGGAGTTGGATCCGCAGCTATAATTGGTACGTCGTCCCCGATCGTACCCTCAAAAGGGCTTCTTAGGCCCGGAGGGATGGCGCTGCCCTCCCTGGTTCTGGTCCGGGGGGCGACGGCTTGCCCTGCGCCCATTACGGCCTCTCCTCCTGTCCCAGTCTTGGCGCCGTTGGTATGGGCGAGCCGATGCCTGCGGCTTAAAGGGCTTTCTTTGCATCGCTGGGGCATGGAGGCCCAGTGATTTCACCATTGCCCTCGAGTCTTTGAGGGACTGAAGCCTGGAGTCTGTCTGAGACGCAAACAGCTCCGGCCCTTCAAAGGGCAGGTCCTGAATGGTGGACTGGACCTCGGCGGGCAGGCCCGAAGCTTGGAGCCACGAACTCCTCCGCATGGTGATGCCTGATGCCATCACCCTGGCTGCAGCGTCCGCTGCGTCCAGTGCCGATTGAAGGAGGGCTCGGGACACCACCTTCCCCTCCTTAGACATAGCTGCCAGCTCGGACCTCGAGTCCTGGTCCAGCTTGTCGGTCAGCTTATCGAGGGCCGCCCATGCATTAAAAGTGTATCTGCTGAGGATCGCTTGTTGGTTGGCGATCCTCAGCTGGAGACCCCCCGAGGAGTACACTTTACGGCCAAACAGGTCCAATTTTTTTGCGTCCCTCGACTTAGGCGTGGGACCTTGGTGACCTTGCCTTTCTTTCTCGTTGGCCGTCTCAACCACCAGCGAGTTCGGGATCGGGTGGGAGTAGAAATGCTCGTAGCCTTTAGCGGGGACAAAGTACTTTTTCTCCACCCGCTTGGCTGTTGGAGCGATAGAGGCCGGAGTTTGCCACAGGGTTTTGGTAGTGTTCTGCACTGTCTTAATCAGTGGCAGGGCCACCCTGGAGGGACCCTCTGGGAGGAGGATGTCCACCATTGGATCCGCTTCCTCCATGACCTCCTCTGCCTGGAGGCCCATAACCTTCGCCACTCTCCTAAGCAAGTCCTGATGCGACCTGCTGTCATCTGGGAGAGTGGCCGGTTTTGCTCCTGCCACCGCCTCGTCCGGTGGAGATGAGGACGACTCTCCAGTCGGGTCCGCCGGGGGGTCCAGCGCTCCTGAGGGCTGTGGGTCCTCCCTCGTTGAGGGGTCGACCCGGGTCCTTCCTGCCCGGTCCCGGGCAGGGGCCCTCCCCAACTCTGGAGGAGCACTTGCTGTGCAAGACGGCTGGTGTCTTGACGACAGAGTGGAAGGAGGCCTGTCCGACAAAGGGCCCTGGGCCTGATGGTATGCCCACGGGGTCCAGAATGGCCACTGTTGGGGTGGTTGCCACTGGCGCCCGTCCCCATGGCCAGCCTCTCTCCTCCCGGAGCGGCTCCTGCTCCGTCTGGCGGAGCTCATACTGTCGCCCGACTCGGACGAAAATCTGCTCCGTGGGGACCAAGGTGGGGCTGTGCCGCGGACCGGAGAATAATGCCGCCCCGCCGTCGGGTTCAGTACTCGCGGTGCCGACGGGCGGCGGTGCCGCGAAGATTCACGGCTCAGGCGCTCAGGTGGGGACCGGTACCGTGGGGCCCCTGCTGCCGCCATCACCGCTGGTGGAATAGGTGATCGGTGCCGCTCCGGGGGCGAAATATATTGGGAACGCTCCCCGTGGGCCTGGCCTGCAGGTGAAGGCCGCGCCTGCTCCAACGGCGAACGGTGCCGTGGAGGGCTTCGGCGCAACAGCGCCGGTTTCCCCTTCGACGGCACCGATCTATGCGGTGCCGGAGGGTGGGTCTCTGGAGCACACGGTGCCGTGTGTGCAATGAGATCTCGAGCCGCTTCGAAAGTCTCTGGCGTCGAAGGCAGCTGGAGGTCCTCCTCCAGGATCGCCCTGGTGGGTGAGGCGTTGGACCCCGGACTCGACGAAGCCTTCTCGCGGCCCGGAGTCAACGGGGTCGGAGCTTGTAGCTCCTGGAGCTGACGGTCCGAACCCGGTACCGTTTGAGCTCCTTGCTTTGAGCGCTTGACAGGCGATCTGCCTCTGTCTGCGCGCCTCTTCTTTTTTGCCGGACCAGGAGAGAGAGAGCGGTGCCGTGGTGGCGGTGCCGAGTGTTTCGGTGCCGGCGGCGGTATTCGGTGCCGTGGTTCCTTCGCCGATTTGGCGGGCCTCGGTACCTCGCCAATGGTCTCTGGGGCGCTCCGCACCGACGGTGCCGCGCTGGACCCGGCTCCCCCGGTGCTTGCCGGCCGCAAAGCGTCCTCCATTAGGAGGAGTTTGAGTCTGTGCTCCCTCTCCTTTTGGGTCCTTGGGCGGAACCCCCGGCAAATCTTGCACCGTTCTCGGAGGTGGGACTCCCCCAAGCACCTCAAACACTCACGGTGCGGATCGTCCAGGGGCATGGGCCTACGACAGGCTCCGCAAGCCTTGAAGCCAGGCATGCCCCGGCCCCGAAACGGGGCTCTTCGATGGAAGAACAGTTAACTAACTAACTAACTGGAAAGCTATCTAACACAATTTGTAAACTAGGGTACTGCTAGCGAGCTAGCCAACGTTCCAGCGACCGTCAGGGCGGTAAGAAGGAACTGAGGGGGTAGGGCCGGCTGTAGCTTATATAGAGGTGCCGCAACGGCGCCACTCCAGGGGGCGCTACAGCCGGCCCCTACGGGATCTCTAGGGGAAAAAATTCCGGCGTTCCGTGCACGAGGCGCGCACACACCTACTATGGAATGGACAGGAGCAATCACTCGAAGAAGAACTAACTCTAATCCCAACAAGTTTTTCCTGAACAGTAGTACCAGCTCATACTGGTAAATCATGCCTAGCTGAGGGATATTTCAATGTGTTAGTCAAGTTATAATCCACAACTGCTAATTATAAAACGACGAACAAAACAGCTTGAGGAAAGATTGTTTGTGTGATATTGATTTGGTTGTAGGAGGCCTATGTACGCTTTTGTGTGCACAAAACCCAAACCTTTCCCTAAGGATTGCTGCAGTAGAAGTCTTGCTATGTACTAATGGAGGGGTTGGCAACCCCTGCCAGCCCCACCCACTGCACCCTTAGCAGGAGTGGGGACAGCAGGTGGCCAAGGACTCCTCCCTTCCCCTGCACGTGGCAGCTCTTTTTCCCTGCTCGCTGCGCTCTCTGGTGGGAGTGGGGCCAGCAGGGGACAGGAGCCACAGCGTGCATGGCTCTTGTGGTGCCAGGCGGCTCTGCTGGGGGATGGGATCGGGGGGGGAGCAGCAGCGGTGCCATGTGTTGCTCAGGATAGGTGCGCATGCCGGGGTTGCGGACTCCTGTACTAATGCATGTGAAGGAGAAGATTAAACTTAACTGCATGAGACTTGTCCAATACTACTACTACAACGCACAGTTAACTCTCACCCTGTGTATCTACCAATGAACAGTGGTACCTTCCAAATGAGGGAGACCTGCTTCTCTGAAAGCCACAGCTACTGCTGTCCCCTTCAAAATGCTACGTTGGCATTGGGAAAATCTCGTGTGATTTCTGATATCAAACTGATTAAAGTCTGGCTCCAGGGACATCATAATTGCAATCGATGTTAAGTAGAGAATAGCTAAAACTGACAATCGAGACATCCCAAGCCAGTGAATCACAGCTTGTTTGTATCAGTTGTTTGCAAAGTGTTAACAAAACACTTGGGGGAAATTCTCTAACTGCTTTACAAAAACTTATTGAACCCCTCAACCTTTCTGCCAAGTCTTATATTGGGGCTGCCTGACTTCTGTTCTGAGCACGTAATGCATTCTTTAATAACTCAGCATTGTGGAAGTGCTAAGTTCTGTTTTTATATTTTCAGCACTACCCAGACTTCCACTGTCACTTTGCTTATGAAGTTCCAAAGGGGTAGCCGTGTTAGTCTAGCCTCAAAGCATCTGACAAAGCGGGGTTTTCTCCCACGAAAGCTCATGCGATAAAATAAATCTGTTCGTCTTTAAAAGTGCCCCAGGACTCTGGTTTTTTTTTTTTTTTTTTTTCCTTTTTGATGTGGAATGGGAGTGCTTGTAAATATAACTTACCTTGTGCTTGCTGCTTCTGCCATCAGCCTTAACTTGAAATGAGTATGAACAATGTCTTGGAGGAATAAGGAGTCCAGGCCAAGTCTTAAAAGCATTCTGAGTCACTGAAGTCACTATTTAGTCTAACTTCTTAAGTGGGAATGCCAACTACCATCTTCTGGGATCCATTTCTGCCCTCTTATGCCTCAATTACCAATCTGTTACAATAACTTAAACAATCAAATCTCTCTAAGTGCTGTGTAGCATAACCTAGCAAATGTCATGAAATGTGCCTTCTCATTGATCTTACAGAAAAATGTATTTCTTCAAAGTTGAAATTGCTGCCCATTTTGACTATTAACCTTACTTTTGACAGTTTTATTTTTTTTCTTTCCTCTGCAAAAACCTTCCACTCTACTGATCTTGTCAATTATCACTACCTTTACCTAAATCTTACCTAGGAAAGGATGCCTTCCAAAAATCACTTGTCTGTGATCAAGTGAGGGAGCAGCAACATGCACCAGCTTCTAGCCCTCCAGCCACAGCTTTGAGAGGACTGTTAAGGGTCATGTCTAGAGCCCTAATTCGAGCTCACAACCTAATTGTATCAAGCCTTATGTGACACTTGGTTATGAAAAGCTTAAAGAGTCAAGAGAGGTGAAAGGATATAAACAGCAGCACAGTGTTCTTGCAAGTGTTGAACCAATACCACAATTAAACTTTCTCATAGGACTGTTGTATCCTATTTGGTGTATATGGGGCTTGTTGAAGCAATGAGCTCAACAAAAAATTCCTATGACCAGATTCTTAATATAAGCAGGAGCTCAGGGTAAGAAACAAGCATGGCCCCCCTGTGCAATGCCAAAAGAGGGGAGAGAAAGCGATGAGCTATTTAAGAGGATTGTAATTTGCCTTGCAAGAGGACCTGAAAGCATAATTTGGAGTTCTCAAAGCACCATCACTCCATGTTTTCGAGTGAGGGAGAAGACAAAATATCCATAAATAAATTTTATTTATGTAACTTCTGTATGTGGCTGTGGGAGGTTATTAGAAGGGACAAACCTTCTGCAATCATGGTTAGAAAGCTCCAGAGCACTATTCCTTTGCCCATGGAGGAAGCTAAACTGTATGGAAGATTTTTCCCAAGTTGCCTGTGCAGTAGTTCACAATTTACTGAGGGAGGATGTGTTGTTTAAAAATCCATTACAATGAAGCTTTAATGCACCAGTGTGTTGTGTCTTTAAGTACAAGTAGCAAACTGATCAGTACCAGATTCATCCTGGGTGCAAGCTTTAATTTTCACATTGTGTCACAGGACTGTCACAGTTCACTGAACTCTCATCCCATTCTACCAGTTATTTTTCACCCTCTGAGATGCTCTAAAGAGGAGGCTTTAAATCACCACTGTTTCATGTCAACAAAGAGCACCCTAACCCCCCCCCCTCCAAATAAGCAGGGGCTGAGTCCAGGATTTAACTTCAGATGTAAAAATAAGGTGCCATACCACCAATGAACATGCAGGATCTGATTCTTCACTGCCTTCTTTGTACCTTAGTCACCAACACTGTTCAAAGTGCTTGTGGCCCTCTGCCCATTCTCCTATGGGGGGAAGGGTGGAAGGTGTCTCACGCTTTCTTATGGATAATGGGTCAGGATCGCCCCAATTGCTTCAACCCTGCCCTTCCCCTGGGGTGGGGGCATTGGCCATGTTGGTGTGACTCTTGGGAAGGGGGTGGTGGTTTGGGAACCAAGCCCACTCTCTTCGGAGGGGCCCTAGGAGATGCAGCTATGTGCTGCTGACAGCATCCTCCTTTACAGTTCCTTCCCCTGGGCTGTCTCCCCTCTCTGCCCTTTTGGTTCCTTGTTCCCAGTTTCCCCTTTAGGCTGCATTTCCTTCTTCAGTGCTCAGTCTCTGCCTGCATATCTCATCTCAAGCTCAATTACCTTCTGCATAGCACTGTCCTCCTCCAGCTTGTGCCCTGTTTGTTTGGAGCAGAGAGGCTTTTATCAGGCACCTGGCTACTTAATTGATCACAGGTGCTCCTAATTAACCTGTAGTAACCCCAGCTAGTCACTAGGGCACAAAGCCTTCAGCTTTCTGGGCCTGGCGGTCTTTATCTCACATGCTCTGAAGGACTAGCCCATCAATGTTCAATCACTTGCACTGAATGCAGAATAAATGTCAAATAGTGACTGAGGTAGGTGGTGTGTATTACTCCTGCTTCCCAATGTAAGTGATCAGACAGTTGCAAAAATCAAGCCCTTTCTATAGTGTGTACACAAAATCAAGAATAGAAGTTTCAGAAGTGACATGCTGCTGTGTATTTTGGTGTGTTACCTGGTTGCCATAGAGTGAGACTATTAGGGGATAGAACAAACAAGGAGTTCTGTGGCACCTTTTTTTGCTGAACTAGACTAA
>ML685777.1:9685364-9706692 GCA_007922175.1 Pelusios castaneus
GCTGTAGATGAAACCTGGGCTCAGGTGGAATGAGCGGTCATGGGACACAGAAGAGGAACCTGTGATAGACTATAGCAGAGCTTAATACAAGAGATTCTCCATCTCGAGATGCACTGGGAGGAGACAGGTAAGCCCTTCATTCTTTCAGCCAGGGCGACGAAGAGCTGTGTAGAGCTACGGAAGGGTCTCGTGCGATCTAAGTAAAAAGCCAAAGCTCTATGGACATCGAGCATATGCCACATCCTCTCCTGCTCAGAGTTGTGTAGTTTTGGGCACAGCACTGGGAGAAAAGTGTCCTGGTTGCAGTGAAAGGGGGTAACCACCTTGGGAAGGAAAGCAGGGTGGGGCCTTAACTGCACCTTGTCCTTGAAGAAGTTTGTATATGGTGGCTCTGAACGGAGCGCTTTTAGTTCTGAGACCCTACGGGCCCAGGTTATAGCTATACGGAAAGCAACCTTCCATGACAGGAGGTGCAGAGGGCATGAGGACACAGGCTCAAATGGGTGGCCCGTAAGCCTATTAAGGACTAGGTTTAGGTCCCATGGAGGTACGGGGACTCTAATCTGCGGGAATAGGCATTCAATTCCCTTAAGGAACTGTATAGACAAAGGGTGAGAAAAAACAGGCCTGCCCATGAGCGGCTGGTGAAAGGCTGATATGATCACCAGATGGACTCTAAGTGAGGCTAGGGAGTGGGCTTGGATAATCCAGGATCGATTGGATAGAGGTAAGCGTCAGCAGCAGATTGTGTGCTTGTGCCCACAGGTTGAAGCATTTCCATTTAGCAGCGTAGGAGTGTTGGGTTGAAGGTTTTCTACTTCCCCTCAGAATCTCTTGGATCTGGGTGGAACAGGATTGTTCCTCCTCATTTAACCATGGAGTCTCCAGGCTGATACGTGCAGTGGGCCCAGGCTCGGATGAAGTAGTTTCCCTCGATCTTGAGACAGCAGTCTGGCTGCAGAGGAAGCTTCCAGCGTGGGGCTACAGATAGATCTAGGAGGGTTGTGAACCATGGTTGATGAGGCCAGGCTGGGGCTATCAGAATCATGTCCTCTTTGTCTTTCTTTATCTTTAGGATCACCCTGTGCAGCAGCGGAATTGGTGGAAATGCATAGAGGAAGCACTGAGACCATGAAATTAGAAAAGCATCTGATAGCACTACCTTGTCCACTCCCCTCAGAGAGCAGAACTGGGGGCACTTCCCGTTCCACCTGCTGGCGAAGAGGTCTACTTGGGGATAGCCCCACCTTCGGAAGATCACAGCTGCCCCTTCTAGATGGAGAGACCAGTCATGGAGAGGTAAGAATTTCCTGCTGAGGCGATCCACCTCTAGGTTGCTTGCTCCAGGTAAGTGAGAAGCCACTAGGTGGAAGGTGTGCTCCTCTGCTAGGTTCCATAGTGAGACTGCCTCTGCACACAGGGACGAGGAGCGGGCCCCTCCCTGCTTGTTTATGTAGTACATGGCAGGTGTATTGTCCGTCAGCACATGAACCGTTTTCTCCGCGATGGCATGAAGGAAAACATTGCAGGCAAGTCGGACAGCTAGAAGCTCCCCGACATTTATATGGAGCTCCCCCTCTCCTCCTGAGACCAGAGGTCTTGTGTGTGAGCCTTGGTGCTGAGGTGAGCCCCTGAGCCTGTGTCGGATGTGTCCGAAATCAATGTCACCGAAAGGGACCCTAGGAGGACCCTCTTGGAGTTCTGCCATCAGAGCAGTTGTGACAGGACCTCCCTTGGAATTGTGACTACCTTGTTCAATCGATGATACCCAGGGAAATAGACTGTAGCCAGCCAGGCCTGCAACGGTCTTTGTTTGAGGCATGTGAGCCTCACGACATAGGTACATGCCGCCATGTGCCTCAGGAGGCTGAGGCATTTTCTGACTGTTGTCGTCAGACACCTCTGCAGGTGCACCACCATGTCATTTAGTACCTTGAAGCAAGGTGCTGGGAGAAAAGCTCTGGAGCTGAGGGAGTCTAGGGTTGCCCCTATGAAGTCTATCCTTTGAATGAATGTCAGGGTTGATTTTTGTATATTTATCCGTAATCCTAATCTCTTGCAGGTGTCTACCACCAAGGTGATGTCTGAGGACACCCGTTCCTTGGAGCTGCCCTTGATCAGCCAGTTGTCAAGATACGGAAAGATGCGGACGCCTCTGTGATTTAGGAAAGCTGCCACGATGGCCATACATTTAGTATAAATCCGAGGGGCTGAGGAGAGGCCAAACGGGAGGGCTGTAAATTGGAAATGCTTGCCCCACACAACAAAATGTATGCACTTTCTGTGGGAGTGACGAATGGCCACGTCAAAATATGCATCGTTTAAACCAAGGGCAGCAAGCCAGTCCTCTTGAGCGAGCGATGGGATGATAGATGCTAGAGACACCATATGGAACTTCTGCTTTTTTATGCGTCTTTTAGGTTGTGCAGATCTAGTATTGGTCTGAGGTCTCCATTGGACTTTGGGATCAGAAAATAACAGGAGTAGAATCCCTTTCCCTCCTGTTCTGGAGGAACTGGGGTGACTGCCCCCAAGGACAGGAGGGATTGGACCTCCTTGAACAGGAAGTGTTTGTGAGATGGCTCCCCGAAAAGGGACGGGGAGGATGGTGGAGGGAAATTCGGAGGGGTTGAATGAAACTGGATCGAGTAGCCCTTGGAGATGGTGTTGAGTACCCAATGGTCCTGTTGTGATTCAGGCCCACACTGAAGCAAAATGGGAAAGACAGTCCAAAGAGGGGAGGGAAAGGCACATGCTGGACACTGGGAGGTTGCCCTTGGGCGTAGCCTCAAAAGGGGTGCTTGCTGTTATTGTTGCCGGAATGACCGGAGCGACCCTGGCAATGGTGGGCCCCAGAACCTGAGGTCCCTTGGTATCATCTCCTTCCTGAGTGTCCTGATTTGTCCCCTTGCCTGTATGGAGCAAACCTTTGTGACTGGTGTCTGGGCTGGGGCTGATGCGCAGGAGGAGGCTTGAAATGGTGTCTTGACTACTGCAGTATATACAGTGATCTTAGAGTGGCACTAGAGTCTTTTAGGCCATGTAATTTTTCATCTGTTTTGTCCGAAAACAGAGTCAGGCTGTCAAAGAGGAGATCTTGGATGGTTTGTTGGACTTCTTGAGACAAACCCAAAGCCTGCAGCCAAGAAGAGCGGTGCAAACAGATTGCTGAGGCCATAGATCTGCCCGTGGTGTCGGCCAAGTCGTACACTGTCTGAAGGGCCAATCGAGCGACAGCAAGGCCCTCCTCCAGAAGGGTCTGAAAAATCAGTCCTTTGGTCCTGTGGGCGCGATTGCTCAAAGCACTGTAGAGACTCCCAAAGATTGTAGTTATTTCTCCTGAACAGACTTTGATGGTTAGCATTACGAAAATGGAAGCTGGCAGTAGAATACATTTTCCTGCCAAATAAATCTAATTTTGTGCAGTCTTTATTCCTCGGGGTGATCCATGCTGTCCTTGTCTTTCTTTCTGATTTGCGGCATCTACCACTAGGTTGCCTGGTGTTGGGTGGGTGAAGAGCTACTCGAAATCCTTAGCAGGTACAAAATATTTCTTCTCTGCAGATTTTGAAATTGGAGCTATGGAAGACGGGGTGTCCCATAGCGACCTCACTATCTTCAATACACCCTTATGTACTGGGAGGGCCACACGGGATGGGGCTGCTATGGCCAAGACATTAAAAAGATCATCTGAGGCTTCTTTGAGCTCCTCGGCTTGCAACCCCAAGTTCGATGCAACCCTCTTAAGCAGGTCTTGATATGCCTTGTAGTCATCCACAGGCTTAGAAGTGTCGCACCCCACTGCTTCATCAGGGGATGAAGAGGATGACTGATGCGGGGGTTGGAGTCCTTCCTTGGACGGGGCCTCTTGGTCCTCGGAGTCAGACTGATGACACTTCTGCGTTGTAGCGGGGGCTGTGTCCCCACCCATTGCAGGGATTGTGGGCCATGTCCTGGCGGAGGGACCACGGGCCCCAGAAGGGCCTGTTGGATGGCCATTGACTCTGGGACCACGGTGCTGGTAATTTTGGTGCCGGTGGGTTCTTTCGATGCCCACTTCTCGATGAGGATCGAGAACAGAATGAGTCGGAGTGGATCGCCCAGGGGTGATGCCTTTCCCCTCACTCTCTTCTTGAAGAGCGGTAATGTCGAGAACGTGAGCGGCTCCGAGTGGATCTCCTCCGGTGCCGTCTGCGCCTGGAGCGGTCGAATGAGGAGCGGGAGGCGCGGTCCCTTGGTGCCAGAGATTCCCTATGCCTCTTCCTTTCAGTAAGGGTTTTCGATGGCGATCAGGTTCGGTGGCTCCTTCGCAGAGGCGAACTCAATGGTGCTGGAGAGAAGGAAGGGCGTTGACTCCGGGATAAAGAACGCGAGCTGGAAAAATCATGGCGTACCAGTGCTAGGGAGGCCCGAGCTGAGGAACGCTCATGGTGCTGGGTTGTTGTGTGTCCACTCGGTGCTGACTGGGCAACGATATTGGAGAGGTGCCCCGGTGCAGCTTGCAGTGCTGAGCCCAGCACCCAGGCTGAGTGTCCCATGGCTGGCTTGCCCTTAGAGGGAGGGGCAGATGGAGCCGGGTCCTCCTGTGTAGGGCTGGAAAGTGCCATCAAGGCACTGGCTGCCTGAGCCACCTCTGGAGTCAAGGGGGCTGGAAATGAAAGAGGCATCCTCCCACTCCCAGGAGTCGGGGGTGGCTCTTTCTGCGCTGGTGCCCTGGATGTCGGAGATCGGCCTTGAGGTACACTAGTTGAGGTGGGTGCCAAGCGCTTCTGTTTTTTTGGTCTCTTTTTCAGAGACTCGCTGCGGTGCCGACTTGGATGGGCAGCTGCAGCAGGTGCTGAAGGTAGAGCGGAGGTCGGTGCCGGTGCTGACTGGCTGCTGCCCAAAGAGGCCGAGCTTGGTGCCGGGGTCGGTCTCGACTCCGCCGGAGGTGGTCTAAGTACTGTCTCCATCAGGAGTGCCTTTAGACGTATTTCACTTTCTTTCCGAGTTCGGGGCTTACACGTCCTACAGCTCTTGCACTTCTCCTTGTGGTGGGCCTCCCCCAGGCACTTTAGGCAACTCTCATGAGGGTCGCTCAGGAAGAAGGCCTTCCCGCACTCCTTGCAGGGCTTGAAGCCCAGGGATCTCAGCATTTGAAGAGCCTATGAACTATTGCTACAAACAACTAATGGCTACTAACAGCTAACTAAGCTATAATTAACCACCATAATTAAAACTAAGGTAACTAACTAATTAGCAGCTAACAGTTGGTGCTCCTGAAGTGCAGCAGAGCTACAGTTCCAGTACCATCACCAGCGGGAAGAAGGAACTGCGCGGGCACAGACCCAGCAGCGCCTGATATACCACAATATATGCGTGGGATTCCAAGGGGTGCCAAGACCGGATCTACGGCTACTGCTAAGGGGAAAAAGTTTCCAGGTACCGAGCATACACCTATGTTGGAATGGACCTGAGCAGCACTCAAAGAAGAATATTGATTTTTCAAAGTTTTGTGTTAAGATATAGAGGTCTGCTTTTGAAAGCAATTTGGAAAAATCGCTTCTTTTAAATTGTATACAATGCTTAAGTAAATATTTAAATACAAAAATATACATGGGGAATATAGTTATTCATTTTCTGCTTTTTTTGCCAAGACTTGGCCATGTGTACTTGTAATGAGCTATCACCATCTAGTGGACAACAGTATAGACATGGGAAGATATGTAAGGTATATACACTGTAGTGTAAGGAATATACTGTGCACTATTACATGGGGTGGTAAATTCTGAATTTTAGACAAAACAACCTAATAGTAAAACTTCCAGTGCATATAAGTAAAATATAAATTATCCTAACAAGTCATGTAACTACAAAGATCTTATCATAATCACAGAAATCTGGGTGTACAAAAGGTTATGAAGTCCGAAACCTTGCTATCAGGTTTGTACATGTGTGCACACACACAATGATGAAATGACTTCACAATACATGTTATTAAGGCAACTTCATTCAATCTAAGACTCTCAAGATGAAGGCAATCTAGTAGTAAACTTGATTATGAGTGTGCCCTTAACTCACAGGTAGATCACGTTATCCTACAGGAAAACCAATTGTGGGCCCAAAAGGGAGAAAGTCTCTCCAAGATTCTTCTCAGAGAGATTTATTCCTGCTCTTTTCACCAAGAAAAGGGAGACTGCCTCACTTTCAAACAAGTTGCAGAACTAGTTTCCAAATCCTGCAGCTCTGAGGAAAGGGTCACCAGGTAGTCAGGGCTAGTAATGCAGACAAGGTCATTGCCTCGCCCCAGCAAGCAGCCATGTATATAGTATGAGGCATTTGATCTACCTGAAATGATTATAGACATTATTGCTAACTATTGCATAAGTTAGAAAAGGGAAAGCCACAGCTCTGCTTTTCTTTTAAATAATTAGTTTTATTGTTCCATCATTCCGACACAACTCATCCTGCATGTTTATCTTGTCAAGCTCTTGTTTACTTTCTGACCCCTGTATTGTAAGCTCCTGGGGAAGGGACTGCCGCCTTTGTTATCTGATTGTGCAGCATCAATAGAGTTCTGGTCTCTGATTGGGGTTTCTAGGCTCTACAATAAGAGTAAGAAGTTACAGGACACACAGATAGGTTATAAGATCTTTAGGTCTAGACCCTAACACACACACACCACAAAGACAATGTAGGGAGAAGCTGTAGTATTATTTTAACATTGTTCAATAATCCAAAATAAGGAAGAGATGTCAAGTAGAAAAGCACTGAGGCCAATATTACCGAGTCATTTCATGCAGTCTGTTCACTTCTGCATCACGTTGACGTAATGTTATGCCCAAGATCTGATTTTCTTTCTCCGAGGCTTCCAACTTAAACTGGAAGCTCTCTGCATTTGCCAATGCCTCTTCCACTTCTAAAAAATGCCAAATACAATTTTATTTAGTCCTTTCTTAAATGTAAAAGAACCAAGTGAAAAATTAAGTTAGTTCAAAACACGCACCAACTTTTAACTTTATAGCCTCAACATCATACTGCTGTTTGCTTTCAAGCAGTTCTTTATCTTTCTCCTGGATAACTTTTGCAAACTGTTTATTTTCTTCTTTCTGGTTTTCTATTATTTTAAGGAGTTCTTCATTTTTACTATGCAGTGATTCAAGGCCTTTTAAAGACTCCCTGAGTTGACTCTGGAGTGTCATATTCAGGGATTGTAGAGAAACGACTAAAGAAAATAAAACAGCAAGTTTTAAAAAAGGTTAAATTCTATGCCCCAAAGAAGTATAATTTGTAACTATTAAAGCCTAAACCATAATTCAAATTCTTAGGAATTAAGAGCAACAGAATACAATAACTAATATGTTACAGTCACAAATCCTGTGTGAATATTAAGCATAAGTCAAAAGTGGAGAGAGAGAGAATTCACTTCCACTATAAGTTGATATTTTACAGGTTTTTATGTTGTGTGTTCTGGAAAGAGTTCCACTAGCTCTAAAGCTTTTAAGTCCTGTTATCCTGTACTGCAAAGGTCTCCAAACAGTGTAGCACACCTCCCTAAGGAGGAACATTTGAGGAGGAGGACACAGCAGGACCTGGGTCAGCTGATGACAGCAGGGAGGAAGCGCTACCCAGCCCCATTCTGTCCCCATCTCCACTCTAGTCCCATCCTCAGATGCAGCCCCAGCCCTGACTCCATTCTTAGCTGTGGTCACAGGGTTGCAGCCATGGCCCTGGCTCCTGGCCCTGGAACTGCATCTGCAGCCCTGCTCCTGGCTGTGGCCCCACCTCCTTCACAGCCCCACTCCTGGTCCTCCCTGGCCCCAGCTCCCACAGCTCTGGCCTCACCTGGCACAGCGCAGTTCCTGCCCCGATTGCAGCTATGGGTTGTGGGGAGAGACGCTAAACCAGATTAGTAGTGGGGCACCACTGCTGTACGAGAATCACAAGATATAAAGAAAAGTGCAACCCTCGTCATTAAAATGAAAAATGCTGTCTCATAACCTATGACAAGCTACCTACTGTAAAATATTTAAGGATTAATTTTCTCTTTAAAAGCGACCTCAAGACTTAGTATTGCTCACAGTGATTTATAAGGCCCTGATCCTGAAGTGACATGAGCAAGGGTATAGCCAAACAGAGAGGGAAAGACTTCAATACATTAGCACACAGCTCACCACAAGACTAACACCTAAACCTGCAAACCTGTGGGGATTCTAATCCCTATTATTACAGTATAGACTAAGGAGGGCAGTTTTAGATCTTTAAAACATGTAATTAAATGAGTTAATTCACTACTTGTACTTTTTTTTAAAGTGAGTACAGTACTGAATGTGCACATATAATTTTGCAAGTGGTATTCCTTCCCCTCCTTCCACCCAATTTAGTAAAAGTTTTAGACTGATGTCACATTAATTCACAGGAGGTAAACTGTAACTGTCATGAAATGATACCCTACGGGTTTTTTGCCCCATTTCCCCAAAGGAAGATAGAAAAAAAATTGCATTTCTATATCAGGCTCTAATATCAGATCCTTATGCATGGACTTATGTAGTTCAAAACTTCTAGTAATGTAGCCTTTGTTTGCAGATAAAAGTAGGAACCTTTTCAAGATGCAACGAGATTTGCTTTACACCAAGTTCAATTGTCTGGTATCTCATCCATACTATATTAAGGATACAATCCCAAATCCTGCACTGGAGCTGCACAGGACACCACACTGTCTGTGTGATGCTCCACTGACTTCAATGGAGCTAAAATCTTTACCCCCAATTCCTACACCATTATTCGCAAATCACTAGTACTTGCATTCAAAATTGCAGTCCAGGTTGGATTCCTTTTCAGCTCTCTCTCTCTCCCGGAGTTGCTGGTTCAATATTCTTAATCTCCTAAGTGTGAATGATAAAGCATAAATGGAGGAAAGTCCAAATACAGAGTATGTTCACAAGATTCAAATTGGTTTGTATGTGAAAGTTCCATTCTAATTACATTAGTCAAACCCAACAAAAATGTGTTTAGTTTCTAAAGTTAAAAAAAACAGTTTAAATAATCCATTTGGTTAAAGTCTGCGTTTCTATCTTCCTTTAGCTGAATGAGTTCTTTTAAAAAAGTCTGGTAACTTGATTCCATTTTGACTCAGAGGTAAGAGGTGTATTTATATTAAGCATGCAACCTAAAAAGAGATTCTTTCTGCATTTGGCAATAGGCTGCTTAAACACACATGCATGATATCTACTTGAGACCTGCAGTTTAAATTTTGAGTACCCATTGATATTTCTGGGGAAAAGCTCAATCTTGGGAAAAGATGGCAACATATTTCAAATGGAAAATACATATAGAAAATAATACCCCCTCTTGGTTCTCAACATGCTTTCCTGCTACTTTGAAAAAGCATTATCTAGACACCAATATGTTAAGGTTAGAGATCAGTTAATAA
Source organism: Pelusios castaneus (assembly GCA_007922175.1). Lineage (NCBI taxonomy): Eukaryota > Metazoa > Chordata > Testudines > Pelomedusidae > Pelusios > Pelusios castaneus. The sequence goes on from ML685777.1 coordinate 9,694,777, forward strand.
GATAAACTATTCTATAATGCAAAGTCATGCACTAATGTTAAGGAACAAAATTATTAAAAAATGATATTTGAAAGATAGAGCCCACCTGGATTCTCCGGAGAGAGGCTAAATTAGAGTCACTACATTTTCACATATAGACAAATAAAAACACGTAGCAGAACTTTTATAGTTAGACTTAGCAAAACTCAGTTTTTATTTTTTTCTAATTTTGACCATTAATATCAAGGATTTTTTAGTTTTTAAAATATTTTTGGTTGCTGGAAATTAAGGGGGAGTAAGGGTAGGATTTGAGCAGCACTGACAGCAGACTGCCGGGGCCCCCTGCACAGCAGAACAGTCCAGGACTGTGGGGTGGAAGATGCACAAGAGACTGCAATCCTGGTCCAGCAGAGCACAGACCCTGGGTCAAGACTGCCAGGAGCAAAACAAGCCCCTATCACGGGCGGCGACCACCCCACTGCTGAATGGCTGTCTCCAGCCAGAAGCCATTCAGAAGCAGGGAGGTCTTCTCTACAGTTGGGGACTCACCCTCCTCCAAACAGCCCTGGTCACGAGTATCTGCTCTGCCCCACCAGGATTGCAGCCTTCCCTGTATTTTATGCCTGCAGGGATTGGGTAGCATTGGCACTGTGGCTGTGCAGACAGCCCTCTGCAACCAGGGCCAGATTAATGCAGGAGCTATAGGGGTTGGGGGATCCAACCCGACACCCCCGTGTTAATCTGGCCCACCACCCCACTCAGTGCTGGCTAGGCTCCGCGCGCCCACCCCATCCCTGGGCCAACTGGTCCACCTCCCTGTGCAGGAATGGATTAACCAGCCCGGGGGGCAGGGCGTGCATGCCCTGGGGCCAGAAGGCTCTCCCACCCCAGCCCCGCTCTGGCCAGTTTGCCTGGGGGATGGAGGGGCCAGCTGGTGCACGGCAAGGGAGCCTCTAATGCAGCTTGCCAGGGCCACGGACCCTGCTGTTATCCGGTCCTGTCCCTGGGGGGGGGGAGGGGTGTCTGGTGCATGTTTGCTCCGCTCCAGGGCTGGGGTTGGCTGGCACAAAGTATGGCCTCCAGCATGGTCTTCCAGGGCTCACGACTGTGGAAGGCTGCACTGCGCGCCACCCCATCACACCCCCGGGGGCTGACCAGTTGGACCGGGATTGGGGCAGGAGTGCTGCAGAGAGTGGCCTCTGGCCTCAAGGCCCCCCTGCACTGACCCACCCTCAGGCCGCCATGGTGGGGGGCTGGAGGCCCATATGGGGGGCCCCAGGCCAGGGAGTGGGGCCCACAATGGTGGGCAGTCCATGGCCACGGGGCCCCTTAATCTGGCCCTGTCTGCAAGTTCACTATCAGACCTTTTCAGCTGGTGAGAGTGGATCTGTGACAACAGAGCTGCAAAGGGCTTTGTCCATGGCTGGTGACATCTGTTTTCTGGCATAGGGATCCCTGTGCAGCTCTGCTGTCAAGGAGTGAGGGAGCGTGGCCATGATAGCAGGTCTCCAGTGGGGTCTTTGACCTGTTACCCAATCATTAAAGCTGCAAGAGATCAGGGGATTTGTCAATTTCAGCATGTCAGCTGAAATCGATGTTTATTGTCTATCAATTACAAGTGAATGCCCTCAACCCTATTTATAGTCTGCTGTTCCTAGACAGGAACTAACTAGGTGCATGCTCCTTTTCCAAAGAACTTCTCACACAATTGGTATTTCCAGTTCTCACTCCAGTTCCAAAACTCCATCTCTTCTACTGGAGCTCTGAGCACAATAATTTCACAGGTAACACTAAGAACATCTGTCCTATCTATATTAAAGATTGTGAAATCTGTCACCTGCAGTCAAAATGTTTTGAGTTTCAGTTTGAAATGTCCACTTTTTATTTAATTTTGCACTTGTATTGCACTTTCCAGCTGAAAATTGCAAAACGTGTTATAAGCAGTGGATTAAACTTTACTTCTCTAAGTTAATGTTTTTATTTTACAAAAAGGTAAAACTGCTGTTTCAAACAGCCTTACATTAATACACACTAGGGGTATGTCTACACTGGAGGCTCTGTTAAGTTGACTTAACAAGGTCGACTTAAAGTCAACCTTGTTAAGTCAATTGAGAGTGTCCACACTGGTAGGTGGCAGGTTGACGGAGGAGAGGCCAGGAACTCTGGGATGGGACCAATGTTCCCTCTAAGCTGATGATGCAGTTGAGCAAGATATCGTACTTGTTGAGAAGCAATTTGTGAGGCATGATGCCTTATGGGCAACAGTTTTTTGGCACTGGAAGCATCAGCAAGCCTAAGTACCTTAAGTCAAAAGAAATGCATAATTGTTGTCTTTTCGTTTGAACTTTAATAAAAATGTTAAAATGAAATATTGTAGGTTTATTAATTTACTATGGGTCAGGCTGGAGAGAAAAAAAAAAACTGCGGCTATCAGGCTGGGGAAAGCCATAGCCAGGGGATAGGGCTGGGGAGAAGCGAAAAGCTGCGGCCGGGGAGATTGGGCTGGGAAGAGCAGTGGCTGGGGAGACTGGGCTGGGGAGAAGGGGAGAGCTGCGGCCGGGGAGATTGGGCTTGACTCTCCCTGGCCCAATCTCCTCAGCTGCGGCTCTCCCCTTCTCCTTGGCCCGATCACCCCAGCCGCGGCTCTCCCTTTCTCCCCGGCCCAATATCCCCAGCCCGATCTCCCCAGCCGGGGTTCTCCCCTTCTCCCTGGCCCCATGTCCCCGGCCGCGGCTCTGCCCCTCTCCGGAGCCCAATCTCCCCGGCCGCAGCTTTCCCCAGCCCAATAGCCACAGCTCTTTTTCTTCTCTCCAGCCTGACCCATAGTAAAGTAATATTAAATTAATTACCATTTTACCTTAATTAGTAAATTAATTAATTAGCTTATTAATATTGGAGGCCAATTAGGTCAACTTAAGGGCTATTCCCCATCTACACTGTCTTAAGCTGACCTTCAGAGGTAGTGTTATTAAGTCAACTTAAGGAAGCGCTTAATTCCACTTAATAAGCGCCCAATGTAGATGCAGGGTTCCTCAGGTCGACTTAACCCTCCTTAAGTCGACCTAAGGCTCCAGTGCAGATGTACCCTAGGGAACTGCTTGCTATCCTGAACTCATTAGAATTTACACTCCTCTGGTGCAGATCAATGCACTGTGCAGATAAGCCTTCAACACAGACAAGGCTGTCCCTGGGGGGCGGGAGGGCGAACGAGGCCATCACCGTGGGCCCTGCGGTTATGTGGGTCCCGTGCTGTCCCACTCCCAGTGGGGCAGTGCGGGGCCCGCACGTGCCGCAGTAGCCCCACCTATCGCCACGCTTCCTTCTGTTCCCTGCTGCCTTTGGCAGCAAGCTGGGGCGGGAGCGCTATGTCTGGCTCCTGGGCCGGCCCTCCCTGCCCCCATGGCGGAGCAGGTAGGCCCAGGGTCAGAGCCGGCTCCCCGCGGCGGCGGCCTCGGACACCCGGGGCCGGGGCCAGAGCCAGCTCCCCCCGCAGGTGGCCTCGGTCTGCGGGGTCGGCTCCCTGGGGGGCGGAGCAGGCCGGTGGGTCCACCACGCTCCCCTGCAGCGTGGGGGTGGGGCCCTGCCTAGGCCAATTGGCCCAGGGCCCCACTCCCCCCAAGGGACGGCCCTAAACACAGGCAGGTTAAGTGATTTATCTAAAGTCACAGAGGAAGTCTGTGGCAGAGACAGACCACCTGACTCAGTACTGTGTTTCAGCTAAGAGACCATCATTTTGTTTGGGAAAACTCATGGAAGAAGTAAAACATTCCTATTCATTGGTACCAGGAAGCTTATTCAGATATCCATGCTCTAAACAAGAATGCCTTAACAATATGTTTTAAGAAGCAATATAGTATACAAAGCATAGTGTAAACAAAACTTCTGCATGTGAAAAAAGTGTAGACAACAGAAAATAAGAATGTGATTCAAGAATTACAACATTGTAACTACACTAAGATATGCAATTTAGAACAATGAAGTTAGCTAGCACCATGCACATTTCTGAAATAGGTTGCTCACGTGTTGAATGTTTACTGACCTACGCAACTGGGCATTTTCACTTCTGAGAGGTTGTACAGCAAGTGCTATTTCAGCCTGTATGTTTGTACTTCCAACTACTGCTGGCAGTAATGAAACACAGTCTTCTATTTCATTTATTAGCCTCAAGATTTCAGAATCATCTACAAGAAAAAAAATTAAACATAAAACAGCAACATACATATGCAATTAAGCAATTTGTGAGATGGCCAAATAAAATCATAAGACTGGAAGGAACCTTGAGAGGTCATCTAAACCAGTCCCCTGCATTTATGACCCTCAGATTTTGTTTTTGCAGTACTCTTTCCTAGGGAGTCTTTTCATTTTGAATGTGTGAAATGTATTGTTCTTTCCTAAATGGAATGCTTTGTTGTTGTCCTTATTAAATTTTATCCACTTAAGACCATTTCCCTAGTTTGACCAGATCATTTTCAATTTTAATATTATCCTTCCATCTTGGAACCATCTGCAAACTTTATAAGTGTACTCTCTATGCCATTATCTAAATCATTGATAAAGATATTGAACAGAACTGATTCCTGGGAGACCCATCTAGATATGCCCTTCCAAATTGACTGTGAACCACTGATAACTACTCTCTGGGAATGTTTTTCAAGCAGTTACATACCCACTTATAATAGCTCCATAAAGGTTGTATTTTCCATTTGATAATAAGAAGGTCATGCGAGGTAGTATCAAAAGCCTTAGTAAAGCCAAGATACACATATATTCGGTTACCTTTTAAAAGGAGTAGGGCTTTTAATGTTTAAATTACACCACTTTATTTGTGCACCTTTAAATTACTATGTTTGACTGTGTGAAGTATAGTCTAGATCCCTATTAAATCACAGCCACTATCCTTGCAACTGGTCTATGAAGGAAAATCCTTCAGAACATTTCCATACCACTCCCATATCACATCTTATGGGAAACGTGAGAGCAGAGCTTTCCTAAAGACTGTATGCAGAATGGAAACACTACTTTTAATAACTGCTATAATTGTAATATCTCAAACACACATTGAAACACTCACTTTACCCTCCATCAGATCAAAGCATACAGCTCTATTAAAAAGAAAACATTTAGCAAACTATTCAAAATAACCATTTTGTAATATCTGAATTACAAGAATTAATCACAAAATAGTATATTATGGATTTCTGAGAATGTCCATCCATGAAGCATAGCACTGTGTGATATACATTATTCTACTGTGCTGATAAAACCATTTTTACCTTGGTCTGCTAGCGCCTTGAGCTCCGCCAAAAGATATTTTATTGTTTTAACTTTTTGGGCTGTTTTTTCCGGGCTTGTTTTAGGCTTTAAAATTTTCTTGCCAAAACTTGTCTGACAGCTTCTCTCTCTCACTGGTGCTATGTCAACTGCATTCAGGTCCTCTTCTTCACTGGTAGTACCCTCACTATTTTCCTCAGCACTTTCCTCTTCTTTGGTATCTGAGACACTGGACTGTGCTGGATCAAACTTCTGATATTTCTGACCAGCCCTGTCACTCTCTGCTTCATGTGGCTCTAACAGAGCCAGGTGAGCTTGTATACATCTTATCAAGTCTGCTTCCTTTACCCGTTGCTCATGATTTCCTTGGTTTGTAATCATCTCTCTGCGATAAGATCCTGGAAGAAATGTAGATGCCGAGGAATTATTTGGCACAGCTGGTGGTACACAACGCGTCACAGAAGGACCAGGGGGGACAGAATGTGCCTGTGCAGAAGTAGAAGCAGCAGCAGCAGCAGAAACAACTGGGATAAACGCAGTTCCTCCTGCTTGTGGTGCATGCTGGTTGTGATTGTCAGCAGGAACACCCTATATACAGAATACATATTGAACAAATTATTATTATTTATATTTTCATGGCACCTAAATGTAGAAGTGAGTTTTCTTTTCACATTTAGAAGCCAATCTTACTTCATACTGTTGCTCACTGTTTGTGATTTAAAAAACAGTTAAAATAGTACTCAAATCCATTTGGGCTGCACTGTATGACTTTTCCCTGCGTTCAGGAGTAGTTTAAAGGCAAATATAGTTAGGATTACCAATTGGATAAGTTAGCCTTATTTTAAATGTTATCTGCAATGAGCTAAATTGCTATTTTTATCTTTTTATGTTGGGGATGGATGAAATGATTCTGTATCCTTGGGGTGGGAATTTTCAGTGTGCTTCTAAGAATCTTCCTGAAATAATTCCTTATTTTCCCTGTCTTTATAACTAGCACTCGCCGTTTGTACCTAAGTTCCAAAGGGGTAGCTGTGTTAGTCTATTGCAGAAACACAAACAGAGTCCTGTGGCACTTTTAAAGCCTAACAGATTTATTTATCTGTTAGTCTTTAAAAGTACCACAGGACTCTGTTTGTTTGTACCCAGACACAGAGGAAAATAAACACATTATGCACAAGTCAATCATTTTCTGTATTTTGGCACTTTGAGTACCTTCAGCAATTCAGTGTATAGATATGTATACTATAAATGTATGTGCTGAATGCCACAAACAAGATAAGAAGGCACTCAGCACATTTCTAACCATTACTTAATTTTATTCAGTGTTTTATTAGATTTGGGAAGCATAGCCTTCCTCCAGTTCAAAATTTACAGCTCCAATAACAAATGAGAGTGTGCAGATTAATGATCATGCTACACATGGAAAAGTGGTGGCACTCGCAAGCTGAATATAAGGAGAAGATAAACCCCTCCCCTACACTTCCCAAAACTGAAGGGAGTGTGTGTTTTGGTTTGTCCTTTTTGAATATTGTATCCTGAAACAGATAAGGATATTAAAATGCAGCTTTAACACACCAAACTATACTTGAGAACAATGGGTTTTACATTACCGCTACTGATCAAATTAGCATCTCTAGGTTTTTTCAATAGACTAAAATATTTGAGGTTAGGTTAATTACCCCACGATCAGCACAGTGAGATTGGGATGTTACAATGAGCATTAACTATCAATTCTGGGCAGAAAGGGGTAGGAAATAGATATTTTGAAGAATTCAACATAGAAAAATAATGAACAGAATAAACAGAAGTGAACTGTCACTAGCATGCCACTTACCTCATCTTTGGAGTCTACTGTAGGCACAATATAAGTAGCAGTGCTTGCTAACAATATATTTGTGAATTAACTTTAAAATCATATGATATTTTATTATAAACAACAGTGCATTTATACTTTCATCACAGATTTTGAGAGAGTCATAAAATGCACTGAATTCCTTTTTCTTTTGGAAAATTGTTTATTGAGGCCAAGAAAATGTCTAGATTTCAGGACTAATGAAAGCAACAGAATAAAGCAATAATAATAACACTAACAAATGTTTGTTTATAGTTCAAATCAAGTGTACTTACAGACTGAATGATTAAAGGATTAGCTGAATGCTGCGGGGACAGAGTTGGTGTGGAGGTAGGTAAACGATAATTAAATGCTGTAACACTTTGGTATCCTGAAACAAATAGACAGAAGCTAACATTGTAAAATTAAGGCTTTATTCTTGCCAAAAATTAAAAACAACTCCCAAAGTAGCTACTATATAATGATATTCACACTAACCGGGATCTGAAACAGGGTAAGCAGATATTGTGGGAATTCCACTACAGCTCTGTGGAACTTGGCCAGTTATCAGAGACATTTGTGTTTGCACATGCTCACACAGTTTTTGATGCATCACAGGAGAGTGTTGATTGAAAGGCACATGAATTGGTTGAACAGGCTGATTTTGTGCTGCACTGGAAAGTTCTCCCTCTTTGTCAACAGCAGGTGTATTGCAAGAGGCTAGTTTCCTATTTGATACTGGGATTATGGAAAATAAAGGTGAAGTTAGTTTTCTTTTAGCACTACACAAACCCAAATGGTTACATGAAGATTCTTGACATGCTTTACATAAATATGTATATCCCTCTGAGAAAGAGGAATACAATTTAAGATTCTGAGCTCCACAGATTTAAATTTCTATCTAGCAGCAAACTCTAATTCCACTGGATTTTTGATTTCTGATCTTGCGATGCACTCCCTACAGACAGACTTCTGTGCTTAAAGAAGCCCTACTGCAGGCAACCTCTCTAAGTAAACACTACTAATCTTATCATAAAGTTAATCTTTACCAGATAGTGCCATGAATCCATTTGGATTGATTAATTTGAATAAAATCAACAGTTATGGATGAAAACACTGTTTAACTAAAACCCAAACAAGGACAATTGCTTACCAGTTTCTTTATGAATATGGGCAGCAAGAACATTTTTCTTCAGTCCTTTCTTTTTTGAACTATTTCCTTTGGTTAGTATAGGCCTGGTGATAGCCTTAACAGAAGTTGCTTTCCCTGGTTTTCGATGTACAGGCTCCATGCCTAATGTTATTTGAAACAAACACCATTCAACAAAATTAATAGCAGAGAACTTCAGAAACTAAAATTTAATTTAAGGTTTCAATAAAATATAACCTGTGGCCTCGTTTTGCAAAATACCCTGAAGTAAAGCTGCACAGCGATCAAGCCCATTATGTATAGTTGCAACCTGCAGAAAGAAACCTGCAGTCAGAATATAGGCATTAATTTATAGTCAAACAAAACCAGAAAGGGCAATGAAATAAAGCTCCTATTTAAAGTGGGGTGGTTAAAGGTTTGAGTCACATTTATTTACATGGTATCAATAAAAACATTTACACATTTCCCATTTACTCATTTGTTGTATTTACACTTGGTTAACTGTAGTGTGTTTCCATCTAATGGATTTTGTGTTTCAGTAATTTTAGTTAATTTCTGATACACATGCATAAGAAAGTCAGTTCATCTCAAATTACCTGATTTTCAGAGTCAGTGGAATAGAGAGAGTAGCCAGAGTCCACATCAGAATGGCATGCTTTCCTTACACCAACCCTGAAAAACATAAATTCTTTGTTTACTTTCTATTAATATTCTTGGTTTTGTACTTTGATATGTAAAACAATAAAAAAACTACATACACAATGTGCTGCACTTTAATATAGAGTCAAATGATGCATTGAGATAAACAAGTAACTGCTGTAGACATCACCAGAATATGTTAGGGTAGGACTGCCCTTTATTCAGCAAGCATATAAATAGTCATCATAATCATTCAGTAATCTAGGGGGAAAATGTAATTAATATTCCATAAATGCAACATGGAAGTCTAAGGTATGTTTTTTACTGAAGGCGTTAATCTTCCTTCTAGCCTTTGGACAGGAAAAACTCCTGCTAACTTCAGTGGAAGTTTTGCCTGCCCAAAGATTACAGGATCTGCCACTTATAGCATATTTCAGTTGGGACTTAATATTTAATACATGAAAAGAGTTGTTGACAAACTGCTAGCTTTTTATATATGGCTGTTTGAAATGCAAACAGAGACACCCCTAAACAGTATTAATGATTAAATTCTTACTGTTTTTTTCCACTTGTTAACTTAGCTGCTCCTGTTAACCTTCCAGAAGACAGTACCTGTTGATTTATTACACAAATATACACCAATAAATATTACTTTAATTTCAATTAATTATTTTACAGTATAATAGAAGCATACCATATACTAGCGGTTCCCAACCTTTTCCTTTATGTGGACCCCCTAAATCATCATCAAAAGCTTTTGTGGACCACCACATAAGCAAGCCATTTTAAACATTTTTAACATAGGCTATGGCTGATGGGACTCACACTTATATATCAAGAGGTATTAAAAACACAGCTATTTCTAATAATTTATTACGCTCACTCACAAACATATTGCACCAGTCACGGTACATTTAACTGCAGTAATTCTTTCCCCCACCCACCACGGACCATCTGCAATACCCTCGTGGACGACAAGTTGGGAATCACTGCCAGATACCATTGGATTGCTAAATCTGAGATAATAAAGTCTAGAAAGGTTAATTTACAATTTTTAGGGAATTGGGGGAAATGTAGCAAGGAGCACCGTGGCCTCAATCTTGCAATTTACAATGCAGAGGAAGGCTCCTGATATACCTGGAACTCCACTGGAACTCTTCAGTGACACTCTGTGAAGAGGCAGCAGTTCAATCACATATAAACTAGGGATCAGGGCTTAAGCCCTTTTATTTTTCATACAAAAGTCATTTCAGTCCAACCCTTCTACTTCTCTCCTGGATCACGGTCAGGGTGTATAGCTGTAGGGTTATCATCTTGTTTTGTTATCATGTCAAATTTCACAGGTTACGCTAAATCAAGCCAAGTTCATTCCTGAACAGGAGACCTCAAAGAAAAACCCAAGAGTGGTATAGAAAGCAGTGCTGATAATTCCCAAAACCACTTCTCCACAAGTCAGTGCTGAACCAATACCTCAGAATGGCAATAGTGTATATTATAAAACTAACAAGGAGTCCAGTGGCACTTTTAAAGACTAACAAATATATTTATCGCATGAGCTTTCCTGGGAGAAAATCCCCCTTTGTCAGAAGATCTTCAAAGCATCTGATGAAGTGGGATTTTCTCCCATGAAAGCTCATGAGATAAATAAATTTGTTAGTCTTTAAAAGTGCCACGGGACTCTGTGTTTGTTTGGCTGACCTAGACTAACACTGCTATCCGTCTGGAAATTATAAAACTAAGGATGTAACCACTTGCATTTATTACAGATCCCATATGCTTTTCGTAAGAGTTCATACACAGACCAGCAACAGGCAGTCCACCCCAAAATTCACAGCACTATCCTTGATCTTCATAGATCTGCCTCACATGTTTCAGGTTTCACATAGCAATGTGATGTCATGGCTTCATATCATAATACAAAAATCCAACATCACTGGGCAAATTAGTGATGTGAACATGGGCATGTTCTTCACACATTTCTGTCCTCTTAAAACTGGAACAAATAGGCAGACTGGGAGAATCTAAATGATGAGAGCTCAAGTAAGTTGGAAGGAGATTCCAGATGTCCTGCTTTAACACCTTGCAGAACCCCTCATCATAAGAAAGGGGATGTACTTTGGGAATCAAACCCTAACAAGAGGCAAACCCAACAAATAAAAAGGGAGCAAGAAGTGTCACAAGCCTCAACTACAAGAGGCCCCAAAAGTCACCTAAGCCCTATTTCAAGAAAGGATCAGTCACTCACGAACTCCCAATGGAGAGCCCTGCATCCCTCACCCAGCCTCCCAGTAATGTCCCCAGAGGAGAGTCCCTCGACCCATGAGCCCAGTCACCTCCCAAACCCTTCCCCACCACATCCCTAGTGACACCCAGAGTGCATGCCATGATCTGTGAGGCCAGCAACCTCTCAACTCTACTCACACATCTCTTTTATCCCCGAGGCAGCCCCCAACCCATGAGCCCAGTCACCTCCCAACTTCTCTATTGTTCCCCAAAAGAGACCACCCTCTGACCCATGAGTCCAATTATCATCTCACCCCTAATGATTCCCCAAAAGAGCCCCACTGAGCCCAGTCACCTCCCAGCATTTCCCAGAGACCCCTCCTAACCACGGTCCCAGTCACCTCCCTAATGAATTGCTGAGGAGAGCCACCATCCTCCAAACCCAGAACCCCACTCCCCTCCCCCAAGTAACACCTCTGTGAACCCGGTCACCCCCAACCCCCTCACCCCAGTGACCCTCTATGAACCCAGTCCCACCCCCAACCCCCTCACCTCAGTGACCCACTCTGAACCCAGTCACCCCCAACCCCCTTACCTGTGGCCCCCATGAACCCAGTCACCCTCAACCCCCTCAATTCAGTGACCCGCTGTGTACCCAGTCACCCAACCCCCTCATCCCAGTGACTCCCATGAACTCAGTCACCCATGACCCTCCCCATGAATCCAATCATCCCCAACCCCAATACTCCAATGATCCCCCATGAATCCAGTCACCCCAACCCCCTCACCCCATTGACTCATGAACCCAGTCACCCCCAATCCC
>ML685777.1:9707092-9780010 GCA_007922175.1 Pelusios castaneus
CCTCCCCCAGTAACTCCCGTGAACCCAGTGACCCCCCCAGAGCGAGAACACTGCGCGCACAGCCCCTACCCCACGGGAGCGGCGACCCTCCCCCAAGGCTGGTACCTTGTGGTGCCGCAGGGAGCCCGGCCCTGATCTCGCCATGGTCAGCCGGCCGAGCCGGCCCGGCCTGGTGGGGGAGGGGCTACCCAGCCACCCCTCGGCGCAGAAGCGCGCAGCCAATCCGAACCCGATTTGGTTGACAGGCCCCAACGGCCGCGCGAGAGGGGAGGAGCCAGCGTCCCCTCAGCCCCGCCCCCTCCCTCCATGCAAGGCGCCGGCGGCAGCCGGAGCGGGCCTCGGGGTGGGGCGGAGTCAGGGAGCCAGGGCCGGGATTGGCGGAGGAGATGGCGCGGCGAACCAATAGTAGAAGAGAGGCGGGAGTGAGCCGGGCTAATCAAACAGCGGCGAGAGTCAGTTGGGAGAGGGGGAGGGGTTCACTAGCAGTCCCCGCCCCTTTCTTTCTTTGTGATGACGGTTGGGTTCGAACGGGGTGTCCGTTGGGCTCCTCCCTGGAGCGCGCGCTGCGCGCGGCTCCGCAGCCAGAGCCCGCTCGTGGGCCTTAGCGCCTCGTGCCCGCTGTCAGCGCCCTGCCTGCTCCCAGCCCTTTGTCTGTCCTGCACGGGGCCTGGCTCCCATTGCCCCCCGAGCACCGCAGCAGGGACAGCGCGAGGGGCAAGGGCCCTTCGCAGCCACATGACGTCAGAGAAAGTGGGATTTTCTCCCGGAAAAACTCATGCCATAAATAAACGTGTCCGTCTTGCAAAGTGCCCCAGGGCTCCTGGCTGGTTCTGCTGAACTAGACTCCATAACCAGGAGCTCCTTTTCTGTCGGACAGCCCCTGCCCCCTCTGAGCTGACACAGTTTTGCATTCACACCCGAACCGGCCAACAGTGGGAGAGAAAAGTCACTCCGGAGTTGTGCTCAGCTGGTTCATGCAGGGGACGCCACACCAGCGTTTCGCAGGGAGGGGATGGCGAGCGAGTGGGGAGGTGTCACCAAAGGCAGCTGTGAGCTCTTGCAAATTGAATTGCAACCCAAAACAAGGAGAATCTCATTTCCCCTTCGGTCACACAACCTTTCCCTTCAAAGCCAAGTCTTTTCTTTCAACCTACGTCCACAAATAACTGAGATAGGGTTACCCTTGCTGTCCTTGATACATTTTTTTAATTCTTACTGTTACAGTAAATGTAAGGGGGAGAAGAGAGACTATTTTTTACTTTGGATAAAGTGTAGCCCACCTGAAAATCAAACAGGGTCCTACAGCACGTTGAAAGACTAACAGATTTATTTATCACATGAGCTTTTGTGGGAGAAAATCCCACCTGGTCAGATGCTTTGAAAATATTGAACACAGAGCTATAATATGTACTGAGATGCATGATATCACCCAATGTGAATACATTTTCATGAGAGATGGACGGACAGTCCAATAAATACAAATGACTGATGACATCAAATTTTATTGTCAAACAGATGATTTACTCGGGCGCTATTATCTAAATGTAAGGACAACATAGGTTCCTTAAATAGATAACAAGTGCCACCTAGTGGAATAGGTCTTAAAATCAATACTTTTTACCAAATTTGACAGATCAATAGATACATGTAAAGAGCAGTGGGGAATGGAAAAAGGAAGAAGGGGGCACTGTCCTAGTAGGCGATCCTAAAAGCAGGGAAAGACATTGATGGACTTTTTATTTGGCTGGCACTGATAGCTCTACAATTGATGTGCTGTAACACTCATGAAAATGAAATTACAGTAAGATGAATGCATATTCATGCCATTTCTATTCTCCATTCACCAGCTGTTAATGGCCAAATACTGGCACCTATTTTTTTTTAACAAAAAAAGCACTGCTGAAGCATGTGGCTTTTGAGGAGTGGGGACAGTAGTGGCTTGGCCACCTGGGGCCCTTTCTCAGCCTCCTTTGTCACCCCCAAATGGGAGGCTGCCCCGTTACCTGTCCACCCCCAGAGCACAGCTCTCCTCTCTGTCCTGGCTCAGTCACCCATCCATCCCTACAACCTTCTCATTCTGCCCCAGTCATTCCCTGCACCTAGACTAGAGCATGGCTTTCCCCCTTCCCATTCCTCACATCCTGCATCCTTGGCAGATTGTCAGCTGTTTCTCTGGATGGTGCCTGCTTTAAGGACTGTTAGAAATCACTGATGCACTAGTTCTCATAAGAGCTATTTTAATGTATGACTAAAGCAATTTGTAATTTGTTTTTAATCTGGAAAAAGCAAGTCAATGGTAAATAATAAATATCTATACCACAAGGAAAATGATTTCTCTGATTGGTTTCTTTAGAAGTTTTCATTTAAGTATGAAGTTGTTTTCTAAAAAAACCATTTTTAATAAAGTTGTCATAAGCAAACTGAGGAAATGCAGTCTACATGAAATTACTATAAGATGGGTGCATAAATGGCTGAAAGAGTTTACTCAAAGAGTAGTTATCAATTGGGATGCTATCAAACTGGAGGGGTGCATCCACAGGGATCAGTCCAAGCTCCAATACTATTCAGTATTATAATTAATACCTTGTATAAAATTGGCAGATGACACTAAGTGGGGAGCAGTTGCAAGAACTTACAAATTTGAGACTTCATTAAAGATAAGTATAAAGTACATCACATAGGAAGGAAACCGAATGCACAACTACAAAATAGGGAATAAGTGGCTAGATGGTAGTACTTCTGAAAAAGATTTAGGGATAGCTGTGGATCACAAATTGAATATGAGAGATACAAGGTGCATGAGATAATATATTTTATTGGACCAACTTCTATCGGTGAAAGAGACAAGCTTTCAAGCGTATACAGGTCTGGGAAATTGACTCAGAGGCTGCGTCTACATTGGTAAATTAAGTCGACTTAAGCTTGGCTTAAGTCGACTTAATTTGCCCTGCGTCTACACTACACTTTGCTTAAGTCGACTTAAGCAGCTTGCTTAAGTCGACTTAAGGAAAATAAAAGTTGACTTAATGAAAATTAAGTCGACTTTATTAAACCACCTTTCTACTCAACCTAAGGCTTAATTTGACTTTTTAAAGTCGAATTAAGCCAGTGTAGCCCTGGGGTAGCCCTAAGTTTACTTAGGGCTACCCCAGGACTACACCAATGCCCTCCCTGCCAGGGGGGGACACAGGGGGAGCCTGGCATGCCCCACAAAGGGCAGGGCAGAGCCCTGTGTGACGCTGTCTGGATTTAGGGAAGCATTTATGATATTATTTTCAATGGATATCTCATAAATGCTATAATCCATAGGAGCTATGTCATGTTTGGTATCAATAGAAAGGTAGTAATTTGCTGGGAATGATTATATAGTTTATGTCTAGGAATTCTATATCAATTAGAAGTTAGGAATATGGTGTTCTATCTATACTTTATCTTACGGTATTTTATTGAAATGGCTGAGAGACATGGGTGTGTCAAACCATTGTGTCCTTAATGTTTAGGAATTTTCCAGCTACAATGGTCCCAGGGAGTGACCTGATGAGCCATTAAGGACATAAGGAATACAAGCATTGTGTCCTTAATGGCTCATCAGTTTTCTCCCTGGGACCATTCTACCTGGAAAATTCCTAAACATTAAGGAGACAACGGTTGGCGACATCCTGTCTGGGGCGTTCCCATAAAATCACACAAGTTAAAGTATAGATGGAACACCAAATTCCTAACTTCTAATCAAAATAGAATTCCTAGACATAAACGATATAATCATTCCCAGCAAATTACTACCTTTCTATTGATACTTAGTTAAAGTTGACTTAAAATTGCAAGTGTAGACATAACCAGAGTGTCACAGATAAATGCAAGGTGGAACGGGTTGTTTATTTTAAGTACTTACATGTTTCAAGGGACCATTCAAGGGCCTGTTCACACTTTTCCCATCATGGTAAAAGGAAAAGAATGCTGTGGTGGGGGTTAAATGGATTATAGATTATTGTAAAAAGTCCTAAATCTAGTGTCTCTACTCAGTCCATTATTTTTAATATTTTGCCACGTTACAAATTTAACCTCCCAGGATTGTCTTTTGGAGTTATTGTGCTAGTTTCCTTTGAGAATGATATCAGATTCCATCCCTGGCTCTGCCAGAGTTTCCAGGTAATGCTGGTGTCCCTGTGCCTCAGTGGGTCATAGCTAAGGATACCAGCTTCAGGACAAAGTACTGAGAAATAGGGCAGACGCACCCCAAACAGATGATTATTCTATCACTAGCTTATATCAAGCCAGTAACAAAAGTAAACTACTGTCTTATCACACTAGTTAGCAAGAAGTCAGAGATGCAGTCTCCTTAGTCATTCCAGCCTTTGTCTCACTACCTGGACACTGGGGGATCTGGGATATCTTAGAGGACTCTACCCAAGCTCAAAGAACTCTCCTAAGTGGTGATGAAACTGAGGCAGGCAAATTCCTATAGATGTGTTTATTTTGTCTAGATATGTGTATCTTGTGTCTTAAGTAAAGAGACAAGTTTAGAATTCTGCACAAAGTCTATCTGTGAGTCTGCTGGCTTTACTATCTCATGCACCTGAAGAGCTGATCTATAAACCCAGAGTGCCTATGCAGCTGGAATTTTGGGAAAAGGCATAAGATGCTGAATAAGTGGATGTATTTGTTAATTCATTTAACCGATTTGTCTTTTTATTAATGGTGTAGTATAAATTGCAGTACAAGCGGTCAGCATCCTCCTCTTCCTCTAGTTGCTTCTTTTTTGCTCTGCTGTCTTTATTATTTCTCCTTCATTATCTTTGGTCGTAGCATTTTGGCAATAATTTCTCCCTCACTGCTCTGCTCTTTATTCTCCTTGTAGCTGGCTTTTCTCTCTTAACCCCCTATTGTCACTGTCTTTCAACCCATCCAGAGTGTCTCCTTCTTGCCAGTTAAAATTCTAGAATATGAATATGGCACGTAAGTCTAATAGTCTTAGCTTTGTATTATTGATTAAGGTTTAAACTTATACCTCTGGTTCAATGTAATTTGATGTTTGATTTACATTTGTTGCTGCTATCGTTCTGCTCAATTCGGCTATAACTAGTTTAGGGAATCAACAAAATGACTCTATTCGGAGGCTGAAATTGAAAGATTCCTGCATTACAAAACCCATTTTCTTCTCAATCACAGAGCTAGAAACTAATTTTTTAAGAAAGAAAAACTTAGTTTCTGTGGAAACCGAGTCTACAACCCCACATTTGCCAGAGAAGATAAACAGTAAGAAAGTAGATCTTTGAGTTTTTATCAGCAACGTTATGGAAATTATCCTCCAAGGTATTCCATGCCAGATTTAGGGAGGAGAGAAATGTACATTGTGCTAGTTCATTGTGTATTTGATAGTCAAGGAGATTTTTTGCCGGTATCAATTAAATACTGTGTGCATTTTACAGGTATTCACTTTCATAATAGTATTTTACATATTTATTTTATTAACTGAATAGATATTTGCAAACATAACATTGAAAGCAATTACATTTACTTGAGTTGACAATGTAGTTACATCACTGTGCCTGCATACTATATACATTATGAGACTGCTACAGTTTAAGTGCCTATAAATGTTCAGCATGCTCTGTACTCTCCTCAAGATGTAAATCAGATGCTTCTCACTGCTGCATTAATATTTTGAGCTAATTCTGGGTTGTGTTGAGGAGGTTATATTCTTCCTCTAATTAAAACAATAGTAAGGGTTTGATACTTTGCCACTGAAGTTGAGTGAAATTTTGCTATTGTCTTGAATAGGAGCAGAATCAAGCCTTAACCAAACAGGGCCCTTGCTCACAATTAGAGAAAGATGGAGAATTGGCACCATTCCCACAACGACAGGACTCCGTCACCGTAGTTTTAAGCCTATTTACAGTAGTTAGATATTGCAGAGAAAGATAAACATTTTATAATTGACTGTAGGCAGAATTCTATTTTTCCTGAAATTACCTAATATAAAGATTCCACAGATGGGTTTTTCAACAAAAAGGCAGAAAGGTTCTTTCGGAGGAATTTGGAAGCAATGTGATTTCCTGTATTCTCAAAAACTTCAAGTAAAGAAGAGCAGGTTGATAGAAAAGAAGCTGCATTATTCTTTGC
Source organism: Pelusios castaneus (assembly GCA_007922175.1). Taxonomy (NCBI): domain Eukaryota; kingdom Metazoa; phylum Chordata; order Testudines; family Pelomedusidae; genus Pelusios; species Pelusios castaneus. Next base: position 9,713,216 of record ML685777.1, read on the forward strand.
CGAAGTGACAAACATAACTTCCCAATTTAGAAATGCCAAAGAACAAGATGGGAAAGGTTCACAGAAGGTTTTTGGAAATTATCAAACAAATGTCAAGTACTGTGTGATGCAGTTATTTTCTTTGAGAGGCTTTCAGATGCCAAACTACTGTTCAACTTGAGGATGAGCTTCCACCAAACTGACCATTGATGGCCATAAATGCAGAGGCTTGAATAATCAAGGAAGAACTAATCTAAATTATTTAAAAACAAAACAATCAACAACGGCAGCATGTCCCCTTCTCTTTTCCCCCTCCTTAAAATGACTTTCAGAGTTATTTTCTACAATGCATATTAGCAGAAGAGAAACACACACAACCAGGTTTCTTTTTAAAATAGAAATTGAGTGAGGAGAATATAAAAAGGCAATGTGACTGTGTGGTCTTGCCAGCCACAAGTGATAAAATATGAAACTGCCCCCTAATATTATGAGATTTTATAAATAATAAAGTAATATGATTACCTCCTATGTTCATAACCAAAACCAAATGTTTGCAATCTTTGCAGATGTTCAGACTCATTTCCAGAAAAAAAGTCTAGTGCAGTGGTTCCCAACCTGTGGTCTGTGGACCACTGGTGGCCATGAGGGTACTGCAGGTGGTCCATGGGGGATGGAGGGAGATAATTACTGCAGGTAAATGTACTGTGATGAGTTCAATATGTTTATGGGAGAGCATAATACATTATTAGAAATAGCTGCATTTTTAATACTCCTTGATATACCATATAAGTTTGACTCCTGACAGCCACAGGCTACGTTAAAAATGTTCAAAATGGCTTGCTTACATGGTGAACAACAAAAGCTCTCAACGACAATGTAGTAGTCTGCATAAAGGAAAAGACTGGGAACAGCTGGTCTAGTCAAACAATGTCCTGGATGAGCCTCCACTGCAATTTCTTGTTCCCCCAAATTTGCAGAAATTGTGTACTACAAAGCCAATATTATCACCCCTGAGGGAAAAAACTGCACCGTCTTACTCCACAGTGTCCACTATGACCAAGTAAGGGATCATATTGAAAGACTTGTAAGGAAGCCGAGTCCAGAGGAAAAAAAAGTATTTAGGTTGGAACCTGAGACTTTAAAGGTAGGAGGTACTAAAAGTAAAAATATATGTATATTTCCAGTTTAAATTAAAAGGCGTTGTACTGAATATCCTAGTCAAGCTGGCATGTAGATAGCTAACCATTCTTTAGTGATAAAATTACCAAAAATAAAACACACAACTAAGCAGTCAAACCAATTTTAAGAAGACCTTTAAATAAACTGCACTGCATTTCAGTGTCTAAGCTGTTCTGTGAATGCAGAATAGTTTAGTTCTGCAAGTCAGTTTGGATACAGAAGATCAATAATCATTTAAATCAGTGACAAAACTTTAATTAACTTAAGAGGCAGGATCAGACACATCGAGACAGATTGTGCCTAATCATTCTGCACAAGCGGACTAGTGCAGAAGAAGTCTTTCTCACTCCCTTTTCTTGGCCTTGCATAAAAGGAAGACACAAATTACAGTTCCTCCTATACAAGCACCGCAAGGATTGTTCTCTTTATTTCTCCAGGAGCACAATGTTCCGTAAAGGTGTTGAGTAGTTATGGGGATGAGGCAGAGCTTGTCACTGTCCTCCTCTTTGCCCAGCCCATGGATTGGGGCTAATGTCATAGGACAAGGTAAGGTGTATCCACAAGGATATAGTTAAGGGTGTTTTTCTGGGGGCTGCAGAGAAGGCAGAATGTTGGCCGGTGTTTGCACTGTGGTTCATACTGCTTCATCTACTCTTTCAGGTGTGATCAGCTCTCTGAGGACCACTGACATTAGATGAGACACTGGTATAGCATATTCCCTTTCACAGGATCATTTTCCATAAAGTTCTCATTTGCTAAATTTGGCAGTAGAAAATCATTAGCTTCCAATCACTGACTGGAAAATGAATCTTTTCCTGCAAAAAAATGTGAATGAAAATCTTTCAGTTTTTAGTCAAAAACACTTCCGTTTTTTCCATGGAACATTTGGAGAGAATTTGATTAAAATGCTATTTATTTAAAAAAAAAACCAAAAAACCCAAAACCTGAAACCAAATGGCATTGTAAATTGAAACCAAATGAGCATTTTTTCATTTGAAAACATCAATTCAAAATGAAAATTTTTATGAAGAAACTCCTTGTACATTTTTTGTTGTAATTAACACATTCTGATGAAAAATTGTTTAAACAAAACTGTATTTTTCAAAGGAAAAATTTCCTACACAAAACGAAACAACTCCCCCTCCGCCCCTCCAACCCGACCTCCTCTAATAATTAAACTGTGACAATGCTCCATTCCACTGATTTCCCCGTAATCCACACTCACACATTTCTGATTGACTTCCTGGCCAAATTGTTTATTGACAGACACAAGAAAAAAGGCAAGGAAAGACCTAATAGTAACCATTATTCTGAAGCACGTTTCTTCATCTTCCTGTCAAAGCACTTGATAAGCTTTACCACTATTCCAGCCTGACCCGTGGATTCTGGGTAAAATCATTCACCTTGATTAGGCCATCAGGTCCAATGCTGCGTGAAGAATGGAATATATATTGCATTTATTGAGATTTGTATTTTCATTATAGATATAACAGAAAGTGTAAAACTAATTATACCCTTCTCCACACCCTGCTAATCTCAGTTCCCTTTACAGCTGTCAAACTTCTCTCCTCTCTGTACCGTGCTCTTTGGCCCTGCTCCAACTCCAGTTGAGGTAAAAAGAAACACCTGAATTTAGGTTCCAAAGGGGTAGCCATGTTAATCTATTGCAGAAAAACAACAGAGTCCTGTGGCACTTTTAAAGACTAAGGCTATGTCTACACTTACCAAAGTTAGTTCGAATTAGTTAATTCGAACTAACTAATTGGAACTAATTTTAGTTAGTTCGAATTAACTTAACTAACAGATTAATTTAATTTGAACTAGCATGGCCCCACTGGAATTTTAGTTCGAACTAAGCAAGTGTTATGCATGGCACTTGCTTAGTTCGAATTAGTCAGTTGCATTAAGTTCAATGTGCCGGTTAGTTAACTAACTAACTAAGCAGTTACTTCGAACTAACATGGCCACATCGACTTAATTTGAACTAACTAATTCAAATTAAGTGTTAGTTCGAAAGGTATAATCGAATTTATTAGTTCGAATTAAGGAAGCCCTTAATTCGAACTAATGAAAGCCTAGTGTGGCCAACGCTTAAGTTAGTTCGAATTAAGTTTCCTTAATTCAAACTAACTTGCCAGTGTAGACATAGCCTAACAGATTTATTTCTCCCACAAAAGCTCATGTGATAAATAAATCTGTTAGTCTTGAAAAGTGCCACAGGACTCTGTTGTTTACCTGAATTTAGGTTAGTGGGACTTGGATCGGACCCTTATTTCTTTCATCCACCCCAGACCATGACTTTCCATGGCATCCTGTATACTTGGAGTGAGCTTTTAAACAATTTACATCAAGATGCCGCCCTTTTCCAAAATACCCCTAACAATCCATGAAGTGTTTATTGTAATGTTATATTGTTATAGCATTTATTAAAATGACCATTCAACATTTTAGGCAAATTTGCTTTATTCTGTTGATCTATATTGCATCTGTGGTACTGTTAGGGGCTGAGTTTCACCTGGTATAAATTGTGAAAGCTTCTTTGAAATCAGTGGAACTTTGGAATTTATCTAGCTGAGGACCTGCCTGTTAATAGTGTAAGCTGCCTGGGCCAAGATCGTCTTTCTTGTTTAGTGCTATGTAAATACTAAATGGTAATAATCCGTAGGCCTCTGCCACTTGAACTCAGGGGTTTCTTTTGGACTGAAAGATTTTGGAGTTGGGATAACATCTTTCTTTGTCTCCTCCACACCTTTTAGTGCTCTACAATAAACGATTCCTCCTTTTTCCTGTCCCTTTACTCCCCCAGTATTATTGGCCTTTATGGCTCCCCCATAATTACCTTTCACTCTCTCATTTTATCAATTTTTCCCTATAGCCTCTACTATTTTCACTTCTTCCTAGCCTGATTCTGTCTCCCAATCTTCTTTCTCCCTTCTCTACTGTGTCTCTTCCTAGTTTGTTTCTTCATACTTACTGCAGTTTAATAGTCACAGCATAAACACATGCCTCAGATGAAAGAACCTTTTACTATGGTTGATAATTGACAGGGATTTACTTACACCTCCTGTTCAATGTAATTCAGCATTCGGCTGACATGGGATGCTGAAATCTCCCCATCCACTTCAGCAATGTATGTGTAGAGAAACTGGAAGGTGCTAAAAGGAATACGTGGGGGTCCACTATCATAATCACTGGATAAAACCTCACATATAATCTTCAGGGTTTTTGCAATGGTCTGTTGGGAAAAGAATAAAAGAAGTGAGCCTCGCTTTTGGCACTATCAATGGAGACACTAGAGGCCTACTTTCTTGGCATGGAGAAAAACACTGTCATATAGACATAACAAATCTATCTGAAAAGTCATAAATAAATGACAATGTGACCAATAAAAGGAGAGGTCTGCTGGGATCTCTAGGAGTTGGATTAAGGCTTTATTTTATTTAACATCTTTATTAATGGTCTGGAAGAACACATAAGTACTTGGAGATTGTGTGATGGATAGTGCTATTATAAATGTGACATTCAGATTATAAATAGATTAATTTTGCAGGTGAAACTGAGGGCTAAAGTCTGTCTTTAGTCCCAGCATTTTGCAAAAGGTGATTTTTTTTGAACAGTTGCATTTCAGAAGTAGGTCTAAAAGCCACGGAGCCTTTAAAGCTCATTTCTTCTCTTTTTTCCTCATTATTCTGTCTGAAACAGAAATTGGCTTTTACCTTATACCAGCTTCAAATTTTGATCCCCTCTGGGTGGCTAATGCATTAGGGAATGGGGATAAGGAGTGTCAAACTCATTTGCTATGGTGGGCCAGATTTGTCTTAAATGTGTTTCAAGTGGGGCGTACATACCATAAATCAAAATACTACGGCTCTCTTGCGGCATCACAGAGTGCTGTGTATGCAAAACTGTGCTCTACGATACCAATCTCTCTCTCTCTCTCTCTTTTAGGGAGAGAGTGTGGTCTCGTGGGGTATGCCTACACTGGAGGCTCTGTTAAGTCGACCTAACAAGGCTGACTTTAAGTCGACTTAAAGTCGACCTTGTTAAGTCGACTTAGAGAGTCCACAGTGAAAACTCCTGTCGACTGCCTGTGTTCACACTGGCAGGTGCTAGGGCGACAGAGGAGTGGTGTGTTGTGGGTAGCTGGGAGGGGGCCTGGAGACTGATACAACAAATAAAATTTATCTAAAAGATCTGAAATGTGTAAACAACAAAGAAAACTAAGAATTGCTTAGAGTGGTGCATTCTGGGGAGCTGGGATCTCACCTTTTTGTGAGTGCTGTCATCAATTATGAAAGTATAGGACACAAACAAAAGGAAGGAAATAGCAACAATAAAAGCAGAGGTGCAAGCCACCAAATCACACTAAGCAATGGGCAATTATCTATAAAATAGGGGGGAAAAGCTGAAAAGTCATGAGAGATCTCATGCTACCAGTACTAAAACATCCTTGGAATTTATAAAATTATATAAATTATAAGTGGCTGTTTCCTAGCTAAAAAAATTGTTGTATCCAACATATATTAGATCTGCTCTTGACAGGTAAAGCAGAATTGATCACAAACATAAAAATCAGTGGTTGCTTAGGTGCAAATGATCATGATGACTATATTTGAATTGTGTAAGCACAATAAATTACAAATTAGTAATATATATTCTTGGTGTTTTACAAGGGCCAGTTTCAAGAAGCTGAAAACAATTATGAGACACATCAGCCGGGAGAAAGAATTTAAACTGAAAAATGTGAATGATAATTTAGAACTATTCGAGATTTTATTTAATTACAAAAATTGACAACTGCAGAAGTGGTAAAACATGCTTGGTTCAGAGAAAAAGTAAGAATAGCTATAAAAATATATAACAAATGAAGAAAAGAGGAGGATAATAGCAGTGAATATAAAATGGAAGCAAGGAGCTGAAGATAATTGATAAAGGAAGCAATAGGATATATGACAAACTCTATGGCCAGCAGAGCTATGGACAACAAGAAGGAATTTCAGTAGACTAGAAAGAAAAGGAATGCTAAAAATAGTACTGATCCATTATTATATGGAATGAGTAGAATTGTCAACAATAATGCAGAAAAGGCGGAGGGGTTTAATAAATATTTCTGTTCTGTATTTGTGGAGAAAACATATGATAAATTCATATCATATGATGATTAATTACTTTCCATTTGAACAGTAAACTAAGGAGGATGTTAAATAGCAACTATTAAAATTAGATGCTTTTAAAAAGTCCTGGATGCAAATTAGCTGGACCCATTGATTTAAAAAATTGTCCAAAGAGCTCACTGAACCATTACTGCAACAGTGAGAAAATCCCAGATCTTGGGAAGAAAGCTAATCTTGTGCTAATATTTGAAAAGGGCAAATGGGATGATCCAGTTAATTATAGGTTTGTCAGACTGATATTGATTACTGGCAAAATGATGGAGTTGCTGATATGTGACTCAATTTACAAGGAATTATATAATACCTTGGTGTTACAGAAAATAGATGTGTCAGACTAACCTGGTATCCTTTTTTATTAGAGAACAAGTTTAGTTGATAAAAGTAATAGTATTTATGTGATAGACTTTGTAAAGCATTTGACTTGGTACCATATGAAATTTTGATTAAGAAACTAGAAGAATACAAAATCAACAGTGACACATGTTAAATGGATTAAAAACTGGCTAAGTGATACATTTCAAAATGTAATTGTAAAAACAAGTAATCATCATTAAGCAGGTGTGTTTCTATAGGGCTCAGGCAGAGATTGGTTCTTGACTCTGCTATAGCAGTTTTTCAATAACCTGGATGAAAACAAAATAATTACTGATAAAGTTTGCAGATGACTCAAATATTTGGGGAGTGGTAAATAATGAAGAGGACAGTTAATTGACACAGAGTTATCTGCATCTCTTGGTAAGGCAGGCACCAGCAAGCAATGTGTTTTATGGTGACCAAATGTAAGGTCATACATGTAGGAAGAGAAAATGCAAGCTATGTTTACAGGATGGGGACTATATTTTGGAAAGTAGTGACTCTGAAAAAGATGTGGGGGTCAAGGTAGACATTTAGCTGATTGCCCAAAAGGGCAAATGATCTTTGTCTATAAAATCAGGAGATTGTCAGGTAGGAATAAGGAGATTACATTATCTCTCTGTCTGGCACTGGTGTCCACACTTGAAAAGGATGATGAAAAATTTGAAGGGGTTCAGAGAATAGTCATAAGAATGATTAAAGGATTGGAAAATATGGTTTTTTAGGAAAAGATTTAAATAATTCAATCTATGTAGATTAACAAAGAGAAGTTAAAGGATGTTTTGATCACAGTCTATACGTACCTACATGAAGAACAGAAATCTGATAATAGATGACTCTTCAATCTAGCAGACAAAGGTATAGCAAGATAAAATGGCTGGAAGTTGAGGCTAGACAACTTCACACTAGAAATAAGGTGCAAATTTAACAGTGAAGAGAAACTAAGCATTAGAATAATTTACTGGGGATTGTGGGAGACAGGACTGGATTAAGGGCCCTCAAGGCCCCAGGCTGCCCACCATTGTGGGGGCCCCCCTGACTTGCAGCCCCAGCCAACCACCACAGCAGCTAGCAGGTGGGCAGGCACTGGGGACCCCTGGGGCCAGAGGCTGCTTTTCATGGCCCTCTCGCCCCTGGTCCTGGCCTGGCTAGTCTGCTCCCAGGGGTGGTGGGGCTGGTTGGTTGTAGTGTGTCCTCTGGTGCATCACCCAGGGCCTGAAAGGCTGCACCAGAAGCCATATGGCATGCTAGCCAGCTCCAGCCCCAACCCTGGAGTGGAGTGAACAGGCTCTGGCCTGCCTTGTCCTGCCCTGGGTGCGGACCAGGAGCGTGGAGCATGGCTTTGGCTCCAGGCCCCGCTGCCCCAGCACCAGCAGGACAGGGGCCCTCCCAGCAACCCCCAGGGGCCCTCCCAGCAATGCCCTACCAGCGTTGAGCCACTGCATATAAATACATCTGAATAAAAATGTACATTTATTACAAGCCTGTTTAAAACTAAGTCTCTAAAAGGGCACCTACCCTAGGCTCTAAGGCTATGTCTACACTTGTTAAGTTAAATTGACTCTGTTAAGTCGACTTAACAAGGTCAACTTTAAGTCGACTTAAAGTCGACCTTGTTAAGTCAACTTAACGGAGCATCTACACTTAAAGTCGATTTAAGTCGAACTTGTTAAGTCAACTTAACAGAGCCTGTAGTGTAGACATACCCATCTACACTGGCTTTAAGTCGACTTAAGCCTTAAGTTGACCTTCAGAGGTGGTGTTATTAAGTCAACTTAAGGAAGTGCTTAAGTCGACTTAACAAGTGCCCAGTGTGGACGCAGAGTTCTGTAGGTCGACTTAAGCATCCTTAGGTCGACCTAAGACGCCAATGTAGATGCACCCTAAGTGCCTCTTACATTTCCCTAAAATGTAACATAAGAAATCCAGGAGGAAAGCCCACATATACCAAACATTCATATCTGAGCTCTTAGAGCAAAGACACCAAAGAAACACCTACAACACCATATCAACCAGCATGTCCCAAATCTTAACCCAAAGCCTCATTAAAATCATGAGTTTTGCAGCGTCCACTGAAAGGCAATAGAATCTGGCTAGTTCAGACACAGCAGGAAAATGAATTCCAAAGTCAAGAGGTCCTCATGGGGAAACACTTCCTAGCAATCCCTGTCTTCAAAACCAAGAGGGTACTGATTAAGCAGATCACGTCTATGGAGCTCAATCATGGCAGAACGGCAGAGGGAGAGAAGTGGTCTCTCAAATAGATAGTTCTCAAGCAATTTAGCATTTTATTGATCAAACCGTTCACCTTAAACTCTACTCAGAAATCCACATGCGGCCAATGTAGGTGACAAAGCACCGTTGCAATGTGCTTGCAGTGAGATAACCCACTTAAGAAGCAGGCTTCCGCATTCAGAACGAACTTGATTTAAATGCATTGAAAATACAGTACCATGCAGAGCATGTTGTAGTCATTGAATCTAACCTTGGGGTGGCACAATCATTAGTCATGGTAGTGAGTTCTGAATCAGAGAGAAGGGGTTACAGTTTTCTGGCCAGTCAGAGATGAAAGTTGGCCACCCTGACTGCAGTTGATACTGAATTATCTAGCTATCGCTGAAAATCTAACTAGACTTCCAAGTTTTGAATTTGGGTGGAAAATGGTGGACAAACACTCTCAGTCATAGGGGCAGATGTAACATTTACCAGATCTTCCAATTTCATTTCCAAACTCACCAACATCACCTCTGTTTTATTTGGATTGAACCTCAGCCAGCTCACTCACATCCATGCTCCTATCTATGTCATGTTAAGCCTTTCAGCCTCACCATAAAGCTGCGGAAATAAGCATCTTGAAGACCCCACAACCCAGGGCTTCCTGCAAACTTTCCTAATGGCCCCATATAAAACTTTAAGAGGTGTAGGAACAAGATGGCTCCTTGCAATATCCCACATGAGAGCACTCTCTGGGAGGATGAGTAACTTTCTGATGCTACACGATGGGATCTTACTAAGAAAAAAGAAAACCCTGTCTACTCTCCCGGAGGCCTGCGGGTGAGTCAATAACTCTTTGTGATTCACAATATAAAAGACAGCTGGTAGATCTAATAATACCATCTTAGTTACTTGATTTTCATCCATTACTAGAGAAGATCCTCAATCAATGTAGTTTTCTTGCTGAAGAAAGTGCCAGCATCCAAGCTAACAAGAATCAAAGAAATATGAAATATCTAAACACTGTGACAATTGTCTCCCCACAACATTTTGACATTTTTGTCTTAACCACAAAAGAAGATACAAGATGGTAGTCAGCTAGATTGTCAGAATTAAAGGATGACTTCCTGAGGCCATGAGAAAAGGTGGTACCTTACCCTCCTTAAATCAGGTATTGCTATTTTCCATCAGCATTTGGCCTGATATCTCCCTTCTGGTCTCCATCAGGTAGAAAAGATATGAATCTAGAATGTAGAATGTGGTACGAAGTTCTCTCTAATACTTCTAGAATCTCAGTCAGCGCTGATGGCTGAAATTTATGAAGAGGTAACAAGATGTTGTTCTGCCTTCATGGAAGCAGAGAATTTGATTCACATGTATGTGGTGTTTCGCCTCAAAGAAAGATACATTTCCTTACAGTAGGAGGGATTTAGACTCATAGTAGAGAGGGCCAGAATTAACCAGACTATCCATCACCCCAAAGCAAATCTACTGACTTAAATATTGTGGATACTATGGTAGAGATAACCTCTTCTTTGTTTCCCTCATAGTTATGGCATACGTGCCTAGAAAAATCTTTATGACATACTCAGACATAGTCTATAACTATAGACTGTAGGTGTCTTTACACCTGTAGGTGTCTTTTCCTATGCATTTCTTGAAAATCATCTGTAAAAGAGTGTTAGAATGAAGTTGGGAAAGAGGACCCAGATATCACTATATCAATGACAGAGAAAATAAATCCTGTTATAAAAGCCTAACAAGGCATTGACAGGTTGGTCAGTTGGAGGAATAATACTTTCTTGCAGAGCTTTCTATAAATGTGCTGGTTCCTTGATGTCTGATGACACATGGTCAAAATAACTTCCTCATCCAAAAAGGAAAGGTGTATCCTGACCTCAAAGCCAGTAGGTGTCTTTGGTCCATGACATGGGTAAAATAGCCAAGGCTTAACTTCCAGTCACAGCCATAAACATTAAATAAAGATCAACTATGTAAAGAATATGAAGATGAGAATGAAAAAGTGCAGATAAACTTACAACTCCAAGAGAGCTACATGCTAGGGCTAAAAACTTAAGCCATTCAATTTCTTCAGTAAAACGTCCAACGTTCATAACACTCTCAAATAAGTCTGTTGGGAGATTCAGCACCTTCCACATGTGAGCCAGTTCATCTACATGGATTATCAGTCTGCCACTCACCTGGAAATAAAAACATAATAATACGTATGACAAGTAAAGAAATATATTTCCCCTTCATTTCCATTTTTGCTGTTATTTAACCTCTCATTAGCTCTAATACTCCCCTCCATTATTAACTATGAAATCTGGAGAGTCTCTGGTGGGCTTGAACATTTTCTCCCCCAAGTAGAGAGCAGAAGAAGGAACAGAATGAGCTCCTAACAAAGTTCTAAAGTCCTTTGATCAGTTGTAAGGTGCTATGTCAAATCCAAGACTGTGTTGATGTCAGAGTATTTGATGCAATGGGCACTCTTGAGGATGCTGATGTTCAGCTTCAGGCCCTGCTATAAACTGAATCTACACTAACAAAGCTCAATGCCCTTCTGGGACACTTTACTTGGATTTGTTCTAGACTTTTCCCTTTGAAATGGTCCAGGCTGACTTTTGGTAGGATTTATAGGAAGGGTTGATGATGCCAGAGAGACTTCAGGAGCAAATGGATGTCTGGCACATTTTTCAGGCAGAGTTAAGAAAGCTCATTACAGTTTTGATCCATATAGAAAACAGAAATGGAGACTGAGCAGAGCTGTTGATTCCAGGCTATAAATTTAGATATAATTAATAGTGTGAGTTAAGGAGATTAATTATTTCTGCTATATCTGGCAGGACTTTAATTTTATGAACATATGGCCTGAGTGTGCAACCTTTACAATTGCAGAATACTTAAGCAAATAATCCCATTGAATAAATGGCGATTACTCATGTGACTATAAGTGTTCACTCAAATTGAATGACCAAAGGGAGCACAATTCAACTCTATTCGATATTGTTGCATCTAGCTAAAAGTCACACTTTAAGGGTCTTATTCTAATTTCTCAGTTCTTCATTGGTAGTAACTAGTGACTTTTTTCAAAGATACCAGCTAATACATTAGTATTCTCCATACACATTTTACTTGCATTAATTGAAAAGAGTATTTGCAGACATAATATTGAAAGCAATTACATTTACCCTGACTGAAATCTGTAACATTATTAAGGAAGCAAATAGCATATGCATGTAAATGTTCTGTCTTTATACATTTGCCCTGGAAAGTAAATGAGATGGTTCTTACTCTTTGATGTAAGACCTTTAAGAGCTCTGGAGTGAGTTCTGCCCAGTTTGACAAAGGTACCCTTTCCGATCGCTCTCTTACTGGAGGTATATCACCACGAGCCACGGCAGTAAAGTAACTAGATAGAAAGACAGATAAATGCTTGCTTTCTAAATGCTTTTAACAGAAGCAGATATTAAATATAATGGTTCATAAGATTTATGCTTACTAAATAAAAGACAAGTGCATTTCAATTCTCTGTTTAAGAGGCACTTCTTTTAATCAGGAAAGTACTGTGCTATCAAATAACTTTCCTTTCATTCCTTCACATTAGTAATATTTGAAGGGCCTGATCCATCACCCATTGTGTCCAGTGGGAGTTTTTTCATTGATTTCAATGGACTTTAGATGGGGCCCATAATACTCTTTTCTTTGGACATCAATTTTTTGGCCCTGATTCAGAAAAGCATTTAAACACATGCTTAATTCCACCCCTGTTCAGAAAACTACTTTTACGTTTATTTAAGAGCACATCATGAATAAGAGTGCTTTGCTGAATCAGGGTCTTTCCAATGAAAATAATCTTTTAAAGAAACCATACATTTTCCCATAAACTTTAAGACAAGACTGTGATGTTATCAAATACTAACAAATATGTTACAATAACAGAGAACTTTCTCCCTAGTAAAATTATTAATAGTCATACAGTATAAATCTTTTTCTCTTTAATAATGAAAGTAGTACAGTCAAAATGCTTTACTGTTCTATCAAAGGAAACTAGTGTTCTGCGAAGAATACAAATCTGCTTTAGCAATGATATATGAAATGTATACTGAGCAAGGTGAAAGACAAGAGGGCTATTTAAAAAAAACAACTTATGGTTCAGTCTACTTAATTAAGTGTAATTAGCTTCTTTTTTTACTTATATAAGGTTAACACCTTCACCTATCATCCACATACAACAATATCAGCCAAGGGAATTGACATTTCAGGATATGCATGTTCATTAGACAAATCACATGCCTTTAGGGAGATTCAGTTTATAAAACTGGTTTCTTGATTTAAATACTTGTGCTACTGTATGCACTGAATTAGCCTGAGAAAACTCCTGTTCTGTAATTCTGTCTCCATAGCATTTAAACGTGAAAAAGCAAAATAAAATATAACACATAGCTTGGGATTGGTGCAGTGCAAAACATTCCTGTTTAAAAATAAAACAGCAACCCCCTCTTACTTTGTAATTCATTGGATTAACTAACAATATATCCTGAATGTTGTTCTGGAGGCACTTCAAAAAAAGGCCATCCACTAATTTAGTGGTCACTGGAGAGTTTTCCAAGCTAACGGAAAGGGCTAATGGTTTGCAAAGACCTGAGGCCATATCCTGACCTGGTGTAAATCAGTATTGATACATTAATTTAAATGGAGCTATGCTGATTTATATCAGGCTAGCCTATAACCCATTTAAAAAAATGAACTAGCGCTATAAATGTATGCAATTGTGGTGGATGTTAGATATACACTTTACTCCCATTTTCTCTGGATGATGAAGAGTTTTGAATGTTATAACATAGTGTTTCTAAAATGTCTATAATTCATTAAAGTGCTGAATTTAGGTGGAAGCTCACTCTTCAGAGGAATTTCATTTTAAACAGTCTCACTTCAAGATGGCAACTGTACATGATCTGGGGACATACAGTGATCACCAGCAACTCAACCTTTGATTAGATTGAATTAATAGGGTGACTGACTTCAGTGGGTGGACTCAGTGACGTGATTAACTTTTCCATTGTGGCAGGCATAAATCTTTTATAACTGAGGAAGATTTTGATTTTTTTTTTAAGCGTTTGTTAGGAAAAAATGAACATACTCAGAAGCCCATTGGAGCAAATCTGGAGGCTGGGTTCGAATAGCAGCTTTTGTAAACTGCTTCAGCAGTTCCGGCAGTTCTGGAGGGATGCATATTTGCTTATCTGTATACGGCATACTTACTGCACCTATGGGAAAAAATAACCATTTTTTACATGTTCTGTTTATGCTGGAAATGTTTTTTAAAAGAAGTGATAAAATCTTGTTAGAAATGCAATCAATACTTTTGGAAAGATCTCTTTTAATTGGTGAACTATTTTGGTGGCTCAGTTTCCTGGCTATATGTCTGTTGACTCTGTAAGCAGTTTCAAAAACCAAAAAGACATAGATATCTATAGATGAAAAAAATCACTATTAACTTTTCTTTTCTGACAATTATTGCCTATTTTACAATATCTGGCTAATTTTGTTTTATAATCTTATTTAATGTAATATACTGTATTATTTACAGTAAATATTCTAGGTATTACAGACTATTTATGACAGGAATTTATAGATCTGGATTAGACAGAGGATTGATCTGTAATGGTTGCCATTAAAAAACTAACAATTAGTGCACCATGGCATCTGATAAACTTCAATATTCTGCTATACTAAAAATAGGAAATAAAGGTCTCATTCAAAGCTCAATTGAAGTCCGTGGGAAGACTCCCAATACCTCAGTGGGTGTTAGTTCAGGCTCCAGCTGTGATATATTTAAAAGAAAAAAAAATGATAATGTCCATCTCAAAGTTAGAGCTCATGAAATCAAGGAACAGTGTTTTCTTTAGAAATGGCTCAAATTCTGAAACTCCTTGCTTCAGGTGAGAATGAACATGATTCCGCTACCTTCAGAATGAAGTGCTAAATTAACTTCTTTAACCTAAGCTTCCCACAACCCCATCATCCACAGTGAAAATGATGATAAGAAGAGGAAGAAGAGAAACACACATCGACAGCCTTGCAAAGAAGAGGGAGATATCTACTTCAACTTGACAATTGCTGTTTTCGGGTATGTCTACACTAGCAATTTAGGTCGACTTAAGGACATTTAAGTCGACCTAAATTACTCCATGTCTACACCTGACTTTCATTAAGTCAACTTAAGAAATTCCTTAAGAAAGTCGACTTAATGAAAGCTTAAATCGACCTAGTAACAACCAGCCATTAGGTCGACGTAAGCCTAAAGTCAACTCCTTAAGTTGACTTAAGGACAGTGTGGATGGGGAGTAACCCTTAAGTCAACTTTATTAAGTCGACTTAAGAGTGGTTAGGTCAACATAACAGAGTGGACTAAGTCGACTTAACTTTAACTCGACTTACTCGCCTTTGTTAAGCCGACTTAATAAGGTCGACTTAAAGTCGACTTAAAGTCGACCTTATTAAGTTGACTTAACAAAGTTGACTTAACTTTTTCTGGTGTACAACATACCCTCTCAGTAGTCCGTCTTTGGGAGGCAGTCAATTATTGTAGTGATGTGTGCCCACATAAGAATTTAACAAGCTAGCTAGATATTTTGGTGTGATGGTTGTCGATAATTGGTGACTCTTTTATGGTGACTACCATTAATCTTTACCATCATCTTTAATGATGACTACTAAACAAACAAACAAAAAAGAATCTCAACTCTCGAAATAGTACAAACAATTGTAAATTAGAGCTAGGACTTTCAAAAGAACCAAAGAAAGTTAATCATGGAACCCTCATTGAATATCTGTGGGATTTGGGGACCTAGCTCCATTAGGCTCCTTTGACAAACCCAATCTAGGAACTTAGAATATAGTGTCAGAAAAGGAGCCCAGAAGAGTTGGAGGAGATCAATGACCATGAGGCCACAAGGAAATAGTCAGGGCTGGGTAACTTAATTATTATTACTGGTGTAGTGCCAAGCATTAGGAAGAGTAGAAGAAGCTGCAAAGGGCTGAGGACGAAAAAAAAGGAGGAAAAGTGACTTGGTTAACCTAGGTCACACTGGATGACTAGAAGAAGCTTCAGTGGAGTGGGCAGAGCTGAGCTATTCATTATGAAAGCATAACAGGACCTGCTCCAGAGGGATTCTATTTTTTACATGACCTGTTCGAGACACTGGCAGGCTCTGTACAATAGATTCCACTTCCACCAGACTTCAGCCTTGAATATTTACATTCTGAACCTTGTTTAGCTTAAGAAGAGAGCTGTGTGGAATGTCAGAGAGAAGAAAGAAGCAAGACAAAAGAGGGAGGAGGAACGGGGAGGAAGGTACAAGCCTGGAACACATTATTTCAGCGTTATGGCATGGCCTACCACAGTTGAGTCGCACTATTTTGTAAGGAAACTATATTCCCTTGCTAAAAAAAATAAGTTACAGAGCAACAGCCCCTAAACCTCCAGCCTCTGAGTAGAAGGGGCAGGTGCCCTAACCCGCTACTTGAAAATGCACTTATATTAGTGGTTTTCTTTGTTAGGCTGCAATGCACCTAAAAGTAGTGCCTCCTTGTCACTGAGTGACAGGCCATTCTGCACTGTGTCCGGATAAAGCCTATTTTCCTTGGTTTTACTCAGGGCTCTGCCTGAAATAGAGGTCTTCTCCCAAGCTTTGCCCACAAACCTAGGACTATCCACTTAGAGGCCAACGTGAGTCCTCACCTTCTTTCTTGTCTGCTTTCATCAGCTGTGGAATAGTTAACAATATTGACTTTTTAGTTATCATCATTATGATTCAGAGTTAACATTTCATTGCTATTTATTCACATCTTTCTGCGGTATTCTGTCTGGCTGATTGCAGGTTTGATTTCCCTTCTTTGCACATTGCAGGATTATCTTCATAACCAGATGGGCTAGAGACACTGGGCCTGATTCACTACTGCTTATTCCATTACTCCAGTTTTATGCTTTGTAAGGATCCCGCCATCTTCTTAAATCCTCCCTACACACTACATTAAGCTGACTGGAAATGGCGTCCAGTCGACGTAGTGTAAGAACGGTTATGGGACTGGTGTTCCAGCTCCAGTTCGTTTATTGATTGAGCGTGTCTACACAGACACCTCAATTGAAAGCTGAAGATTGTGCTGACGGCAGCAATTTTGCCGCCATCAGTATAGACTTGCCCTAAGTCTACTCTTGAAAAACTACAACAGCACAGCCAAAGCACTTTGGCAAAGATGCTATCTGTGGCATAGGTAATTCAGCTCCCCAAGAGGAGATAGCTAGATTGATGGAAGAATTCTTCCATTGACTTAGCACTGTCCACTCAGGGGGATTAGGTTGGTATATCTACATTTGACAAGAGTGCAGGTTTTTCACATCCCTGAGAGACGTAACTTTGCTGATGTGAGTTCCCAGTGTAGACCAGGCCTAGGAAATGCAGAAGTGAATTGGGCCCTTACTTTTTTTATATATCTTAGATTCTGACAGTAACATAGAGAAGAGACAGGCTCTCACTGAACCTTTTAACTAATGATATCTATTACAACTCTTGAAAGTTTAACTCTGATCCATCCTTGCTAATAAAAGTACAAGGTATGTGGGATGGAAAGCATCTTCATCCTGTCCTGTGTATCTGGTGTATTCCCTCTACTTTGCCAGCATTTCTGCAAAAGTACAAAACTTACATGGAACTGCTCTGCCAAACAGTGGAGACATTCCCAGTGGGGCCAGTTTTTCAGCTGGGACAAATAGGCCGACCTCCATTTATCTTCAGTGGAGCAATGCTGATATACACTAGATGAGAAATGGCTCTGTGTTCCTAACTCAGTTAATGGGAGCTCTGCCAGATCAGCCCTTAACAAGATTCAAGTGTATTTGCTCACTTTGGGCCTGACTCAAAGCCAGCTGAAATCATTGGAAGTCTTTCCATTGACTTCAGTAGACTTTTGATGAGGCGCTTACAGAAAAATAGCATCGAACACACACAATGGTCTGTGGCAGCTCCAGTGAAACTACACAGAGGGGCTTTAAGAAACTGGAGCCAGGCAAGATCCAGATACATCACTTGTTAGCACTGATGCTATACCAAGAGATACTGCAAGTAGCAACATGCTCCCCTAATCCAAAATTATTCAGTAGGAGAAGTAAAGTGCACCAAACTATCAGTTTGGTCATCTTCAATTTTCTTATCACCTGAGGAAACGATTATGAATTTAAAAATTCTCTGCAATAGGGATAAACAGATTTTTTTTCTCTGTGGTGTAGTTCTTCCAACCTCAGTCCTAAATGATGGGGAACAGTTCTGTTCATTTCCTCTAAAGCATCTGGTCTCATAGTGGCATACCATAGAATTATACAGTGGGGTCATGATATTTTCTGACATATTATTTATGCCTTTCCTAAGGTTCCTACTATTCTGTTAGCTTTTTTGACTGCTGTTGCATAGGGAGCAGCTGTTTTCAGAGAAATATACAAAGCGACTCCAAAATCTTTTTCTTGAATGATACCAGCTAATTTAGAATCCATCACCTTGCATGTATAGTTGGGATAATGTTTTTCAATATGCATTACTTGGCACTTACCAACATTGAATTTCATCTGCAATTTTGTTGTCCATGCTGAACCTTCCTGTGCATATATGGGGAACCTCAGTCTCTACAGAGGTCACTCTGGTTTTTTGCTCAACCTCCCTGTCTGGTACCCTTGTTTTGAACCTTTGACCCTCCCACTTCTGTTCCTGTTTCATTGTGTCCCCAGCTCAACTGAGGAGGAAGGACTTTTGTCCTAGATGGGCTTATGCCTACTCTCCCAGGATTCAGGTAGTCTGTTTTTTTATTTGGTGTCCCCTTCTGGATTCTTGTTTTGAGCCTGTGCCCTATATTCATTCCTGTTTATTATTTGTTGTCCCCCAGGTTTAGTTGAGTCCTAGCTCAGGGCTCCTTCCCCATTTGAGAAAGTGGGGCATTTTGTTCTGGTGAGTTCTACTTACCCATCTGGGATTTCAAATAGGTGGTTCTCTGCTCAGTATCGTCCTACACACCCCTCATTTTGAACTTTTAACCTATATGCCCTTCTCTGTTTTTCATTTTTTGTCCCCTGTAAAATTATGTAAGTTCTGGGTTCTGTGGCCCTTCCCTCATCTGAGTGGGGAAGGCCTTCCATTGTTTTGATGCTCTCCTTCCACCATCCTTGCATTGAAATAGTCTGGCTTGTTTTCTCAGCATTAAATTAATTGGAATGGGCATTATTAGTTATAATAGGCTCAAAATGTAGGTATTTTATTTTTCTAAAAGTTTCACAGATCCTAAATTATAATTGTTTTCAAGTTTTTGAATATCAGTAAAAGTACTTTTTGTTTGTTTTAAACATTTTCCTTAGCGTTTGGAACCTCAGCATTGTAGCATTGAGCTGCTGCATGAGAACCAAAGAATTCAACTGAAACTGACTATAAAAAAATCTGAAAAATAACAAGGCTATTTTTGTTGTTCAAGCTGAGTGAAAGCAAAAGATAACTGTGGAGAATCATTGGTCATAATTAGTTAAAACAATTCCTTCTGTTGTAATAAACTACAATGTGATTTGAGGTGTCCCCTCAAAAAACATTAAAACACAACCAATTCTGCTATCACACCTCTAGACACCTCTAATTTGGTGTCCACTACAAAGAATGCCAGTCTGCATTGGGGAGCAAGAAAAAAAGCCAACAAAATGCCTTCAGCTTGCGAAAGACTTGGGAGCCAAGCTGGAAAAGTCAGAAATTAAAAGGGCGTGTTAAAGAAAGTCCTCTACTTTGATAGCAGTAATGTTAGTTTCCACAGTCCATGCCCAATCTTTTCATGACTATATCCCATCCAATCATTTGAAACTTTTGTCCTTACTCTTTGAAAATTGACCACGGTTACCTGATAACTTGACCCTGCGTGTCTGGCAGGTTTACTCCCTTTGGTGGCTCACCTACCCCTGGCTCTTTGACAATTAGCCACTTTCCTTTGACAAATTTCCCCCAAAAGTGTTCAGGTTTAAATCCCCATCCCTTGAAAATTGCCCTCTACCTCTTTTCAATTAACCCTCTGCTCTTAACGGTGGCTCCACCACACAGTTGCACTATCCTTAGACAACTGCACCCACCTCCATCACTACTGACACTTGACAATTTTCTTCTCATTCCTTGACAACTTCCTCACAACTGTTGCAATCCTTTGATAATTACCCCACCGCGGCTATGCTGTTCCCTGTCATTGTCCCTTACTCTCATGACAATTGCCCTCACCCCAATAACCCCATTCATTCCCCATTACCGGAGGCTGAGGGATCTCAGCCTCTCCGTGGAGCTCCGCCAGCCCCTGGTTTGAGGACAGTCCAACCTGGCTCTGTGTGCAACTCAGGACAGCTGACATCCAAGGTGGGCACTGCAGTGACTCAAGACAGGGCCTTTTGTTTCCCTGTGTTTCCCTGAATCCCTGAGTGTCCTAGCAACCAACGCCCACCTCACAAAGGCTCTGACTCTGTCAGCTCCACTTGCTGCCAAGAGAAGGTGAGGGGCATGAAACGTTCATAGGGTTTGCAGTGGGAAGTTACTAATAATAAATCTGGAGTTCACCAGGAAAGGACATGCTTGAAACTTGGAGGATGTGGAAATTGAAATTTCCATGTATTTTCTTGGGTAGGCAATGAAGGGTCAACATAAAACTTTTTTTTTTTTTTGAGGGTGTGTGATTTGAAATCTGTGTGTGGTAGTCAGGAAGCAGACAGGTGTGTGAAGAAGAGGAAGAGGCCATATTCCTGAGTAATTGCTGTCTGGGGAAGAGGCACCTGGCATGGGGCAGATGCTGGCTACAACTGGAGATGACCAAACCTAGCAACTGATTTGTGTGGGAAGAGGACGCAGATGTAATGTGGGCAATCTGCCAGTAGTCCTGCAACAGAATGGTATAAAACAAGGCAGACTACAGTTGCCCTTATCCATGGAGGTGTGGTCAATGAGGAGGATGACTCCTAATAACAGCCCATGAGGGACAAGGGATCCCAGAGCAACCTGTGGCCTTGATGGTTCCCAGCATGCAGTGCAGTATGTGAGGATGAGTAAGGTCCTGGCTTCTGAAATCACATGAGATCAAAATCTCAGCTTTCAAATTTTATTTTCATTAAATTATTATTTTTTAACATTCATGAATGCAAAAAAAAAGGTTGAAAACATGATTCAAGGATGAATAATGCCCATCTGAATCTGCCGACAATTTAAAACAAATAGCTCCAAGAAAAGTGAACTTGTGCATTCATTGTAACTGAAACCCACTGCCACTCGAAAGAATAACACTGTCATAGTAAAGATCCACAAGTGGTTTGTGTCTGGGGACTCAATGGCTATGTCTACACTTGCTAAAATTAGTTTGAATTAATTAGTTCGAACTAACTAATTCAAACTAATTTTAATTAGTTCAAATTAGCTTAATACGAACTAGAAAAAGTTAGTTCAAACTAAGCAAGTGCCATTCATGGCACTTGCTTAGTTCGAATTGGCGAGCCCCATTCATTTCAATGGCTGGTTAGTTCGAACTAAGAAATTAGTTCAAATTAACATGGCCACATTGGCTAATTCGAACTAGTTAGTTTGAATTAAAGCCTTACTTCTGAAGCCCTATTTGAACTCATTAGTTCGAATTAAGGAAACCCTTAATTCGAACTAACTAAAGCCTAGTGTAGCCATGGCTTTATTTAGTTTGAATTAAGCCTCTTTAAGCTTTTGAAAGTATGAAAAGTGAGTGTGACATTGCATGAGCTGTGCTATCTGAACAAATATAGGTCTAAGCTGATCCATTCTCCAAAAGAATGGGAGCTAACATGCTACTGATGACACTGTATTCTTATAAGAAGGGGAATAGGTTGGTAATGTGTGTATGCAGAAATTGTGCATGCCAAGAAGATGAAATATTTTTTCTTCTACTTAACATTGCAACTTCATTTCAATGGTTATCATTTCCAGGAACCATTCTTAATATTCTTTGGGGCGGGTGGGTAGGTCATAGTTTCAGGTGATAAGAAAGGTACTTTCTTGCATCTTGCAGTGAAGTATGTCTGAAAGAATGACCTGGATTACTACTAAAGGAAGCTGGCAGTGCATCTCATTATGCCTTTTATACTACAAAGGAAACATGAGTACAGGGCCATATTAATGCCGGGGCTTTAGGGGATGCAGCCCCAGTTCCCTGGCTAAGGGGAGCCCTGCGGCCTCACAAAAATCCGGCCCTAAGCACTGCTTCACGCAGTATACAGCAGGCCACTGGCTGGGGTCCCCTCCCCTAGTCTGGCTACCCCACTTCTGCACTGCTGGAGACAGGGCTCAGCAGGAGGGAGTCCCCAACCCTGGAGTGCCGCTTGCTGGCCACTCTGCCCCATCCACCACCCTTCCCTCCCACTGCCCTGCCCTCATGCTGGCCCGACAGTGCTCCCAGGGAGAGAGTCTTTGGGCCGCTCCTGGAGAGCTGCATTGCTTGCTGGCTAATCTGCCCCAGCAGGTCGTCTGGGAATGTGCCAGGGCCCCCCAGTGCCAAGTGCTGGCCTGTCCCATGTAGCTGGCAGGTCTTTTGGGCTGTGCCCAAGCACTACCCCAGGCTGGCCACTGCCATGGTGTCTGAGGAACCCTGGAGTCTGGGGGGGAGGGTGCAAGATGAAAGTGGGCAGCCCAGGTCTCTGGGGCACTTTAATCTGGCCCTGCATAAATATTTATTTTATTAATAAAATTAAGTTTTTTCTCCTCCTAACTTACTTCCTCTCACTGGCACTCTTTTAAACCCCAATGCTGTTTCCTTGAGTGACAGAGACTATATGGGGCATATATATGCTGCATATAAGAATTAAATGACATAAATGCAACCTTCCTCTCCCAAAGACATTCTCCTGTTTCATAAATATGAGGAAGCCAAATGATGCCAATATGACAGCTAGCCAGAATTTGCTATGGATTTGTGTTAAACTAGCTGAATAACTGCAGAGGATTTCTTGGTGGATTTTGCACTCTCAAATACAGGATATTGCAAATTACTAAATTCAAATGGCAACAGATTCATGTGCACTACTGAGATTTGTTGCTCACTGATTTGCATCAGCCCTTTGGAATAATATGATTTTTGTAAAAATACATAGTTCATGATCTTGTTGTCAATGGGGAAATTGGTCCTTGAATCTGATGAGAGTAGTTGGCCTTAATTATTAAGGGCCAGATTGTACTGTCTCAGCTTCAGGAGCAGTCCTGGAAAGAGGCAAATTCTGCAGATTTGCCAAGCACTGAATTTCTTCTGGGTTGAACTTCTCCTCCCACCTTTCACAGAGGAAAGAGAGTCCAGCCTCCAAACCTTATAGATCTAGTGAGAGGTACAGGGGACTCATGTTTGTCCATGAGGGAGACCTTTACACTCTTCAGGCTCCTTACAGCATGGTTCAAAAAATGGAGGGGCATGAGGGGCTCTGAATAAAAGGAAATATAGACTGGCTGTTTTATCTTTTGTGTGAACCCTCTATGGGACATGGAAAATGATTCACAGTTCCTTTGCCATCCTCTTCTTGCCTCATCTCAGAACCTGTTGAAATCTCTCTGCAATGCAGGAATGGTGCCACTCCTACCTCATGCAGAGAGATGAGCTTGTCTTAACTGGTTCAGAAGCATGTTGTGTGCCCCAATAAAGCAGGATTTCATGAAAGAACCTGCAAGTTTCATTCAGTCTGTGCTAGGTTTCTTTTTCCTCCTTTAAAAAAATCTCATTACACAATATCTGCATAAAAATAATAATAATAAACAGTAAGTATTGGGCAAACAGTCATAGGAAGCTAATATATTTATATCACTACTGAGAGGATACAAATGCAATTGAAGTGGGCACAGTTTAATTTTCTCCTGCTTCTCAGAAAGGGAGAGAGAAAGTCTAGACATTTATTGAGAATAAAAGAGTGAATTGAAGATGTTTGTTAGCAAAGCAAGAGACACTTATCTCTGGACAGCATACTGTTACTCTGGTTCTATTTCTGTTTCCTCAAATAATTTATGTGGCTTTATTCATCTTGTTTAATTCCCTTTGTCCCTATTGTTTAATTCTCTGTGATAATTGCTCAGTGGGCCATAATGGTGTTTCTCAATAAGGGGTACACATACCCCCGGGGTATGCAGAGGTCTTCCAAGGAGTACATTAACTCATCTAAATATTTGCCTAGGTTACAACAGGCTTCATAAAAAGTGCTAGCGAAGTTAGTGCAAAATACAATTTCATATAGACAATGACTTGTTTATACTGCTCTATATACTATACGCTGAAATGTAAGTATAATATTTATATTCCAGTTGATTCAGTTTATAATTATATGGTAAAAATGAGAAAGTAAGCAATTTTTCAGTAATAGTGTGCTGTGACACTGTGGTATTTTTATGTCTGACTTTGTAAGCAAGTAGTTTTTAATGGAGGTGAAGCTTGGGGATAGGCAAGAGTCTTGAAAGGCTTACAATAGTCTGGAAAGATTGAGAGCCACAGGTCCATAATCTAATTGAATTGTTACATGTTTGGTTGTCTAGAGCAGCACAAAGACTTGATGTTGCACAGCATGGCGTTTAATATTGTAAATATAAACATACGGTAAAAATTGATGAGCGGGACAGGGTCTGCAGGGGAACCTGCTTGTCTCTCAATGAGAGTACAGCTGTATGGGCACCATACTAATTGTAGCAGGAACAAGAGGGTCAGTACCTAATTATAGATGCGCACCTTATTAACATGATAATGGATACAGATAAGCCCAGGTCTCCACAAATTAACTGCCAACATCCTCCCTTTCTTTTAACCGTGTGCACTTATGAGTATGAGGACCTCAGAACCCAATGAAAACACCACCTAGGGGAAAGAGGATGATCAATTGGACAGGTTTTTCCTTATCAGCCTCTTTCTTGCCCATGGAAATCTATCCCCTGTTAGTTTCCCTTCCCCTCAAGGAAGGGGCTGTGTGACGAAGCAAGTGAGGAGTGATAGGTCAGCAGAAGGTGGCATGTTGCTCTTTTCTCCTGACGGAGGAGTAGTTAGAAGGGGCCAGAAGGTTTGGTGGCAATCGGGAGTGGTGGGTCACTGAGCAGCATGTCTGAGGACGTTGAAGCCCCAGCAGGGCTTGCCTGGGCCCTGGTGCAGCTGTGTGTGACTAGGGCTAGTTCCCCGGCATGACAGAGACTCCACGACAGACTGACAATTACAGCAGGTAGCACATTACTGCCCTACACAGCCCCAACCACTCTGCACATGTGAGCTATGGGTCCTCTTGGGAACAAGCCGCAATTCCTGGTGCATTAATCCCAGGCTCCCATCCACCAGCCCCTGCCAAGTCCTCTTATTTCTATTATTATACATAATACTGATAATACTGTTGTTTGTTGTTATGTATCATTTGTATTGTGGTAGCACCTGGGAACCCGAGAGGTGGCTGGATTTAGAGGCAGATGACCCAGGTGACCGTGCGAGGTGCCTGGCTTGGGGGGCGCCAGGCTTGGGGTACTGTGTTTTTTGTTAGCAACAAAAGGGAACAAATAGAATGCCTGAAGGGAATTCCGTAGGTTGATTAATTTTTTACTAACCTCCTACAATGTTATGGACCTTTGTAGAATCTTGTGGAACCTTCCGGGCTTTCTGAGAACGACCTTTTCCTCGAACCACCTCGAATGTTGTCAGCCAGGCCCTTGCGGGTATGCAAGGGGTAGGGTGTTTCCAGTCCATCTGTGTGATTTAGGAGTGAAGTGAAAGTCCAGTGGGGGTAGGAGTTCCTGGAGAGAAGGGGAGGGCACTGCAATGAGGGGGGCATGCTGAAGACACTCCACGCCTTTTGGTCTGGGGCTGGCTGCGGTCCCAGATATGCACTGCACTGTGTTAAGTGCTGTACAGAGAACAAAAAGATGGTCCCTGCCCCAAAGAGTTCACAGTCTGTGATGGTGCAATGTCGCTTCACACAATGGTGTCAGACCCATCTGGGGGCTTAAGTGCTACCCTAATCATATTCATAATTAGTAATTAATAATCGTTTTAAAGTATAATCAATAAAACGGTGAGCTGCCACTCCTTTTTATTATATGATTTAATTGCTGCCGAGTGAGTAACCTCTCTGAGGCCAGCTGGGGATTCTACACTAGGGAGCTCACAGAGGCCCATGCCTAGAAACCAGACCAGGAAGCTACAATTGTGGAGCTAGCAGCTTGTCAGAGGCGGTGCCGTGACACAGTACTAAAGTAGTAACTTTATTGGACTTGCTGAGTGTAGCTCTGCCATAATCCCCCTTTCCTGCCTCTTAAACTGGTTGGAGAAATCAGGATTCATTGCGCGGGATCCAGGGATGTCACAGAAAGAAGCCTGTTCAGGCAGCTTCTTTCAGCTGGAGTAGGGGGTCACCAGGCACGCAACAGAGACAAGCAGCCCCTCTTTGCAGCATGTCTGAGGATGGGTCTCCAGGCATGCTGCGGAAAGAAGCCGCCCAGAGTGCCCCCTCTCTATGACATGACTCTCCAGGTGGCTTCTTTCTGCAGGTATGCCCAGAGGTGGCCTTTGGCTATTGGGGGCCCTAGGCGAAGGCCCATTGTGGGCCCCCCTGTAGGCCCATGAGGGACCCCCTCTGTGGTCCTGCTCCTCCTGTTCCTGACCCCCCCTCACTACCCGTGCCCCCTCCAGCCCCAGCTCCCCCTCATGTGGCCCTGGCTCCCTGAGCCAGCTCCTCCTCCTGACTGCTTTTGTAGTAGGTGAAGCAGGTGATGGGGCCCCTTGCTGCTCAGGGCCCTAGGCGTTTGCCTGCTTCGCCTACCCCAAAAGCCGCATCTGGGTATTCTGCAGAGATGGGTTGCTCCGGGCGGCTTCTTTCCACAGGAACGCCATGGAGAGGGGCCGTGATCCAGAACCTGAGGGTCTGTGACCCAATACTGGGTCCCAACCCATGGTTTGGAAACCACTTCTCTAGCATCAGCACTTGATGGTCTAGCTGGGAGTCACCCGTCTGCCTCCTTTCTTAAAGAAAGATCTGTTCTCTTGCTAGGTCTTTCTTTGTTCCAATGGGAAAAGGAGAGATCGCCACCAGTTTCTGCACGCTGTGCCGAATCCACTGGAACCAGAACGGTATTATAAGTTCACTTAATTTACCTTCTGTGTGGAGGGCTGTTAGGAGAACACATAAGATCTCCACAGTGATTTGCACAGTTCCACACACTGTGTGTTTACACAAACACACACTTTGATTAGATAGGCTAACAGCATATCTGGGGACACAGAGACCTTTCAGATGTATTTGTTCCCTGGTCTGTTGTCTTCCCCCTGTCAATTTTTACAATGTGTCAATTCATCATGTAATATCAGTCTTCTTGACAACAGATGACCACCAGAATATTGATTGACTTTAATCACTCTGTCATTAAAGAAAATAGATTAGAGGGCAAAGAGCTACAAAGAACAGTATGAGGTAAATACTTATGCAGATAGTCTAAGATATACACACACACACACACACACACACACACAATCTTGCTTCATTTGATCTAAAATGATCATGACTCAAACTAATTTGAAATATAGACACTTCAGAGGAATCTAAAGTAAGATAGCTTTTACTTTCAATTCCTTGACATTTTTCCTCAATACTCAAAGAATGCTATGTCAGTATGTTTTGGAGAAAAAGCTGTTTTAATAGAATACATGCATTTTTGGCTTCTGGTCTTCTCACAGGCTGTGGGGAAAAAATTCAACATTTTTAGCTGAAGAGAAGAGTAACTGGGAAGCTAGTGCACAAAGATTAGAAAAGATGAAAGCAGAGGAGAATGGAAGGGAGGAAATGAATGAGTGAAAAGTGTGTGGATGAAGTATGAAAGGGTCAGGTGGCTTACTAGGAAGGCAAGGGATCAAAGGGTAAGAAGCCAAGTACTAGAAGAAAGGATGATAATTTTCCACAGCTGGGGAGAAGACTGAAATAGAGAGGTAATAATGGTGCACAGTTGGAAAGAGAGGCTGAAAGGAACTGAATCAAAAAAATGAGAGTGAAATAGAGCTAGTGGGAGAAACAGCAGACAAGGGCAAAATAAAGAGACACTGTTAAATGGAAGACCAGGGAACTGTGGGCAGTGAAAGTATAAAAATAGTAATAGTTTTGGCTTCAGCTGGTTTTTGATAATTGTTTGAAAACCCTTTGGGAGGGCACAAAGAGAAGTGTCTTTCCTCACTATTATCTTCAGTGAAGGACTCCATGTGAAAGCAATATGGGCAGCAAATTACTATGTGTTCTCTGAATATTGGTGTTTGAGGCATCTTTCCCATCTTATGTTATCTGTAGTATCTGGCTATGGGATTTCCTGCAAAGCATCAAGTTATAAAACAAGAAATACATGAGAAATTCCAGGTAACGTGGTAAGGGTTTGAGGGGGTTGAAGTAAATGGCTAAGGAGCACAGCTGACCGTAAAACTTTAGCATCCCCTATGATGAGAAATAGAGTGAAAGGGGAATCAGAATGAGTTACCTCTGATTCAGCTCTGCTGTTTTATCTCCCAGTGTACCTGTATCAGTTTCTGGGGCATACTGATTTACAAGGTTGTTGACAGCGTGGTTACTAACCCTTTGGATCATACAGTTGGTTAGTGTAATTTTCCTTGATTTAGGTTTTGTGTTTGTGGTATGTGAAACTGAGTATCAATATTCTCCAGAGCATGAAAATAATGTTTTCCAGACCGGGCCTTTTCTTTCATTTCCATGATTTTTATGTGGGTATGGCTCCATTGGCTTCTGTTGAGTTATTCATGAGTTGCACAACATTAAGAGAAGAATGAGGACCAGGAATTTTCCCTTTGCTATGTCGACAGACAGTCAAGGTTTACTTTTTTTGAGATCCAGTCTGAACCTAATGCATTAACTAATATAATAGGTCTTTCCTGTCTCTAATTTTGGTGTTTAAAGTAAAGAAAAATACAAATCTGCTAAGCTTTGGCAGAGAGATAGAGGGTTCCCTGGAGAAAAAAAGAGTGCCAAGTGAGAAAGCTTATTGTTTTAGAGAACAAGCTTTGTTTACTAAATCATAATTAATGTTGAGGGCCAGCCTGTTTTCAATGAACTAAATAACAATTTTAAAAGATGTGGCTTTGCTGCTACTAACGTGAATGACAAAAGACTGCTATTAAAAAAAAATCTTTCTCCACTGGGGCAAAAGGAATTGTTGGAATTAGCTTTACTTCCAAAAGATTCTGTTTTTTGATGGATTGAATTAACTGGAACCCAGCCTTCAGAAAGAGCCCGTATGCTAGAGAAATATCAATGCTATTGTTTCCTTTTCTGTAGATTCTTCTAGCATCCCCACAGGATTCTTTTGTGAGTGTGTCACCTCAGTTTTGAACTTGACCCAGCCAATAAAATGTGAGCAGTTCTGTCTCATTTCTTGCTTGTGAAATTGCAACATTTAAAACAAAACTGAATGAACACTAGAAATCTGTCAAGAACAAAACTGCAGTGGGGGAGGATGAATCTAATGGGTTGAGTCTTTGTTCTTCTAAGGCCCTTCACTCCATTCTGGTGGCATAAAGGGCCCATAATTTTAGGAGGAAATAGCCCTCTAGGGTATACTGTTGTATAAGGGACTTTTCTGTTTGGTGTAGAATTGCTGGTGTAGTTCATTGCCAGTCCACTCTCAGTCCGTATTGTTCGAGGAGTGTTGGGTGGGCTGGGAACTTGCAGTGGAAGGGAGAGGGTGAGCCAGAAATAGGGAGACGGTGTGGGTGGAATATATTCTCTGCTTCCTGTGGTAGAAAGCAGAGCATTAGTGGAGTAATCCAGGAGCTCCTCTAGCTAATGTGTAGAGGTACCTTTGCTCTACACATTCCTCACCTTCTCGTCTGGTTAACACTGGAACAGACTAACTGCGAGTGGAAGCTTGCTCAGTCTTTTCCACCTGTTTTCTATGATTCAGCATGATTGCAGCATTACATTGTACACTTTCTCTTCGCTTGGATTGAATCGCTGCTATCAATGTAGTTAGTGGGTATACATCTAAAAGGCTCAAGGGTTATTTGAAAAATGAATCCTTGTTTTAAAACGAACCACTACTACTAAGTTAGTTTAAA
Source organism: Pelusios castaneus (assembly GCA_007922175.1). Lineage (NCBI taxonomy): Eukaryota > Metazoa > Chordata > Testudines > Pelomedusidae > Pelusios > Pelusios castaneus. The sequence continues at coordinate 9,743,245 of ML685777.1, forward strand.
TGTATTAGGTTTAGGAGCATTTCATAAACTACAATGTTGCCAAATCTTTCATTCAGAGCAACAGCAGTCTTTTTTGTCATCTTCCAAATGCTATCACTTTTAAATTGCACTATCATTTTGCTGTAATCTGACATTCACACTCTTCTTTTTGATTTTTACCTCCTCTTTTAGTCACCTCTTTCGCTCCTTCAGTAAAATGCAAAATCTGAGTAAGGTGGTCAGGGGAAGGTGTAATTATATGAGCTCATTAATCCCTCTGATTCTAATTATATCTGAGGCAAGATAATTGTAGATTGAACTCCAGGCTGGTTTTACAGGTCTCATTGAATTTTAAAATATGTTTCTGACAAATGGTTTTAATTAGATTCAAGTGATGGTGCTGCTATTTTGGGTAACCTAATCTTCAGAAGGTATTTGTCCGTGAAGGTTCATAAGAAAAAAAAATACCAATGCACTGAAACATTAGAAGAGTTCTTTATTCATAGAAAAGGCTGCCTGAAAAGCAGGGACTGATACCTTTTAAATGCACAGCCATGCTGTATTCTGTTCTAAATCATAATAATATCTAAGTCAGAAGAGCACTAAAAAAAGATCAAAAACTTGTGAGTTCTTTGCTAAATCCAGAACCTTAGGAACACAGTTCATATTCTGATATTTTAAATTAATGCAGATTTATGAGACTTTAAAGACAATGGGCCCTATGCTTCTTTGTACAGCAGAGCATGGAGTGAACAAGATGATTGGAAGTACCTGACATGCGCCTGTCTACATATAGGAAAAATGCCTATAGACTGAGATACCATAAAAGCTTCAAATCCCTAAAGACAGTGATAGGTCATCAAAGGCCTGTTGATGTCAAAAGAGGTCTTTCCATAAGCTTAATAGGTACTGGATCAAGCTCAAGCGTTATAGTCAGTTGGCACGAGACTCTTAACATGGGAGTGGACAGTGGTATAGTAGAAGTAATCAATTGAAGGGATTTGTCCTCTTTGATACTCATTAAATCTAGTAGAAAATAATAACCGATGGTCACATTACACCCTCTTGTGAAGACGCATCAGAGAGAGGACAAGAAAGGCAATGCATTCTGTGAAGTTCTTTTCTCAGACTTCCCTACCAAATGGGAGAGATTTAGGGTGATTTTGCAGGACCAGATGCTTTCCTCTTGTATGGATCTTGGGGGTCCATGGAAAAGGGCGTCCCTAGCATCATGATGCTGTAGTTGCCTGCGTTGACACGTACTAGCTTCAGTGGTATCCATTCCTGTAACAACACGGCTTCTGTTTATTGCCTGTGTCTCCCTTACTGCTGTTGCTTAAGGGACCAAAAGAAATAACCCAGTGTTTTATTAGCGACCTGACAGATTTTTGGGTGAAAGTCCAGCAAATATATTTTTATTCAACATTAGTATGATGCTACAGAGGTGGTTCATAAGATACTTTTTATTATAAATTCCTCTCTACAAGGGATTAGAACTTCCTGAGGGGGAAAAAAAATGCTTGGTGCAAAACTTCTCATCAAAGTCCTCTGCAGAAGGGCAAATTATTTTTAGATGGTTTGGATAAAATTAAGTTCAGCTTTTTGACAAGGTGACACAAATTGCTTCAAGAAATTCTACACATCCTTTTTTTTATTTTGCACTGTTTAATTCACATAGAGTTTGGATGTCAAACATGGCCGTTGAATATTCACCACTGATAACTGTATGGTCTGCATTCAGGGCTGGATTAACAAAGGGGCTATAGGGGCTTAAGCCCAGGCCCCAGCCTGAAAGGGGGCCCCAGGGTTCATCCCCTATGGTCTCTGTCAAATCTGCCACCCCTCTAAGCCCCCAGCATTGGGGGGACTGGAGCTTTGAAAGAGCCCCTGACTGGCTGGTGCTGGGGGAGAGGGTGGGTTCCTGAGCCAGAGGCTTTCCCACCCCACCACTGGGCTGGCCCTATTGGCTCAGCTCCTGCTGGGGACAGCGTGGGGGTTGGCTTGTGGTCTGTACGGCTCCGGAGCTGAGCTTCTGCCCCCAGCAGATAGGTCCCCTCCCCAGCCTCCTGAGCTGCGGGCCCCTCCCCGGCTTCCCCAAGCCATGCTTCCCGCTCCCCTAACCCCTGCCACTGGGCTCCCCCAACTCCCCGAGCTGCACCCCACCACTTCCCCACCTCCTGCTCCCTCAACCTCCTGAGCCGCACTCACCTGGGCTCCCAGAACCCCCCAAGCTGCAGCCCAGCCCTCTGTCCCCCACCCAGCCCACCCAAGCAGCGTTGGCTGCAGCCCCCCACCCCAGGGCCTCCTCCAGTAGTGCCCTTCCCAAGCTACTCCAGCCCCCCAAGCAGTGCCAGCCGCAGCCTCTGATCCTGCCCCCCTAGCACCAGCTGGCTGGGTGTCCTGCCCCCACCCCCGGCAGGGCGCCATTGCAGCAGGTGGGGGGCAGTGGGGTGAGCAGCCCTGAGCCACCCCCAAGCCTTGATCCGGCTCTGTCTGCATTTGTATTTGATAAATATAATTAGTTGAAAAAGAAAGCAGCTATGATAAGTGAAGAAAACACATTGCTCAGTATGCTGTTTTCCATGCCACAAGAGTTGAGAGCGCTCAGCAGCTTCTAGCACCTAACAAGAATGAAGCTAGACAGGTTGCAGGTGTATCTGGTAGATACATAGCTTCATCTTCAGAGCCTTCTCTGCACCCATCCTGTTGCACTGTGAAAGGGTTCAAGGACACACTTTGGATATTGACAATGAAGGGATTCATCCCCGCCCAGTTTCCCCCTCTTCTTGGCACCGGTCTCAGGCCAGAGGATGCTCACGAAGCCAGGCTTGATGTTGCAATTGAATCAGGTTCTCCAGCAGGATAAGAGTGGTTTTTAGAGAGACAGGAGGAAACACGGATGACTCATTACAGGCCTATAGATCAGAGTTATTGTGGTTCAGAATTCTGGAATTTCCCTCTGAAAGTCAGTGTGGAATAAAAGCCTTTGAAAAGACACAGGACTCTAGAAAGATGTTGAGATTTCACTTTGATGTTTTTAATTTTATTTCTTTCTTTCACTTTGTAAACTGCCCTGCTCGCTTGCACTCCCCGTTCATCTGCCTCATTCCCTGAGTTCCCCAACATTAGTAATGAAATAGGGAAGGAGTTCAGCAGGTCTGGCTACCTTCCCACTGGATGTCAGGTGCCTCAAATTTCAGTCGTTTCAAGCAGTGCTGAGACCACTTATGAGGCAGGCCCTGTCACTTTTTAAAAGGGGATGGAGGCCCATTTAACATTCACCTAAGATCACAGCTTGTATTTAAACTTACAGCCGGCTTGAATTTTCTCTTTAAAATCTAGTTTCAGAGGATCATGTTTCCACATCATCACTATGGAATGCATCCTTTCTGTTATATCCTTTGACAACATGATGGCTTTTTTAACAGGCTGGTTAGAAGTTTACTGACTCTGATTATATCACTTGTAATAAATAATGAATATTTACACTAGATGGAGCAATAGTACCATAGCTACTCTATTTCTGTTTGGCCACAAATTGGGTGCACTGGAGCCTTATATAGGTATGTAAAAAAGAACAATAATTAAATGATTTGTTTTTTTTTATGCAGTAAAGTTCCTACGAATGATTTACATTAATTAGAACAGAACTTTATTTTATAAGAAGCTGAAAATAGAGCTTAGAGAGTTGTACCATAGGATGCTGCTGGATAAGCTATACAGAAGACATAGTCTTTTTACATGTCATTTCTTTTTTTTGGCTGTACCTTAGAATTTTTGCTGAAATCTTTATTTTTGTTATTTAAAATCATTATATTTTGCACCTGATTCATAGAATATTTCCCAATAGCCTCAAAATGCTTAAAAACATGAATAAATTAGCTTTCACAACACCCATTTAACAAAATCTTTTCCTCATTTGTATAGATATTGTGATGTTACAACTTGTGCATGATGCATTCATGACAGGGTCAAGTAGGAGTAGATGAGGTGGATCTGTGGTGCTGTGGATCAGGCACTCTTCGTTTAACGGCGAGTACCTTTGTGTTTGGGGTGGAAAGTCCGAAAAATTATGATAATTATGTTGAATAAGTAGGTGGATGTATATAGGTCTCAAATTCAGTGGGACCTGCCTTAATGCCATTTGTAACAAGCAGTGTCTTTTCTAGATTGATTTTATTTGACCAGTAGTTAAAGGCTACCACTCTTACTAGGCAACCAATTCTTACTTGTCCCTGGGTGATCACTTAAGAGCAACTTCATTACATTTGATTGTATTCCCCTATATGAAAAAGCTTCTTTGAAGTAAATAGGATGAATTTGGTGTTGGCTTACAGCCATTCAGCTTTTTTACATACCTAAAGTTATCATACAGCGGTTGCACTGGTTTTGATTGGCAAAGAATTTGATGCAGTGCTTCTGATATTAACACGGGGCTGAAAGGTGTAATTGAAAGTGGAATTTTGCTCGAATGATGGTCTGTTTTACAATCTAGTACAATTCCCATCTTTTTGCTGGCATTGCAGAAAGGACATGTCCCCTCTATGAGTCAGGGACTCCAGTTAGACTACATTTACCATGGTGCACCCTGTAAAAAGGGGACAGTGTTGTGCATCATGGAAGATATAGTCTAGACTGGGACCTTTGTTTTCTTAGAAAAGTTATGAGGCACCTGAACTGTAGCTCCCATGAGGCACTGCATCAGAGCAGGAAGACAGATTAATGTTGAGTCAGCCCAAAATGAAATATTTTGGTTTATATTTTCCTGATTGAATATTGAATTATTGAGACAAAATTGAAATTTTTCCAAGGAAAATTTTGATTTTTGTGGAAACTGCATTTTCTGTTGAAAAAACATGTAAATGGAAAATTCCTGACCAGCCCTGTTATTTAGATTGTAAACTCTTCTGGGCAAGGAATGTCCCCCAATGTATGTGTACAGCAAGGCCCCAATCTACCTGGAGCTTCTAGTTGCCACTGTAAATATAAATAACAATAACAATAAAACATTTATTGATTGATTAAGTAAGTAATATAAATGGGTATGCAAGGACTGTTCTGAAAGTCATTGAGAATGAAATAAATATTGATCCCTGGAATGCAATCTTTCTGGAGTCACTTTTCTAATTATAAAAGCACCATGAGCTCTCTTTGGAAGGTGGTTTTTAAAAATTATGACTCAAATGACCATCTTACAATTTAGTGTGGAATTGTGACTGGCTCACTTAAAAAAAAAAAAGAATAACAAATGAATAAACTGTTTTCATTCATCATATGATTTAAATGGAATTTCATTGACATTGTTTTATTTAATTTGGACATCATGTCATCTTTGTAGACTCACATTGGTATCATTTTCATTTTCTTTTTAATTTCACTTGACGGTTGCTCCATAAAGATCTGCAGTTACATTCTTTCATTTTGCCTTGACAACCTACTATTGCCTCCATACACTTGCATTGACATTGCTCCTTTCTAGTGTTGTAACATCAGCTTGACAGACCCAGGCACACATTGTTTTGCTTCTATTATGGTATTATAATTACATCATAAAATCTTGAGTTAATTAGTGTTATATGAGGATAAAATGTTATGGAAAGTAAGTATGTTGAATGCTTAGTATCAAGTTCTCTAGCTTAACAGTTATATTTACTTTTAAGTTTATTTTCAGGTCTCCAAAAGCCTCTAGTCCATGTTAAGTCCTTTTATATTAACACTTTTTTGGGGGGTACGGTTTAGGAAAAAGTTGCATTTTTGTATCTAGTCAGAATGAATTATTTGTTGCTATATACCTGAAAAAGATATGATCTATTAAAGAAGGTTGACATGTTCAATATATTTTATAATTTAAAAGACAACAATGTTTAGAGCAATGCTTATTAAGTTTATGCATTTTAAGCCCCTTGCATCTTTCACAATGCTCCTGTGAAACAGCTAAGTATTGTCCTAACTATTTTATAGAAACATAAAGTGAGGAATAGTGAAGTGACTTGCTAAAAATTATATTGCAAATCCATTACAGAGCCATTAAAGGAATTTAGGTTTCCTTGCGCTGTTTCTTGCTCTGACGATAAAGCATTGTCCGGAGTAGGATCTAAAGTGTGGTATTAGAATGTGTTAGCAAACGTTTGAAAAAAAATAAATGTAGACAAGACACACAGCATTTAATCTATGTAATGATATTAATTTATCAGCTTAGTTTATGTTATAGCCTATCCCCTATGTCCCACATAAGACTTTTAAAACACGTTAGCTAAGATGTTCTAACACTGCACCTGTAAGTCATACTCGAGCAAAAGCCGTAGATACCACTAACTTTCTGGGGAAATGCCAGAGATTACAAGACTGACTTCAAGGGATGTGAGATGTGTTTGGGGTTGCTCAGGGGGAGGCTCATTCAATCCAACACAGTCATTATTATTATTTAGTCAATGTTGTAAGTTAAAAACATACATTATAAGGATACAACTTCAAACATATCTGGATAGAAGTCTCCTTCCCCCATAAAAATATCCAAACCTTTTCACCGTATTCCTGTTCAGCAAATTCACCCTGGCTAAATCTATGCCATCTTCCTTGTAACAATTAGATTCTACTGAAAAACTGAACCAGATAAAACTGAACAATAATTTTCTTCTCTTTAAATATTGAATGTCATTCATTAAGGCAATAAAGAACTTCATCATTATATAGTGTCTTAATGAGAAAAGGAAACTTCTATAGCATCTAAAGGAAAGAGTCTCAGAGACTGCACTAATAAACCAGAAATTACAAATAACTAAGTGCCAAATCCTTCTGGGTTTACTCAATCAAAATGTGCATAAAAGTGAATGGGAGTATTGCCTTAGTTAAAAATTGCAGGATGAATTAAATGAATAAGAAATTTTCTGCCATAAGGCTTGATCCATGTCAACAGTGATCTTTCCATTGCCTTCAAAGGGAGTTGGATTGGACCCTTAAGAATTAAAAAAGGATGGTCTCAAAAACCATTGCACAGAGAACAACATCCACCTGCTATGTTCATCTGGAAGGTTAAGAAACATTAAAATAGATGAAATAATAATAAATAATAAAAGAAATAATAAAATAAGTAATAAAAAAACCAAACTGCAAAAACAGTAAAAAATAAATAAATAAACATTAAATAATAAAATAATTTTTTTTTTCTACAGAGAGATACTGGAATTTACTTTTCTTAACTGTAAGGAAACATAGAACTCTGGCTCATCTCCTCACCTCCCCAGTCCTGACCTCAGACTCTGGAAGTTTCCCTTCCAATAATGGTATTGATTTATGTAAACTGTAGTAAGACGCAGACCATTCTATGACAAGGCAAAATGCACTAGAAATAATCATAGAATCATAGGGTACGTCTACACCAGAAAAAGTTAAGTTGACTTTGTTAAGTCGACTTAATAAGGTCGACTTTAAGTCGACCCAAAGTCAACCTTATTAAGTCGACTTAACAAAGTGGATTCCCTGAGCGGGGACTTAGTAAGTCGACCTAACTGCCCTTAGGTTGACCTAATAAAGTGGACTTAAGTGTCCACACTGTGCTTAGGTCAACCTAAGGAGTTGACTTAAGGGTTAGGTTGACCTTATCGGTAGTTCTTATTAGGTCGACCTAAACTTTCATTAAGTCGACTTAAGGATATTCTTAAGTTGACTTAATGAAAGCCTGGTGTGGACAAGGACTAAGTTAGGTTGACTTAAGCTTCCTTAAGTCAACCTAACTTGCAAGTGTAGACATAGCCATAGAAGATTAGAGTTGGAAGGGATCTCAGGAAGTTATCTAGTCTAAACACCTCCTTAAACCACGACCAATCTCAACTAAATCATCCCAGCCACGGCTTTGTCAGGCTACACCTTAAAAATCTCTAAGGATGGAGTTTCCACCACCTCGCTTGGTAGCCCATTCCAGCACTTCACCACCCTCCTAGTGAAAAAAGTTTTCTTAATATCCAACCAAGACTGCCCACATTGCAACTTGAGACTGTTGCTCCTATTTTTGTGTCTACTAGCATTGAGAATGGCCTAGATCCATCCTCTCTGAAAACCAATTTCAGGTAGGTAACGGCTGCTATCAAATCCCCCCCTCATTCTTTTCTTCTGCAGACTAAACAAGCCTAGTTCCCTCAGCCTCTCCTTGTAAGTCATGTGCTCCAGCCCCCTAATAATTTTTGTTGCCCTCCACTGGACTCTCTCCAATTTGTCCACATCCTTTATGTAGTGGGACCTAGTAATGGACATAGTACTCAAAATATGGCCTCACCAATATTGAATAGGGGAGAATAATCACTTCTCTAGATCTGCTGGCAGTGCTCTTTCTAATGCAACCCAGTATGCCATTAACTTTCTTGGCAATAAAGGTACACTGTTGACTCATGTCCAGTGTCGTGTCCCCTGTAAATCCCAGGTCCTTTTCTGCAGAACTTCCACCTAGCCAGTTGGTTCTCAATCTGTAGCAGTGCATTCGATTCTTTCGTTCTTTCGTTCGTATAGGACTCTGCACTTGTCATTGGTGAATCTCATCAGATTTCTTTTGGCTAAATCCTCCAATTTGTCTAGGTCACTCTGTATCCTATTCCTACCCTCCAGGGTATTTATCACTGCCCCCTGATTAATGTCATCTGAAAATTTACTGCAATTCACCCCACTCTCCAGATCACTAATGAAGAAGTTGAACAAAAGTGGTCCCAGCATCTGGGGCACTCTGCTTGTTAGCAGCTCCTAACTAGACATCAAGCCATTGATCACTGTCTGTTGAACCTGATGATCTAGCCAGTTTTCTGTCCATCTTGTAGTCTATTCATCCAACCCATATTTCTTTAACTTGCTGATAAGAATACTCTGGGAGACCATGTCAAAAGCTTTGCTAAAGTCAAGGTATATCATGTCTAACACTTTACCCATATTTACAGAGCCAGTCATCTCATCATAGAGGCAATCAGGTTGTCTGGACACCTAGGCTGGGATCCTCAGAAGGTCTTAAGGGAGTTAGGTGACCAGCTCCCACTGAATCACTTTTGTGAAAATCTCAGTCTCAGCCTGGTGAACATTCCCTATTTTTCTCCAACTTACTGAACATGTCAAGAATTCTTAGAAGGAAAGACAATTCTGTCATCTCACAATGTCAAATATTCAGTGTTCTTCCTAGGTAAAATGAGAACTGATGCTCTCAGGAAAGATGCAGTCTTGCAGGCTTGAAGAAGAGGTGGAAGCTCTCTGTAGGAAGGGCTGCTAGGGTTAGGCTGTTTTTTTAACATGTTTGCAATTTGTTTAACTGACCAGAAACTACAGAGAATGTTACCAACTTTAATAGAACAGTCCATTGTATTACTGTTTGGGTGATAACTTCAAAACTTTCCTTGTCTTCCTTTCTTTCTTTGCTATTAGAACTGTATGTTGGAGCAATTAAATTCCACTGACCCCTTCAAAGTTGCGTTCCTAGGCAGGAAAATGCCAATTCAGTCTTAAGCATAAATTACTTTGTAATGTAGATAAATAGACATTTTATTATATTTATTAATGATCTAGAAAATGAGGGGAATAACAAGGTGGTGAAATTAAGGAAGAGATTATAGCAGATTGTGAGGAAATTCAGAAGAATCTAATAAAACTGGTGGATTTTGCAATATGATGGCACATGACATTTAATGCAGCTAAATGCAAGGTAATTCACATTGAGGGAAATAATTTAAATTGCTCGTATATACTGAATTAGCTGCAACTTTTGAATTGTCACAATGGCAGTGCAATATATATGCCTGTTTAATGAGCAGAAGGGGAAGATTGTGACGAGGATGCTGGACTGCATTAAAAAAGAGTATAGAATAATACAGGAAAATTTAGAATGGAACGTTCTGACTCATTTCTTTTAAAGGAAAACATCAGATTGAAGTCAATGCGAGTTTTGTGTGATTGAGGACTTTAGGATTGGCCCCAATGGCATTTTCTAACTAGATTATGCTTCTGTAACTAACTCAACTCAAGCTGACAGTGGCATTTGAACCTGAGAGCTTCAGCACCAAATGCATGATGTTCTATCACATGATCTAAAAGACTAAGGGTGAAATCCTGGCCCTAGTGAAGTCAATGGGAATTTTGCCATTGACTTTGATGGGCCTGGATTTCACTCTAAGCTTCATAGCTGAAAGAAGTAGCAGACTCATCAACCTCTTCTGTGGACCAGCAACTAGTGGGGACAAAAACCCACATTTAAAAATGTTGGTTAGAATTCCTTCTTCTTTATGTACTGTTGATGTATCTGTACAAGGCACTGAAGAAGATACAGTCCCTGCTAAAGCCTAAAGTCTAATGAGCCAGACAACATAAAATACAGTGGGAGAAGAGGGACAGAGCTCCAGAGAGTGAGAAAACCACTGGTTAAATGCCTCCAGACACAGGTCTGGACTGTGGTGTGGGAGGCAGTGGGGGAAGCAAAGAGCTACTCAATAACACCTCTCCACAAGTCGCACTGAAAGAAGTAGCAGTGGGATCAAGTAAAGGAGGAGATCAGAGAGCCATTGAACCCACACTGGCTCCAGTAAGAGAAGTCATTACGGTGTGGGGAGCAGAGTTACTAAACAACTCCTTCCACCTCAGTTCCAGTGAGAGAAGTGGCTCTGCAAAATTGTGGAGTTAGGGGGGAAATGGAGGGTCATTGAACAATATTCCCAGCATAAGACTCTGGCTCACAGTAACTTATCAATAGCAATCTTCAGTGGCACTGACTAGTTCTGTTTTAAAAAATAAAATCTTGAATGACATCTTGCAATAATTCCTAATATGGGACTCTCCATATAAAGCTTGTTTAAACCTGTTACACATGGTTTGAATCAGTTTTCTTGTGATATTAATAGAGCAGAAACTCATTTGGTCAGACTCATTTATTTGGGATATTCAAACAAACGCATTCCAGTTACTAGACTGAGTCTGGTGACATAAGCATTAGAATGTGCATTTTCAATAGTATAGATCTTGTAAAACACAGAGTAGATGAAATATTCTTCTGATATAGTATTGGTACAAGTTGCTGACAGGATTTATGAGGACTTTAGAGTGTAGTTTATATTAAGGAGGTTTAAAGACATGCTGGATTTTGAAAGGACTTGAGAGATACTATACACGCTAATCTGATGAGAATGAATGAATCTGTTAATATAATCCTATAAAATAACGGTAATATTTTTAGCAAGTAATTTTTACATTTATCAGGACTTCTTACATGATTCTACTTTTTAAAAAACTTGAGTTTTTTCTTTCAAGGTTTCATGAGAGAATATTTTTTAATTTTTCATAAATAAAACATAAACATACAGTTAGTGGACTCAATTGATCTCACTATTTTTTTAAAAGGAACATTTTTCTTTTACTCAGGACAGAAACTTTTTATTTTGATGCACAGTTTATAATGGTAAAATGGAAAACATGTTTGTATTTATGCCCAATCATGTGTGAAATTAATACACTACAAGTGCACTGAAATGAATACACATGGGAATAAAATGATAGGGAGTGTTTAATTTTAATGTATATATCGTCTTTAAAAGGGCTTCCTGAATAGCTAGTATAAATGCTAAAAATGTTCTCTGTGTTTTCTTAAATAACAGTTCAATACTCATTCCCTTGTTTTTTTATTTTGGCTCAAATCTGGAACTCTTACTCATACTGAGCAGGACTGTCTCATGACAGTAGCCCCATTGATTTTAGTGGGACTCATTCCATGAATAAGTGCTGTTCCATGTGATTGGGTTTTGTAGAATCAGGTTGAAACATTTGAATTGTATTTAGTGGTGGTGAAAGGTTCTGGACTGACAGCACTCAAGATGGAAGTCCTTTATGCACAGAAGGGTACAGCATGGATATAGTCATTGCAAGTTTCCTCATCCTATTCTGCCACCATTTATACGACCTGACTTAAGGGAACCACCTCTATCAATAGTTCAGTCAGTCTATGGTTTATTCCCTCTTCCATGAATCCATCTTCATATAATTAACATCATTAAAAGCTTCTATTCCAACTATAGAGTTGGTCACAATGAGCTCAGTTTTGAAATCAAAACAGAAGTATAGCAGGGATGTGTTATATTTGTGGTCCTCTTTAAGACTGCCATTGATTGGGTAATGTGGTGTACAATAGAAGACATGCCAAGAGGTATTATATGAGCATCTTTCTCATCCCTTGAAGACCTGAACTTTGTAGATGATCTTATTCTGTTTTCACATACCCATCACCATATACAAGAGAGAACATCTAACTCAACATATTCAGCCAGCAAATTGGATGAAAATCAACCACAATAAGACAGATATCATGACTTTTAATACTGCCTGACCATCACCAGTATGTGTAGAGGATTATGTTCTCAGTAATGTAGAAACATACACATACCTGGGCAGTACCATAAGCCAGGATGGTAGAACAAGCAAGGACATTTGGAGCAAAATCAAGAAAGCCAGGAATACCTGTAGGAGCTTAAATACAGTCGAAAATAATCAAAATATAACATCAAAACTAAATTTAAGATTTATCAGCATTGTGTACCTTCAGCACTACTTTATAGTGCAGAATGCTGGTGAATGGCAAAGTGACATGTCCAAGTTGTCTTCATTTCATAGACCCTACCTCAGAAAATCCTCCATGTCTTTTGGCCCAGAACGATCTCAAATCAAGATCTATTTATGTGGTGTAACCAAGAAGATATGAGCACCATCATTACTAGAAGGCATTGGAAATGGATTGGCCATGTGTTTTGGAAGGAAGTTGACTCCATCATCAGAATAGCAATAAGATGAACATCTGAAGGCAAGCAACAATGAGGCTGCCTGAAAACAAAATGGCAAAGAGCTGTGGAAGCTGAGTTGAGAAATCTGGGGCACAGCTGAGGAATCATTGAAAGAGTTGCCAAAAACATAAGAGAGTGAAAGAACTTCGTTGCTGCCCTAAATGCCAGAGGCATAATGAAGCACAAATTAAATAACTTAGAGATGCCACCTCTCGAAATAATGATTCAGCCTCCAGCCTTCAGTTCTTGACCTCTCTTCTGAGAGGGCCAGCAAGCGTTTCCACTGTGATGATGGTTTTTGTGATATTGACACTTGGCCAGTAGGAACTAAACAGAGACTCACAACTTATTTTACATAGGCCACCAAACAGCTGTCAGGTAATAAAGATTTCCAGTCACTGTTGTCTTCTTCCAAATTAATATTAATAGCCTAAAGGAGAAAGGCTTAATCCTAGTCTGAGACTCTCAAAACATTCTGTTCCCTGCTATTCCATCTATGTTTTTGTGACAAGATTAGTAATGGGAATATTTTACAGAAGCAGCACAGCTGCTGGTTTTCCAGGGCTATAATATTTAACATAATAATACCTCTTGATTATCACTATAGCAATATAAACTGTAACATAGTTGTAGAAATATCTTCGCAACTGGTAACATTTTATTTGGGCTGGTTGGTGTTTATGAAGATGAGACACCAATAATTCCGGCTAGAATCAGAGGCCAAATTCTGGAAAGGAGATTAGTTCATCTAAATGGCTAAGTACATATGCACTGCAAAGGCATCATTAATATGCAGCCATATTCATGGTGAGACCAGTTCTATGTATGGACCTTTTCTACAATCTGTCTATTAAAAGTTAAAATAATCTGAACTGTTTGTATAGTGGTGGAAGGCCTATGTATTAATGCAATTCCCTGGGCAAGGATATATATTAAAACCGTTTGAAACATGGCATCAGTCTGTAAGATCCTGCCCAGAATGCTGCTTCGGGGGTACTGTTACTGGGGATCTGCAGAAATCTCTGTAATATTCCAGAGAATCTAGAACAGGGCTGGAAAGCTTCCATCCCATACTTCTGTTGATGACCATCGATTTTTATAGTCTGTGCCTTGAAGTAGGCACATGATTCAAGAGCAAGAGAGGCCGTGGTATAATTTGTGGTTTGGTCTCTAATCCCAGACATTGTGGCAGTGCAGGTCTCCTGTTGTAGCACATTTCCCATAGATTGTAACTGGTAATAATTTATCATCCACTCCAAGGCAGCCTCAGGTGCCTTCTTGTTTCCACTGTTCTGGTTTTCTGTTTGTATACATAGGTATTAATAGGTAGAATCATGCTATTGAAAATGATGGATTTACAGTTCAAATGATGGTACTTGCAATTTTATGCTGACTGAGGCTTCCTGTCTAAACTGATAAGATGTTTTTCTGACTGAGAGTGTCTCTGTAGGTTCCTGAAGCAGAATGGTTGTTCCGTGTTTTTCAAAGTTAGGCTTTAAATAAGGTCCTCTATGTCATTTCCTACAAGTATGTGTGCTTCAAATGTGCTGTATTCATTTAAAGCACTGTACATCCCAGAACCTTAAACATATACCTCTCCTGAAGCGGATTCACTGCCCACTACGGTGAATTTTACAGGTTTCCTGATAAAAAGGCAATCCTATCAAATGAGACATGTGGAACTGCTAGGGTCCAGAGCTGTAGTTGTCCGCAAATGATCCCAGCAGACCTGGCTAAAAAGGATTTTGCTTATCTGGCCTTCACCTCTATAGAAATGCTTGAAAGATGTAAAGGCTTTGAATCAGAACTCTTACTTCTGAGCACCCAAAACTTTGAGGAAGTTTAGATCTGAACTTTGCAGCTTGGGCCATTCTCTAGTTAAATGGATTTTGTTAGTGTGTGAATAGGATCTGAAACATTTCTTCTTAGCAGAGCCCTAACATGATTAAAACCAGTGTCTGTCAATGAGACTGGTATGTTTCAGCTTAGACATTCTTCTAGATTTTATGGTGTTTTCTATTGCAAGAAAACTGCAGACACTTTTCATAGCAATTATATAAAAACATGTTTTTATATGTTGCAATAGATATTTAATTCCATATTTAACTGATCTTTTATAAACAGTAACAACCACAAACTTGTCAGTGTGAAATGAACTGAAGTTGTGACTGTTCAGTTTTGTTATATGTTCTTTTTAGAATGTTGGCCAGATTCTGATTTCAATAACACCAATGAAAAACAAGAGTGACTCCACTAAGATCAGTGGATTGCACTGGAGTTACTGAGAGCAGAATAAGCTCCTGAGTGTCTTGCATTATCATGTTTGTTGTGTTGGAGAAACTAATATAATATTTTATGACTGCTATTGTGCTGGTAACGTAATGAATATGGGGTGTGTA
This sequence comes from Pelusios castaneus, assembly GCA_007922175.1. Taxonomy (NCBI): domain Eukaryota; kingdom Metazoa; phylum Chordata; order Testudines; family Pelomedusidae; genus Pelusios; species Pelusios castaneus. The sequence continues at coordinate 9,758,411 of ML685777.1, forward strand.
TCACATAAGGCTCTCCAGTTAGATCCATTATTAGCATAAAAATACAAATGTGCTGTGCATTAACAATGAAAGATCCATAGAGTGACATATTTGTATCTTGGGGCACTCTGTAGTGAACTCAGATACAGTGAAACTCTTTATACTGAAATAGAATGGAGGTCCCTAATTGTTTGAAAGCTTTGAAATGGGTAGGGAGGATTTTTGGTTATAGTGAAGTTGTTCTGTGTGGGAAAATTAATTCACTTTGAGAAGGATCCACTGTACATAAGGAAATGTATATAAAAAAGTCCCATTTATTTAAAAAAGAAGTCCTGGTAGCTTTCATGATGGGAGGTCCAGATGAAAGCTACCCTCCTTCCTCTCAGTCCTAGCATTTGCATTATTGCACGTCCGTTTGCACACATACTATACACACATACTAGCACATTCTGTAGAGACTATGGTCTCACCTGTTGATATAGTAGGGGATTAGTAAGGTGCTCACTCTTGTTTTTGCCAGTGGGTGCTCTTCCCTGCTCCCTCCCCAACACCCCTCTTGCCACCCCTTGCTTCTTTCTGCCTTCTTCTGCCTTAAGAATAAGTGATGGGAGGAAGAGGCGATGGAGAGGAGCAAGTGAAAGGTGGGAGGGATGTTGGGGGCTATGGTGGAGTGAGGGCAGGAAGAAGTGGAGCCAGGACAGGGTCTTGGAGGGGAGATGCCAAACAGGAGCAGGGTCTTGGGGTAAAGTGGTGGCAGAGCATGGGTGAGGCCACTGTCCAGGTGTGGTGGCCTCGCTGCTTCTCAGCAGCTTCTGGCAGCGTGTCCCAAGGACAGTGGACTGATGCACCTCCAAAGGGAAGTATGCTGCATCCGGCATTTCTTGCCCCATTTGTGGAGGCTTAGCTTCCCCAAGCCTCTTATGTGGTGGCTTGTGTGTGCTGAGGACCGCCCACCCTCCCTTTTTTTTTTTGGTGGGTGCTTGGGCCCCAGACCACCCAAGGAGTCAGTGTCACATCTAGCAAGGATTTATCCCTCCTCTATAAATTGTTTAGTTGATACACAGAATTTGAGGGAGACTGAATAGGAATGAGGAAGAGAAGTCCAGGGAATAAATCAGTGGTTCCCAACCTGTGGCCTGGGGCCAAAAGTGGCCTGTGGGGGCTTTCAAAGTGGCTCGTGGCTCCTTTCCTGCTGGCTGCAGGAGGGAGCTGCTTCCCTATGAATTTTTTCTTCTTGCTGGGGATGCAGGCTTCAGATCGCTTCTGCAATTTTATCTTAAAATAATTCCAAGCCTTCTCCACATTCAGATCCTTGTTCTCCAGTACAGTCCACTTCCCCAACTAATTCCCTTAATTTTTTGGAATTTGACTTTTTGAAATCAAGGACCCTAATTGCAGACCTTTTTTGTTTAGCCTTCCATGAAGTTTAAGGGGAATTAGCTCAGGATCACTAAAACCAAGGCTGTCCTCTACAACCAATTCTTCTTTGACATCTTCGCTACTACTAATACCAAATCTAAAGTGGCATCACCTCCTGCTTGTTTGGTGACTGTTGAAGAAATCTGTCAGTTCTCACATCTAAGAATATCTGGGCCCCATCATTATTAGCAGCAAGCTATATCTGGGAAATTCCATAAGCACGCAATTCCCAATAGTATTTACATTATTAAAATAGTAGAGGTCCCTATCCATCTCCAGATTGGATCCTGGGGGTCTGTAGCTAATCCCAAGCACTTTTCCAATGGAGTGTCTCTTAAATTTTCTTCATCAAAGTGATTTTGACCCAAACAAATTCTGTTATATCCATTCCACCTTTACTTCTGTCTTTCCTGTACAGTGCATACCCTTTAGTACTTGTTTTCCAATCATGACTGCTATTCCACCATATTTCTGTGATGCCTATAATATCTGGTTTAATTTCCTGCACCAGCACTTCTAGTTGGTCCATTTTTTTACCCAGGTCCTTGCACTGACGTACAGATATCTTAGTTGTTCTGCTTGGTCTTATTCAGTTTCCTTACTCAACTAAGCAGGGCTGGATTAAGGGGCCTGGCCTGGCCTGGGGCCCCACCGTGGGCCCCCCCCCACCATGGACCCCCTCCCACCGTGGTCTGGGAATGGGGTGGACCATGGCCCTGGAGCCAAAGGCCGCGGGTAAGTGTTCATGGCGCTCCCACCCCCAGACTGGCTGGTTGGTTTCTAGTGGCAGCTATCGGGCCAGAAGTGCTATCAGGCCTGCGCCAGCCGAAGCCGCAGGGCCCTTGGTTTGGCAGCCCAACAGTGCGGCAGGCCTGCAAGGCTGCCACCGGCAGCTGTCTAGTGCACAGCTCTGCTCCTGGAGCATGCAACCATGCACCAGCCGGCCCTGCCTTTGGGGGCCGGCCCTGCCCCTGGGGGCCAACCAACTCTCCCGGGGGCATGCCAGGAGGGAACACTATGGCTGTGACCTCTCTGGCATCTAAGGTTCCACTCTCCTGGTGTCATAGACACATAGGCTATGTCTACACTTACCAAAGTTAGTTCGAATTAGTTCATTCGAACTAACTAATTCGAACTAATTTTAGTTAGTTTGAATTAACTTAATTCGAACTAGCGTGGCCCCACTAGAATGCTAGTTCGTACTAAGCAACTGCCATGCATGGCACTTGCTTAGTTCGAATTGGTCAGTTGCATTAAGCTCAAGGTGCGGGTTAGTTCGAACTAAGCAGTTAGTTCGAACTAACATGGCCACATTGACTTAATTCGAATTAACAAGTTCAAATTAAGCGTTAGTTTGAAGTAAAACGAGGTTTTACGAATTCGAACAAACTTTTCCTTAATTCGACTTAAGGAACTGCTTAAGTCGAATTAAGAAAACTCAAGTATAGACACAGACTAAATTAAGTTGATTTAAGCCTGCTTAAGTCGACTTAATTTACAAGTGTAGATGCACCCATAGACTCTAAGGTCAAAAGGGACCAATATGATCATCTAGTCTGACATCCTGTACAATGTAGGCTACAGAACCTCAACCACCCACTCCTGCAATAAACCTCTAACCTATGACTAAGTTATTAAAGTCCTCAGATCATGGTTTAAAGACTTTAAGATACAAAGAATCTACCAGCAAGTGATCTGTACTCCATGCTACAGAGGAAGGCGAAAAACTCCCACAGCATTTGCCAATCTGCCCTTGGGGAAAATTCCTTCCCCATCTCAAATACGGTGATCAGTTAAACCCTGAGCATGTGGGCAAGATTCACCAATTGGACACCCAAGAAAGAATTCTCTGTAATAAATCAGAGCCCCCCCCCATTAAACATTCCATCTAAGGCCATTGGCATATCCACTGCCAGCAGTCAAAGATCATGTACAGAACCCTGTTCCAGCATGGAGCCTGAATTTGTCTTAACAAAGCTTGTAGGTCTCTCCTTCAAACCTCTAGGGATTTTCTCTTTATTACATCTTTCAATGAAGGTAGAATTTTCAGTATTTGTCTGTTACCTATTGGCTAATGCAGAGCTGCTGGATAGCATATGGAGTCATTCAGTTAGATCCCAGAGCGCCTCTCTGGCATTTCTGGCTTATGTGCCAATATTGGATATTTGCGGAGCAGCAACCTGGTCATCATGTCACAAGTTTGCAGAAACCTAGAGACAACATTAAATTTGGACGTGTGGTCCTCCACGCCTTATTCTATTTGGAAGTGTAAACTGAGTCTGTATGAACTGCTTGTGAATTACTAACATTGGAATGGACATGTACAATCACTCAAAGAAGAAAAATGGTTATTAACTTTTCTGTAATTCTTGTCCTTCAACATGTGTTGCAAGTGTTCACTCCATAGCCTGCCCTTCTTCCTCTCTATGGGTGCGTCTACACTGGCAACTTAGGTCGACTTAAGGATGCTTATGTCGACCTACACAAATCTGTGTCCACACTGGGCTTTTATTAAGTCGACTTAAGCACTTCCTTAAGTCGGCTTAATGACACCACCTCTGGAGGTCGATTTAAGCCTTAAATCAACTTCTTAAGTTGACTTCAAGCCAGTGTGGACAGAGAAAAGTGCTAAGTCGACCTGATTAAGTTGACTTAAAGCCAGTGTGGATGGCTATGTCTACTGTTAAATCGACTTAACAGAGTCGACTTAACTTTACAAGTGTAGACATAGCCTATAGGGGTCAACCCAGCAGGAAGGAACTGAGGGGTGATGTGGGATGGCTCAGCCCTTTTTGCCTGTGTGATGTACGTGAGATAGCAGAGGGTGCTCAGGCCCCCAGATGGTGCGGCTAAGGTAAAAGCTTTCTGACAGCTAGGCACTGGAGCACACAGATACCTACAGTGGAGTGGACATGTGTAACACATCTCGAAGAAAAACAGTTACAGGTAGCTAAGTAATCTTCTTTTTCCCCATCAGACCACAAGTGGATGATCAAAGATTTGATTAGGCACTGTATTTCAAGGAATGGGGCATCCCTCATTAGATCTGTTCACATCAAACAAGAACAGTAAATGTCAAATGTCAAAGCCCAGTATCCTTGTTGGATTTATTCCTCATTTTATGGTCACAGAACTGATGTATGCTTACTTTCCAATCCCTCTGATTCCTAGGGTACTAAGAAAGATCAGAAAAAATGCTGCCATGGTCCTAATGATGATTCTTGCCTGACTGAGACAGTTTTGATACCCAGCGTTGATGCTCTTAATAATTCGTCCATGAAAGACTTAATCTCTTCTACTGGATTTAATAGCATAGGACAATAGAAGCATCTTTCATCTGAATTCACCCTCTCTCTACCTCAAAGACTGGGAGCTGGGTAGATGTCAGACATAGAAAGATCATTTTCCTCTGATGTCCGAAACGGGTTGGTGGAAAGCAGAAAATATTCCATCAAACAAACCTATGCTGCTAAATGGAAGAGATTTACGATTCAGTGTGCATAGCAACAGATACAACCGTTGACTCTCCAATTCCTACTATTTTACTGTCCCTGAAAAGCTCTGGATTGTTAATTAGCTCTATTAGCATGCACCTGCCCTCCTATCAAAAGCTACACAGTTTTTCCCCCCCATCCCACTATGGTTAAAATCCTTAAAGGTCTGATTCATGGTTTTTCTATCAATAAGGAAACCCTCCTCCCCAGGGGATCTCATTGTGGTTTGGCAGGCTAATTGGGCCCTCCATTTGAATCCCTGGCAACCTACATTTTACTGCACTTATTTATGAACTTCCTTTTTGGCAGCAATTACTAAAAGAACTGGAGAAATAGTTTCATGGAAGCACTTCCTTATACTGTATTTCATAGAGATAAAGCATCATCCCAAATTGTTACCAAAAGTAGTTACAGACTTCTGTTTAAACAAATGATCCATCTACCATTTTTCTTCCCTCAACAACTCTCTAACCACGGAGAGGCCAGGCTGCATACTTTAGATGTTCACTGGGTCATGTCTTTTTATTTGCAGAAGACCACGTCCTTTAGATCTTTCCTAAATTATTTATGTCATTTGCTGGCAGAATAAGGTCTCTCGGCTTGTATCACCAGATCCTGTCCATGTGGATTAGGGGTTCTATTAAGTCTGGTTCAGGCTCCTCTCAGTGGGAAGCTTGAGACAGGGATTAGACAGGCTGCAGGTTAGGTCAGAGGACCAATAGGGAGCAGCATAGGATCCTGTGGCAGAAGTTCGGAGCTAGGGCCTTAGGAGCAGGAAGAACCCAAGGGAAAGTTGCTGGAGTCTCCGGGGAAGGGAAAGTGTGAGGGGAAAACTGACTAAGGCACAACAGAGGGGGAGCAGGTTCCTGTGGAAAAGGCTCTGAAGAAGGATCAATAAAAACATTTGAGTGGAGCCTGACTGTGGATGAAGAATTGTTAGTTAAGCAGGGAAGGGAGATGCCAGAGACCTGAGAACCAAAGGGAGGCTGTGTTAAGCACAAGCTGCAGGGAAGAACATGCAACAGCACAGAGATAGGAGCAGCCCAAGGTCACAGCAGCATGTCTGAAGAAACAGACCTAATTGCTTAACACAGACACAGGGTCCCTGGGCTGAAACCCAGAGTGGAGGGTGGGCCTGGGTTCATCTACCTATCTTTGAGGAAGGAGCATGGAAGATGAACTGCAGGAAGAGATTAGGTTTCTGCAAGTAATGAAGGAGAGTGGTCTTCTGTGGTGGAGGCCCTGAGGAAGGGTTGGTAAGAACACTTCAGTAGAGCCGAACAAGGGTTGGAAGAATTACTATTTGGATGAAATTTCCAGAGGGGTAGCCGTGTTAGTCTGTTGTACAGCAAAAAACAACGAGAGTCCTATGGCACCTTATAGACTAACAGATTTTCTTCAAGAAAGCTTATGCCAAAGAAAATCTATTAGTCTATAAGATGCCACAGGACTCTCGTTTTTTACTATTTGGATGTTTAGCTTGGACTTTCAGTAGGACTTTTGTTTCCCTGAAAGGGGGCTGGACTTCATGTGAGTTGCCTGGAGGGTCAAGCCATGGGAGACCCAGCAGGAGGCTGGCAGCTTGCAGGAGGTCCAGGAGTTGAGGAGCTTTGCAGCATCCCACCCTGACACAGGGGGTCGCTATTGGTGGTGAATCCACTTCCTTACACCATCTCAGACACCTACATAACAGCTACTTGCCGTTCCATCCATGCTTTCACTAAACTCTATTTCTTGAGAAAAGCATCAAATACTGATGTTTCTTTGGAAGCACTGTACTGCAAACAATATTTATGTAGACTCTGAGCACCCATTGCCTTCACATCAAGTTATTATTTGTGAGTCATCAAGACTGTAATAAGTATGAACAAGCACTAGAGGATGAAAGAAAAATTACTTATGTTACATCAGCCAGAGTTCTTTGAGATGTGTTGTTCATAGGAACTCCACAGCCTGTTGTTCATCCCCACTACCATGGACTTCTTTTATATCTGGAGCCCACAGTACCAAAGGAACTGATTGGTGGTTAAGTCTGTTCTGCTCTGTGTGCACTTGGCAGGAGAGCAAAAGAATACTTAACACACACGCCTTGCCTCAAAAGACACTTCTGGCCAAAAGACTCTGATCTCAAATGCATGGAGTACATGCGCACCAAGAGTAACATACATATAGACAATACCAATACATTCTAAAGAACTCCAGTTTCTGTAAGGTAAGTACCTTTCCTTTATTGTGATGAAAGGTGCTGAAGGCATGAATAAGAGTTTCAAAAAAGATGTGGGTGAGAGTGTGGGTAGTGTCTTCGGGATGAAAGGCAGAATTATACAGTTAAGCAATAAAGGAAGGCAGAAGAAAGTTCAGAGTCAAGTTTGGGTACCCAAATGCCTAACAGGAGGGATACATATAAGATTTGAATTGAACAAGAAGATGGACATGGTGAAGTTTCAGTTAAGGTTTTCTTCTTTAGGACCAGTTTTTGCCCCCCTTATTAATAATGTGTAGTACCTAGCTCCATAAATAATCTCACTGATTTCAACTGGACTAGTCACTGTGAGATAGAATGGCAAACTCTGGCCTTAATTAGTAGGTTATCAGTTTTGATATATTGTGTGGCTATCGTGGAATCAGCAGCTAATGAGGCTAAACATGGCAGAAAGTGAGGAAAGATTTTCACAATTTGGCCCTATCTTTCATATTAATAGTTGGTTACCTGGATGTCATGGAACAACAGTAGGACATATGCTCTTCATCTTCAAGGCACTTTACAAATAGCAACTAATTATTCCTTAGACTACACCTTTCACATATGGGCATAAATGTTGTTATCTCCTTATTATAGATAGTGGAACTCATGTAGAGGAATAAAATCAGTTGATCAGGCTACTGAATGAACCCATGTCAGATTTGGAACAGGAAATCAATATGTCAATCTGGTTTCCAGTCCCATTCTCAGACCACTAATCCATGCGACTCATCAAACCCAAAGCCTCCCCACATCTGAAAAAAGCAGAACGTGAAAGTGCTTTCAAGAACAGTTTCAATTGTTTCAGAAATCTGAGGTTTCACTAGCATGTTATGCAATAGTATAGTTAAAAAAAAGCAGTTTTGTTAACTTGATTATCTGCACTTGTTATAGATACCTACCACTGACATGTGTCTCGTTGCTTTTAAATTTTACACTAGAACAATGCAAATTGATGAGACAAATGGAGAGGACAACAAAGCATGCAGAAAAATCAGTGAAATCCATTTGAAAGTTGAAGTACCCCTGTGCAAACATGCACACACTTATGTATTCAGGACCTTGGCACCCTCAGGAATGGAATCTGAAGTACCATTCTGTATACTCTCAAGCACTATCAAATTGTAAGCAAAAATATTGTTTAAAAAACAACTGGCGCTATCCCCACTGCATTAATTGCCAAGCCTGCATGTGTCTTTGAACTGAAATTCAACAGGAGCTAGCCATTCTGGGAGAGACTTCATTTGGTGATTGCGTTTTCACACACACCCGGTTGATTTTGGTCTTGTATTGAGTGTGATCTGTATATGGGAAGGAAAGCTGGGATGAATGATCCATGTAGTAAAGGACAACGACAAGTAGAAAGAGGGTGAAAAAACCTGTCACTTGAGCCACTCAGAACTAGGTTGGAGAATTCCAAAGGGGTAGCCGTGTTAGTCTATTGTAGAAAGACAACGGAGTCCTGGGGCACTTTTAAAGACTAACAGATTTTTAGGTATAATGTCCAGTTGCTTGCATTTGGAAAGGAAGATGATGTCTGTCTGGATCTGTGTAGGTATAATGTCCAGTTGCTTGCATTTGGAAATAAATCTGTTAGTCTTTAAAAGTGCCACAGGACTCTGTTGTCTAGGTTGGAGAAGATACTGCAGGGCTCAGTCCTGTATTGACTGGGGGTCAGAGGGGAAAAGATAATTAAATGATTTAATAGAGATGGAAAGAAGCGGGGAGAGGGAAGTCCCTTGACTAGGAAAAGCTAAAGCTCCCACGGAACAGTGTGTGTGTCTCTCTCCCTTCCTCTTCCCCTTATAATATCCACCTCCCAGTTTTCCTGCCTCCCTCAGGAAGTCCTGCCGGCCAGAATAACCCAGGCTGGGCGAAATGATCATTAGGAAGACAACAATAGCTGGTGTGCTCCCAGCTCAGGCGGCTGCGAGGAACTGAACTGTCATCTCTGTAAATACAGCTCGGCTGGAGTCACATGTGCAGCAAGGGGCATTGTTGGCAGAGAAAAGAGGAGGAGGAGGGGAGGGGAGTGGAGCAGGTCTGAACAATAGAGAGAGGAGGGGGCAGGCAAGGAGCCTGCTGTTGCTGGAGGGGGGACTCCGTGCCCCACACGACTGGCAGCCACCATGGAAGGGGTGATCCTGGTGGTGCATGGCTGGGCTGGCTGCTGAAAGCGCCTCCATCCATCCCTCCCTCCCTCCCTCTCCTTTGCTTCTCCTCCTCCCCAACTCACTGGATATTAGCGGCGGCCGGGCTCGCCTCTTCTTCCCTCAGCCATGAATCCTGCGGAAGGGGCAGCGGAGGAAGGCGCTGCCCCCGATTCCGAGGTGGATGCTTTTTTCCGAACAGGTACGGGAGGAAGAGGAAGGGGAAGGGGCGGGGGGCGAGAATGGGAGAAAGGGGCTCGGTTTTTGCATTGGCACCCTCCTGGGGTGGGAAGCCAGCGGGGACTGGCTTTGTCTGGGGGCATGGACAGAGCTGGGGTGAAGGGACCCCCCCGTTTGTTTGTCTTCATTGTCTCCTTCCCCGCAAAGATTTCAGCCTCCTGCTTGGAGCGAGACACACACTAAGGGAGAAGCCCCCTCTCTGGGCAAAGATGCATGTCCGCGCAAGCACTTCGTGAATTGACCTCCGATCAGAAACGGGGGGTTGTCAATTTCAGAGGCGAAACCAGATTTCCACCCCCTCCGCCCCGCTTCTTCTTGTTCCGTTTCCATTTGCTGCTCTTCGCTCGTTACACAGGAATGAGGCGATCTTAGATCACTTTTTAAATGCAAGCGAGGAGGGATTACATCTCCTTCCAGTTCTCGCATGGTACAAGAAGACCTTCGCGTTGTAGCAGGAAATCTATCCTTACTTTCTCCCTCCCCACCCCCCGGAGATTGGAAATGCACAAAGCCTCTCTGAGATGTTCCTTGATGGTTTGTGAGAAGCACACACACAAAAAGACATGGCATTTGCTTCCTAAACACGCCTTCACTGGTTAAAGGGTTGGCTCTGCTGATGCAGCCAGAGGCTCTGATTTTAAGCAGCCTTATGCACATTAGCCATAGGTGTAACAGGCTTCCTGGATCAGCCCTCTGATCAGAATGGAGAACTAGGGTTAGCAAAATTGGGGGGAGGAGGGGAATCAGTAAGTAATAATTACAGTTAATTATTTTGAAGAGGAGTTTCCTCTTTCCCTTCCACCAGTTTATCAAATTTGTACTTTCACTTGAAAATTATAAATATATTATATGCATGTAAATACACAAGTTCCCCTACCCCCTTACACCTCAAATAACCTTTGAAATCCTTTAGAAAGACGTTGTTAACCCAGTGCCATCAGTCATATGCACTGTGGGCTGTGGCTCTGGGCGTTAGGGAAACCTCAGAAGTCAACACAGATCAGGACTGGTGGGAAAACTGGTGAGCAGGTTTGCTTGAGTATCTCATTCCTGGACTTTGTCAGCAGAAGCCGCAAGGTCAGGATCAAGAACAAATGTAATTGTATTTTCGTGACTAGTGTGAGAAATAATTGTCCTATTTTAAATGGCAATACTATAACTTAGCATAGGATTAAATGTGACTGTTTCTTAAAAGAGCATTATGGCCAAATCTCTAAGAAATATGTATACACTAGATACCCACATCACACATTATTAGTTTAGTGGCTCTTATCTTTGAAACATGATTTTATGTGGGATCAAAGTTCCAAGTGAAACCATTTACGGGATTACTTCTGATTCCATATGCCGAACTTTAAGAAAGCACTACATGCTACTTGGTGGAGTTTTAATTAAAAATGGTAAAGGATTAAATGTTCACTTCATAAGGGGATTGACCCCGGTAGCCTTGGTTTGTCACTTATTGCCACAGCTGTTTGTCGAGGCTTTGCTTTTCAGCTGCCTTTTTCCTTCTACCTGATCATTAGTTATGAAGAGAGCTTCAGGCTCCAGTTACAATAAACCAGTCATGTAATCACCAAAACTTTAAAGGAGTTCGTTCCTGGAGATCTGCTACAACCATGGTAGACTGAACCCTGTTTATATGAAAATGCTTTGATCTAAAGGATAACTATAATAAGGTCTGACTCTGCATATCTTGTGATCCACAGCCCATTAAGTCAATGGATGTTTCCCTCTTGATACCCTGCCTGTCTACTAGCAGAGCATTTATAGTTTTCCTATACCCCAGTGATGTAAGTGTTCTTGGGCTATTGAAGATTTGTGGAATTCTCTTTAAAAATTAGCATTTTTTAAAATTAAAAATTGTATATCATTTCAGGATTCTCTATTTTAACAGCTTAATTTGTTGCCTAATGTCGCTTAATTCTCAGCATAAAAAAAGATTACAAAATTGAAGTCAAAGGGACTTCATATTTGTGTCTAGTCTGTAAAATAAATCATACTAAATAAGAAAAGAACACTCAAAAAGAATCGTATGATCAAACATTTTCCCAGTCTGTGTCTTCTACCACAAATCCTATGCCTAAGGAATCATGCATATAATCTTGTTAGATGTCCTATGCATTTAATTTAAAAGGGTTCCGGGAGGTTTATTGGCATTCCCATTTACTCAAGTAAGTAAATAATTTGAATCTGAAGGCTTCTATTCCATTTTGTCCTCTTATATACAAAAAGCTGACACTGTTTAAATAAATTGTTTACTAATTCACAGGCAAACAAGATTTTAAAATTAATACAGACAATGCTGGTAAATGGAAATCAGGGCATTTGACAGTGGGCCTGACCTTAGTGAAGCTGGTTAATTTTTATTGGACTAACTGTACTTTTCTATGGATGTTTGCTTGTCCTTTCTGGTTATCTGCTTTGTGCACTGATGTTGTGTGACTGCCTTGACTTGCTGTTGATGTCAGTCTTTATGTATGCTTGAGAAAACAGCTGGTGAGGTGTATTCAGGGACAGTCTAGAACACTTGTGAAGACACAAAGAACCTGACCGACCCGTCTTGTCCCCTCTCAGGCAGAATTCCGACAGAAGTCAATGGGAGTGTTACCTGAGACAGGACTATAGAAATCTAAGGGGGGTGTGGGGTATATAGGTATAGGTATTTCATATAGGATTATAAGTAGGCATAGTATGTTAAGGATAAAGTGTAGTTAAGGTAGCTAGTGTATTGCTCTACGGGCCTACTCTATGCATCTGCCTAGTGACAAGACTAATTTAAATAACTGAGGCCTTGTCAAACCAGCAAACTCTCTCCTTGATCTTGAGCCGGAACTCGAACCGCCTGTTTAATATGCAAATAGCCTGAGGCCCCCCATGGGTCCAGGTGTTCGACCACCACTCCGCCTCCCATACGCAGGGGGCACAATGTGTTACCCGCAACCTAAATGTCAACCAATCAGGAACGAGGTTTTCCAGACATCATGCGGCCACAGTTTCACACCTCACGGAAGGTGAGAGACAGGGCCGACCCAAATAACCCTATAACTGGGGCCCCCAAATCTTGAGAGGGGGTCGGAGTTCCAGAGCTTCTAAGACGTTAGACTGTCTCTCGGAACAAGGCTCTCTGATCATAGGGCTCGTCCTTACGGTCATTGAGTCTGGGCAGAGGAGTCAGCGGCCCCGATCTGGTGACAGGTCGTGGGACTGACACGGTGGAAAGGAACCGAAGGGTCGATTCAAATCCCGACAGAGGCGGAATTCGACAACGAGGCCGAGAGAGCTGGTAAGTATAAGTACAAAGGCATATGCACAGGACTTAGGCGAATGTTGGCCCGCTAGAATCGGGAGTACATTCCAGGTGTTGGCCCGCTAGAATCGGGAGCACATTACAGATGTTGGCCCGCTAGAATCGGGAATACATTACTAATATAAGCCCCGCTAGAATCGGGAATAGATTAGTTTAGCGTATATTGGCAAGTGAAATACTTTAGCGTATATTCGCCCGCTAGAATCGGGAATAAATTTGAGTCCTGGAATTATAGTAGCTACTTTAGATATTTAAGATATTTAGTGTTACACCCGTCAAGCTTTAGAACCCCGAACCTGCGGGGAGTACAGGTAAATAGGTTAGAACCCCGAGCCTGCGGAGAGAACAGGTTGGTTAGGGCTGTACTGAGTCTCCCTTAAAAAGGGGCAACGGCAGCATTGTAACAGGGTGTTGTTTATCTATAAGTACAAGTATAATGCGCATAAGATGTAACGGGAATTTAGTGTACACAGAGTAAGTTTGCATAAAATTATCTACTGTCTCTTTAAAAAGCAGCTGCAGCAGAAAGAAACCGCATAGAACGGCATAGACTGATAATCAAGCTTAAGCTAAGGAAACTGCATTTCTGTACTTTAAGTTTTGTTTCCTGTAGCTCTACAGAGCTACGACAATTGCAATCATGAAAAATAAATTGTCTCTTCTACTTACAACACTCTTTGTAGTTTCCTTATTATTTCTCCTGGCCCTCCTAATTTTTCTGGCCATGGTACCATATTCAGTCCCTCTCTCCTGGGACGAACACCCAGTCCTGCTACTAATAGCTTGGGTGCTGGGAGGATTCTGTCCTGTACTTTGTTGCTCTTATATCCTGACCACGTATGTTACAACATGGGCCTCCAAAAACCACTCCCTGAATAAAAGCGGAGGTTTTACCTCCGAGGGAAAAAGAACCCAGGTCAGCACGCCACCTCCGATGAATAAGACCCCGGAGGGTGACCAAATTCCTAGCGGCGAGCAAGGACTTTGAGATCTGACCCTGTATTAACCAAATTTTTGGTCTTTACTTTTGTTAAGTGTTTAGTTATATATATAAAAAGACAATTTCTTAGTGCATTCACAACAATTAAAAACGCAATCATATTTTATGAGAACCCTCTGTGTGCAATACTACCATTCAAATGTGTTGCCAACCGTTGGCTATAAAAAGGGCACTTACCAAAATTGCAGCTACCGCAGGAAAAAGCAAAAACTCAAAAGGCAGAATCCTCTATGAAAAATCACCCATCTCCATCAATAGATCTGAGTCAAAGGATTTAGTAAGTAGATGAGCTTTATGTTGAAGACTGAAGGTCGGGGGACTCAGTTATCTTGGACCAATAGAGGAAGCATATGCCAGAGATGAAGGACGTTCACAGCTTGGTGTTTTAGCACCCAGCGATTCCAATGTGGGGTCTCATCAATAACCATGAAGATAGCAGATCTGTGAGCTGAAAGTGGAAAACAAAATCAAATGAATCAATCCAAAGTAATAAGTGACAGGCTTGATTTTGCTCTCACACTGGTGTGAAACAAGGAAAACTTGTTTGAAGTCAATGGACATATCCCAGTATAACTGAGATCAGAGTCCAGTCAAATGTCTCTAAAGAAATGTATGGCAGAACTATTCTGATTTTAGTTACCATGGTGTGTAAAAAGAGTAATTTCATTTAGTTCAGTGGGATTATGTTTGTGGAACTGAAATCAGAATTCATAAATTCATAGATTTTATTGACAGAAGGGACCGTTATAATAAATAAGGCTGACATTTGACTTCATATAGACCATAGAATCTCAAGCAATAATTCCCAAGTCAAGCCCATCACTTCCATTTGAGCTATAGTAATTTTTTGAGAAAGACTCTGCCCCTATGTCTTTATATCCTTTACTATGTTTTGGAGTTTTGATTTCTATTGGGTGACAAAGATTAAGAGAATAAAATGGTGCATACGTTATTAAGAAAAAGTGTCAGTGATTTATTTTGTATTAGTAAGTTAAAAGTGTACTGGGCTTTCTGGGTTTTTTATTGTGCAGGACTGAATTCAAATGACTTTGTTGCTTGGAGAATGAATATAGTCAAGGAAGTCATGATGGAAAGCCATGGAAACTGGGGTGAAACAGGCAAGAAAATCTCTTTTCAAACCTTAAATATTTATAGAGGAAAACTGTTAGAAGAATCCAGCAAACCAGTGATTTCTGGAAAGAGCAATCATTATTTCCTGTATACAGTGGGGAGGGTTTTCTTTTCTAAATTATTTTTGTGGCATTTAAATCTAACATTGATTATTTCTGATGTGAAGATGCAGAATCTGTTGTTGATTCCTGTGGATGAGCTGAAAATTGATATTGTTCTGTCTTTGTTGAGGGCAATGAATTATTCTCTTTGCCTTTTGCCTTCCACCAGCATGTTAGACTTTCGCCATTGTTCATTTGTGCACAAGTGACTGGCAGCACTGCTACTAAATAATGTTAAAATGATTGGCAGTGGACAGGCTGTTTGATCAATAGATGTGCTTGAAATTATGTCTGCAGAAGAGTGCTCCTTGAGGCTGATGGAATCAAGTATCTCATAGCAGAACAGATAAATTGAATCTACTTGTCACTGGTGGCAAGGTGTACTCATGGTGTCTGACTTCCTCACCTTGAGACTTTATTATTTATAAGATCTGTTCTGATAAAG
Organism: Pelusios castaneus; assembly: GCA_007922175.1. Lineage (NCBI taxonomy): Eukaryota > Metazoa > Chordata > Testudines > Pelomedusidae > Pelusios > Pelusios castaneus. The sequence goes on from ML685777.1 coordinate 9,773,922, forward strand.
TACACTAATAAAGGAGGCTGTGATATGGGAAGCTTGTTTTGTGTTCCATTTGGAAAGAAACCCTCTTGTTGAAAGTGACCATGACAATGTAGAGCTCACACTTCTCTCTGGAGATTTTGCTCTATGATATTACCAGGAATGTGGCTTTCATTTCATACTTTGCTGAATCAGTCATGTGAATTAGTTTTCCATATAGTTCAGAAGGTTACTAATTACCGAAACCCAGATTGTCACATGCCCCCCCCCCACCTATGTGCATGGAGCGAGGCCTTCATGAGCAAATTTCCCTCATTCCATGTGGAAGGGGGCTTTCTTTGGTGTTGTCTTTTGTCCTACTCCTGACCTTGTAAACAATATTCTAGTGGTCTGACAACAGAGACCAGAAGCTGGATGTAGCTGGGCCAGGGGCTATTAGTGGGGACAGCATCATTTCCATCTTCATCTCTGCTGAAAATTCCTAGAAAAGATAATAGACCCTATGGATTTATGTGGGGAGGGGGCGAAGGACATAGCTTATTGAGTTTAAATCTGGGGACGTGATCTGGCCCAAGTCTTGGATTTAATTTGGCAACTAAGATGGATAAAAGTTCTATTCCATTAGCAAGCCCAGAAGACATTCAGCTCCTCCCTAGTTCCCGCCACTAAGGGAAAAAAAGTAAAATAATCCTGCAAATCATCATGAGAGTGGCATTTTCTGGTTATTTACAAAGCCTTTTTTTCTAGACTAGTTCACATTATAACGTGGCACAATAACATTTATATTTTGTATTCATTTGAATAGCTAGCTTGGAAGATGAGACCTTGTATCCCCAGTTTCTGCTCAGAACTAATCTTTACTGCCAAGTTAACAATCCTTGATTCACAAAACAAGGGGGCGGGGATGTAAAGGAAACATCGATATAGGATGGACATTAACTGCATTAGTAGACGTTGCTAGAGGGTCTGATCCAATGTCTGCTGAAGTCATTGGAAAAACTGCCATTGCCTTCATCGGGTTTTAATCAAGCTTGGAGGGAAGAAAAGTATTACTGTGAAAGAGAAACACTATGGAGTAATATAATGGCTTTGGTGCCCATGAGTAAAGGAAACCTCTTTGCAGTGGAACGGTAGATGGCTAGATTTCTGTCTCAGTTGTGTCTCTCCCACGAAAAGGGAGAACAGGTGTAACTAAGAGTCAGATTTGGCCAGGAAAGCATAAGTATCAATGTTTTTTTCCCGGCTGTATCAAGGCACTGACAGAGTGTTGGGAAGCAGAAGCTTTTTAAATATAGGATTGGACTTTAGAGATGTAAAAGAACATGCACCTTCCATGCTAAATATCCTCTGGGAAATTCTCTTGTTGGACAGGTGTGTTGGGCCTCTTTAAGGCAGGCAGGGCTGCTATGATGTATTTTGTTGTTTCAGCTGCTGTGACCTTATGATTATGGATGTATAGCAGCAGCTTTATTACTCCACGGTGACATGTACAGTACAGTATGCACTGGTATTTGTTAAGTATATCATAGTTATATCAAAGAAAATACTTACGGAGTGTTAGACCTCATAAACCCAAATAGCTTTGCATTTTATGATTTGAACTTAAAGTAAGTCATGAACAAGCTGAGATAATTTGTACTCTTATTTGAATTGGATTGGTGTCCTGCTTTTAATATTTTGGAGAATAAATAACTCCTTTTTTACAGGCTTGTATGGTGCACGTGCCCTGTATTAAACCGTGAGGATTCTACCACATAGGAACCTTTGCCTAGTGAGCTTTGCAAGCATAGTTGGTTGGTCTGTAATATACGTGTTTTGAAAGAAACCTGGGTCTAGAAAGGAAGAGAAACAAATATAGAAGTAAAATGAGTTCAGCTTACTAGAGAGTTCTGGAAGGCAGGCAGCTGTAGAAGAAATTAATGGTATATTTAAATTTAAAAAAAAATTTATTCAGAGATTCTAGATCAAATTATGATCTCAGTTATCCTGGTGTAGATCTGGAATAACTCAACATACGTCTATGAAGTTATGCTGGATTTTTCACTAAAATAACTGAAATTAGAATTTGGCCCAACCATCACAATGACATCAATACTAAATGCAGGTCTAGGTCAAGACACTCGTGGAATACCTGATTTGCAGCACCAGGTTATGATCAGTTTTTCACAAGAAAGGGGTCATGCTAGATGAGGATATTTGTAGTTTGCAGGTTATGTTTCAGCTATGGTGTAGGCTGAAGTTGCTATTTGAACCCAGTGTACACTTTCCTTACCCCATACAGCATTACAAATGGTAGAATCCTGTTTACATGACCATCTCATGTAGTTACAGATAATATTAGTCTCTGTTACTATGTCTTTTTGCTGCTTATTATGGTTAAATGTGGCTACAGATTAGTAGAGACCATCAGTAATTTAAGAAGTTCCAAAGGGGTAGCTGTGTTAGTCTAGCTTAGCAAAACAAACAAGGAGTCCTGTAAATTCGTTAGTCTTTAAAAGTGCCATAAAAGACTCCTAAGTAATTTAAGAGGGAGGGAGTACTGGGAAATATTCATTGACAGTTAAGTAATTCCTGTTTTCTGATCCAGCAATCCGAAGAGAAGATCAGAGCTAGACAGTAATGAACTCTAGAAGACTGGGGCCTGGTCTACACTGCCAGCAGTTTTCGACAGGAGATACGCAAGTTACATAGTGTAGCTTGCATAGCTCCCATTGCCCGTTGACTTACTTACATTCTCTTAATGTGGTGTCTCCACAATGAGAGACTCTTTTCGGGGGTGGATTTATTGTGTCAGTTGGAAAGCTATTCCGGGATTGATTAAGCAGGTGCTCCACTGCCCGCTCAATTGATCCTGCTGCATTGATCTGTGCAGACCGGCAGTGTAGACATACCCTATGATGATATTTATAGTTGTTTCTAAATTTAAACTCAGATGATTTCGGCTTCCAGGTATGATCAGTGCCATTATAGTCAATAGGACTACTCTTGTGCTTAAAGTCAAGCATGTGTACAAGAGTGCTGCAGAATCAGAGCCCAAGAATGGAATCCCATTTCTACTTTTAAAAGCAATGTGTTTATTTTAATTAATTAATACATAAAATATGTTGTCTTTAATGGGGGGAGGGTCTGTCTCTCTCTCTCTCTTTTGCCTACATTCATGCCTTATAATAGAATATGAGCCCCTCTTAGTTCATGAGAGTTACGCAGAAAATGTGGTGAAAGAGGCCATGTAGATTGTCTCATTTGTCTATCTCCCCCTTAAAGGTAACAAATTGCCTTTAAATCTAAAAATGAAATTCCTTCCCTGCAGCCTTCATTATCTAAGACATCATTTTTGTTTCACTGATGGAACGAAACAACTGTAATTAGGCAAACTATACTTTTTATTATACGGTCACAACATCATTGTAAAGAAGAATAAGAGAAAATTATCTTCAGTTTAACATCAGTGGCTGGTGAACCAGCTGCTCTGGTCCTTTGTATTATTAAAGTGACCGTGCTGAAAAAACGGAATGGTGTTTACAGCAGAAATTAAATGAACCTCATTATATAATGTGTAGTAATAGCTCTATAGGTGAACTTGGCTGTGCTTTTCAGGTTTTTGGTAACTTCTTTATAATAAGTTGTACACAAATGGCGTGAGAGGACCTACCTTATTCTTTGAAGAAATTATGAAGAAAAATGTTTTTTAATCAAAGAACTTCTGTCTCTCCTGGAGATTGTAGGAGTTTCTTGTCTAGGTATATTCTGTGAATCCTTAGGGAAGGCAATGGGCCAGACTCTTTCTCTCACTCCCATGTAAACCCCACTGTCTAAGAATTGAATTTGGCCCAGTATATTTATTACCTGAAATTAGTAAATGCCTAGTAAAAGGAACTTGATAGAGGTTCTTTACTAATATTGTAGTTCCTGGCAACCCTACTGTTTTAATCACAACTGGCAGCCTATCTTCCAGGCAGTCGCATCAGTTGGAAACAATAGTGTCTGATTCTTCTTTGTCAGCTGGGACAATGGGCCTGCTGATGGGTTGTGATAGAGGGGAGTGTGTTCCTTTTGTATGACAGTACAGGCATGGCAGATGGCTAATTGGACATGATAAAGCAGTAGGGCAGAGGGGGAAGCAAAAGGAGATCAGCAGGGGTTATCAACTCATGATCAACTATGTTAAATATTAAAGAAAAGGAAGACGTTCTCCGTCAAAGCAGTTGAGTTGAACTTTTTGCAGCTTGACCGTATGTCATCCAGAAAAGAAGCAAAGAATCTTAACTAAACCCTTCATTCCAGCTAGTATAAAGCATATTTCATTAGCTGAGAGCAAATCATATTACTGTATGGAAAGTTAGGGAACCATATAGTCCCCAGAGATACTGACACAGCAGTTAGGTAAAATTAACAGAGTGTATTTTTCACTAGTCTTGTAAGAGAGCATCAAACTGTTGTACCAAACAGGATCCAAGCTGGAAAGAGGGTATTGTTGCAGTGCTATTTCAATAGAAGAGGAAACAGAAACTGTGCCAAAGTTTGGCTTTATATTGGTATAAGGACATCAGTGATGCAGTCACTCCAAAGTTGAGTTGATTTGTGAGTACTGAATTTATTTCTTTAACATTGTTTTTTCTGGGTTTTCAGAGATTGGAGGATTAATACTGTGGGACAAACTCCTGAGGTCATTAGTCTTTATCAGGCAACTGAATTAAAACAACTCGGTAAAAATGGAATGACAAGCTGAAAATCTGAATCATTGCTATTCATTTTTAATAATGCACATGACTAATTAGGAGACCTACAGAGCTTAATTGGTGGCATTCTTGTCTCTGGGCAAAAAGATCATGTGTTCAAGTTCCATGCCAGGAGATGCAGCTGCCATTTTATTGACACTACATAGTGGCTCTAGGCAGAAGTGCCATCCTTTGGAGAAAATGTTAAGCCATTCCTTCATGCCCATCCATAGCAACCATGCAGGTGAAAGAAGAAGAGCTCATGGCAGTTTTCAAAAAGAATAGGAGGTAACTTGCGTATTCCAGTTTACTTTTCGTCTCTCCATAAAACATGTTTTAAATACCTTATGCTGTAAGTGAGCAATTGCTGCTGCTACATTTGCTGATACAAGGTGCCTTGGGTACTTGACTATGAAAGGAACTAAAATAGTTTATGGTATTTAATATACATTTATATTATAGTAAAATATAGCTACAATAAATGAAAAATAACAAGAAATATGTACTACACCACCAAACAATGGATGTGATCTGCTCCATGGAAATATCTAGTCTGCTTGTAGAGGAGTATTACCTTCCATTATTTACTGTCGACTTTCCCCACACCACCTTACTGGAAATTCTAGCTGAAAAAAATTAAAATTAAATTAGTTCTTGTTGGTTCCAGTTGGCCAGTTAAGTATTGGAACTATTAGTCTATTGGTTCCTGGGAATATGGGAGCAGAAGAAACAAACAGAGACCAGCTGAAGGGAATTCAGTAGAATTTCCATGAGGATGCCCTCTTACTTGCCATATTGTATTGTCATTTTTATTATCTCTGTGATCTAACTTGGATTGTGAACTCCTTCAGTCAGCATCTTCATTTCTTCATTTACCTTTAAACCATTATGCATGCCTCAGAAAGGGATTTGAAGAACATGTTACCCTTATGTGTTAGTTTGGAGAGGTTGTCCCAGGTGGAAGAAAGCATAAAGACAGTTGTGGGAGAAGTGGATAAATGGATAGTGTAGACCAGCGATGTCAAACTAATTTGCTATGTCGGGCCAGATTTGACTTAAATGTACTTCAAGTGTGCTGTGCATACCATAAATCAAAATACAACGGCATTGTCATGGCATCGCTGAGTGCTGTGTATGTGAAACTGCCCTCCGCGATACCACTCTCTCTCTCTCTCGTTCTTTCTCTGGTAGGGAGAGAGTGTGGTCTTGTGGAGTGCAGTCTTGCATACCCAGCGCTCTATGGTGTTGTGGCATCGCAGAGCGCTGGATATGTGCGATCTCTCTTTCTGCTGGGGGAGAGTGTGGTTCTGTGGAGGGCAGTTGTGAGTCAGATGGAAGAGGTTCATGGGCTGCATTTGGCCTGTGGGCCTCATGTTTGACAGCCCTAGTGTAGAC
>ML685777.1:9780410-10003879 GCA_007922175.1 Pelusios castaneus
TCTCCCACGAAAGCTCATGCGATTAATAAATCTGTTAGTCTTTAAAAGTGCCACAAGACTCTGTTGTCTTTCTACAATAGACTAACATGGCTACCCCTTTGGAATTTGACTAGTGTAGACTAACATTAATAGCTGAATGTGGGAGGGAATGGAATAAAAGATGATTAGATAAATAGATGTGGGAAGAATTGTCTAGGGCCTTGGAATCTGAGAAGTTTGAATTTAATATGCTAGAAAAAGGGAATCCAGTGGATGGATTCAAAGAAGGGGAGTTCCATGGTCAGAGTAATGGGCAAAGAAGAAGGTCTTAAGCATCTGTGTAACAGGAGTGAACATGTGCATATTGGGAAGGCCAGGTAGGAGGAAGTCACAGTAGTAAAGAAGTGAAAGGATGAGGGTCTTGAGAGTGTTTGCTGTTGGGATGGAAGGAAAAGGTTAGATTTTAGAAATAAGATAGAGGAAGATGTTGTGGGATTTGAACACGGTCTTGGTATGTGGGAAGAGAGAGAGAGGAGGTACTTTATACATGTAGTGGTATACATGTGGTGTCTCAGATACAAGTGTGATAACTATTAGCATTTTAATGGTGACTGAATTACACATGCACTCATAAACACAGTACATATATACGGTTTATGTTATTTGTATATTATAAACCAACTAAAGAGTCTTTTTGTTATTACTTCAAACACGGCCATTTCTGAGCTGACACTGCAGGGGTAAGGTACTTGATGATGAACCAAAGACACTGGAGAAAGCCAAATCCTTGTGCATTTTGATTCACATTTATTGCCTTCTGTTCACAGAAATACATTTTATTCTCTTTGGAACTGACTGCCACTGTCTTCACAGCAATTTAAACTGTCTGCTTCAGCTCAGAAAAGCAGACCAGAGAGTTCAGTGGCTGATGCTAATAGAATCAGCCTGAAGCATTCAGATAAATTCCGTCTGAAGGAGCAAGTCAAGCCTAACCGGTGAAACGTAATGATCTCGTGAGCTTCAAGGGCCTGGATCTACTCTGTGCAAATCTCTAGCTAACAGCTTGCTCCAGTTCAACTCAATTTTATTAAAAAGATAACCGGGAATAGCTCAATCACCTATTATAGGACCCTGTAGGTCTGTAAGCTATACACTTCTCCAGGTTATTTGTGAATTTCATAATGAGACAGTTTGCTAAGGTTTTTTTTTTTTGTCTGATGTTGATAAAATTTGGCCCCTTAAAAAGACTCTGACACTAAAACCAGCTATAGAGAAAAACATGATTGGATTATTTAACATCAATTAACATTGATTTTTGTCTTTATAATGTTTTGTAAAAATGTTCCTTCTAACATCTAAATCCTTACACGGAGAAAGGTCAAACCCCCACTTGTTTACACCACTGAATTATGCAATAGGGCATAACCAGAAGCTCTGAACTGGCTACTGTGATAGGAATTGATTTCAACACTTGGTACAGCTGCACTTCCACCACAGTGCTTTGCCTGGGAGACATAGAGTGGAGTTGGTCATATGCAGTGACCGAAAGACAATACGTAGTAGAGCCTTACTCTGAGAATCAGTCAAATGATAAGTTTCTATAGCATGCTCCTTGAGATTTAGTCAACTAGAGTGCGGATATGTGCAGAATAAGGAATACATATTTTATTGGAGTCAGCATTCTTCAGCTCTCCTTGGTGTTAAGTGGTAAGAAAGATAACAATAATTAGTTGATAATGCTTTGTATTTATATTGCATCCAAGGCTTAGAAAGCATCAGTTTCCCTATCTGTATAATAGGAGTAATGATACCGATTTCTCTTTATAAAGTACTTTGAAATCTCAGGATAAAAAGCAATATATTAGAGAGAGTTAATTATGATAATTTATTTATAAATAGTAAATGAAATAAGGAAGCATAATCTTATGTATCTATAAGATGGGGACACGATGAGGCACAGCTATGATCTGTGATTTGTCTAACTTTAAATAACTACATTATTAAAGAAAGCTGGTTAGCTAAACCAAGTTTTAACATCCTTTGTCCAGGCAGGATGAGCCAAGGGAAAGCATGTCAATTCCTTTTTGCAAAACTATTTTCATACTTCAGAGCCTGAAGTGCAGCACCTAAATCCATATTAGGCATCTAAGCTGGGAGCACTGAGTCCTGAAAATCAAGACACTTGTATGTAGGTGACCTATTTCGGGCACACAGGTTTGCAAATTTTGGCCTTACTCCTGGGAATGGGATGAATACACCTTTCCCTTGTCCACACGAACCAGTCAAAGTATCTTAGTGTTAGGGTGCTGAACCAGTTTTTAAATATATATGGGCCAGGGTCTACAGCAGGTGTAAAAAGTGACCTAATACCTGTGAAATCTGTGGAAATATGCCAGTTTATGCAGACTGAGGATCTGGTTCATGTTTGGCTAACATGCTTTTTGTGGGGCCTAAATGAATCAACAGCAGAGCTAGAAATATCTCTAATTTATATATCTAGACATTTATACTGTGCTTATCAGCATGAAAGCTCTTGGCCTCGGATACTACTCTGAGTACTGCAACACCTAAATATCTTTAAAAATCTGGATCTGGGTGCTTAGAACATAAGTGTTTAGACTTCCAGTCCTTTGCACTCACTACTAGACACCGCCCTGTATTTACCTTTTTTGTAGCGAATGGGCTGTAAAAGTGACATCTATTCTGAAACACTAAATGTAAGTGAGATTTAATGACATCCTGTTAAAAAGTTCCACCTACATAAAATAGCTTTGCTTTCTAGCCCCGGTTTGGTAATTTATTCCATATTATATAGATCTCTTCCTGAAGAGAAAGTTGTCACAAACCATTTTATAGCCTGTTTCTGCTTTTTGCCTTTCACATTTGCCAGTTACCTTTTTTGCCTGAGTTCCCTCCATTCTGCCATCAAACTTTACTATGGCTGTCTCAGACAAATATTGAGTCTGTGAGTATCACAAGAGCTTTGAATTCCTGGTCAGTTTCTTGCTAGAAGCCTAAACACAGCTATAAATAGAGTATTTTGCTTCCTTTTCTTAGTCTAACCTTTCCTAATCCTTTATTCTCTTGCTATAGTTTAATAAATAACAATTGTAAAAACTGTGCATCTGTGTGCCTGATGGAATCACGTTGGGTGCGTCTACACTTGTAAATTAAGCTTAAGTCGACTTAATTTACTCTGCGCCTACACTACACTTCCCTTAAGTCGACTTAAGCAAGCTGCTTAAGTCAACTTAAGGAAAATTAAGTTGACTTTGTTAAACCTCGTTTAAAATTGACTTTAGGCTTAAGTTGACTTTCTAAAGTCGACTTAAGCCAGTGTGGATGCAGAGTAGCCCTAAGTCGACTCTAAGTCAATTTAGGGCTCTCCAGAACTCCCCCACTGCCCTCCCTGCCAGGGGGGGTGGCACAGGGGGAGTCTGGCATGCCCCCCCCACAGGGCAGGGCAAAGCCTTGCCCACCCTGCCCCTATGCCCTGCCAGGGTGCCTGTCCCCTTATGCCCCATTGTACCCAGGTACAATGGGGCAAAGGCTGAGCCCCCTGGCACTTGGCAAGGGGTGCCCCCCCTGCCACCGTGGACCTCTCCCAGGTCCACCTAGCCCCTAGAAGTCGACCTAGGTGTCCAGTGTGGACGTTCTAGGTCAACTTTGTAAGGTCCCCCCTAAGTCGACTTAAAATTTAGGTGTGGACATGCTAAGTCGACCTAAATTAACAAGTGTAGACATAGCCTTAGTTATTTTTCAAGGCAGAATAGATATCCCCTTTGTGAGTGTGTTTTAATGTGTGGATCCTGAGAGCAGCTCAGACTATTCTATTTATCTCCTTTATGTACCAGCAACACTCCACGGTAAAGCACAAACAACAGATTTATTTATACCCATATTTAAACCCTGTGTCAGAAGAACAGACAACTTGCATACAAGAAACATAGGCTGTGTCTACACTGGCAGCTTAAGTTGACGTAAGGAGGTTTAAGTTGACTTAAACTAAGCCACGTCCACACCAGGCTTTCATTAAGTCAAATTAAGAAATTCCTTACGTCGACTTAATGAAAGCTTAAGTCGACTTACTAAGAACCGTGGGGTAGGTCGACTTACTAAGAACCGTGGGGTAGGTCGACTTAAGTCTGCTTAGGTCAACCTAACCCTTCTTTAGGTCAACCGATGCCCAGTGTGGACGTTTAAGTCCACTTTGTTAAGTTGACCTAAAGGCAGTTAGGTCGACTTACCAAAGTGGACTTAGTCCATGTCCATGAACAGCACTTTGTAAATTCGACTTAATAAGGTCGATTTTAAGTCAACTTAAAGTTGACCGTATTAAGTTGACTTAAAGTCAACCTAACTTTTCCTAGTGTCGACATAGCCATACAGTGCTTGAAAAAAAACACAGGAGAGGACAGAGGTCCTAGCAAACTTACTTAGATTCAGTCAGCAGAACTTCGGTCTCATATTTTTTTCTGTTAAAGATGTTTTGGAGGCTACAGTGAAGGCAGCAATCTGCTAACCCCATGCAGTCCTCCTGAGACCCATGAAAGCTCTACCCCAGTTGTCTGAATCCTTTTTTACCTCCATGTTGCTCCACAATGCCTCCCTCTGGCCCTGTTGTCTGCTCTCCCTAGAAGCCTTTTTTTAATGAGTTACATTTCCCACAAAAGCATAGTTACAGGAATGGACTCGAGGGATGTGTCTACACTTACAAATTAAGTCGACTTAAGGAGGCTTAAATTGATTTAAAATACTCTGCATCTACACTGGGCTTTCGTTAAGTCGACTTAAGCTGCTCCTTAAGTTGAATTAAGGAAAAGTTAGTTCGAATTAATAACACCTCGTTTTAATTCGAACTGCGCTTAAATTGACTTTATTATGTCGATTTAAGTCAGTGGAGACGGGGATTAGCTCCTTGGTGGAGCTTATTAAGTCGACTTAAAACATTAAGTCGACTTAATAAGGTCGAAAAGGGACCATGTCTACACTTGAAAAGTTAAGTTGACTTTTATTAAGTCGACTTAATAAGGTTGACTTTAAGTCGACTTAAAGTCAACCTTATTAAGTCGACTTCATAAAAGTCAACTTAACTTTTCAAGTGTAGACATAGCCTCTGGGATTTAATGTTTGGAATAGAGTGAGCTTCCAGTTCTGTATCTAAGTAAGTGTCTGCACGATTTGGAGGGGAGCATATCCTACAGTCTGGCAGCTCCCTGGCTTCATATGAATCTGTCCCTGAATCTGCATGGGGCCTGATCCTGCAGAACTCAGAATAATAGCTTTGGTGGTGTTCCAGCATGCCTTATGGTCCCCCCCCTCTGCCCTAAATGCATCCAGTCTAGTTCTCATTATGCACATTGGGATCACAGAAAATTATATCAAACAAACAGAATATGGAACATTTATTCACACTAAGCTAAAAAGTCGGAGACTGAGGACTTTTACAGGGTGGTATAGGGGGCAATCTAGCTGTTCTTAACTAGGAGGCATGAAGGTGGTGAGGGTATAGTAGTTAACACAGAAGACTAATCAATCTCCTTTATTTAATAAATAGATATGGACTAATGACTTCTAAAAGTATCTCCCATGAGCCATCCCTTTTTGCTTTTACATAGGAGTTTCTTCTGAGATGATATCCATGCCAGGAACTGAATTACAGTTTCCCAAGTTACTGTTTTTCCTTTTGGTTAGAGACATGTGTGTGGCTGTATTCTGAGGAGCAGATCAGTCAGCCGGCTGAATCAGTTAAGTTTCAGAGGAAGCCAGTTGTAGCCATCTATTTTTAAAAAGTTATTTTCAGGAATCAGATTTTATGACCCGATTTGAACTGGACTTGGGCACATGCTGGACAGAGTGCTGCAGTCGGGGTCCACAGGAATGTCATTTTTCATCATTACAATTCCAGGTGCTTTGTGGAAACACAGCTTCAAGAATCAGTCTTCACCTGGAACTGCATGAAAAACATTCCAGTCACATATCAGACAGTGCCAAATTATTTCCCCCAGTGCCATCAAAGACCTTGCTCATCCTCTGCATTAGTAATTGTGGGCTACAGAGGTTTGGCTGAAAAAGTAAAAATGTGTTTGTAAGATCCCAAAAGAGCTTCTTGGCTGCCCTGTTTTCCCCTAGGAAACATGAATCTGGAATCTCTGCTAGCTCATTTTTAAGAAATGTTCTTCAGTGCCTTATGCTGGTATTTTAACTTTTTATTTTTTTTCTGTAAGTATGGTTCAAAATGTGCATAAGAACATCCAAATTGGGTCAGATCAATGGTCTGTCTAGTCCAGTACACTGTCTTCTGACAATGGCCAATGCCAGTTGCTGCAGAGAGAATGAACAGAAGACGTAATAATCAGGTGATAATCCTGTCATGGGTTCCTAGCCTCTGGCAAACTGCAATCCTTGCATATCCTGGATAATAATTATTGATGGACCATCCTTCATGAATTTATCTTGTTCTTTTTTTAACCCCATTATAGTCTTGGCCTACACAATATCCAAGGGTGGGGCAACTGCATAGATGCCTGTGGTCTTCAGTAGGTGCCAGGACACTTGGCCCAAATGCTAATCACCCCTTCTAGTATCTGCACCTACAGGAACACGGTAGCAAGGAGGGCATGTTCTTCCTCCAAAATGACAGGGAGGGGATGGCTCACTGCCTCACAGTATGGTAAATGTAGGTTGAAAGAGCCACTCTACTGCAAGATCTTGGTCCTGAAAGGTGCTGAGGGCTCTCAATATCAGTGCTGTAAGTCCACTGGAGTTAAGAGTATTAAATGTCTTGATTCAGTTCCCATTACAGTGAAGTGAGCTTCTTTCAGTTGACTTCAGTAGGCTTTGGATTAGGCTCTTAGCACTTGGCACGGGCCATTCAGCAAGTTGAGAGATTGGATCTGAAACTTTATTTTATATCTACTCTCCCAAAACTGTCTCAGAAATGTTTCTCTTGAGCTGATGTTACTCAAGCTTTGTTTCAACTCAAAGATGATTGGAAAATTGTAACAAAATTGGACAAGATGCCTTGAATTATGCAGCCATGAACTTACTCTTCACCTGTTCCAGTAAAATTAAGTGGTATTTTTGCACTTGTAAAAGTACAGCTAAACATGCTTGGGCTGGGTCTTTATTTGAATGGATGATCTCCAAGTTCTTTTGGAAATGATGCTGATGATTCTATAGATGTCAGTCTTCCCTTTGAGTCAGTAGTGAACCAAAGTGCTGGCTTAAGCGGTGCTGTGTCACTGTAAGTGCAACCTTTTGAAGGACAGCTAAAACTGATGTCCTAAGTCCGTGGAGTAACATGGCTCTTTAGCATCTTTGAAGCCACAGCATCCTAGTTAGAATCCAATTAAGGTAACTATATTCTATGACCTAAATTCCCTCTGTGGCTTTAATTCTTCTGGTCCTATCCTAAACTGCTCTGTAATGTTATTTTGCATAATTAGGTAGCTGCTAAATTTCCCCCACAGGTGGTGGCATTTCAGTGATGACTGAATTGATTCCTATTCTATAGCTAACCTATATGGCTATAGTGTTGAAAGCGGTCTTTCACTGGAAACAATGTGGAAGTTCATTGTCCCAACCCCTGGAGCTCAAAGGAGTGCAGTATAAGTGCAACTTTTATCAGATGCAGGATCTGCTCAACTCTCCGCCCAGTTACCATGACCCAATGAGAGCTGAGCAAAATTTTTTGCTGAAACTTTTTTGGAGAAAAAGGCAGATTCAGTGACACTGAAAAGTTTCTTAATTTTATGTTGGTTTCATTGAATCGTTTTGGTCATGAAAATCCTAAAAACAACCAACCCAAAGGTTTCCTTTTGACATTTTCTGATGGAAACATTGTGATGTTTTTTATTTGAATCCTCATTCCATTTCAAAATTTCCGTTACCTGTATTAAACAATCACAAACATTTCAAATGGGTAAAATTTAAATGAAACATTGCAATTGTGTTGAAACAAAACATACTGTCCAACCCAAAAGGAAATTTTAAAAATCTTTTTGGTTTGCTGAATTTCTTTAAAAAAAAAAAAATTGTGGTTTGACCCAAAATAATTTCTCTTCCCTCACAATTATTTTGAATTGCTAGCAAGCCAAAAACCTTTTATTGACCCAGCTGGTCTCTTCCAGCCACTCAGAAGAGGTTGGTTCCTATAGTGGTGATAGCTCTTGAAGGGTCTGTCTACACTAGCAATTTTGGTCGACTTAAGGATCCTTAAGTCAACCTAAATTACTCCATGTCTACACCTGACTTTCATTCAGTCAACTTAAGTGTGGACAGGGAATAAGTCCCCGGTGTGGATGGGGAATAACCCTTAAATTGACTTTATTAAGTTGACTTAACAAAGTCAACTTAACTTTTTCTAGTGTAAACATACCCAAAGTTACTAGCATACAAGGAGTCGCTTTTGTTTGGCTCGTGTATATGGGAATGGCTCCTTACATCCTCTCCTCTTCTTGTGCAGCTGAGCAAGGGTCCATCATGCCACAGCCCATTTTTTAAGATGGCAAAATGCTTTGGGATCAGCAGGACAAAAGGTGCCATATAAATGTCAGCTTATGTTATTGTCATTAAAAAATGGTATATGCTGACCTGGCAGAGTTTTTCCCTGATAACAGGCTTGTAAATAATTAACTGTGGTGTGCAGCAGAGCAGGTCCAGTTACAGAAATGAAAAAAAGACACTGGCTCATGCCTGCCACAAGTATTGCAGGGTTCCCAAAGCAATGGATGCCTCCGTCAGAGTTGGCTGTAGCAGCTGTAGCGATAGATGGGACTTGACAAGCTAGTCTTCCTGCACTGTCATTTCCACTCTATAGCTGTGTCTATGACGCTTCCATTGGGGAGCAAATGTAGGTAGTGAATTACACCTAAAACTAACCTGCAGGATCTACTGTTTCCAGGCCTGGTCTACAACTGACAATGGAAGTTGACTTAACACGGCTTACGTTGACCCCTAAACCATGCATCTCCATTGGCACATCAGTTACAGCAAGCTAAATCACAGAAAAATTCAACTTAATAAAACCACCTCGCAAGTGGCATAATGCTGAAGTTGAATTCTATGGGTTGAATTAGCATCAGTGTAGATAGTGCACAACATATTTTGACGTAATTGGCCTCTGGGAGCTAACCTGTAATTCTCTGTTTTGACCACACTGGACATTCACAGTCTGCTGCACCATGGCCATGTAAGCAGGACATAGCTCCTCTCCTCAAGCCCCCAGAAATTTTGATTTCCCATTTTGTGTTTGGTCAGAGTGGAGAGAGCTTTGGTAGCTGAACAGCTCATGGTGATTGCACAAGCCAAATGTGCCCCAGCATGGAGTCACTCTAAAATCTTGGATGTCATCAGACTGTGGGGCGAGAAGTCTGTTCTTACTCAGCTCTGAGCCAGCAAAAGAAGAAATCATAATATCTACAAGAAGATATCATGTGGTATGGGTGAGAAGGGCCACAGCAGTGATGCGCAGCAGTGCCGTGTTAAAATCAAAGAACCGAGGCAGGCATATCAATGAACTAGGGAGGATGAAGGTGACTCTGTGGATGAGGCGGAGAAGGAGGAGGGGAACAGGGGACAGGAGAGTGGCATCTCCATTTTCCAAGGCAGACTAGTTTGTCAACCTGGAGCAGCCCAGCTGGTCAGAGGGTGGTGTCACTGACTGAGATGCTGGGGAAGGCACATCTGGTGAGTGTGTTTATCAAATTTCATTGCTGTGGCTATGTCCTCAGTCCTGATTCTAATTTGGGGGGGGGAGGAGTTTGTGCTTGCAGGGGGTAGCATTCCTAGGTGTAGGTAAGCTTCAGCAGAGGACCACTCCAGGAACAGACGGTTTATACGCACAGGAATGCTATGAGAATCCTTCATGGATATTTCTACGAAACTTTCATGAAGGTACTCTGCAATCCTTTGCAACATGTTTCTGGGGAGGGCAGCCTTACTTCTTCCACCACAGTAGGAAACTTTACCATGCCCTGCTGCTCTTAATCGAGCAGGCATCATCACGGAGCAGAGCAGAGCAGCATAACAGCCGGTGCTATACCCTCATGCTTGCAGCAAATCTTCCCTTTCCGTTCACATCACCCTCAGGAGACTGATATTGCACATGGCCTCCTAGGGAAGATGGTGCAATTTTACAGTAACCAACCAATGCTGTCTTCTTCTCCTGCCCTGGATGGAATCCCTTGGACACAAAACATCATGGCACTGTTTGCATGGGCTTTAATGGTACTTTTACTGGTCACCCTATGCTTTCTGCAGTTTCTATTTACCCATTGCCTTCAGTTATTTGTTTTGTCCTCCTCCTCCCAGAGTACACTTTGACATCTAAAGGGGGAGCACAATGGTCCCTCTGCTTGGTTAACTGTATTGGAGAGCTGACTGCTAGAAATCACTGTAATAGATGGAAGAGCTCCTTGCTTACCATATCTAGAACAGCTGTCTGAACCCTGTGCAGGTTGGAATGTGGTTGTGGCCTTGCATTTTAAGTAGTAAGGGGAGTTCTTGTAACAGTGTAGCATTTTAAAAACTATCTGGGGGTCATCTAACAATGGGAACTGTGCAATTTGCTTACCTGACAGTCAATTCTTAGACTTCAGTCACCCAACCCCTGTGGAGTGCCTCTTCCAGATTAGGAAGAGGGACAAAAAAGCAGAGATGACATGTTCAGTGAACTGAGGAACACCTCCATGGCAGGTGATACAGAGTTCAGAGCCTGGAGGATGCCCTTGCCTCAGAAATGGGACATGGACATGGAAGACAGAGAATCAATGTGGGAACAGAAGCTTGCAACACAACAGGAGATGTTGCGTATTATGAGGGATCAGTCTGACATGCTGAGGCACCTGCTAGAGCTCCAAGAACAGTAGCAGCAGGACAGACTCCCTCTGCAGCCTCTCCAAAATGATCAACAAATTGTTGTACAACCCCCACTCCCAAGTGCTCCAGGAGGAGGTTGAGAAGGGTGGAGTAGGGACTGCACTCCACATCAGTGGAGGAGAGCAGAAAGATGCAATGGCCCCTTTAAGAACGGCACCATAGCATTCCTTTTTGCTTCCTTCCTTCCCCCCAACTGAAATAGATCACAAATAAAACTGAACTGGTTTAAAAAAATTCTGTCTTTATTCACTCATAGCTTGGGTGCTGTCAGCAGGGAAAGAAGAGGAGGATGGTGCGTGGGTGGGGATGGAAAGTAAGCGCACAGTGCTGAAGGGCACATACATTACTGCTGTTCATTGCAAAAATGTTTTTTCAATGATTCCCTGATACGAAGTGCTCCACGGTTCACTCTGACCGTAACACAGGCATCTTGCTGCTCAAAATTTGCGGCCAGCCTCTCAGCCTCTGTGACCCAACCCTGGGGAAACATTTCTTCATGTTTTTCAGCCAAATTATGGAGCACACAGCAAGCACAGATAACTGTTGGTATGTTTTTTTCACTGAGCTCAAGTCTAGAGAGGAGTCTTCTCCACCTTCCTTTTAAACATCCCAATGCACATTCCACCACTATTGAGCACTTGCCGAGCCTATTATTGAAATGCACCTTATTGCTGTCAAGGTGGCTGATGTAGGGCCTCATTAGCCAGCAGAGCAAAGGGTAGGCAGGATCCCCCAGGATCACTATTGGCATGTCAACATTCCCAGTATTTATTTTTTGGTTAGGGAAGAAAGTGCCTGCATGCATCTTTTTGAACAGACCTGAGTTCCTAAAGATATGTGTGCCATGCACCTTCCAGACCACCCCACACTCATGTTGGTGAAATGTCCATTGTGATCCACAAGAGCCTGCAAGACCATTGAGAAGTATCCCTTGAGATTTATGTTCTGTAACAAGGCCCTGTGGACTTCCTCTGAGCCTGGGTCTGAGGAAGGGCCTGAATATCCCTCCTGGATGGACCCAGGCATTGTAGAACTCAGGCCCTGGAAGCAGAGAGGCAGGGTCCAAACAGTAAGGGGAAGTATAAAAGTCCAGCCCAGCAGCTTGATCATGGACATGTCACTGCAGAGGAAGGATGCTTTTTTCTCTAGGCCATGGCTGAGGCCGGACCTGGGCCCTTCTGCTGGGTTCCCACGCCCTCATCTGATGGGAGTCCCAAAGGCCTGCCAAGCTGCCTTGACCCTAGCGATTGGGAAAGGCTACCTGGAGCAACGGACTGGGAGGGACTCCCCAAGACCCATCACAACCCTGACGAGCTTCCTATTGCTGGGGACCTGCCAGAGCTATTGAAGCCCAGTGTACCTGAGGAACTGTTGGAACCCTGCGACCCGGAGGAGGTGCCACCCGCGGGGGTCCCAGCAAGAAGAAAGCCTGTGCTTGCTTCTCCTCGGGCCTCCCGGGGGTCCTGGCAGAAGGGACCCACGGCTCCCTTCTCAGCAGGGAGCCATGGCTCTCTGCTCTATCTACACCTGAAAAGTTAAGTCGACTTGTTAAGTCGACTTAACTTTTCAAGTGTAGATATACCCTAAGAGATCACTTACCTGAAAAGCAAAGCCCTTGGCTGGTGTTCCATATTTCCTTGTTATTGACCAGATCTGCGTCGCACTATGAGGGCTCTTCATCATCATCACCCACCTTCCCCTGCTGCTGAATCCTGCAGCGAAGCCATAATTCTGCATTTGCTATCAGTCTCTTTTCATAGACTATATGCAGATTTTACAAACCTGACATTATGGCACTCTGCAGGAACAAAAAGGAGAAGATGGTCTCTGAATAATCTTAGGAGGTACTCCGCTGTTTCAAAGTGCTTTACAAACATCAACTAATTAATCTATGCCATGTGAAAAAGGTAGTGTGGTTTAGTGGATCCCACAAGAGGCTAGGAGTCTAAATATCTGCGTTATATTTCCACTTCCTCTCTTGGATGACCTTGAGCTAGTAGACTTCTTTTCATGCCTCCTCTCCAAGCCTTGTAAGGGGGATAATTAACTGGTTAAAGGTAGAAGGCAACAGTTTGAGCTGAAAAGTGAGTTATCAGCCAGGAGGGAGGTTACTAGCGCAGTTTCTTGAGAATCAGTCTTGCTACCAATAATATATTTTCATTAATGATTGTGGCACAAAATCTAGGAGTGAACTAATGAAATTTGCTGATGATACAAAGGCGGCATGCATCATCAATAAAGAGGGGGATTGGAATATTACACAGGAAGGTCTGGATGACCTTGAAGACTGCAGTGACAGAAATGGTATAAAATTCAGTTTTACAAGGGCAAGGTCATGCACTCTTGGTCTAATAAGAGCTTCTTCTACAAGCTGGGGGCTCATTAGTTGGAAGCCATAGGGGAGGAGAGAGACCTAGGTGTGCGGGTTGATCACAGGATGTGCCACCAGTGAGTTGGGGTCATGAAAAATGCAAATGCAGTCCTAGGATTTATCTGGCAAGATATTTCTGGTACAGATAGAGAAGTGTTAAAGCCATTGTTAAAGGAACTGTAAGATCACATTTGGAATTCTGTCTACAGTTTTGGTCACTCCTGTTCAAGAAAGATTAATTCAAACGGGAACAGGTACAGAGAATTGCTTCTAGGATGATCAGGGGACTTGAGGGGGTCTATCTTATGCGAGGAGCTTGGCTTGCTTACTTTAGCAAAAAAAAGTACTGAGAGAGGATATGAGCTACTGCTCTCTGTCATTGGGGGAATACCAAGGAAGGTGAAGAGCTATTGCAGCTAAGGGAAAATGTTGGCACAAGGACAAATGGATATAAATGGATCATGAATAAATTCAGGCTGGAAAATTGGAAGGTTTTTAACCTTTATGGAGGTGAGATTCTGGAACAGCCTTCTCCTAATGGCTGTGGGAACAAATGACGTAAGTAGCTTTCAGAGCACTGACCAAATTTGTGAGTGCAGTTGTATGATGTGTAGGGCTCAACAGCTCTGAGGCTCACTTCTGGTTTTTGTCTTATGTTCGTAGTAGCCAACATGCCAGGGTTTCAGCTGGCCACCTACAGAGATCAGTGAAGGGTTTTTCCCCCCTCCCCAATGTATTCTGGGAAAGTATTATCATTATTTTAATCTCTTTCCTCTGATAAGGGATGTTCACAGCTGGAAATAGGGCACTGGATGTGGTGGACCAGCGCTCTATGGCAGCACCAAACATTTTTCTCAGGTGCTTGGCTGGTTGGTTCTTGTTCACATGCTCAAAGTCTACTTGATTACCATATGTGGGGTCAGGAAGTAATTCCCCGCAGGTCAGATTCACAATGACCTTTGTGGGTTTTTTGGCTTCTGCAGCATATTGGTCGTTTACCAGGATTACCTGGATATGTCTCCTTAATCATTTCCCTGCCATTGCAAGCCGCCTTGGGCAATAGTACCCCTGAACTGTTCCTCTGCTCTGCCTGGGATACATCATATATGGTCTCCAGTGGGCTGTAATACTTCAGTCTAATTTCAGTTGAGGCTAGTGTGTGAGTGCTGGGTTGTGTTGATGGCTTGTGACATACAGGAGGTTCGATTAAATGGTCTGATGTTTCCTTTTGGCCTTAAATGCTAACTTTTTTTTGACATTTATAAAAGGAAAATAACGATACTTAGCTCCTTTGTGAAGTGTTTTGAGATCTCTGTATGAGAAGTCCTATATTATAATATTACATACTAAGCTGGGAAAATAATTATCATCATAGAAGCTGTTGTCTCCATTTTATAAAAGGGAGAAACTTAGGCAGATGATCAAGTGATTTGCCAAAAGCTAATAAGGGAGTCGGTGTAAATCAAGAGTAATTCCACTGAAGTCAATTGAATTATGCTGGACATAGGAACAGAGTCAGGCCTTTTATTTTAATTTTTCAAGCTGAAACAATGGCAAAAAGTAAACGAATATATAACTAATGAAAAGATTTTAGATGATCCATTTTTAATAAATAAAGGTGCTAACAATTGCATACAAATGTATAGGATTTTCAGAAGTGTTCAGCAACATTTCCATTGAATTATTTAATTATGCACCTACTGAAGTTGATGGTAAAATTCCCACTGAGGTTAACAAGATCAGATTTAGGCCTGCACTGAGGTCTTTTGAAAATCCCTCCCTATTACTTTTTGACCCTTAAGTTTTAGCTGAAGCTTCACCTGCATACAAACGCTCTCTTCAAGCACAACTTTACCCTTGATTCTGAATTTTTCCTTTTTGTGTGGGATTTAGCCAGATTTTTAAGTAATTTGAATCCATTTTATTGTAGGCTGTATATTTAGTATCCAGTTAACTTTTTTTTTCCCTTCTCAAGTTCTTGGATAGCAAGTCCATTAAGAAAGTTCAGTGTTGCCAAACCAGTCTAAGACATTTGGAACTTCAATTACCTGGTGAACCCTTAAAGAGTAATTTAGGAATGAAAGCACTGAATGTATTCTGCAACGTGTAAGGATTGCTTACAGAGATAAAATGGTTTTGGCTGACAGTCAGAGAAATACTTTTATGATGAGGTATCTGTGCCGCTACTTTGCTCTGCTCAGTCTTTTGAATCAAGCTGACTAGATTAGTACTGCAAAATGTCCCAGAGCAAACTTCACACTGCTGAGTTCTGTGCACTAAAAATAAAACAAAATTCAATGATAACTTTGCACATAGAGTCTTTCATCTGTAGAGCTCAGTGCGCTCTATCAAGCTGAATTTTTAATCTTAACCACACACCCTTGTGGGATACGTAGACCAGCAGAAGATATACCCAAGATCATACGTGGAGTTAGTAGCAGAGTGTGGCCTGTGTTATTCAGTAGGTCATTCAAGATCATCACAGTGGTTCCTTCTGGCCTTGAAATATGTGTAATGCAAGGACTGTTAAAGACTGGGAGTCCGAATGGTGGGGTTCTTTTACTAGCTCTACCACTGATTCACAATGTGATCTTGGGCAAAGCTGTGATTGACTCTTCAAGGTGAATAAGAAGGGGTAGGGGGGAAACAGACTTCCCTCCCACCTTGTTAATCCAAATGCCACCAGAAATAGCAGGATGGATTTAGTTACGTCTTCATATGGAACTCATGCTGCACCAGACTGAGAGGGACAATACAGTTACTTTAGCACCTTCTTATTGAGCACTCCACCTCCCGAGTTCCTGGGTTGGGGTGATTCTGCAGTTTCCCCAGCTGTGTGCAGCTGGTCTCCCTTTTACTGAAACCATTTGTGTGTTGATCTTTATGTATTTTACTTTACCCATTTTATAAACTAGGTCTGCTAATAGCCAAAGTATGGCATGAACATGAATGAATTCTTTGAGGTACTTGGATAAAATATTCAGAGTTTTATTGTCCTGTCACTAATACGGCTATAAATCATGAGTAATTCCATCAAAGTCAATGGAGTTTGATACAAAACCAACATAAGACAAGAAAACCGAGTCCCATAAATACCAAATACTATCATGTATTGCTTTCTCAGTCCCTCTCAGATGGGGCAAGGATGGCCTAGTGCCTTTTGTAATGGGATAGAATGTATTTCTTGATTAAATGTTAGGATGTCAGTGTGTCCATGCTAATTTTATATCTATTAATGAGGTGACGTGCTGATAGCCTTGCTCAGGCACACTGAGTAAAAGGTACTTTGCTTCCAGATATCCTGGGCATGGATGAAATGTGAATACTAGACAGTTTCAAACCTGAGGAGTGACCTTAGGATTTGGTCCCATGGCAATTGGGTTAGAAGGAGAAGATACGGACAATTTAAAAGGACAGAAATAAAGAACGCTGCAACGTCTGGAGTAAAAATAAAGAGGCAATTATATAGGGTCAAATCACTGTTTCTTGAGCTCAAAGCAGCTGGAAAGTTAGGAGATCTGGCTGGATCTGACCGGATATCTTGTCCTAATCTGCCACCCTCCTGGCTATGAGAGGGAGTATGGTGGGGTGTGACTGGAACACGACTGTTCTCTCATCATTTCCAAGTGGAATGGCTTCTTCAGGGCTGTTGCCATTGGAGACTGCTTAGAAAAACTCATTGGTGGTTGTAAGTTACCTCCAGGGTGGAATCAGCCTCCAATGGGCCTCAGAATCTTGGGCTATGTCTACACTTGAAAGTTAGGTCGACTTAAGGAGGCTTAAGTCGACCTAATTTAGTCCATGTCCACACTAGGCTTTCATTAAGTCGACTTAAGGGGCTTCCTTAAGTTGACTTAATAAATACCACTGTTTAGGTCGACTTAACAGCTAAGTCGATTTGTTAAGTCGACCTAAACCCGGTGTGAACACCCTAGGTCGGCTTAGTTCTCTAAGTCAACCTAGGGCTGGGAACAGGGGAGCCATGGCTCCCTTCTCCCTGGGACCCCCGCTTCACGATGGAAGGGAGCCTTGCTCCCTTCTTGCCAGGAAGCCTTGGGGTCCCAACAAGAAGGCAGCCACGGTTGCCCTCTCCCTGGGACCTGGGGCCCAACCAGAAGGGAGCCACAGGTTGGGCTCCCTTCTCCAGAACTGGAGCAGTCCCGGCCAGAAGGGAGCCCCGCTCTCTCCTCCTCGGACCCACAGGGTCCAGGCAAGAGGGGAGGTGCTGGCGCTCAACTGACAGGGGATCCCCGAGGTTCCCCTGTTGGCTGAGTGCCAGCAGCTGCCTTCCCCCACACTCCAGCTGACTGGGGAACCTTGGGGATCTCCTGTCAGCTGGAGCATGGGGGAAGGCAGCTGCCTTCCCCGGTGCTCTGCCGACAGGGGAACCTTGGGGATCCCCTGTTAGTGGAGCGCTGGTGGCTCCCTCCTTGCCTGGACCCATGCGAGTCCAGGGAGAAGAGAGTGGGGCTCCTGGCAAGAAGGGACCTGTGGGTCCTTTCTTCCGGGACCGTGGCTCCCTTCTCAGCAAGGAGCTGTGAGCTACGTCTACATTAAAAAGTTAAGTTGACTTGTTAAATCAACTTAACAAGGTTGACCTTGTTAAGTCGACTTAACTTTTTAAGTTTAGACATAGCCTAGGAGTATGGGCAAAAAAAATGTTTGAAAGCCATGTTTGCCTCCTTTCCACTGTCTAAGCTGGGTTGCGCATTGCCCTGGTGCAATTGAAGATCTGGCCCCAATTGATGCTTATTTACACAAAGCATTTTCTTTATGCCAATATCTTCATGGCTCTTTTGGTATGTTTCTGTTTTAAAATTCATCTCTCCTGGTCCAAGCTACAAACAAAGAGGTCCCAAAGATAAACAAAGCTGTGCACCAGCACCCTGGGCTATCTGCATGATTGTGTATGGCTCTGTTTATGTGTGGGAGCGATACTTACAGGGCTTTCTTAATTACCCTGAGCTGGTGAGTTTGATTTAAAAACAAAACATGTTAGTACAATCTGGAGACACTGGAATGAAAGGTTTACAGTGTCTGAAGCCTGATGGTGTCCCTTTTAGATGATGCCCTGATATTTGGTAGAACTTTCAGTTTACAACATCTGTGAAACTGAATGTGATTTGACATATTTTTGGCCTGCAATCCCTAACACACCTCTGTTATGCTCAAGCCGTTCAGTCACAGCGCGAAGTGCTTGTGTTACTAATGATTTTTTAAAAGAGTTCACTGTGGACATATTCAGAGAGCCTACCTGACACTTGGTTTAGACTCTTCTCCCATTTTATAAGAGAGAAGCTCATACAGGAAGAACGAGAAGTGCAGGTCAGGTGATTCTTTCAGGTCTAGTGTTTGATCACCCAAGTTGAAACGTTGCAACATATGAGATATTTTCCCCCAGTCTGATTATGCAAATATACCTGAAAGTGCAGGTCTGCATGAAGGATGGAGTCTGGTTTTGTCCCTGGGACAATGTAGAGGAGCCTCAGGGTTTCTCTAAGTGCACCCAGCAACACCAGCTATCAAAGAGCAATTCCAGTTAGGGATTGTCAAGCTGCATTGTTGCTCTGGCCATGCCCCCAACAATTGCCTACTGGAGTATGGAGGGGATTGTTTTAGGGCCAGTTCCACTAGCTCATACCACACTGGAAGACTTGCATGTGGCCTGAATGAATGGCTTTCCAAATGCTTTACGCTGCTGAACATCAAAATATTAATGAGCCAGACTTTGGAGGCTTTTACACATTCCGAGTCAAATCCTGCTCTTGGCTACACTGGTATAAAGCTGGAGTCATTAGACTTGCTTTGTATGTGTATGCTCCTGTGAGTGAGAGCAGAATTCACCCTTCCTTGCTTAGACACATCAGTGGGACTCATTTCATGGGACTTTGTTTAAGGAAGGGCTGAGTGAAGCCTAAGAGCCAGAGACTCCTAATAGCAATGGCTTGCGTAGGCGGCTCCTGTGGGCACATGTGCTCCATGGGGAGCTTGGAGAACAACTGCATCTAAGGGAGCCTGCGTGAGGGACAGTCCCTTCCAAAGTTCACCAGTGCACATGGGCAGTGGTCTTGATGCAGCATGCATCAGAATGGCGTAGCCAGGTGTCTGCCCAACTCAGCCTCTGGCAAGGACCTGCTCCCTTCTAGCACTGTTGGGGTGCGTAGTGCCCAGGAAGTACACATGAGCAGCAATCCCTGTGTTCCTCCATATGCAGGAATTGTTTTTGTGACCATCTCTTAAAGGTCTGTGCAACGAGGGAAGGCTTCTCATCCTTATAATGCTCTCACAAGGACCTGATGCATTCTGACCCTAAGTATAAACTGAGTAAAGACCTTCAGGATTTAGCTCAACAACAAGAGTGTAAAAACAACCCATAATCCTATTTTAGTGGTGTCTGCGGGTTCATATATTTGCCTAAACATCCACTATAAACACACATGTCTGCTACTGATCTCGCGCTGATTTTACACTGCTCTAAATCTGCCTACTTCAGGGACTTCATTTATGCTGGATTAACATCAGTGTGTGTGGGAGCAGAATCAGGTCCATTGAAAAGGATTGTTAAGGTTTATGTCCTTCTAGGACAGCCTTAGGCAAAGACTATGCAGGTGGCTAACAGTGCTCTAACTGAATTAAACTGGGACCACTGTGTCACCCACCAGCAGGAGAATCCCAAACATCTTTCCTGTAGCTGCAGTGTCTTCTCACCCCGTTTCCTTTCATAAAGGCATAAGGTGTCATTGTTTCTGCTCCTTCATCTGCATAGGATGCCTTTGTGACTCAGTTCCACTTCCGAATCCTTTGTTCTGGCTAATATGGCACTTCCTTTAAATTACAACTGGCGTTAGTAGGAAGCATGGCACATTTGGGAGCAGAGGCTCTCCCCACAAACCATTTAGCATCAGCAAAGATAACCAGGTGGAGAAAGGAACAGGATAGAGAATTGGATGGAATGCTAAGCTGAGTGTGTTGAAGAGAAGGGAGCAGGGAGCCACTGAACAGGGTACACCAAGAAAGCTAGGACCAGTCTTTCCACTCCTACCAATCTGATCTAATGTACGGTGAGAATATGTTTATAACACTGTTTGACAGCTCCGTGCTGTCTAACCCCTAAATTGATGATATCTGACTAAAAATGACTTTTTCTTGTCAATGTTTATTTCCCAGTGCATTCAGAATGTGACTTTTGTGCTTCCCTGACTCAAACTGACTGAAGCAAAAGCTCAACCTTTCACTTTTTGTTTCAGCTCTGTTGACATATACTTGTAATGAACAGAGCGGGAAGCTGCAGTATATTTTTTTGGATCACCAAATACATTATATACTTGTCCTTCACACAAAAAAGGCAATTCTGCCTTTTTATCCTTTAAAAAGTCATTTAAACGGAATGATTTTCTCAATAAGCATTAGTTATTCAAGGGGGAAATCAATCAACAAATACTTAAAATACACACATACAAAATTCTTTAGTCATGCGGTGACAACCTGATGTAAACAAAGGCCCGATTCTCCATCACCTTGCAATTTGTGTGGTTATTTACACCCATGCGATGTGGATGTGAAATGCTGCTATTATGATCAGGTATAAGTGATGACTCTAGGGGAAGGGCAGAGGTGAATTGGGCTTCAACTAGCCATCAGAATTGACAATACAATGGACACTGATAAAATTAAAGCAAATTTTACAAGTAGTGTGTGTTTTCACAACTCAGATACTTCTGCTGGAGGGGTGTGCATGCACTGAATGGGATATTACTACACATGCAGTACTGGAACCTTAAAATCACATTCTTTCAGGAAAGAATTGCATTTTTTACAGGTGCTCAATGGAATTCAGTGGAATGCAGCCCCCATACCCTTTGGCTTCTCCCGTCTCTTTCCACATTGGCTGATGACAGATCCTGTTTCTTCTTTTCCGACAAGATTTACATTCGACTCCCTCTTTTCTATTCTGATAGCTAACTCTGTTGTCTACACTCTAATTTTTCCCACCTCAGCTACTGCAACCTCCCCTTTTCTGGTCTTCTGGCTAATCACCTTCCCCTTTCTAGTAATTCAAAATGCATCCATGAAAACATATTTTTTCCCATTGAACTAATCAACTCATTTTAAATCCCTCATTTATTCTTCATTACACTGCCTATCAACTTCAAGCTCCTCATCCTCACTATCAAGACTCAGCATTATTTAAGATAGACCTATATTTTTTAACTTAACGTCTCTCCATACATCATTGCCAGACCAGTAGGGTCTGGCAGTGATACTAGCCTTGATGTTTCTTTTACCTCTTCTTATCACCTTATCCATGCTGTCCCTGTGCACAGAACAACTCAGTGAAGCTGGTAAGAAAATGTTTTTCCCTCCATGCAAATTTTGGTGAAAACAAAAACCAATATTTTTTCTCCTTTTTAGAAGATTTCAACTTTTCATTGAAAATCAGATAATTACATATTTTAGCTAAAAATTGAAAAATTGGATCTGAAAACTGCCAATTGAAAAAATGCTAAAATATTCAGTCTACAGGTTTTTAATTTTCTAAAAAACTCCCAACCAAACAAAAAAACCCACCCAAATTAAACCAAACCAAAACCTGGAAAGAAAGGGAAACAGACACTTGGTGACAATTTTTGTTTAGTCAAAACCCAATTTCCTATTAATGGAAAATTTTGACCAGTCCTACTTCTCAAACTTGTTAGGCAAAACCTCTCAATCAAACACCTCCAAAAAACTAACTTTGCTATATCACTAGTGAGTTATATATAGAAAAAAAAAATCAAAGAAACTTCTATCCTTGGCAAAAACACAGTTTAATGGACTTATCAGAAGTCTTCATGCTTTAGTGAGTGACCATGAGATCTTATTATTGACACACTTGTCAGACTGCTTTCCTTTCCCTGTCTTCTTTCACTGATTCATAGATTCCAAGGCCAGAAGGAACCGTTGTAATACAAAATAATTCCTAGAGTATATCTTGATTTAAAAATGGTCAGTGATGGAAAATGCACCAGAGCCCTTGGTAAATTGTTCCAATAGTTAATTGCTCTCAAAAATTGACACTTTATTTCCAGTCTGAATTTGTCTATCTTCAACTTTCAGCCATTGGATTATGGTATACCTTTCTCTGCTAGACTATTTTTTCCCATGTAGATACCTACATAAACTGTAATCGCGTTACCCCTTAACCTTCTCTTTGTTAAGATAAATAGATTGACCTCTTTGAATCTATCTCTTTAAGGCATGTTTTCTAATTCTTTAATCATTTCTGTGACTCTCCTCTGAATTCCCATTCATCAGCATCCTTCTTGGACACAATATTTCAGGAGCAGTCACACCAGTGCCAAATACAGCGGTTATATAACCTATAAGCCGACTTGTGATTCGCCTGTTTATGAAGCTCAGGATCACATAGCTCTTTTGGCCACACAGTCACATTGGAAGCTCATGTTCAGTTGATTATCTACCACGACCTCCAAATCTTTTTCACAGTCATGTCTTCCCAGGGTAGAGTGGGTCCCCCATCCTGTATGCACGGCCTATATTCCTTGTCCCTAGATGTATATACGTAGCTGTATTAAAAGGCATATTGGTTTTGTGTCATCTGCAAGCTTTTTCAGGGATGATCTTGCGTTTTCTTCCAGGCCATTGATAAAAATATTAAAGAGTGTAGAGCCAAGAATCAATCCCTTTGGGATCACACTGGGAACACACCCACTTGATGATGACTCCCCATTACAATTACATTTCGAGACCTGTCAGTTAATCAGTTTTTAACCCATTTAATGTGTGTCATATTAATTATCCCCATTTATTGTGATAATACACTTGTTACAATATGTTTGTCTGACTTTAGATTACAAGTCCTTTCAGGCAGGGATCATGTGTTTCTTTGTTTCTGTGTAGCAGCTGGGACGCTTTTGGTCATGGAAAATAATAATAATAGTAATTAATAATTGGGCATAAAATCAGGAAGAATTAAAAATCTCTGGAAGGCAAATATATTAATTGGAAAAGAAGGCACCATTTCACTAAAATCAGTGGAGTTGTATCAGTTTACATTTCTTTAGGTGAGACTGTATCATAAAACCTACTCAGATGCACTCAAAACAAATATGGAGCAAATCTTTAACTTAGTGGATCTAGCAAGCTATGTCTACACTACAAAAAGTTAGGTCAACTTAAAGTCAACCTTATTATGTCGACTTAACAAAATGATGTCCATGGATGTGGACTTAGTCCACTTTGTTAAGTCAACCTAACTGCCCTTAGGTTGACTCAGTAAAGTGGACTTAAGCGTCCACACTGGGCTTAGGTTGACCTAAAGGATGATGAGGTCGACCTAAGGAGGGTTAGTTTGACCTAACCGGTGGTTCTTATTAAGTCGACCTAAGCTTTCATTAAGCCTCCTTAAGTCGGCCTAAGTTGCAAGTGTAGACATAACTCTAGGAATTCTAGAAAATGAATTATCTTTAAAACATGGAAAGGCTGCTTCTTGGTCTGAAGAAGGTCCAGATTTTAATTATGGGCCACTGTGATGCCCCATACTCTGGAGACAGCTGTTTCATTTATGCCATGCTTGCACCCTATCCTTCAACCTCATTCTTTCCTATATACTGTGCTTATGCAATGAGGTCCATTTAAGATGTGGTTGTCTGCAAATATTTTCAGATATTATAGTTTTGAAGACAAGCAGTGCCCTGCGGGGGAAATTGAGACATTGGGAAGCTCAATATCCTGTGTAGTACATATAAGAAGGGAAGGTTCAGCATCTTGGGAGGCAGGAGGAATCAGAGACAATTGTCATCAAAAGGATGTGGGATAGTTTTTGATTACTAGGTGGGAGGGGGCACAGAAGAGTTTTGATAGATAAGCACTAGCTATAGAATGGAGTGATCTCACAAACTAAAGAGGGGATGAGTCCCCACATTATTTTTTCATGGTGTGGGGATCTTGGGTGAGACAGAGAGGTCCTCGATGCATGGTAGAAGGGTATGCTGGCTATGGAGGGCTCTGCAAATCACAGTGCCCTCTGGATTTTGACATTAAGCTCATCATACACATTTATACATTTAGCACAATGGGGCCGCTAGGCATATTATTATGATACAAATGTTAATGTATAGGGCCAGTCCGGTGGATGTCTCTGAATCCATAACCTGCTAAAAATACTGAATTTATTTTCTTTCTGTTTCCCCCACTACCCTCAAAAGTGGATATTGTTCAGTGTGAGCTTATATTCTAAAAATATCACTGTGCACAGCAAATATATAATAGAAAAAGAAAAGCAAATTACCACATAGCGGCACCTGTGGCCGTACCTGTTAGCTATCTGTAAACCAGAAAGCAACAAATACCAGAGGAACAATAAATGATCAAATTTGCATACTATGTTACTTTGTTCTTATTTGTTTTTATCCGTGGATTAAAAACACTGCATCCAGTGTTTGCTTCTCCCTCCCCACCCCAACATTTATGCCTGGTTCCCCCCCTCCAAGAAACTGGCCCACCTCTCATTTCCTAATCAAACCACTCTAGAGTATTTTCAGTGTTGTGTGTATGCCAGTGCATGGCACAGCTGTCGTATTCCTGTTGCTTGAGCAGAAATGTATGGCGAAGAACGACAGATACATGTGCTGGTGCGGTTGGATTATGAGGCTGACAGATTTGCTGTCATGTCTCATAGCAGTTTGCATAAGATATAGGAGGTTTTTATTTTTTAATGTATCATAGAGTGCAAAGGTATATGAAGAATTAAATAACATCTAACATCCAGATGGAGCATGATTCTCCTCCTGGTGTAAATCTGGAGACACACCACTTAAGTCATTTTATAAAAAAAAAATAAAAAATTAAAGCTCCCACAGATATTTGTAGAGAAAGGTAACCTTGTACAACATAGTGACAAACATAACCCATGCTGTCAAATAATCTGTGGTCCCCTTCATGGTCTATTAGTTATGCCAAGATATTAGAAGACATGCACTCTGATCTGTTTTATTAGAGCACTGTTTTAGGGTATGATGAATTGGCTGACCAGCAACAGATCAATAGAGGGCATTGCAGGAGGGAAGCACTGTGCTGCTGTTTTCCTTCGGCTGAGGAAGAGATTATGTCACCAGTGTGGGAAGATTTCATGGCAGGAGGAACAGATCACAGAGGCAGGGTGCCTGGAGTCCCGGGAGGAGTGTGGTGTAGAAGGCAGCATTGTTAAGATGCCACCAGCTGTTAGCTTCCTATAACTTCAGCATCTGAAGCATGTATACGAGTTTCAAGCATGGATAGTGTATTGGTGCACTACCAGGGACTGTGGTTGCACAACATGCTGGAGATTCTAGAGATAGATATCTGCAATGGGTTTATCTCGGATTTATTGAAATGTCGTTTTCATACGGAAATTCACTCTATTTTTAGCAGCATCTGTCAATTATGTCTTGAATAAGATGTAAAAACAGTCTAATCCTGATTCATTGAGGTTGCTGGGAGTCTGGCCATATGTAACTTTTGTTACATGTGCTTGAGTACACCGAACCTAATTAAAACTCATAATTAGAGAAAGATCTGAAGGAGAAAGAGATTTAAAAGTAGGCTAGTAGGCTAAGATGATTTTGGCTGCCTTGATTTTTTGAGAGTTCAGTTGAAGATGCCTTAAAAGGGCTCTGATTTTCAAGAAGTGCTGAACATATATCTTTTGAAAACAAGGCTTCTTTATGGTTGTACCAAGCTGGGCACCCAGTTTCTGAAGCACCCAAATTCACTAGTCAGATATGAAAATCTTGGCTGTAGAAACTATATGGATGGAAGAATTTCATCATGTTTTCTTAGGATCCAATCTAACAGTCATTTAAAGTCAATGGAAAGATTCATCTTGACTTTGATGGAAGCTGTCTTGGACCTTTAATGTACATACATAACCTCCATTAGCTATAAGGAGTCACCACATTGGTCAAGAGGAGAATATTTCCTAAAATCCAGAACATTGCAATTAAATGTTAGTGGTGAAGTTTTTTCCAGTTCTCCAGATTGTGGAGTAGATCTCTACTCCCATAGTCTGCTCCGTACATGTTACATAGGATAGACAGGAAAAGTGGGATATTTGAGCTGAATACCACAGTACAAATTTCAGAGGAAAAATTTTCACTAGGGTAAAGTGTGAATAATAATAATAATTAATAATGCATGTCCATTTCAGGAGATTGGTTTTTCCCCTCCCCTGTATTGCATTTCTTCTAAAACATATCATCCATGTGGTGCTTCGATGAGCTGGAGCGTTCATCTTAGCTATTTTGCCAGACAGGTGATCCCAAATCACCTTGATCACCTTGACCGATTGGTCCTTCGTCAGTTGAGACTGTCCCAATCACAACAGGTATTCCACTCTTCCACTTTTTGTTCTGGCCATCCTTCGCCATACTTGTCCATATCTGCTTGTCAGGAAATCATCCCACCTCTTTGGAGGCCGGCCGGGTGGTTGCTTCAGTTCTTGTGGATACCACTTAGATACAGCTGTGGTCCATTGATTGTTGCTGAGTCAGGCTACATGTCCTGCCCACCATATTTTCTTGAACCTGCTTTCAACCACAATGTCTCACACTCCTGACTGCTGCCTTATTACTTTCCTAGCAGAAAAAGGGTTTCTGGAGGGTGTTGTGAAGTTTTGTAAATACCATTCATGGTTTCTTGTCCAAGTTCTGGTCCAGATCTTTTTCTAGAAAATGAATTCAGAGATGTATCTGTGTTGTTTCTAGATAACTACCATTTGGCTGGACCCTTACTCGGATACTTCCAGGTTTTAAACTTTTCTTCATATCCCATTTGTTTTAATTTTGGAAATTATCTTGTTATACTTCTCAATGCCTTTTCATATGGTATTGCTATTTATACATGTCATATGTCTGTATGGCATTTGACAGAAACAAAAAAGGCACAGTCCTTGGTCTGGGGAATTTACAATTTATATAAAACGCAACAGAGAGCATTAAGATGCAATGGGTGATGGCACGTATGTTTTGGTTGCAGCATATAGGGTAGAGAGTTGCATATGAATTTTGCTTGTTACAACATGTTTAGTTTTTGTATTTTATTTTCAATCTATTTTCTTTCCTCCCTGACAGCATTGGCATGATCATATATATATATGCTGCAGAAAGCACTTTGAACTGGTCATAGTTTGAATTCATTATAAAAATGTACTCAGTTTAGTCAGAACTGTTCAGAGATCTTGTTAGTCACAGACACACAAAAGAATTAACCATCAAGATTGGGTGCTATCACTGGCTAAAGCAATATGGGCTCCTATGGATCATCTAACAGCCTAGGTAACCAGCAGAGAACAACCTCAAGTGGGGAAATAGGTTCTTTTTCAGTCTGTACCTGTGACTAAAACTTTCTTCCCATTAATGCAAAGCTATAAATGGACCTTTCATCTGAGCAAATTGTAGGCTCTGCTTCTGAGGTCCAATCTTGTGCAGTGCAGTAAGATATACAGAATATCTCCAATTCATATTGATTTCAGTGGCAAACATAATTAAAGAGGGAGTCCTGTTGCGTACATCCATTGGAGAAGCTACCCAACTGCTTTCTGTCTTTTGTTGATCACCCCAGAATAAGCCCTCTGGAAAAAGAATTTTGCCTTATTTTATGTCTCCTTTGAACCGGAAACCAGGTTGCTTAAAGCAAGAAAACATTGAATGGGGATTTTGTGTGTATAAGGAGTAAGGGATATTTGCCTAATATCTATCTGTAGTGTGCAGTCACATATGAATGACAGCTTCTATGGCTGCTTAAGATCTCTTGCTGACATTTAGGATATTTGGGCTGGAAGGTGTAATTTTCAGCTTGCTTAGACATACACATGCTAGATTTGCTCAAGCTAGTGCCTAAATATAGCAGTGCATCTGTGGCACAGATGGTGGCTTGAGCCAGCTGAGTAAGTACCAGGGAGATCAGGTGGTTTTGCTAGTGACTGCCTCTGCCACTGCGGACACACCCCTATCTTTAGATCAAGGCGTGCTAGCACGGGTATATTTCTACTAGCTAGGAATCACATCTCCAAGCTCAAATGTAGACAAAAGCTTCATCGTACAAACCTATTCCTAGCAAATTTTAGTTGTTTTTCCTCCTTGTGTGCATCTCTGTGCATCCCCAATGGCAGATTTGACAAGCCCTTTTATCTGCATGGAAGGTGACATGATGTGCCCTGACTTATTCGACTTCTTTCTGACATAGCACTTTCTGAAAATCAGGCCCCTTCACCGCGTTCCAAATTAGGCACCCAAAAATTGAAGCATCGAAAACCACTAGTCATTTTTCAAACTCTGGACCTTCATCTCCTTTTCTTTTTGAAGGGTCACCGTGGTAGAAACCCATGTCTGTCATAGAGACGTGCATTCACTGTTTACAGTATTAACTTTTTGTATTTCAAGATAATTCTTAATGAACATTTCTGGTTTTTTTGGGAAAACCCCTAAAGTGTGTAGGTGGGAGGTTTTCTCTGTTTACCTCTGAAGCTATACAGCTCCATATTTGGATCATTTAAGAACTGATCCTGCCAGAGGCGTTGTTGTCATCGGGCTGGCAGGGCACCAGCCCCGGGTAGAAAATCCTGAGCCCCGAATCTATTTTCCCCAGCAGGCACATGCGCACCCAGGTGGAACGCTGCGTTCCGCCCAGGGGCCCCAGCAAAGCCGCAGACTCCTGCTGCGGCCGAGCTGGGGAGATTCAAATCTCCCGCCCTGAGCATGCTCAGACAGAGCGTGCTCAGGGCGGGAGCAGTCTGGCCCAGAAGCAGCTCTGCTGGTCGTCCCTGCAGCTCCGAGCCTCTGGCCAGGTAAGGGGGCTGGGAAGGGGCTGGAGGGAGGCCTGGAGAGGGGTGGAGGGGACAAGGAGAGTGGGTGGGGGCTGGGTAGTGGTGGAGGGGACTATGCACGGCAGGAGTGGGGACTTCGTGGGGGGCTGGGGAGGGATGGATGGAGTTAGTGGCCTGTGGAGGGGGCATGGGGACAAGGAGACTGGTGGGGGCTGGGTAGCGGTGGAGAGGACTATGGGCAGCTGGAGGGGGACTGGGTGGGGAGCTGGGGAGGGATGGATGGAGTTAGAGGCCTGGAGAGGGGTGGAGGGGACATGGGGACAAGGAGACTGGTGGGGGCTGGGGAGGGGTGGAGGGGATTATGGATGGCTGGAGGGGGACTAGGTGGGGGGCTGGGGAGGGATGGAGGAGGTTGGGGGATGAGTGGGGGCTAGGGATGGAGGGGCCTGGAGAGGTGTGGAGGGGGTTTGGGGGCTGAAGGGGGATGGAGTGAAGATGGGGGAAGCTGGGGAGTTAGGAGGGCTGGAGTGGGGGTTTGGGGGCAGGGGTGGGCTGGGGGCCACAGCCCTGGATCTTTTTGCTATCCAGCAACGCCCCTGGATCCTGCAAGTTGTTGTGCACCTTCTATTCCCATTAATCATTCAGTGCCTTACTGGATTGACCCCTTATGCTGCCTGGGGTGTAAAGCTTTTTATTCCGATCTCTTTGAAGGTTAATTTCCAGTTTACTTTGAGTATTCCCATAACTACCCCAATAGTTTACTGTTTTTTATCTTTTAGATCAACACGAATTTTTGACAGATGAATGTGTTTTATTAAAATATCAAAGTAATTTGCTTGTTTTGCTTAATAGCTGTACTGCTCAAATGTAGACATGCTGGTAACTTGTGCTATGTTTAATGTTTCCCACTGACGTAAGTCCTTTAGTAGCTAACACTATTTATCACCAGTTCATAAAACAATTGTTAACTCCTAAAGAAATATGATTGTTGTAAATACCAATCTTTTGTGATCTCTAAGCACAAACAAGTCAAAGGTAGTTCTACTGCATGGCCGTGAAAGCAAGTTTGGATTCCAACAGCTTTACAGAGATGTAGGCCAAGCTATTTAGGTTTGGATTCCTCTGTAAGTCCATATTTAGGCACCCGTATAAAAGCAGATAGATATTCAGTGTCACTGAACACCTCCAGCTGTGACTGGTTTCTGAAAATCAAGCCACCTTTTATTTAGGTTTTTAAAATTTGGATTTAGGTGACTAAATTTAGGGCCCCCCATGTTCATTTCTGCCTTAATTTTTATGGTGTATTGTGTATATGATAATCCATACCAGTGACCTAAAACATCTGTTACAGCCATGTGCGTGTAACTTGCCTAAGGTAGGCTGGAATGAAAGAGCAAAATGTTATATATTGCTGTGTGCTCATGCGGAATAGGTGGTGTATGTTTTATCTTATTCTGAACAAGCTGAAAGACAGAAACATTTATGGTCTAATTCAATAAAAATGGCATGTCTGAGCTTCATACCAATAAAGTTGTGGTACCACAAAAGATCAATTGTCTATGGCTTTTGCAAGCCATGATTCCTATTATTGCTTAATTTGGTGCTCAGGTGCTGTGTTAGTGCAGATCAGTTAATCGCTCAGATGTGAAGAGTGCAACATAATGGCATTCATTGGTAATTTCTTTTGAATAGCAGGAAAAACAAGATTTTAAAAATCGGATCATTGGGAGCCTAGAAAGACAAATGTAAGACTGACAAGTATTAAATGCTGTTTAGATTCTTTTCTTTTCTGAGTTCTTCTTCAGGATGCAAATTCATAATCAGTTGAGACTTCAAAAGTTAGAGCAGTTTGGTACAGTCGGTGTCCTGTGGTTTTAGAGACATAAACCCTTTGTAGATTATAGAAATGTTAATTAGGATTTAGAGAAGTTTTGACATCTCTAGTATGCAGAAAGTTCTGTTTCCAGTAAGGGCGTGATCTTACTCCCATTAATGGGAGATTTGCCACTGAGTACAGTGGGAGCAGAATTAGGTCATCATATAGGAGACAGAGACATATCAAAATAAGAACACTGACTGGAGGAGTAAGAGCCTGCCAAGTCTGTCCCAGCCGCCTACCAAGTTTTCCTTTTCTGTACTAACTGCATTCTTTTTTAGAGTATTGTTACAGTAAAATCTTGTAGCAGAAGTATTGGATGCTTGTTTAAATGCACATCTGTTGTCTGTCTGTCTAGGCTTTTGTGTACACTGTAACCCTGATATCTGGAAATCTCCCAAAATTATAAAGTGTACGAATACAGAGAGATTGCTCTCTTTTCTCCCAAACCAGTTTGAACTTTGTTTATGTTTGTTTGTGGTGGGCAGATTTATGTGATGGACTTACGGCCAGGCAGCTGGAAGAAAAGTGCTTTGCATGTTGTTCTAGAGGAAAAGAGGTTCATGATCACCCTGATGTCTTGCAGGAGAGACTTGGTCACCCATCACTGAGGAGAGTTATGCCTTCTGCATAAATGAGGCCCAGAAAAGTGAAGTGCTTTATTCAAAGTCACACAGTGAGTCGGTAGCAGAGTCTGGGATAAAAACCGGTCTCAAGACTCCCTGCTCCTTGCTCGTAGCACTACACATTTCTGACACACACGGACTCAGCGAACATGCATCTAAAACAAATTAGGGTAAAATGAGTCCCAGACATTGAGCCCTGTGCCCTGACCAAGGATCATAATGCAGTCAGCCTTATTCATCTCTGGCTATGCCCATTATGGTATTAGCATCAGCGGTATATATAGAAATCTGACAATGAAAGGTTGCTCCAAAGCCTGACTATTTCCTGATTTGGGATTATGATGTGAACCGTTGACTCTCAAAAACTTGGTTGGTAGTGTTGAACATCTCACCTGTATTCTCAGCTACCCTTTCTTCCACCCTAACTCACTGCTCTATCTATTCTAGTTTATTTCCAAAAATCCTTCAAAATATATGGGACAGATCATCAGATAGTATATGAATTGTCATAGCTCAATTAATGTCAATGAAATTATGACAATTTACACTTTCTGTCTGCTCCTGCCTATAAAATTCCAGAGGGATCACCATGTTAGTCTATTCCAGCAAAACCAAAACAAAGGAGTCCTGCGGCACTTTTAAAGACTAACACATTTATTTATCGCATGAGCTGTCATGGGTGTAATCCCACTTCGTCAAATGGATGAAATGGAAAATGTAGCATAACATAACATGCCACATTTTCCATTTCATGCATCTGACAAAGTGGGATTACACCCATGAAAGTTTATGCGATAAATACATTTGTTAGTCTTTAAAAGTGCCACAGGACTCCTTCTTTGTTTTGTTTTTTATCTATAAAATAGAACACTTATGGAAACTCATATCTTGTTTTTGAAACCAATCAATGAGCAAAAGATAGAACTGAATTTTAAGAGATAAGTCCTCTTGGTTCATACATGAAACATCTACCTTCCTTCCTGTCTGTTGTTATATGTCCAATGCACCCATCACCATAGTAATTAAGCACCAGCTACACAGAGTAAAGAAACCTACCATTGAAAGTACCATTGCACCTACCTAGCTGACTTTCTATTTTTGACAACCACTGAGGCTGCAAAGAATTTTCACTGTTCTGTTTAGAATGGTGACTGAAATAGACACTATAAAGCTGATGCTCTCAGCATCCAGGCATATGCTACACAACTGAATGGTGAAACGTTTGAGCTGCTGCCAGTACATTGTTCACTACCAATCTAAGATACAAACACACAACCAAAGGAAGATAGTTTGTAATACAGAGACATACTCACGACTGAGTGAAAGTGATGCATTGATGTAGGAATTTGTTTACATCTATGAGTGA
This sequence comes from Pelusios castaneus, assembly GCA_007922175.1. Lineage (NCBI taxonomy): Eukaryota > Metazoa > Chordata > Testudines > Pelomedusidae > Pelusios > Pelusios castaneus. Next base: position 9,813,312 of record ML685777.1, read on the forward strand.
TTCATTGACGGTCTGTGATAATTGCCATTTATAGGTGACACACTACTCAGTATTTTTATTTATTTATTTAAATAACTAGTTTAAATATTCTCAACCCCAGAAGGCCTCAGGGAGTATGTGCATGATTAATAAAACAAATCATTTTAAAGCAGAAAACTCCCTTTTCAGATACAGTTGCATGCCCTCCTAACCTAGGCTTTCATCTGACAGACAGACCAAAGAGATGGATCTGCATATATCTGCTTTGACCGTCACTAGAGTGTATGAGCACCTCACAAAAATGAATCAAAGCAATAGTTTAAGGTATGAAATATTATTATCCTCACTTTACAGATAGGAAACTAAAGCATGGAGACAATGAGGCTATGTCTACACTATAGGCTCTGTTAAGTCGACTTAACAAGGTCGACTTAACGGAGCGTCTACACTTAAAGTTTACTTAAGTTGACCTTGTTAAATTGACTTAACAGAGCCTCTAGTGTAGACATACCCATCCACACTGGCTTTAACTTGACTTAATAAGGTCGACTTAAGCCTTAAATTGACCTTCAGAGGTGGGGTTATTAAGTCGACTTAAGGAAGTGCTTAAGTCGACTTAATAAGCGCCCAGTGTGGACGCAGCATTCTGTAGGTCGACTTAATGTTGTTAAGTCAACCTAAGGCGAAGTGTAGACGGTACCCTGAGGAACTTGCCTCGGGTCATACAAAATCTGTCAAGAGTACCAGAACTGAGTCAAAATTCCCAGGTCCCTGTCCAGTGCCTTAACCACAAGGCCACCTTTCCTCCTGTCGTATCCTGCCTTAAAGATGAGTAAACGTGGGGTCTGCCAGACCAGCGTTCCAACTGGTGCCCCAATGCTTCCTATGATTCCGGCTGCTTTTGTATATGAGGAGGTACATGAGGAGAGACATGGTCTCCTCAAGTATGTCTACAGAGACTGCAGCAGCGAGCCTCCCTGCCTAGCTTAAGATACTCGGGCTTGCGGGGCTCATAATAGTGCTCTAAAAATAGCTGTACTCACCTCTATAGGCTTCCGAGCCTCTGCCTGCACTGCACTTTCTATACAGCTTTAGTGTGCTCTCATGAACCTGAGTCTCTCGACCTGGGCCGGATGTATCCTCAGACAGGCCCTCTCATTATTTACAGAGAAAGTTAAGATCTTGAATTACACCAGCATGCAAATAAGCAACAAATACAGCTGAGGGGACTGGTGCTGATCGGCAGCATGTGTATTGTGCAGCTCGCAGGCAGGAAGCTGCTGGCTGCACTAGCTAAAACATCTCCTCTGGAAGTCACAGAGGCCTGGATAACTGGTGAGGTTTGGACCTGAGAGAAGAGGTTGCAAATACCTAACTCCATGCAGCTGGAAGTAGGTAAACCTAGCTACCCTTCTGAGGATTAAAGAATAACATGATATTATTCTTATTTATTGTTGTGGGACAGAACCACCTAGAAACCCGAGTCCAGGATGGAGACCCCATTGTACTGGGTACTGTACAAACATGGGACAGACCCTGCCTTGCTGGCTTCCCCACTGTGGAGTCAGGATCTGTCTCTGCTGTACCTTCTTTACCCCTCCTGCAATAGCTGTGTCTTACCTGAATTGAGTTTGTCAGCTCATTCTCATCTATTTGTCAATTGCAGTCAAATGCAGGGAAAGGAAAGCCACCAGATCCTCCAGGTCTGATGCAAAGGAGACACAGAGTGGTGAGTTATTCACACAATGATGGCTCCTCTCAGAACGTCTTACTGTCTCGTCCAGCATTCTTACACGTACATGCCCAAGGTAAACAGCAAGGCTGACACCTCATGTGAGATTGGTTGATATGTCTACAAGGCAACTCCACCTGTGTCAGTGAGTCTTAGGGCCCAGGTCTACCGACTTGGAGTTGCAGGGTTCACACTATGGCACTAAAAATAACCGTATAGAGCAGTGATATTCACTAGTGTTCAAGTGGTGGACACTTTGGCAAAAAACCTTCAGTGTGAGAGCTGGTGATTCATTCCTGCCTTTGGGGAGGCTGGGCTGAGCCAGGCCTCTTCCCTGGAGCCCCACCTATGCTCCAGTCCAGCGCCCAGTTGGCCTTCTCCCCTGAGGTCCTCCCCATTCCTTTCCCATTGTCTGCTCTCCTCTCTTGAGCCAAACCACAATGGCTCCGTGTCTCAACCAAGTCAGCCTGATCCCTGCCTAGCCCCAGGCAGCAGCCCCAGACCTAAGATGTGTTTTCCATTGGTCCGAGCAATCAGCCTGGTACTTCAGTACTGTCTACGCTGCTTTATTTAGGGCCATAGCATGAGCCCCACATGCCCATCTCTGCAGAGCCAGACTCTGCGATTCACTCCTGAAGGTATAAAATGCAATGTGGACATAGCCAATGGAGGCACATGAGTAACCACCGAAGTCCACCATCTTGGATCTCTCAGACAGGAAGAACAGAACCACTGGAGTGACAATATTCGCTCCTGCCAGCATCTTCGGGCAAGCCAAGAAACTAGATCTGCATTATCAAAGCCTGCTGGCTACCTTTCAATACTGCCCGTACGAATAAGTGCTCTCCCTGAACTCGTCTGTCTTCACCTCCTAAAACCTCCTCCTGCTGCGATGCCTATGAGAAAACAGCCAATTAATGGTGGCTAGGTTGTGTGACAATAGTTGGTTCGATTTATTATAATAATAATAACAATTAATAATTAATAATAAATTAATAATATGGAGGCCTCACCAGATTAGGCATTTCCACTTATTTCTTAATTTCTGAGAGAGTTTCTGGCACAATCTCTCACTGTAATCTGTGTAATATGTCGATTGTAATGGGTTCTTTACCTTCAGTCCATTAGGTATAATGTCCAGTTGCTTGCATTTGGAAAGGAAGATGATGTCTGTCTGGATCTGTGCAAGTTGTTTCATGAAGTTGATGGATTTCCACTTATTCCACTCATGCGATTAATAAATCTGTTAGTCTTTAAAAGTGCCACAAGACTCTTTTGTCAGATTAGGCATGTACACAGTAAGTGGAAGTCCATGCTTCAAAGAGTTCACAAAATAAATAGAGATGACATAGTACTTGGAATCGAACGAGTAGGCCATAGTGAAGATGGTGTGAAAAGAATGATTGTTCTAAGTGGTTTATAAGCATTTTATAAACAGCAGTAACAATACTAAAAGAAAACTTAATGACTGGGAAATATCAGGTTATTTACTCTATTAACCTGTACAACTGTGTGATGTACAACTGCTGTTACTCTGGCCTCTTTCATCCTGTTGTTTGTTATGCTTCCTGGTTGCACTGTGTCTTTAATCTATAACTTCTTTGGAAGAACTGTGTCTTCCTGTGTGTTGGCATCATCAGCAGGTAGTGCAAACCAGGCATTGTATTGAAGTGGGAAGCAATGAATTAAAAGGAGCTAAATGTTAGTCTTAGAAAACCATAATTCAGCTTTAGGTAACACCACATTGAATGTTCCTTTTAGTATATATATCTCTAATGCTGATCACATTTTAAAATTCCACTTAATATCTTTGTCTATGTCAATCCTCATACAATAGGGGACGAATAATCCCATAATCTTAAATGAATAAATTGGTAGGCCTTTGGGATTCTCTTTCTTGTCCTTTGTCTATTGCCTAGTGAGAGAATTTCAGTATTCTGGGTGCATATGGGCTTTTCAAAGCTGAAGAGTTTGGAAGGTGAATTTTAAGAACATCTAGTGTCTAAAAAGATACTGGATTAAAGAATTTTGAAAATGTTTTAACGGGCCTGGGATTCTTTGAAACTTAATTTCAATTTGCTCCATCAGCACAGTGGCCATGGAAAATATTTTCTTTCTCACCATTCCCCAGGTGCACAAATTCAAGAGCATAGCTAGAGAGGTAACAGCCTCTCTTTATTTCCAAATTCCCTTTACGCTAATTTAAATTTTTCAAGACTCACTTCTCCCTTATGGCCTTCAGTTTTGAAATCTGGTTTTGGTCAAAATACAGGTGTTCAGCAACACCTTTGTGTGCTCACATGTATTTCTGCTGATTCAAGCAGAATTTCTAATAGTAAATTGACCTCTGAATGCTCTAGAGAATATTTACCAACAGTTTCAAGCCAACAAGAATCCCTAAATTGTACCCTAAATTTGGCAGGAACACAAAGTTGCTGGTTTTATAGTAAAAATAAACTGCTGTTTCCTTGGACTCCTTTGTTGTATTTCTGACACCCACATACATTCTAGAGGATATTTCCTACCTGCTCATTTACAAAATTTATGGTAAAATGGACTGGAAATATGAAGTTTCATTCTAAATATAAATGAAGCGGCATGCATGCGATAGATGACTATCCCATGTGGTACATGGGATGAAATGGTGGTGGTGCTATATTTCTAAAATGGCATAGAAACAGACCTACTAATCCGTAATTTTACAGCATGCAGTTTGCTGAGCTTCCCAGGGTTTACTTTTTTATAGCATTTCTTTAAATAACTGCTTTTGTTTGTGATGTACGTTTGGGGGTGGGCTAGAAGTAAAATTGAAATAATAAAAAGGCAACCCTAACATGCCAACTTCAGGTCTAATTTAGGTGAAGGGAAATGTTTTATTGAACTGTAAAGTGTGGAGTCTAGGTGCTGTGTACCCCTTGACTTTATTAACGGTGCCATATTTTACTCTTTTACATCAGTGCAAACCTAGATTGATTCCATTGTCATCAATAAAGTTAAATAGCATTTACTGTGATGCAACACAACAGAATCTGGCCTTTGGCATTTTCTGCTGCTGTACGTTAACTTTTGGTCCAATGGGGATTAAAACTGCCTAATGGTGCAGACTCAGAAGTCTATGTATATTGATGTATACATAATGTATGATAGGTACTACATATGTGTATGCACAGAGGACACTACAGTTTGGTCTGATCTAAGAGTACCACAAAGGAATCTGATGTTATTGTGGTATCATTAATAGGAAAGTAGTTTTCAGTTTGCTTTGTTATTGGAAGATCTCAGGGTCAAATTTCCCACAGCAGGCATGAAATAACACAAAGACAAGGTTGAAAGTAAAAAAAACCAAAAAAAACCAGATTGAAAGTGGGCACTTCTCCCGTACCTCTGAAAGTGTCTCTGAGATGGGACAAAGTGGCTGAAGCAATGTCATTAGCGGGGAGTCAGCATGTATGTGAATAGGACTCTTCCATGTAGCATGAGGTTGAAGCAGGCAAGTGGAGAAATGCTGGTTGAAGTTAGATCCATTTATCTAAAGGCTGGGGATTAAAATCTTTAGTTGTGGAGCAACTTCTTATTGTGACAGTTCCTCCAAAGATGCAGGTGAGAATAATAATGCCATGAAACATCCAAAAAAAGAATGTGGCATAATTCTCTGACCGTTAAGAAATTGTAGAAGCATTATATGCCTATTTCCTCTAGACTAGGAAAAGCCTTCTTTTTTACTGTGTGGACTCTGTGAACTCTTTATCGTAAGTTATTGATGGCGTGCAAGACATAGAAGCCAGAGTTATGTCTACCTTGGGAGAAGAACAAAAAGAGGATCGCTCGACAAAATACATCATAAGGAAAAGAGAATAGCATCCGATGCACAGTGCTTGAAGATGTTTTTGGCATATCATATGTTTGACATGTCCCTATAGGCATCTTCTGGAAATTGCTCCTTTCAGTAGTTATTTTCTATAAAGGTATAAACAAAGCATGCACGCTGTGAGTTTACATATGTTTGGCATAAAAAGTCCGTGTATCTAAGGAATAGTTTACAACTTAACAATATGTGAGAATGGAAATATTATTTTCTATCTAACTATTATTGGCCAGATTATCTGAGTTACTAATGCAGCAAGCGAAGTGTTTGAGGTGCCTGTGTCCCTAAAGAGTAATTGTTCTATGAAACTGAAATAAATCATGGCATGAGATGGTCTATATCGCATATTTCATGGGAATTTGAAATTTCCATAGGAAATAAAATGCTGTATCTCATTCATACTAGACATTTTTGGTCTTTTAAATCAGAATGCACAGGTTAGGTACAGTCTGCTTCTATTGAGACTAATGGGCGCTGGAAAGAATCAAGTAACAAACATGTCCAAGACATGTAATATTGTAAGTCATAATCTTCCGATTAGTTGCTATTTTTCTTATTATTACTGGTGTTAAAGTAGTGATTTAGTTGAGATTGGTCCTGCTTTGAGCAGGAGGTTGGACTATGTGACCGCCTGAGATCTCTTCCAATCCTAATCTTCCATAATTCTATGGCTATGTCTACACTACAAAAAGTTAGGTTGACTTTGTTACGTCGACTTAATAAGGTTGACTTTAAGACGACTTAACAAAGTGGTGTGCATGGACGTGGACTTAGTTCACTTTGTTAAGTCAACCTAACTGCCCTTAATAAACTGCCTTATATAGTGGACTTAAGTGTCCACACTGTGCTTAGGTCGAGCTAAAGAAGGGTTAGGTCGACCTACCCGGCAGGTCTTATTAAGTTGGCTTAAGCTTTCATTAAGTCAACTTAAGGAATTTCTTAAGTTGACGTAATGAAAGCCTGGTGTGGACGGGGACTAGATTAGGTCAATTTAAGCCTCCTTAAGTCGACCTAACTTGCAAGTGTAGACATAGCTTCTGAGTCTAGTGCCTGGAGACCTCAACAAAGCCCTGAACCTCACTATGGTAGGCAGGGCCGTCCTTGGGGAGGGCAAATGGGGCGATCGCCCCGGGCCCTGTGCTGTCCCGCTCCCAGCTGGGGGTAGTGCGTGGCCCATGCCGCAGCTCCCCCATGGCAGCACTTTGCCCTGCTCCCGCTGCCTTGGCGGTGAGACAAAGGCAGCGGGGTGGGAGGCTTCGCCCAGCCTCTGGCCCTGGGCCGGCCCTCTCTGCCCCCAGGGCGGAGCAAGCAGGCCCAGGGGTGGGGCAGTTCGTGGGGCCCGGCTTCTCTGGGCTAGGCCGACCCAGCCTGACCCACATGGTTGGCTCCGGCTGGGCCCAGGGTCAGCCTCGGCCAGGGGCGTGGCCTCACCCGGGGCCGGCCCACCACGGTGGCCTCAGATCCCACTCCCCGGCCGGGGCGCAGGTGGCAGCAGCCTGGGGTCCCGGCCGGGGTGGGCTCCTGCCGGCCCCGGCTGGGGACTCGAGGCCGTGCCGCTGCTGGGAGCCGAGGCCTGCCGGGCTCCCGGGGGCGGGGTAGGTCGACCCAGGCCTCCCTTCCCCCCTCCAGCGTGGGGTGGGGGGTGGGGCCAGGAAGGGACCCCACCCAGGCCAATTGGCCCCGGGCCCCGCTGCCCCCTAGGGACGGCCCTGATGGTAGGCATCATACAGACACATAGTAAGGAATTGTCCCCGCCTCCTAGGGGTTACTGACAAATAAGGCAGGGAAATGCAAGCACAGAAAAGGGAAGTGACTTGCTCTTCCTTCCAAGTTCAGTGTTCTCGCACTGTTGGGTTTTTTGCATTGTACTAAAGGGCCTACTCCTGCTAACTCAAAGGGATTTGGGCAGTAGATGTCAGTGGGAGCAGGATCTGCCCCTAACTATCCTACGGTGATGGCAGAAGGGCAGTAATCCTGAATAATGATAAATCAAATCATTGCTTGGAGTGAATAGATGTCAGTTAGGCTATCTGTCTTTTTTTCCTGTTAGGCAGGGCTGTCCTGGTGGGGTGGGGGTGGGGGCAAGCCGGGCGACCGCCCCGAGTTCTGCAGTTAAGTGGGCTCCACGCTGCTCCTCCACTTCCACGCTTCACCCTGCTCCCACCCCCCGGGTGCTTTCTCAGGAGGGCTATTTTGGTGCACACCAGGTCTGTACTGCATCATGTACTCCCACTATGATAAATGCAAATAATTGGAATTCTTCATCTTGTCTTTGCCTGATTCTTCTTGTTCAACTAACAGTTAAGCAAAACTCTTAGAAGCAAAATGTATCATTATGATTAGATTCTTTGACTGTGTTCATGGCTGCTGTCACTCAGCTTCCTTTATTTATTGGCTTGTACTGGGGAGGAAAATATATACATTTTGATGTGGTTCCTGATCAATGAAAGTTCCTTCATTGTATTAATCTACTGCTAAATACAAAGCCTATTACCTGAATTTCTCCACTCACTTTATCTATTTATCTATGTTCCTGGACCCTTAAATATATAGGTCTCTTCCTACAGGGAGTATCTTTTTGTGTTGTTTTATAGGAATGCACTGATCATCTGGAGCAGGAAATAATCTGCAGGAGCAGTGAACTAATATACTTTCAGGATTCTCAGTTTGCTCTAGCTAATTTAATCTATTTTTGTGTAAATACCTCTATGCTTATTCCAGCTCTGTGGTGAAACATGGAAACTGTTTAATGGAACAGAACAACACTGTACAACAATTTAGAACAGAAAGCATAGAATACATTGGGGACACAAATATATTTTATTTATAGCAGATGTTGGTCTCACACATTATAATTAAGGGTGAAAAACACTTTCTGTTACAACCTCCTGTTTTTAAATGCTTATAACTTTCTTGGAAACGCAGCTATGGGATTGAAGGTGAATATTTTTGTAATGTTTGAGCAAAATGACATAAGCTATTTTTGAGAAAACAATACACTTTCTCCATTGTAGAAAGAAGCCTTCAGTAAATACAACATGATAAGCTATATTGCTCTTGGAAGCTTAATTTTGTATCTTATTTGAGAAATAGTGTATGAGTATGTAGTTTAAGACTGTTTTGTAATATAAACACATGAGGTCTTTTTTTTTTTTACATTTGAGTGCCTAAAGTACAACCTTTCCAGTGCTTCAGTGTAGTTTTTTTCTGTATATTTTTGTATATATATCTATATATAGTATATATTTTGAATATATGGAGAGAGAGAGAGAGAGAGAGAGACTAGAATAGATACTTATGTATTTATAATATTCGTGTTGAATTTCAACTTATCATTTTTTTTTATTTTCATGCTGGCGATTCATTATGTGTGTGTGTGTGTGTGTGTGTGTGTGTGTGTGTGTGTGTGTGTGTGTGTGTGTGTGTGTGTGTACACAATGTACAGATACAGGCAACTTTTGCCTGACATAAATATGCATGACAAGCCCATGTGCTTTTTTACTTCCCTCAGAATCTCTTCCCCAGTTTTGCAGTAGTACAGAATGTAGATTTTTCAGTGAACAAAATAAGTCTCTGCTACAGTTTCACTTTACTTGAAAGATCAGGGTGGAAAACATGACATGAAATCTAAGTGATGTAATCTCCGAGGGAAAAGTTGCTTCAGTTTGTTGTTATAAGTAGAAATTTTGTTTCTTTTTTAGCAAGAGTCTTGGATCAAGCTGTTTAGGGCTTCCAGCAGAAGTCTGTGTGCAGCCAACTGTATTTTCTCCAGTGTAAAATGGTCTCTCTCTCTCTTTTTTTTTGGGTCTGCTTTTTATAGCAACAATTATGTTAACCCTCAGCAATTTTTCATAAATTCAAAATAGCAAAGTCCATTGGATCACCTGAAGAAAGTATATCCATAGACTGTATTGGAAAACCAGTCACCCAGAAGTGAGGAATACTGTACTGATCCATGCTATATGAGAAGCTCAAGGAGAAAACAAGATGAATGAAATGAATTTTATCAGAGGGGGGAAATGGATGATATGTGTTCCCTTTTAGTTCCAAATCAGATAGTGATAAATGCTTTCCAGAAGTTTACAGTCTTATTTTAGCTTTTCTTCTGATGTTAGGAAAATATTTTCATTTCTTGTTATCAGACTGGCTAAAAGCCATCAGCATCCATGCCTTATGGAACCCTAGTGAAGTCAGACTAACTTAGGCTACAACTGAGGGCAAGATTTGGTTTATTAATTAATTATTAATTATTTATTTTAATTATTAATTAATCATCTTCTGCTTCAAATAGGGGTATTTTACTGATGGGGAACCAGTAACTTTCCAAAGGCCACACAGTGGAGCAATATCAGGAGCAGCCAGGGTGTGCATGGGCCCCCCCATAATTGGCACGGAGCTCCTCTGACCTCTAGGATTGCACTGGGGAGGGCATGCACCCCTATAGGGCCCTGGCAGAAGCTGACAGCTCCTCCCACTCCCGGGCAATGTCTACACTGGCAGTTTAAGTTGACTTAAGGAGGCTTAAGTAGACTTAAACAAAGCCGCGTCCACACTAGGCTTTCATTAAGTCAATTTAAGAAATTCCTTAAGTCGACTTATTAAGAACCGCCTATGAGGTCATCTTAAGCCTGCTTAGGTCGACCTAAGCCCAGTGTGGACATTTAAGTCCACTTTGTTAAGTCGATTTAAGGGCAGTTAGGTCAACTTAACAAAGTGGACTTAGTCCATGTCTATGGACAGCACTTTGTTAAGTCGACTTAATAAAGTCGATTTTAAGTCGACTTAAAGTTGACCTAACTTTTCCTAGTGTAGACGTAGCCCTGGGGTCCCAGGGAGGAGGAATGGCAGAATGTGGTCCTCCAGCAGCACTGGAATTTAAATTCCTTGTGCATGCCCCTGTGTGCAGCATTAGAATGCATGCGTTCTCTTTGTTCAAGCCACTAGACCCCCATCTCTCTCTCATAATATTTTTCATATGGGAGGGGTTGCAAGTGCTTTGGAGGACAGGATCACAATTCAGAATGATTTGGACAAACTGGTAAAATGGTCTGAAGTTAATAGGATGAAATGCAATAAAGACAAGTGCAAAGTACTTCACTTAGGAAAGAACAATCCATTGCACACATACAAAATGGGCAATGACTGCCTAGGAAGGAGTACTGCAGAAAGGGATCTGGGTGTCATAGTGAACCACAAGCTGACCATGAGTCAACAGTGTCACGCTGTTGCTAAAAAATACATCCCAGAATGGTGTTTGCTTAACAGGAGTATTGTAAGTAAGACATGCGAAGTAATGCTTCTGCTCTACTCTGCCCTGATTAAGCCTCAATTGAAGTATTGTGTCCAGTTCTGGGCGCCTTATTTCAGGAAGATGTGGAGAAATTGGAGAAAGTCCAGAGAAGAGCAGCATGAATGATTAAAGGTCTGGAACACTTGACTTATGAGGGAAGATTGAAAGAGCTGGGTTTGTTCAGTCTGGAAAAGAGGAGACTGAGAGGGGACATGATAACAGTTTTCAAGTACCTAAAAGGCTGTCATGAGGAAGAGGGAGAAAAATTGTGCTCCTTAACCGCCGATGATAGAACAAGAAGCAATGGGCTTAAATTATGGCAAGGGAGGTTTAGGTTGGACATTCGGAAAAAATTCCTAACTGTCAGGGCGATTAACCACTGGAATAAGTTGTCTAGGCAGGTTGTTGAATCTCCATCACTGGAAGTTTTAAAGAGCAGGTTAGACAAGCACCTGTCAGGGACGGTTTAAGAGGACATTTGGTCCTGCCATGAGTGCAGGGAACTGGACTCGATGACCGCTCATGGTCCCTTCCAGTTTCTATGATTCTATGATTCAGACAGTGAGATTACATTATAATTAGGATGTAAAGCAACATACTCTTTTCTAATAGTGTTTAGTGGAATTAGGAGTGTTAAAGCTGCTCCCACAAGCAGTTGGTTTAGTCTATGTATGATTAAGGATATATTTAAAGTTCTTGAGGCCTGTTTTTTAATAGGAATGTCCCATTCCTTTCTTTTTACCCATCCTTCTCACTACATACTCTGGGCTATATTATCTGTATGTGTAAATACCAAAATGTCACTGAAGCGTTATATTCTGAGACAAAAAGCTGCATTAAGAGGGTGTTACGGTTCATTGTATGTATCAGTAATATAAGGGTAAAAAACATTAAAGGGATATTGTAAATATTCCAGAAACAAGCATTATAAGCCTAGGAAATTAAGAGTTAAGGTTACATTTAAAAGAAATCCAATATGTTAAGGTAAGAAATTAAGGCAATCAAATAGCTTGAACTTTACTTTGTAACGACATCATGTAATATATGTGATTACGATTGAGGAATTTTAATGTTTGTGGTCGCCGATTGGAAAAAATTGATTCTAAAGACACATTAGATGTTTTTCCTATTTCCTCACCTTGTATCTTCTCTACAAAGCAGAGTATGTTTCCTGCAAAATAAAGATGTTGAACACCTGCTTTCATTGCAAAATGATTTTCACTTTTACTATTGACTTTTGACCAGTGCCTCCATACTAAGATCAGGCAATACCATGCCCATTTAGAGTCTGATCATACTTTCACTAAAATCAGAGGGAGTAGATTTGGGCCCTAAACCAATCATGGAAGCACTACCTCTTTTGCGGAGCCTGACAAGTGGAACTGCTCCCGAAAGTGCCAGTTCATTGCCCAGGAAGACAATTGGGAAGATAGCTGTATTCTTTGCAGGGCTATTTTACAATATTCTCCAGTCCAAATTTAGCCTGCAGACCATGTTTTTCAGCACCGAGTTGCTATAAATGGAATATTTAGTTTATTTCAGTAAAATTACCACGAACACGTGTATGACTGTAAAATAATGGATCCAGTTGTGTGATTTGTCTTATGCCAGGTTTACACTCCAAACGGTGGTATGGCTATATTGGCCAGGGACATGATGAGGTGTGATCTCGGCCTCCCATAGCTGTGTTGGCAAACTCCCTGAGTGATGATGCTCATTCCAGCCCCCTAAGGAAAATAAGTGAGGCTTTACCAGCATAATTTTGTCAGGCCTGGGAGGTTTTCTTGGCAGAGCTATGTCTGTTAGAGATCATACCTGATAACATCCCTGACCAACATAGCTATTTTGGCAAATATGTGTAGTGTACGACTCCCTGTAGGCAGGTGTGTTGAGCTGCTTTTATAACACCCTGCTTCCTTTGCCAAAGTTCCCAACAAAGGGTTGCTTGTCTTTTTAAGTGAATCACGAAATTCACATGGATTAAAGTGGACTTCTACTCTGAAAAGAAACTATGTTAAAACGAACAAGGAGTCCTGTGGCACTTTTAAAGACTAACAGATTTATTTATCACATGAGCTTTCGTGGGAGAAAATCCCACTTCTTCAGGGGCTTTGAAGATGGGGAACTTACAGAATGGGAGGAAAATAAATATAGGGAAATATAAGTCATAGGATCAGGTCAGACTGTTACAGCAAATCAATGCAGGAGTTTAGATTCGAACACTGGGGAACAGCATATAGAGGAAGGTGAGGTCAACTCACCTGTAGTAATGAGAAAAAAAAAATCCATAGTACCTGTTTAACCCTGAGGCAATGGAGTCAAATTTACATATGAATTCCAATTCAGCAGTTTCTCTTTGAAGCTGCCATTTCTTATTCATTTGTTTTGCTGAAGTGGACTAACATGGCTACCCCTTTGGAATATGTAAAAATGGTATCTTCTTACTTAGCATATCTGCTCCTTGCATGTAATGAAAATCAGATCTTTTCTCTTATGTGACTAAAATAAGTGTTTTTTACTATCAGCCCTGCAGAACCAATACGGCTCTGCGATTCTAGTTTATGCACCATCAAGAGTATTAACTAAATTCCATTTGCAGGGCCACCTGTCTTTAAGTTATGCCTTCAGTGACACCTATTCAACCCCAGTGAAGGCCAGAGGATTGCTCAGGTATCACAGAGAGCATAATACAAGAATAGTGGCTTTATGCAACACTTGATATGCAGAATTTGCATTATTAATGATGATGTATGAGCTAGGAAAATCCAGCTTGACTCTCAGATCCTTGTGAGGTTTGCAAGAGTCACTATTGTTAAGAAAATAGTTTTTACATGTAACCTGAGCAATTTGCTATGGCAATAGTGATACCCAACTGATGTTCAATCCCATACTACCTTTTATGCTGAGTTACATCTAAGAAGAGAAGTACACTTCATAAGCAGAAGCCACTAAAGATGTAAAGAACCAGAGTTCTCCAGCAGATACAACAGTGGTCTGAAGAAGAAAACAATGCATTTTTCTCCCCATACAAAATACAGTGAAGTCTATTTTATATCAAGAAAAGCTGGGATGTGAATCTGAAAATCAGGATTTTTCTCCATCTCATGTTTTACCACTTTCAGATTTACATCAGGGCTATGTCAGTGTTTTGAAAAATTAATGGGTTCAGGCTATATTTCCACAGCTTCCACGGGTTTCCCTTCATAGCCCCAAAGCGAAAGTATGCAGTGGTCATTCAATCACTCTTGTATTCGTGTCTTTGGGTTTGTTTACTTCAATGTCGTTTAGTTACTGAATTCAATGGTGAGACGTGATTTTCCATTTTCTTACACTTGTTTTATGCCAGTGTAATTCCATCAAAGTCTATGGCATTACATTGTCATAAAAGTGATGTAAAGGAGTGCAGAATCAGATCCGCAAATCTATGGGGTTATTGGGCACTAATAGTCCTAAGGAAAAAAGAAGTGAAAAGTTAGATGTTTAAACCCAAAGTTAGGCATCGAATTAAAAGTGGCCTCTCAGGAGTACTGGGTATTAGGAGCTTCCACTGACTTTAGTGGGAGTTAGAGGAGCTCATCACCTTATTGCAGATAGTGCTTCACTCCAACTTTGCACAGATGTGAATGACTACATGTGGGACAAGGCAGTGGAGTAAATGCCCTTGAGACAGAAGTTCAGCTGTTGTAAATTAGTGAAAGATCAGTGAAGTCAATTGGGACCGTGTCGATTTATCTCATCTGTGAAACTGGCCCACTGTATTTAGATTCACATCAGTTTTGCTCTTGATATAGAATAGCTTTGAGGATATTTTCAGTGATCAGAAAATGTACTGTTTGCTTCCACCAAACTACGGGCTAATTTGTGCCTTGTAAACAGTGACCTGAATAAGGGCTCTGTTGCGTTCTGCCATCCACATGGGAACACCAAGGGCATTTTCTTTCAGGCTCCTGAACTCCCCAGTGTGTACAGAACATGTAGGGACTACACCATCCATTAGGGGGTAAATACCCTCTCTTCAATGTTAGTACGGTAGCTGCTTGTTTTACAGGGTCGAGAGTGAGTCCCTAATAACACTGCATTCCCCTAAATTATTTTCTTTTTGATGTACTCACCCTATTTGTCATCAAGGACTGCCAGAACAATTACAGTTCTTGAAAACTAAGAGGGACAAATGAAGCTTCCTTCAAAACCCCACAAAGTCCCGCTCTAATTATCTAGGGCCTGATCCAAAGCCCCACTAGCTAAGGCTTCTATTAGGGGGCTCAATGTGAGATAGTCCCTCCTTTGAAGGAAATCACTTGCACTGCCTTTTTAGTACTTCCAGCCCCAGGAGCTGGGGACAGAGATCATTATTCTAACTTGTCTTGGCAGTTTACAGCTCATTCATGAAGCTTCCAGGCTGGCTACAGTAAGGTTCACTAGAACAGCTTTATACAAGGCCGAATAATGATTTTTCTCTATTGTGCTGGAAGGGGAAGGAGAAACCTCCTGACTCTTTTTGCTTGATGGGAAGGAAAATGATCCTTTACTACTGGATTTCCCAAACTGCCATGTAATCCGAATGAGTCTGGATTGTACTGAATTCCCATAAGAGGCTTAGTGATATTTGAGCCATTCTTTATAACAGAGTGCAGTCTGATGGGTTGTTTTTACCTAGTGCAATAACCTTCCACTTCGAAAGCTTTTAAAAAAAATCATGGATAAATGTGAGGGATTATTATGAAGCTTAACCCATCTTATCTCTATTAGGGGTACACAGGACCAGTTCTCATACATTTTATGATTTTCCAATGCTGACAAATGATTTTTATTGTTTTGTGTAACCGTCCACATTTACATTCCTGATCCAGTCTTATTTTCAGGGTGCCTCGGTTTTATCTGTGATGATTTACTAGGGCTGCAGTTCTTCATCGAAGCTTCCCCATCACTGGGAATTCCGCATTTTAGATTTCATTTTCCCGATTGAAAATTTATGGTAAAGCTATTGGCCATTGCAGGTACTTGCTTTCCTAGCACAAGGGGCCAGATTTAGAAATATAGTATAGAGACTTCTGCTTATTCTTGAATGGTTTTATGATTTGCAGAGTGACTTTCTGTAGCTACCAGATCTGAATTACATTTAATATTTTTTGTTGTTCTTTGTGAGGCTACAGCACAACGTGTAAAGACAAACCATCAGTTAGGATGTGAAATGTAGAACTTGAAGCTGTAACTAGTAAACTAGTCAGAGATACATACTGTCGAAAGACACAGTACCAAAGGCAAAAGAATATTTCTCTGTAGATGTTAGCATGATATAAAGAAAACTTCATTCAAGAGTTATATAATCTACTGCAGGTGGAAAATAAATGTTGTAGGATGTCGTCATTATGGCTACAGTGCTAAAAGCCTGCTTCCTCTCCCATTGAATCACGGCAAACTTCCAGTTGACTTTAGAGGTACAGGATCAGCCCACATAAATAGACCATATTCAGAGTAAATATTAACCATAGGACCAAATGCTGCTCATTTATGCCAGTGTAGTGTTCATCATTGATATAATGAAATTTTTGCAGATTTACATGTGTCCCTGTGAGTAGAATTTGCCCCCCCCCCCATGGTGTTGTGGTTTGATCAAAAAATATGAAGGAGGAGGATGGATTGCGAATCATATTTATGCAACCTTGGCAACAGTAGGTTTTCCAGTAACAAGTCGATAACTTGTGGAAGAAGGGGTGAACAGGGATCAGTGACAGGACTTCACGATTATTCCATACAAGTGTGGAGAACAAGCATGGAGGCTTTATTGCAATTTGATTTAGATGGGAGAGGGTTAAACTCTGGTGGAGATTTCTGATAAATGAGAATGAAAACCTGCAAAGGTCTAGAAGAAAGAGGCTAATTTGATTCCACCTTTAGATATCCATGTTTGATATTTGGGTGACATTTATAGTGATTGAACAGATAGCATCAGCAGCCACTACTTTTGGAGATTTAAAAAAAAAAACGTTTTTATGCTCTTCAGTTATCAAGTAAGAGAAGCCTCTGGATCATCAGAGAGCAGCCTTGTGTGCACATTGTTCCTTTAAAATAACACTGTTAATGATCTGGGCTCTAGTTGAGTCTGACCAAAATGTATTACCCACTGAGGAACTGTTCATTCCAGCCCACCTCGTTCTGTCTTGAGCACGATGAATGCAACATCTTCAATAAAAATGTATTGTGTTAACATAGTCCACTTCCCGTGTTTTTGCTGCAAGTAGAAGGACTTATTTTTTTTCTAGTGGTTTCAGTACCTGTTATTAGTTTCTTGTTATTCATTTTTGATGGTTTCAGTACCTGTTATTAGTTTCTTGCATTTCTGATCAACCTTATGTGAGGAGGTGGTAGACAGAGACAATATGATTGCTACGGCTCTATCTGTAATGTAATAATACTCAGAGCCCCCAGTCAGGGATCGTGGTCCCATTGCACTAGGCACTGCATGTACACATAGTACTTGATGTTCTGGAAGCCTGCGCCAAAGTCTGTTCAAGTCAATGAAAAGATTATTGTTCGATGGGCTTTAGATGTGGATTTAAGGTTACATTGTCAAGAGAAGAATATGAAGTCTACTACTGACTTGAAGCTAAGGACTTCATGTTTTAGTTCAAGCAGTAGAGGCTCATAAGTCTCTGTATATAGCACAGTCACTAGAGAGGGACAAAGTGCGACGGTATTTTTAGCGCGTGTAAACAAAGATAGGTTTTTACTTGCCAGTTTTATTGCCATTACACCTGGACAGTAGTTCAGTTAATCCCAATAACAGAAACATGTGGAGCTATTTTATTGTTGGCAATGACTGATTATTTTTATTTGAAGACGTTTGAGCCCTGTGTAGGGAATATATTATTGTTAATGACTCTTCCTGAAAATATTTCATAGTGAATTTGTCACTAATGCAAAATGCATAGATTTTTTTTTTTCTGAATAGTCTCTTTGATTGCATGTTGTAAATTACTTGGTACACAGGCTGTGAGAGGAAAACCATGGATTCACTGGGACATTTTCATCCCCAGCGTAACTCAAATGTATCTTGATAGAGTTACTTTAGAGATTTATTTGATTTGATTGTTGTTATTATGTTTAACATGAATTGTAGCTTAAATTATTCCCCTACTATCTTGTAAGAGCTGTAATGAATGGCTAAATTTTGGCAGGCTGGTGGGGCCTACCATAAAATTAATAGCCACAATGAAGTACAGGTTGTTATTATATATTTATATTACCTCAACGCCTAGAAGCTGCAGGCAAGAACAGGGCTCTATTCCGCTAGGTGCTGTACATATATAGGCTAAAGACAGTCCCTGCTTTCCCAGAAGACCTTACATTTAAATAGATCTGGCAGACAAAGGATGGAAAGGAAATTGAGGCACAGAAAGTAATTTACCCAAAATCACACAGCACATCACTGGCACAACTGGGAATAGAATCTGTGTCTTTTAAGTCCTGACAGAGCCATGATAAATGTGGGAAGCAAACCTAAGAGCCACAGAGCTGACGCTTCATAAGCCATGTGCATTACAAACACTGGAGTATGGTGCCAAAGCCAATCCTAGGGAGGCTATCTATATTAGCGTGCATTGGACTTCACAGGTATTTTTAGTAAAAGTCAACAGACAGGAAGAGGGCAAGAAGCAAGTAATCGGGGAAACCCAATCCCCACTCAGGGCTGACAGCTAGAGCTCTGCTGTACATGATTAAAGGGTTGGAGAAATCCATGACCAATTCTTAGCCTTGCATGAGGAATCTCTTCAAATACGGCCTTGCAACATGTGGCCCTGTCCTGCAGACTGCTCTTCTGCAGTCTCGCAGACTGCTGAATTTCTGAGGTACGGAGCTCCTTGCAGACTATGGCCCATGGTTACTAAATACACATTTTGTAGAACATTTACTGTCTGAGTAAGGAGTCCACAGTTTGGCCCAAAGTAATAGTTGCTCCCAGTGGTTAAAGTATAATTTGATGGGCCCCGGAACCCTCCTAATCTCCGGGCCCCTTTCCATTATTGTCTGGGCCCCCTTCATGCATGTGTGGGCCCCAGCCCAGGTAGGCATTTGCAACCACTTCTCAGTTCCACATGCATCGGTTATTGCTCCATAAAAATATTTATAATTTTATATGGCGTTTATGTCTATAGCAATTATTGTCACAAACTAGCAAACACTGCATAACACAATAAGTATTGTGATTAACAACGGTGGGGCATAGGATCTGCCAGCAGCCAGGGCAGGGTGGAACATGTGTTCCGCTGGATTTTTCTATTTTTAGGGGCCCTGGAACTCTGGCCCCTCAAATTTGTGGGCCCCGGAACTGCATTCCGGTGTGTTCCCCCTTATTTTAACCTCTGGTTGCTCCATTCTTAGATATTGGCAGCAATTATTGTTATATTAAATAAGCCATTCTTTATTCTTGGATGCTTCCCAATAAATGATGCAAAAGAAAAAAGTATTGTATTGGAAGTGCTACTCCAGAGTAATCTTTCACCTCACAACTGTTGCCTGAATGATTTTATTATAAGTATAGCATGGTTTAAGGTCACTGAGTCAGAAAGTCGGTTGTCGCCTGGCATGTGCATGTGATCATCAGTAACCTCTCGGTAACAAATTGCCCAGAGAAATCTTTTTGCCTCCTCCTTTTAACTTGTGCCTTTTCTTTAGTGAACTGTACTACTGAATTTCAAATACAAACCCACTTAAAATGGAAATAACCTCATGTGGGCTATTTCTTCAGTGGTGTTACTGAATACATCACAGCATATGAGGATTGCTTCTTATTAGTTTAAATTAATAGCAGGTACCAACATTTTTGTGGTGCTAGATCTTCCAAATTGCTTGACTTGAAATCATGTGAGTGCTGGTATAAATTCCAATTTTATACATGAGGTTTGCCTGGAAAAAAAATACAGAAGCTCTGGAAAAAGGTACTTACGTTGGCCAGATCCGTGTTTCTTTTGTTTTGCGCCATATGCAATATAATAATGATTTGTGATGCTGTGAACCTGGTAATGTGCACCATTATTAAAGAATAAAAATACTTGGATTGAAGTTTTAACCTGTACTATAGCAGAGCTTTTTCTTCAGAGGAGTGTGTGGTCAGCTCTTGTTTCATTGAGAGCGGTGCACACACAATGAGAAGAAACCTCATTCTCATAGACTTTGCTCTTCACCTTGTGTAATGGAATGGCTCAGTGCTTGATCCAAAGCCCATTACACTCAATGCAAAGATTTCTATTGACTTCAGTGGACTTAGATCAGTCCCTTAGACCCCAAATAAGCAAGATATTTAAGTATATGCCTAACTTTCAGCATGTAAGTAGTCCATTGCCATTTAATTGCTTATAGTTAAGCACATGCTTAAGTTTCTTGATGGATTAGGGCATTCCCTCAGTGCACAATAGGTGTAAGATGCTTCCATTCATATATCTCATTGACCCCTTCACATTCACAGGGGTTTCCTTCTTAGAGCAGCTTGCAATATAGAGAGGAGCGGGTAATTGCATATTTAACAGAGTATTATGGTAGGAAATGTATTACTTTTGGTGCAGTCTGATTTGGGCTTAAGACACTGGCCTGAGATGCAGGAGATCTAGAATAAATCCCAGTTCTATCACTGACTTCCTCGAACTGGCGGCATTGTCTCTCTGTGCTTCAGCCCAAATCGGGGGATATAATTCCTTTCTCCTATCTTTGGTCTGTCTTGTCAGTTTAAGACTGTAAACTCTTTGGGGCAGAGGCTGTGTGTGTGGATAGCATTATCTCCCTCTTGGCTGGGGGCTTTGGCTGCTACAGTAAAACAAGCAATGATAACAAGAAAGCTAGCAAGTACTGAAAAGAGCATAACATCTGCAACATAATACATGGTTTGGCTGAAGTGTGTTTGCAGCTGTCAGAAAAGCGATTGATCTCCTCTCCCCCTTCAATTTCAATACTGATGATCTGTTTTAATATGAAGTATACTGGCAGTCTGAGGTCAAGGAGGTCCCTGACTATATATTACGTAGATTTAAATCCATTTATATCAATGGAAATTAGGAGCCTAAATATCTTTCTTTCAGGATCTGGCTCCAAATGCTTTAATTACAAGGGAGAAGAGGACCCTTCTGGCCTCTGGAGATCAGCCCTAAATAGTGAAACTTACCCCATCTATTGAAACCCCTTTGCCTGTTGCTTTCTGTCCAGCATTCTCCGTTTGCATTGCCAAGAAATCAAAAAGAACACAGTGGAAATGTTCTGCTTCTTTCTAGTTTAATAGTGGAGTGTAAGACCTGGGGCCAACGCAGCTGAATAGACACACTACACAGGAGTATTCAGGGGAATAGTGAAAGTCCATTCCTGGCTTTTATGTTTATTTGCCTTTTGAATGGCTGAGATAACAATGTAATTGAATTAATTAATGTATTTTATTTTGATCCCGAGTTGCAAATCCCAGAAGGAAAGTATGAGCAAGGGAAAGATTGACCCTTTTATTACAGAGATCTCTGCTCAGACTTCTGGATTCAGTTGCCACTCTGTGGCAGTTCCTAGCCCCTCCCCACTTGCAAGAAGAAACAAGTTCTGTTCAGTTCACACTTTCATTCTTTGTTTTTATGCTCTTCAGGACTGAAGGGTCCCAGAAAGGAAAATAGTAGTAGCTCCTCTGGTGCAGAAGAAAGAGAGGGAGCCAGAGAAGGAGACAGAGTTGCTGACAAGGGAGCAAGAGAGTTGGGTAAGGGCTAAGAGCAGTGACCCAAGCAGGTGACTGGAACACAGTGAGGAAGAAGCTGCTGCTGCCTCTGGTGGCTGAGGGGGTATTGAAGAAGCTGGCTGCAAAGTGGTGGGAGTGGAGCTGGTGGGGTTGAATTAAGGGTTTGATACAATTGACGCTTTCTGAACTTTAATTTTGTAACAAATTTCAGTGACAAAAATGGGTGAAAAAATGTACCTTTTTTTCCTATCTTTTTTTGGCTATTTGTAGGCAGTAAAGAGGCCCAAGTGCCATCTCTCTCCCAGAACCGAACCAGAGGAGGAGGAACATCTACCACTCCTCAGGCTTTATGTTCCAGGGATGCATTCTGAAGGCTTTACATTCCCTGAAAGCAGTAGCTGGCTTTCTGCATTGTTGTCAGTGATCTGTATTTAAAAGTATGATGGAGATTTGCCTGGTATTGAAACGAGGGTGGAGGAATGGGCGTT
Organism: Pelusios castaneus; assembly: GCA_007922175.1. Lineage (NCBI taxonomy): Eukaryota > Metazoa > Chordata > Testudines > Pelomedusidae > Pelusios > Pelusios castaneus. The sequence continues at coordinate 9,835,368 of ML685777.1, forward strand.
AGGGGCTGTACATGCCTTCCCATTACTTAGAGATTATAAATTTCTTTTGCTTGTGCTTCTGGGTGAATTAGAATGACTGAAGTAACATGAATAATCGGGGTGTGCATGTGTGCATATCAGAGAGAGCCTGTGCATACATCGGCATACAAATACACCATTTCCTTTGGCACAGAGAAAATAGCACAGAGGGAAAGAGTCACTTGAAAAATTGGAACATTTCTCAATTCTTTGTAAGCAAAATCTACACGTGCTTTATGCTGTGGTGGATCTGGATGTTATAGCCCCTTTTTTGTGGGGTTCTATACATGTATTATAATAATAGGGCTCTGAAATCCTTCCACTGAAGTCAGTACTCATAATGAACCACTCAGAAATAATCTGCAGACCAAAAATCATTCCCCGATATCATTCTTTATTCAGTAATAAAGAAGTCTGGGGAAAATTCAAAAGCTTTTGGGAGCTAATGCATGACCAAAAAAAAGAGGCTAAATGTATGGAATGAATGAGCTGCTTGAATCATTTACTCATCTGATTTTCAACACAAGTATTTTTAATTAATATGTAGCTGATACAGCTTTCCTTATGCAGTTATTTAAATGTAATAATGACTTATTAAACCTCTAAATGTTTTGCATGCAGTAATTAGCAGGGAGTAGTTATTGTTTTTCTCAAACTTGGAGAATTGTTGATACAGAAACATCCTGTAACCGTGATTTCCTTTATGATGCCTAGAGTCTAACTTCAAACACATCCTGCAACTATTTAGAGGTTAATTTAAGTTAAGGTAATTCAAATGCTGGCATAGAGCTATGCATTAGGCCTTTAAAAAGAAATCTCTGCAGAATGAAGGGATTCATATTTTGCTAATAAAAACAAACAGCTGTGTCTCCCATATGGTATTCTCTTGTAAAATATTTACATTTGAAAGGCGCCCAGACTCCTTGCAGTAGAACACAATTTAAACAATGACTGTAAGTGAACAAAACATCTATTGTTGTCAGCTTTGATGGCAAAGGTTCTTAGTGTACATCTTTTTTCTCCTACTCTGCATTAGACTATCATCTTATTTACTGGAGAAAATGCCTTTTCAAGTAACTTGTTAGTTAAAAAAATAAGGCTCAACATGATGGAAGGGTTTGTAACATTTCAGTGGAGTCAAAGGATTTGTGTAGGAAGATAAATATTGTGGAAGAACCAGAAAAACAATGAAAGAAGAGAATGAGTTATTAGGAAATGAGGTTTTATAATGGGTTGCTATTCTTAACTACGGAAAAGTTGGCTCTAGATAGTTCTCCCTGGAACCACCACCACTCCTTAGTTAGGGGCAGCACTTTCCTTTGTTGTCTGTCTGCCAGAGTCTGTCTTCTTTAGCCTGCTGGAAGGATAAATGTTAACTTTCCAGCTGGAATCGCTCTGTTTGCTTTCACAGTGAAAACAGAACTAACAATTCTGGTAATGTTATTAAAAAATATTTGTCATGTCAAAAAGTCCTGCTGCCTGTAATTACATTTAAAAATCCCAAACTGAATAGCAACATTCAAATTCAGCTAGAGTATTTGATTAAGCTCAGTTAATAGTTACTAATGGGTGTGCAGCTTTTCTCTACGACTGGAGAGAGAGAATGGGAGAATTAATGGCAGTCTTGTTTGGAAAGCAGTGAGTGACTGAAGAGGCCTGAGATCTTGAACTTATCCTGTATGTGTTTCTGTATAGTGAATCTAATGCCAGCATTGTTCCATAAAACAGGATTCTTATAATACAATTAAGACAAAATCCTAATAAAAATGAGATTTTATTGTGTGTTGAGCCTGTGGGTGGTTTTGGAGTTTTTTTAGACTCTCTTTTATCTTATACTACCAGAAATTTCTTTGCAGGCCATGTTTGCTGTTGATGTTACGCTCTATAGCCCAACAGGGACCTCAAGCTATAGAATTCAAGCAGTGAAACACTTAGCCCTAGTCTACACCTGCTGCACTTTTGAGTGGCAGACAACGGGAGTTACGCAAGGTACATAAAATATCTTGCGTGTCTCCCATCATTTTACTCCCCGCCCCATACACACTACGCTAAGGCGAATGGAAATGCCGTCTGGTTGCCTTGTTGCTACGCCACTTCCGGGGCTGAAGTTCCTGATGCGAACTCCAGAGCGATTGAGCGTGTCTTGACAGACTGCACAATCACACCAGGAAGAGCGCACCGACGGCAGCGAGTTTGTCGCCATCGGTTTAGACATACCCTTAGCTTCATATTTCTGGGCACGTGGTTTCCCAATTTTGCCAATTATCTCCCATAATTTACTAAGAGCTTGTCCATACAGGAAAGTTGTGCTGCTTTAACTAACCTGTCAGATATAAAGCATTATAACCCCCCATGACTGGTATGAAGGTGAATTATGCTGGTACAGCTTGTACCTAGACAGGGAGGGAAATAAACAATCCAGGTATGAAGCACCTTTATACCAGTATAACTGGACTGGGCAACGTAATTATACTGATAAGGATTGGTTGGAAAATTTTATGTTAGAACAGATTTTCATCTGACAAAGCCATCCTGATGAAGTTTTTTTTAAATCAAATTTTTAAAATAAAAGGTTGGCAATTTCATTTAGGAAAAAATGGATTTTTTTAGGGGGAAAATGTATGGCTTCAACATTTTTTTGAACTGAATGTTTTCATTTTGAAGCTATTTTTAATTTTGAAATTTCTATATGAAAAAATGTAAAAGGGTCAGAATAAAAAGTCAATGTTTTTGATTGATCAGAACTAAATATTTCAAGTGACTTAAAACAAGCTTCTTTTCCAGAATTTTGTTTGTGAGAAGCTTAAAAACAGCTTAAAACCAGGCCCAAATCAGCATGGAAAATCTGTTTTCCAATTCGCTGATTCAGTAAAAGGTGAGTCATCGGATCCCTATTCAGTAAGGCACTTAAATGCATGTTTAATGTTAAACATGGGTTTATATCCATTCCATAGAGCATATAAAGTCTAATATCTGCTTAAATGCTTTCTGAATAGGGCTGGTATGACTCATGAGTTTAAAGTTCAGCATGTGTTTAATTAAGTGCCTGTGAAGCTATCTACAGTTTGTCAGTTGCAAAAAAGTAAAAACCAATATGGAGTAATCCATTTTAGCCTGTACAATGTCAACATGAGATATGAAAGAATTAGTTTTCAACCAAATGTATTTTTCCCCATTTGCTTTGTCTGTATGATCTTGATATTATTAAGTGCTTGGGCACTTTCCCATTCATGGTAAAAAAGTGATTTCCTTTTCATTTATTTATCAGCTCCATCTTGAAGCACATGTTCTTCTTTAAGTAGGAATAATTATGTACTCTGGGTGGGAGGCTATAATGTTCTTTTATGTGCTTTTTGACAATGAGCCAAAAGATGGTCCAAAAAAGCTGCATCTGTTATTATATGGAATGTTTGGACTTCAGGAACAGTCTATATTTGGAAACAATAAATTACCCACGTCTTGAGAAAAGCCATAAGACCTAAGAATGTTAATTTTATTGGTTAAAAAGAGCATAAGGATAACATTTATGACATCATCTGAGGCTTCAGATGTTCTTATTATAACTTGGAGAGGATCTCTTGTTTTTTCAAATGAAGAGATTCAAAGCTCTGTTTTTAAAATGAATTTTTAATTGATAAATAGAATATTGAATTATCATAAGAATCAGCAGGTGCAAGCTGCACGTCTGCTAGGTTGATGGTGGATCTGTTGTCCTAGAAGACGTTGACACTCTGTTTTCCACAGATCATCCAGCAACCATTAAGAAAACCCAATGTAATAAAGGGACCATTATTTCATACCAAACGGGAGTTTATGTAAATACATTTGCTATGTTTTTACTGCCCTGGATCTCCACTTTGTATTTTCTAGGGGGTTCCGAGGTGATATCAGGAGGACAGTAACATTTGCAAGGGGCAGTGCTTTAGTAGCAGAAATTTCAATAATTTTTAACTCCTTAACATCCATAGCTTGCCCTTGTAATTCACATGCTGTCTTGGAACAGCTGTTGGCAATTCTGAAGCAGCCAGGCTCTCAGCACACAAAAGATCAGCTACATCATGGTTATGACCCAGTGTTAATAGTGCTGCCGTTTATTGTGTGGCTGCCATGGAATTTCCTTTGCTTTATCTTTAGTACTGCCTGGTGTAATATTCTCATCAAAATGCTTCCTTCCATAAACAAGGGTTGTAGAAATTTAACTTTCTCTTTCATTCAGCCAGGCTACTTTGCATTTACTGTCAGAGTGCTTGCTTTAAAAAAAATATTTCTGTTGCTGATTGGAAAAGGATATAGATTTCTATCTATACTAATTCCATGCAACCTGAATTACAACTAGTTGACATTTGAAAGATGTAGTTATCATATGATTTTCAGGTAGACAGTCAAGGTTCTTTTTAGATTGATGATACCCATCCTTCCTGGATATTTTTACTTGTCTGGATCATCCAGCAGCACCAAACAGCCCTGTCCTTTTAGTGATAAATATTTTTAAATATTGCTCTGAAGTGGCATGTGTCGCTTTTCCATTCCCATACAAACACTTAAGATATAACTGAATATTCTAGTTATCATAAAAAATGTCTGCCATGGCTACTTTGAATTCCATGATTGCAGCAGGAATGGAACAAGAATTTTCCAACTCCGAAAGCATAGATTCTATATTGCAACACTTAGGGGAGCCTCTTCATTAGGTGTTAACAATATAGGATCTATGACATACAATAATCTGCATTGTAAAAACTCAGTCAAATACTGCTTCATTTGTTTACAGTGCCTCTTCTTTTTTCCCTCCCAAGCAAACTAGTTTTCTACCTCTCATATGTTTGAGCACCCTTCCTTCCATGCCCTGCAGAAAATGATCTTTTAGATGTTAAAAGGCACACAGCAGTTAGGTACCCATTTCTATTGAAAATGATAGATAGAATCAGGCCCAGATTTTCAGGTTTGACAAGCGATTTCTGGTGCCCAATCTGAGACTCTTTAAGAGGGCCTGATTTTCCAAAATTGCTTAAAATCCATCCTTTAAATATCATGGGTCTTTAAAAGGTGTCACAAGTTGGTCATCCAGAGACACTAAATCACTAGTCACTTTGGAAAAATCTGTGTCTCTACGTTCCCATAGAACCTCAGAAGATAGTAAGGAGATGGGCAGAAACAGGGAGCGCATGGATATTATAAGTATGAAAACTGTGTGCTGGTGAGAACATAAAGTATCATCTCTCTTGCTAAGTAGCCTGGGCTGAAACAGATGAATGAGCCCACACTTGTACATTTGTAGTATCAGCACTTCGCCATATGTTGAAACTGCAGTCAGCCAACACTTTTCATTACTGGTGAGTAAGCTCTGAATGTAACTTATAAAATAGAAACTATTAAATGTGGTTCATTACCAGATTGTGAGAGTATCTGTAATGGGTATTTCTTAGGCCTGGTCTACACAAGAGAGTTACAATATTAGTGTAGTCAAATTCCAAAGGGGTAGCCGTGTTAGTCTATTGTAGAAAGACAACAGAATACTAGCAATGACCTTTTTGTCGACAAAATTGCCCTGGTTTGTCAACAAAATAAAACCACTTCGACTAGAGGTGTAGAGCCTTTTTCAGCAAAGGTTTTGTGGAAAAGCATGTAAGTATACACTGCCCTTAGGGCATATCACTGAAAATAGCCTCCCAGTTATCCCAGCATTCCAGCGTGGGTGCCACTCTGGTAAGCAATTTGAGCTCAGCTGCCCTGCAGCTAGCCGCCTTCGCCCTCCTTTTCAAGGCCCCAGAAAGTTTTCAAGTTAACTTCCAGTGGAGAGCTCATTCTTCAGTGCAGCGAAGGACAGTCCTGTGTCGTGCCTGCCCTAAACTACAGGGGAGGGGGTGTAACTCTTGATGTGTCCTGCAGAGCCAGGGAGGGAGGTGGAGGCTGTGGAAAGAGTGGATGCCAGCTATGAGCTGTCTGTGTAGCAGCTTTTTGTCTTGGTTGCTTCTAGCTGCTGCTGTCTGAACTGAAAGAGACAGGATGAGTGCAGACATGCTCACTGTTCCCCAAACGCACGCTGGCTGGCTGTCTCCGTGTGTGTGTGGCTCAGTCTTCCTCCTTGCCCTCGCTTCTGCGGGATTCTTGTGTCTGTGTTCAACAGTGTCAGCTTGGCTAAAAAAGCAGCTGGCAAACCAGTGGGACACCCATGGTAGGATGGGATTCAGAAATCTTCATCGTGTCATGCTGTACCTGTCCCGTGAGACATTGCAAACCCTTCCCGAAGCACCCTGTGTGCAGTTGCAAGGTGGATAGCTACCCATGCCGGTATACACTGCTGCACCTGGATGGGAGATACGCAAGCTTTGTACTGCGGAATGTGTATCTCCCGTCGACTTACTTATGCTCCTTTACCGCAGCATCTTCACTGGGCTGCGCTGATGGAAAATGCTCTCTGATTGGCACAGCGTTACTCTTTTCTGGGGGGTGGAGTTATTGCGTTGAACAGAGAGCACTTCTGGGATCAATTGAGCGGGTCTCCACTTGTTGCTCAATCAATCCTGCTGCATCGATCCGTGGAGCTTGATGCAGCGTAGTTAGTCTAGTTAGTCCACAGTGCACTGCTCACTTTGTTGACCGAGGAGCATTGATAGCATGAATGTACTCCTTGGACAGAAGGAGACAGTGAAGACATGCAACGGTGATTTAATTACAGTGCTGCAAACTTGTCAACAAAACTTTTTAGTGTACACAAGGCCTTAGTCACGCAGATAATAGAGGTTACCCTTGGGAGAGTTTCCTAAAATGACCCTCCTTGCCCCTAAATCATTTATGCATTGATTAAAAGACCTTTGGGATGCTTAAAATGTGACTCTGACGCCCTGGAAAGTCTGTCAGATATTTGGAATATCATGAATGTTGCATAACAGAGCACAAAGCACTAGTCTCTCCCTATGGCATCCCGTGGTAAAGGACACAGGTTTTCAACTTCATATTGGCAAATGAAACCTAATTCCAAGATTTCTGCTTATCCAATTAGGGACACTAAGGTACCATGTTCTCCAGCTGGAATATTAGTTACTTGTGAAGAAGCTACTTACCAAGAATTAATCCTAGAAGTTATTTGGCAGATTGTTCAACTAATGAATGCACTTGGGAAAATGATCTGTTTGTAAAGAGTTCATGATCAAAAAAGAGGGCAAAATTTGTTGAATGAATTATTTGTTATTCAATCAGCTCTCAGAAAGTTCCAACCTTCCCTTCTTTACAATTGCATACAGGTTTCTTGTACCACCACCCAATGTCTGTAATTCATGGGACCAGATCTTCAGTTGATGTAAATTTCATGTAGCCCCAGTGATTTTGATGGAGTGGTGTTGATTTGTATTACGTGAACATATTGCCACTATAATGAAGTTCATGTAACTGTGATAGAAGCTTTTGAGGTGATTTTATTTTCCTTGCATTGAACTGAGTGTCTTGCCCAAGGATTGTGATTTCTCAGTGTGTTCCTCGTGCTCTCTTGTATTTATTCTTTTCTGCTGTAATCTGCAAGGCTCATGTGCTGCTTGTTTTCCAAGTAGTATTGTTAAGTAGCCAAGAATGGAATGAAGAGAAACTATGCAGTTGTCAGAGATTGGAAATTAAACATGTGATGCTCTGTTATATACAGTGAATGTAGAGTGTGGTCTTTCACCATGTTCCTCCACAAGTTGCCATCATATCTAGTGTAGTACCTGCCTTGCTTCATTCAGATGTTCCTGCACAAATCCATTGAGTGAGAGATGCCTCCACTTGTTTCCTTCTTTCTGATATGTCTGCTCCTGGAAGGATGGTTGATTTTCAGTAGGAAGATCAGAATCCAAGTTATGTGAAGGGCAAAGGACTGCAAATCAGGTGAAAGGAAAAGCTTCTGTTTCCACCAGACCCAGTGTGGGCTGCTATTTTCTCTACTTACTCTACATTTCTCCCTCCACCAGCCTAACTAGTGATGCAGTAACCTTGGGCAAAAAGTAATTCCCCTTGTGCTGCCTCACTTCAACACAGTGCTGCCTGTGGATACATGATGGATCTGGCTCTGTGCCCAAGAGCAGAAGTTTCACTAGCAGAAAGAAGAGGCACTTTAGGGAACAGACTGTGTTCATACTTTCCCTGGTATAGATCAAGGGTAAGTGTCTAGCGGAGACAATAATTTACATTGGTATAACTGAGAGCAGAATCTGGTCCTGACAATTTAAAAATACTTTGAGTATTCAGTGATGATATCTTTTCATTGCTGATAGAAACAATGATTGCTTTAAAAAATATTACATTATTACATTTTACATATTACATTATTACATATTTCATTGTTGATTGAAACAATGATTGAGTTTAAAATATTACATTATTACATATTTCATTGCTGATCGAAACAATGATTGATTTAAAAAATATTACATTATTACATTATTACATATTTCATTGCTGATCAAAACAATGATTGATTTAAAAAATATTACGTTATTACATATTAATATTATGATTTAAAAATATTACATGTAACACATCTGCCAAAGGATTTTTGCTCTAACTAGTTAGCCAGTGTTCTGGTATGTTTAACAGACTTTATATTTGGGTTCATGACTGTTAATGCTGTTTCTGCTATGTGACCAGTGTTACTGCTGATTTGTGACTGTGAGATGTGGTTATCTGGGGTAACACTCTTGGGCCTTCTTACTAAATGAATGGTCCAAATTCAGAAGTAGAGTTGCAGAAGGACTGTAAATTAGGCCTGTGTGTATAAATTAGTAATTTCAAGGAGGGTCTGGCTCCTATTTTTGTTTCTTCTGGACAGCATGGAGAAAATAAGGTTCTGATCCTGCCCCACTGAGATCAATGTGAGTCAGGGTATAAACTAGATATAAATCCTGGGGTATGTCTACACTAGCAATTTAGGTCTACTTAAGGATGCTTAAGTCAACCTAAATTACTCCACATCCACACTGGACTTTCATTAAGTCGACTTAAGAAATTCCGTAAGTCAACTTAATGAAAGCTTAAGTCGACTTAATAACTACCCCTCTTTAGGTTGACTTAAGCCTTAAGTTGACTCCTTAAATCGACTTAAGACCAGTGTGGATGGGGAGTAGCCCTTAAGTCAACTTTAATTAAGTCGACTTAATGCCAGTGTGGACAGCTATGTCCAATGTTAAGTCGACTTAATAAGATTGACTCAAAGGGTAGCCACTCTGTTAAGTTGACTTAATAAGGTCAACTTTAAGTCAACTTAACTTTTCAAGTGTAGACATAGCCCTAGATACTTGAGGATGAAGGAGTTTGGAAGGGTGGGTGTTGTCCAGCCTGACATATGGAAAGCATTAGAATAGCAGATTATTGACAGCACACCACATTTTGTAAAAAATAGGCAGCTAAACCCAGAAGAACCAAAGACAGGTGGAAAGGAAGGTGACTGAACACAGCAACCTGATTGATGGTTACACAGCTTGTCCAGCAATAGCACAATGTAGGAGGAAGTCTTTAAAATCAAATATTGTATAATTACTTCAGGCATAAAAATACGTGAGTAATCGCAATATATTTTGCAGAATTTTATAACAATGAATCTTTTATGGTAGAATGGACAATGTCTATGTGTGCACCACTGCTGTTCATTGACTTGGAACTGCACATCTGTGAATTGTAAGCCCTAAATGGCTAATAGCTCATGACATTTCTTCTTTAGCTCAAGAGGTAGGGCTTATTCTTTCTGGCAGAAAGAAATTCGCTCTCCATTGTCACTGCGAAGTACCAAGTGGCCATGATGTACATTGCAGTGATAACAGTGTTGTCCTGGGTGGGCATGGGTTTGTTAAAATAAGATCCCTATATTTTCCATATTTACAATACCATGAATATTATAAATAGGGGCCAATTTAATAATAAAACATACTTATTTTTTGGTCTGACACCAACTTTCCCACAGTCCTTTGTGGCTCCTGTGCAGGGCTATGGGAATATTTGGTGTATCCATGCTGGTGTGGGTGTAAATTAAATTAGGGCTGGGAATATGCTTTATCTTATCCTATTTTACATTCCCCTGTCCCATAGACATGCCTCATTTAGCTACTTGCGACATCTCTGAATTGCCTTAGTATAATCTGCCACTTGACATGCCTCAAAAAATACCCCCTTCTTCTTCAAGGAGTGTCCCTATGGGTGCTCCAGTGTAGGTGTGCTTGAATCCCTACATTGCTGACCACAGGTGAGTAACTTCTTTTTCACTTATGAAATATTCCCCATTTCCCATTTACATGCACCCTTTTCTAATCCATGGATGATTAATGATATCTGATTCCAGATATCCAGAAGTGCACACAGTATCAGGTGAAGTCAGTGGAAGCCGGAGGCCATTTCCATTTGGGAATACCTGGGGCACTTGTGAACGCTGATGAATTCAACTGTTTCAAACTAGTGACTTTGGCACGTACATCCCATTTCTTGACTACCAATTTCCCAAGTACCGAACATCTCAATGTATCTCCTCAGTGATTATAACCCAGTGTGTGATATTACTCTTGAGATGAATGCAGTGCGGAAACTTCAACTTTCCTCACATCCTCTTTCCTAGATGTAATGCATTTACTTCTGGGTTAATCTGTAACACTTTTCATTATGGCATAGCCTGATAACATCTAAAAAGAGGACTGTGTTGTGCCTGCCAAACTAAGGGAAGAGAATGTACAGCGCTTCTTCCCACTGTATCCCCTCCACTTTCAGCCTCTCAGGGGCTAATCAGAGCTGCAATCCATGGGTGCATCTACACTTGTAAATTAAGTTGATTTAAGCTTGCTTAAGTCGACTTAATTTACTCTGCATCTACACTACAGTTTCTTTAAGTTGACTTAAGCAAGCTGCTTAAGTTGACTTAAGAAAAATAAAGTTGACTTACTGAAAATTAAGTCAACTTTATTAAACCTACTTTTAATTCGACTTTAGGCTTAAGTCGACTTTCTAAAGTCGACTTAAGCCACTGTAGACCTGGAGTAGCCCTAAGTCGACTTAAAGTCAACTTAGGGCTCTCCAGGACTCCCCCACTGCCCTCCCTGCTGGGGGAGGGGGGCACAGGGAGAGCCTGGCAGTCCCACAGCACCCTGCCCCTATGCCCTGCCAGGGTCCCTGTCCCCCTCTGCCCCATTGTACCCAGGTACAATGGGGCAAAGGCTGAACCCCCTGGCACTCAGCAAAGGGTGCCCCCCCTGCACTGTGGACCTGCCCAAGGTCCCCCTAGCCCCTAGAAGTCGACCTAGGCATCCAGTGTGGATGCTCTAGGTCGACTTTGTAAGTTCCCCCCAAGCCGATTTTAAATTTAAGTGTGGACATGCTAAATTGACTTAAATTAACAAGTGTAGACATAGCCCATGTGCTTTCTTATACACAGACTTCTCCTTGCCAGCACCCATACGGGTGCTACCTGCTCTAAAAGGAGTAAGGAGGTTACAATGCCTAGTCTCTATCTCTCTGTCTGCACTGACCAGTGGAAGCAGGCTCAGCCAGTGTGCATGGTGCAGTTCACTAAGGAATAATGCCAGGGATGTGCTTTCCGTGTGCTTTGGAGCTCTGGCGGGATCAAGCTTTCCTGAGTCACAGTTCCTCTGGTGCTTTCCCGTGGGGTGGAGCAGCTTTCATCACCTTCAATGTGAGCCAGTGGCTAAAAGTCTTAACTGAGCCACAATGCGCAAAACAAAAGCGTCCCAAGAAGTCTTTTCTTTGTCACAGTGACGACACAGTGAGAATCCTATATTTGCTCATAATTATCTAATATACTGTATGCCACTTCCTGTCAACCAATGTGCTATGTCATCGTCTCAATAACAGTTGATGTCTGATAGCAGCTATTCCTGGGAATACAACACCCCATGTTGCACATTCATAAGGTAGCTACTAAAATGGAGGCGCCATTGATGAGTATATCCTTTCATGCTGAGTAATCCTATTAAAATACATGGCACTAGTGCTAGATTAAAGCAGGGCTTTTGCTTGCTCATCTAGCTATATCTGAAACAACAGACTACCTACAGCAAGGCAAATAAAAGGTATCAAAATCACTGGATAGCAGGTTCCTTTCTGTTAACATTTGATTGCTTGTAGGATCCCAGTGTCAACTATGGCAACAAGTTGTAATGATTTTCAAGTAGCCATTTTCTCCTGCACACTCCCAATCACAGTCTGGGCATATCAGCCTAATGGCCTCAATTCTTCTATCTGAAGTGTGTTTTAAAAATGTTTAACAGTGTAGCTGCTGCTGTATATTGCTACAAATTGACTCCTGTACAAAAATTCCATCACATATACCAGATGGTCTCTTTTCATTTTCGGTTTGGAGTTTGATGTGGCTCTACTTCTCTCATTTTCCGCAGGATTCGAACATTCAGAGCACCTTTGAGTCTAGTCTGTTTCCTTCCCTACCCCATTCCCCACTTTTTCTTTCTTTTGTCATCATTGCTTGTTGGCTCATCTTGTCTCCTAGGGTGCCTGCTGCAAAGGACTTGAGCTCCGGCCCTTACACATTTAATTCACCAGCTAAAAATACAGAAATGTCATACCAGTCATTTCTACCCTGAGGGCAGGAAGGCTTGTGGGAATTTTACCATTTAATGAAATGCTTCCAGTGACACATTCTAAATGACAACAGAGTCTTGCGGCACTTTTAAAGACTAACAGATTTATTAATCGCATGAGCTTTCGTGGGAGAAAATCCCACTTCGTCAGACGCTTTGAAGATAGGAAAGTTACAGAGTGGGAGGAAATTAAATGCAGGGGAGTGTATGACATAGCATCAGGTCAGGCTGTAACAGCAAATCAAAATAGGTGTTAGCATTCAAAACACTGGGGAACAGCACATAGAGGAGGGGGGAGGTCAATTCACTTGATGTAATGCGAGAAAAATCCATAGTCCCTGTTCAACCCCAAGGCAACTGAGTCAAATTTGCATATAAGTTCGAGCTCTGCAGACTCTCTTTGAAGCTGTGATTTGTTATTCATTTGTTTCAACACAGCTATTAACAAGTCATTAAGGGAGTGAGCAGGGAGATTGAAGTGTTCCCCTACAGGTTTTTCAGTATTGCAGTTTCTGATGTCAGATTTGTGTCCATTGATTCTTTGGCGCAGAGACTGTCCTGTCTGTCCAATATATAAGGCAGAGGGGCATTTCCGGCACATGATGGCATAAATCACATTGGTGGATGAGCAGGTGAACGAACCCTTGATGGAGTAGGTGGCATGATTAGGCCCTGTGATGGTGTCATCAGTGTAGATATGAGGGCAAAGTTGGCAGCGTGGTCTGCTGCAGGGCTGTGTTCCTGCTTTAGTGTTTCTGCTCTGTGATCTGTAGTTGCTGGTAAGTATCCTTTTAAGATTAGGGGGCTGTCTGAAAGCAAGGAGAGGTCTGTCTCCCAAGGCTTGAGAGAGTGAGGGATCATCTTGTAAAATAGGCTGTAGATTTTTGATGATGTGTTGAAGAGGTCTGGCTTGGGGGTTGTAGGTGACGACCAGTGGCGTTCTGTTGTTGTTTTTCATGGGCTTCTCCTGCAGTAGTTGACTTCTGGGTACCCGTCTGGCTCTGTCAATTTGTTTCTTCACTTCTGTGGGTTTGTACTGTAGTTTTAAGAATGCCTGGTAGAGATCCTGAAGGTGTCTGTCTCTGTCTAAAGGGTCAGAGCAAATGCGGTTATATCTTAGAGCTTGACTGTACACAATGGATCGTGTGGTGTGTCGAGGATGGAAGCTCGAGGGATGTAGGTAACTATACCGATCAGTAGGTTTGCGGTATAGGGAGGTCTTTATGTGCCCATCGCTAATTTGCACTGTAGTGTCCAGAAAGTGGATCTCTTGTGTGGAGTGTACAGTCAAGCTCTAAGATATAACCGCATTTGCTCTGACCCTTTAGACAGAGACAGACACCTTCAGGATCTCTACCAGGCATTCTTAAAACTACAGTACAAACCCGCAGAAGTGAAGAAACAAATTGACAGAGCCAGACGGGTACCCAGAAGTCAACTACTGCAGGAGAAGCCCATGAAAAACAACAACAGAACGCCACTGGTCGTCACCTACAACCCCCAAGCCAGACCTCTTCAACACATCATCAAAAATCTACAGCCTATTTTACAAGATGATCCCTCACTCTCTCAAGCCTTGGGAGACAGACCTCTCCTTGCTTTCAGACAGCCCCCTAATCTTAAAAGGATACTTACCAGCAACTACAGATCACAGAGCAGAAACACTAAAGCAGGAACACAGCCCTGCAGCAGACCACGCTGCCAACTTTGCCCTCATATCTACACTGATGACACCATCACAGGGCCTAATCATGCCACCTACTCCATCAAGGGTTCGTTCACCTGCTCATCCACCAATGTGATTTATGCCATCATGTGCCGGAAATGCCCCTCTGCCTTATATATTGGACAGACAGGACAGTCTCTGCGCCAAAGAATCAATGGACACAAATCTGACATCAGAAACTGCAATACTGAAAAACCTGTAGGGGAACACTTCAATCTCCCTGCTCACTCCCTTAACGACTTGTTAATAGCTGTGTTGACACAGATGAATAACAAATCACAGCTTCAAAGAGAGTCTGCAGAGCTCGAACTTATATGCAAATTTGACTCAGTTGCCTTGGGGTTGAACAGGGACTATGGATTTTTCTCGCATTACATCAAGTGAATTGACCTCCCCCCTCCTCTATGTGCTGTTCCCCAGTGTTTTGAATCCTAACACCTACTTTGATTTGCTGTTACAGCCTGACCTGATGCTATGTCATACACTCCCCTGCATTTAATTTCCTCCCACTCTGTAACTTTCCTATCTTCAAAGCGTCTGACGAAGTGGGATTTTCTCCCACGAAAGCTCATGCGATTAATAAATCTGTTAGTCTTTAAAAGTGCCGCAAGACTCTGTTGTCTTTCTACAATAGACTAACACGGCTACCCCTTTGGAACATTCTAAATGAGGTATTAATATTTTCTGCATCTTCTGGAAATAAACCCAAAACTTAAAAAGGAGGACAAACTCCGTTGAACTAATGCATGTAAAAGTTTGTTTTAAATCATATATATATATATATATAGGCCTGATCCTTTTTGGTGCTGTGCTATGTTTGTCTAAGACATATCAGATATTCCTTTTCCCAGGGAGTTGTGACCAATGTTCCCGCTAAGCTGTGCAGCGGCCATTGCATACCCGTGCACAAAATACAGAGACCCATGCAGCCCGACCCTTTGTCTCTTCTCCTCAGCCCGATCCAGCGTCATTTCTCCCCAGTCCGATGATCCCTGCATCTCTTCTGTCTTCTCCCCAGTCCAATGATCCCCGCATCTCTTCTCCCTTTTCCCCAGCCCGATGATCATTGCATCTCTTCTCCCCAGCCCAATGATCCCTGCGTCTCTTCTCCCTTCTCCCAGCCCAATGATCTCCGTGTCACTTCTGTCTTCTCCCCAGTTAGAAGATGCAATGCAGGGCTGTAAAAGCTATAAGTGATTGCTCAGTTTGACACAAATATTTGTATTTGTCATCTATAAAAGTGTGTATATTCCAGAAAATATTTTCAAGGGTTATTAAGTAATAGCTTCAGACACTAATTGCTGTTTTCCAAAATTATTTTCTCGTTGTTGTTTTGCTTTATTTATCTTATAAATTGATTTATCTAAAAATAATGTAATTATGTGTGTGCATGTTTATAGTGATATGGATAATACTGGGTAGCAAAGTAGTGCAGTCTAACAATTTCATCATTCATTCATTCATTCAGACAGACAGACAGACAGGACCAAGACTTGAACTCTGCATTCAAGACTGTCCTAACTAATTTGGAACTGATGGTCATTCTAGCCACAACTTTATCCTCAGTGAAATCTTCAGGCTTTTTGACCCTGAATGTACTGGGTTTATGGTGTTGAAAATGGTGTTTATATTAGAAGGCGGGCTCCTTTGTGCATCAGGCTCAGTCATGAAACATACAATAAGCTATGAGGGTTTCTTCTGTTGTGAATCTGAAGCTTAAGACCTAAACCCAGAAATGGGCAATCAAGGCAAGATTTTCTTCCAAGCCTCTCAATAGGTTGCTGCTAATGCCTATTTATGCTGTTTCTTTCTGATGTATGATCTTTCTTGTTAAACCAAGAAGCCTCATCATGGCCCTAGGATTGCCTCCAGCCCATCTCAACAGGAGCTATGCTTGGGAGCAGTAATACTGATTGACTTAATTGATGGGTTTGCAGATCCAGATCCTTGACTATTGTGTTTATGCATCAATGTGTGTTCAGGCAGTACTCTGTAATTGTGCATCCAATTAGTTTTTGTTCCAAACTTACATGACAAAATATACTCCATTTTAATAGCATTCAATGTTTGACAAGCCACTAAAAAAATAAAAACAGATGCAGTGATTATGTGGTTGTTTGCATGTGCCTAATTCTACCTGCTTTCTTTAGTCATGAATGAAATTGTAGCTTGTCTAGGGACTGTTACAGACCCCTAACTATGGAGATCAGGCAAAATATATTCGCTCGAATGACTTCACATAGATGAGCTCACACAAGCCTGTGCTCCCAGTGGCCAGCACTGAGACAGTATGCAGGCAGATATTAGAATTCAAAATAAATGCCAAGTCTACCTCAAAGGCAGTGACATACTGTGTTTGTGTGTGTGTAACCTTCGGGTGGGCTAAAATTCATTTAATTGCCCTCCTCCAGTGCCTCACAGAAATCAATCCCAACCCCTATGGAGAAAGCAGCTGGAGACCCAGGATCCAGTCTGTACGGGACTCACAGCAAAGATTGCTCAGAGTTACCACCCCACATTAAAATACTACTAAAAAACCCTAACAATGAACTTTATTAACTATTAACTAATTAAACCTTATCATAAGAAAACAAAATACAATTAACCAAGAACAATCCCTACAGAAACCCCCGCATGAAAGATACCCAGGAGTCTCAAAGTCCAGGTGGAGTTCACCCAACTCTCAGCTACAATCTTTGTTCCAGGGTAGAGGCTTGAGTGGCAAGAAATAGCTGTCCTCTTCTTCTTTCTTTGCAGGAATCGTCTGCAGAATTCCATGCAGGCTTTTCCTTTTCCTTTGCAACCAGCCCTCAGTCCCATATGCATGTCTACAAAATCTGTTGCAGATGACTCCATTAAGGGGAGAAAACATCTTGTTCACTCCTGGCTCAGCTTCTCTCCTGAAAACTGAGCACATGGGCTCTTCTCAAAGCAGGTCTAGCCTGCTGTCTGCACAGACTCATGTGATCTGACGGACCACAACACATCACACCAGCAGGGCACCCTGTGGAGCATGTTCAAAAATGCCAGCACTCCCTGCTTCTAGAAGTTTCTAGTTGTGGGTAGCTAATCTGCCCAGCAACAGTAACCCACCCTCAGCAGGTCTCTTAAAGAGATAGCCCTTTTTAGGCATATGGGTTACATGTGCACGCACATATGTGTGTAGGTTAAATCCCAATACCTTAATAAAATGTCTGAAATGGGTGCTTCTGGATGTTTCTTCCTTTATTCTTTCAAAAAGTGTCCCCTGGGGACTCAACTGAATTTTTCGTATTTATTCATTTCTTGGTTACAGAGAACAGGAAAGATGATGAAACCGAGAAAGAAATTGTACTCATGGTTGTGTATGGAGGAGAGGGGTGGGAGGAGAGAGAAAGGAAGAGTTCTGCCAAAAAGTTAAGGAAGGCTTTCAAACATTGCCAACAACAATGAAGTCAGTGGAGGAAGAATGGAGGAAGTTTAAAGAATGTTTCATTAAGGCAGTGGAGGTAATGTGTCAGAACAAGTGTTGAGATGGGGGCGGGGGCTTTTGGAGAACAAATTGGTGGAAATCTGATGTACAAGAGACATTAAAAAGAGAGAATTATTCAAAGAGTTTGAGGAAACAGGTTGTGATAATGAAACGAGAAAAAATATACAAAAACAGGCAAAAAAGGAGGCTATAAGGGCAGTTATTATGGAAAGAGTGGAGGCCAAGGAGGAATTATATGGGAAGCTGGAGGAAGATGATAGCAGGAACTTTTTGGGGGGGTTGGTGAAAGAGGAACAATGAAGTACAAGGCATTAAGAAATCTTTGTTTGCTGGGATCAAGTAAGGATGCCAGATGACCGGAGAATGTGATTGGTTGTGCCTCTTTTGAAGGTAAGGATGATGCAAATGATCCAAACACCTACTGGAGCATCACTTTGTTAAATTATCCTCTCAAAGTCCTGGAGGGAGTTTCGAAGGCAAGGAAAATATAAGAGAGGAGCAGCATGGCTTTAGGAAGGGAAAGAGTACTATAGATATTTGAAACAAAAAGGAAGTTTGCAGAGTGTATGCAATGAGTCAGAATATATGCAATGACACAGTAGTTTGGGAGAATGATAAATGGAAGGTGTAACTACTATGGAATATTTATTGATCGTGAAAGAGCATGACTCGATTCTGTAGGATTGGTCTTAAGAGTACTGAGATAACAGGAGGGGGACTTCAAGAAGTGGAGATAATAGAGAAGCTATATGGAAAGTCAAGAGCTAAAGTGGTAACAATGTATAGAATTGCAGAGAATTTTAAGGTGTGGGTGGGATTGAGTCAAGGGAGTGTGCTGAATCCACTTTTCTTCATCCTAGTTACAGAATTAATTAGTAGCAGAACGAACCCTTTGGAAACACAAAGGCTATGTCTACACTGGCAAGTTAGGTGGACTTAAGGAGGCTTAAGTCGACCTAACTTTATTCATGTCCACACTAGGATTTCATTAGGTCGACTTAAGGGGCATCCTTAAGTCGAACTAATGAACGCTTAGGTCGACTTAATAAGAACTGCAGGGTATTTGAACTAACCCTCCTTAGGTCGACCTAACCCTTCCTTATGTCGACCTAAGCCCAGTGTGGATGCATAAGTCTACTTTCTTAGGTTTACCTAAGTGAACTTAGGTCGAATTACTAAGTCCTGGTTAAGGGTAACCACTTTGTTAAGTCGACTTAAGAAATCGACTTAACAAAGTCGACCTAACTTTTTCTAGTGTAGACATAGCCAAAGAAACCTAATGTATGCTGATGATCTGGCCCTTTTGGCTCATCAAAAGTACCTCTTTTTCATGGTGGCCAGATGCCATTTCCAGTACAAGCTGCTCCAATTTGGCTTCTCCATGGTGCTCAGAGTTCTCTATGGTTGCAACTCATTTTAGAAATTAGTGTATTTTTGATTAACCTTATTTGGGCAATTGGCTACTGACGGTCACTGTACACTTGGACCTGTTCAGCTATATTACCTATACAAGACATCTTTTTTCAGACTTCAGGCTTCTGATCCACCCAATGTTAATTCTCAGTTCTGCTCAAAAGGTTCCCTTATTAAGCAAAATTCTCGACTCTGTGGAGGGGAGAACCTTTCTATCAGAGGGCAGATTTTTTTAAAATGAACGAGCATTTGTCAAAAAATTAACCGTATCCCTCTCAAAGAGTAAAATTATTTTGGGGTCTCATGGGCCTTATGGCAGCCACTATTTATGCGACTCTATTTTCTCATTTGAGAATGAGACCAAACAATGCTTTTTTTGCAAAGAAAAAAAGATGCTGGTACTCAGCCTGCTTCAGCCCTGACCCCAGCCCCAGCTGGGAACCGGGGACCACTGATCCTGGCCCCAGCCAGGTACCTAGGGCGAGTGGCAGCAGGAGCCGGGGCTGCCAGTTGCTGTGGCAGGAACTGGGGCCGCTGGTGGCAGGAGCTTTAGGCCCCAACCGGAAAACTGGGCCCGGATTGTCCTGTTCCAACAGTTTTTTGGGGCCAGTGATGCCCCTGGTCCACATCACTATGAAAAAAAGGTGCCAGTACTCCGTACTGGTGCGTACCGTCACAAAAAGAGCACTGAGACCTATGTAGCACTGGATGTCTCAGATCTACAGATCAAGCTGGGATGGTCTCCAGATGTGGTTCACCATGCCTCAGAACTTCATAGTGTCCCTAAAATGGTGGTCAGTCAGAGCAAATATGCACAGAAGTGTACAGGTCAATCCCCCAGGTTCATCTTTGACAGTTACTTCAGATGCCTCAAGAAATGTTGTGGGGGGGGGGGGGGGGGGGGGGGGCTCATCTGAATCAGTTAGAAATCTGAGGGCATTGGTCCTATCAGGAGATAGCCCTGCACACCAGCATGTTGGAATTGAGAGTTGTCTGTTTAGGTCCAGCTGTCTAGCTGTCAGTCTTTCCTTCCTCTTGAAAAGAATGGTGGTGACAGGCAATACATTGCTGATATATTACACCAACAAGCAGGGGCCTCTCTTGTGTGCAGAGGCTATACATTTATGGGATTGGAGTATCCTTACAATGTTTATCCTGTGGCCTTACTCTGTGAGGGGAGAACAATGTAGTCACAGATGGTCTGAGCAGAGACAGCTCTAAGATGTATTCATGGTCCCTAAAAGATCAGTTGGTTCAGACCATATTTTCAAGCTCAGGTTGACCAACTGGACCTTTTGCAATAAGGTCCAACAAAAAGTGTTGTATCTTCTGCTCCAGAGTGGGCAAGGATGGTTTCTTTCCTTCGACACTGGAGAAAAGAGTTGATGGATGCTTGTATGACTGATGGATCTTTCACTTCTTTTAATAAGGACAAGATAGTTCTCAGACCTGATACCAAGTTCTTACCTAAGGTGATGTCTTATTTTCACATCCATCAGACAATTAATTTGCCATTTCTCCCTGTAAACCTCATTCTAATAAGTGGGAATCTGTCTCACACACTTTGGATGCCAGGAGGACCATCACTTATTTTTTAGATAGAACTAAATGTTTTCATAACTCGTTGCGATTGTTTGTGTCTTATATTAAAATCTTAATGGGTTATACAGTTTCTGCCTACGCTGCCTCTTGATAGATTAAACAATGTGGTACTGAATGTTACAATGTAGCAAAAGTTCATGTACCGTCTTCAATTTGGCCACACTCCACTAATGCTATAGCTATCTCTTTCATTTGGCTTAGAAAAGTGCCAATTGCTGAAATTTGCAAAGCTGCAACTTGGATTCTGTGCACTCTTTCACTAAGCTTTATGCTTTGGACTTGGCCTGTAAGGAAGATGCTGGATTTTGTAAAGCAATATTTCAGTCTTTATTCAGTTAGGTCTCCTTTCCGACTTCCAGATTAGTTTTCAGCACTGCTTATCAGTCTGTCCCATATGTGGGAATATTCAGAGTCATACAAAGAAGAAGTGAAAGTTACTTACTTGTAACTGGACATCTTTGAGATGTCTCTGCATACCCACACTTTCCCCCGGCCTTCCCATCTCTGTCAGTCCTTTTTCATTCTATCTCTCTGGCTTTGTGGTGGAAGGAACTTAAGTGTTGAGGGCACTCCACCCGTATATAGCCCTGCCCTCAGAACTCTGGTGATGCTGAGTGGAGATGTGGGCGAAGATGAGGAAAATGTAATGTGTTAGGCAAATTGTATGGGAGAGAAGATGAGCCAGTTTTCAGCAATACATTTAAGCATGAGCTTAATGTTTATGCGTTTGCTTAAGTGCCTTGCTGACTCAATGTTTAAATCAGATCTTTCTTTGAAACTCTTTAGTTAATCAGCCAGTTCATATAGTCTTGCGTCCAATACAGTTTTCAAGCTACAGTGTGCTAGAGCCAGTAGGTATAGTTGGCTTAAAATAACAACATTAAATGTTAGATCTGGAAAACTAGTCTAATCAAAATTGTATGTTAACTGAAAATATTGTTTGGGTAAGCGCTACTGAAAACAAATTATGTTAAAGAACTGGAACCAGTCCTTGTGTACAGTCTCAAAGATGACTAGGGTCAGGAAGAAGAGAGAATAAACATGCAGGGTATTGACATATTGCAAAATAAACCACTGATTCATGTCAGGCTGGTGACAGAAACCTTGCAGTGGCTAGGGACTGAGTGGATCTGTATGCCTCAGTTTATTTTTTTCATGAGTCATAACTTCTTGACATAAATTTTAGTTCATCCATGCTTTTCAGTAAGGAGTTCCTCTTGTTATGGATTCCAAGAAACTGGAAACAAAAACTCCTGATGGCAGCATCCAGGACATCAAATAATGTCTACGCTATTAAAAGTAGAAGATTCTGGAGGAAAGGTAGTCTTCTGCTAGAAAAGGACTCAGGAGAGCTGCATTCAATTTTTGTCTGCCACAGATTTCTATTTTGACATTGGGCAAGTTGTTTAATCTGTGTGTACCTCAGTTCCCCATTTTCTTTTATGCTGGATCCCTTTCTTTCACCCATTGTCTTATGTATTTAGACTCAAAGATTTTCAGAGTAGGGTCAGGGCCATCCCTAGGAGGGAGCGGGGCCCCTAGCCAATTGGCCTGGGGGCAGTCTCACCCCACCCCATGCTGGAGGGGGAAGGGAGACCTGGGTGGCCTAAGAAGGGAGGGTACATGGGGTGGGTTCTGAGTTATTACAGAGAATTGTTTCTTAGGTCACTGGCTGTTGAGATTTGCCCAAGTGCTTGGGGTTTAACTGATCACCATATTTGGGGTTGGGAAGGAATTTTCCCCCAGGGCTGATTGGCCTGGGCTCTGGGGGGTTTTCTCCTTCCTCCGTAGCACAGGGCATGGCTCACCTACCGGTGAATTCTCTGTGTCTTAAAGTCCTTAAATCATGATTTAAGGAGGTCAATAACTCAGTCATAGGTTGGGTGCTTATTGCTGGAGTGGGTGGGTGAGGTTTGGAGGCCTGCATTTTGCAGGAGGTCAGACTAGATGATCGTACTGGTCCCGTCTGACCTTAGAGTCTATGGTCTATAAGGCTGCGGCCACGAGCTGGCCCTGGCCGGGACCGTAGACTGCAACCACCGGTGCCCCGACCGGGGAGTGGGACCTGAGGCTGCCATCATGGGCCAGCCCCAGCTGAGACCAGCCCTGGGCCCAGCCGGGGCCGACCATGTGGGGCATGCTGGGCCCTGTGAACTGCCCTGCCCTGGGCCTGCCTGCTCCACTCTAGGGGTTGGGGAGGGCCGGCTCAGGGCCAGGGGAGGGGAAAACCTCCCACCCCGCTGCCTTTGGCTCGCCGCCAACGACAGCGGGGGCAGGGCAAAGCACGGCCGTGGCGGGGTGCTGTGGAGTGAGCCCCACACTGCCCCAGCTGGGAGCAGGACGGCGCAGGGCTCACATAACTGTGGGACCCAGGGCGATCGCCCCCCCCCCCTGCAAGGACAGCCCTGAGTAGGGTTGCCTCTTCTTATGTGTATGTACCTTGCCTCGCACAATGGCTGTCTGATCTCAGTTGGGGCTCTGTGGTTACTTCTGTAATACAAATAATAAGAACGCTGAACTCAAAATAATCAGCTCATAAAATGGGATAAGCCATAATGCTCTTGTTCTCTTTCAGCTGATTCCTTCTCTTTGAAACCGAGAAGCCACTCTGCTCACTCCTTTGACTTCTCCTGTTTCCTGTAAGCGCCAGTGTCTTCTTTATTTCCACTAAGGCTTCTTCTGTCCTCCTAAGACATTCCCTGATATACTTAAGTTCCAAAGGGGGAGCCGTGCTAGTCTACCGCAGAAAACCAAACCGAGTCCTGTGGCTCTTTTAAAGACTAACTTGATATACTTCTAATCCTTCCATGCTGCTTGTATTCAGAGACTGCTAATCTCCATGCTGAGACCCCAGGATGAGCTTTCAGTTCTTCTCCCGCAAACCATGAGCCTAATTTTGAATCCAATCTGTCAATGTCTGTTTTGTTGTATTGTATTTGGTATGGTCAATATGCTTTTTTTTCTTTTGTTTTGGATACTGGATTGAGGATTTCAAAAAGCATTAACTACTACAATTTAAATTGTTCTGGAGTGGTAGCTGTGTTAGTCTATTTCAGCAAAACAAACAAGGAGTCCTGTGGCACTTTTAAAGACTAACAAATTTATTTATTGCATGAGCTTTCATGAGCATAATCCCACTTCCTCAGATAAACATGAAATGAAAACTGTATTATGTTCACATTTATATACCTAGCATAGCATGTGTGTGTGTGTGTGTGTGTGTGTGTGTGTGTGTGTGTGTGTGTAAAATATACACCTCACATACTACAGTTCTCATTTCATGGATCTGAGGAAATGGGATTATGCCCACAAAAGTTTATGCATTAAATACATTTGTTAGTCTTTAAAATTGCCACAGGACTCCATGTTTGTTTTATTTAAACTGTGTGTTTCAAGTTGGAAGGCCACCACCTGTGAATGTTAAGGCTAGTTTCTGTTGTGTGTGGCGTTGTGAAACTGCGATACTTCAGCTTTTTTGAATACTACACCTTTAAATTTCTAAGAACTCTCCATGTATGCAGAATTTGGAAGTTCTCAGAATCAATGCAGCCTGTAGCAGAGAAGACTTCAACACTGTGCTGTCTCTTATAGGCTATGTCTACACTGGCAAGTTAGTTTGAATTAAGGAAGCTTAATTTGAACTAACTTAAGCCTTGGCTACACTAGGCTTTTATTAGTTTGAATTAAGGGCTTCCTTAATTCGAACTAATAAATTCGCTTATACTTTTCAAAGTAAGGGTTAATTCGGGAACTAGTTAGTTCGAATTAACCCAACGTGGTCATGTTAGTTCAAACTAAGTGCTTAATTCAAACTAACCAGCACATTGAGCTCAATGCAATTGACTAATTTGAACTAAGCAAGTGCCAAGCCAGTAACAAAACCGTGTACTGTCACATTGGTTACCAAGAAGCCAAAATGCAGTCCCTAATCCAGCCATTGGCTCCCATACAGACAGCCAAGTGTAGTATAGTGAGAGATTACTAAAAACCTTACTTACCATACATAAAGTTCTACCAGTCCCAAGGGACAAGACATCTAAGGTTTATTAATAAAAAGAAAAAAGAGTTGCTCTGGTTAAAAAAATCAATATATATGTATTGATATGAATGAAGTTCTTAGGTCAGGTCCATAGCGGAGAGGATGAGATTGCTGATCTGTAAAAGTTTTTCTGGAATCAATTTAAAAGGTTGTAGTCCAATAAGCAGTCCCTGTTCATAATTTATTCACATTTTTCCATGAGATTTTCACGGTGAATCCAGAGTAACATGGAGACCTCAGTTTTGTGAGTTTAGACTTTTAAGCAGATCTGAGATTAAAAAGATCAGGCCCTTCTCTTATAGCTGAAGCCAGCCATCAACACAGTTGGGCCTTCCTTGGATGAAGAGTTGGGCCTTCCTTGGATGAAGAATAGTTAATATATGTTGTTGTTTTGAAGATAATCTCTGCTGTTCATACCCAGGTAACTAGCAGTATTCATTAATATAAGGCAATTAAGCATTCAAACAGTTCACAGGCAGTTTACTTTGCGGAATTTACACGTTTCAAAGTGAAATCAGGACACCACAAATCCCATCTAAATTACACTATCCCATTTCGATATCTCAATCGATAGAATACAGTAAGGAAGCATTGTGAGACAGGACCAGAATTTTAGCACCTATAAGCTAATAAGATCACATTGTTAAACTTTGAACAAGATTCCCAACACAGAAAAAATATTCTTAGTATTTGCCCTTTGATTATCTACTCATACAGGCATACATATTAAAGGTTCTAGTCTACTTAACATAGCTTTGATAATTATCTACAAGGTAGACAAGATTACCTTGTCAGTATTTCCTGTTAAGTTGTTATGGGTCATACAGCAGTTGACTGGTCTGTTAGCATCACACCCATTCTTTTTCCTTTTATCCAAAATAAGCCATTTTAGATGGGAAGTGCATGGCTCTTGGTATCTGGAAACACTAGGGTGATCAGGTGTCCTGACATTCAGGTCTTTTTCTTATATTGGCACCTATTACCCCCCCTTCCTCCCATCCCAATTTTTCACGTAATATCTGGTTACCCTAGGAAACACCTAGTTACAATGGGTGTAATTCTGCTCTCAGTCAAACTTGTGCAACACTATTGACTTTCTGTGGAACATTTTCACTTCTCACACATTGTCTCATCATCTTTTTATGGCCGTACTGCCTCAGTTCTGCTGTAATTTGGTCTTGCTTTGGAGTGGGAAGAAAAATGTGGCCCTTTGTGCTATGTAAGTTACATTTTAGACAACCTGTCAAATTATCTCATTATTTCCCATCAAATCAGTTGCTTGGAGCAATTCAAAGACTCTTAGTGAAACTAGTGAATCAAGATTTTTTTCTCTTCTAAAGCAGAAAAATAGTCAAAAATGATAAAAAAAATTATTGCCATCTTTTCACCAGTCATAGGTGTTTGCAATATAATTGCAGAATTAGGTTTGTTTGCTTGACACTGTTGCTGACAAAATATTGTGCATTAACTGTGAAAACAAAAGGATGTTTTAAAAATCCATCTTTATAATATAAGGTTTCAATTTCAATGTGACTTAGGCTCCTAAGTAGTTTAGGAACTTTGGAAAATATTGCTGTGATCTGATCTGCTTAGAGTAGGCCACACTGAAATGCCCAAGTTAGGGCAGGCTGCAAAGGTAGAGCAGAGTTTCCTTAATCTGGTGGTTAATACTGAAATTACATTCAACAACCATGTACACACAGGTTCTAATTCCCCACACTGGTTATCCAGAAGCCCAAAAAGAAATCATATAGCCCTCTTTATTGTATTCCAGATTTCTTTTTCCAATCAGCAAATAGGTCCACTAAAGAGGTAAGTTATTTAAAACACCATTCCCTTTACGAAATGTTCCTCTGATCTCTAAAGGACCGGCCACATTAGCAGATCAATATTGGTTTGGATGTTACCCAAAATACCACTCTGCCAGCCAATCCTTTAGTATCTAAAGCTAAAGATTCATTAGAAAAGAAAAGAAACAAACAAGAGAGATGTTAAATGATCAAAGCAATCAGATATATGCATGTGATTTCAAAGTCCATATATATCAGATTCTTATCAGCAGTGGTGAGTTTTCTGGCTTGTAAAGTTCCTCTGGAATGCATTCACGACCTGGATGAGTCTGTGAGTCCTTTATTCAAAGCTTTGTTTGTAGAGAAGTCAATCTAGAGGTAAGACATAGGATTGAAGACAAGATGGAGATGGTCAGCTGCCTTTTATATCTTTTTGCCATGTGGCTTATGCCCAAGACAAGTTCCCAGCACATAGGCATGGAAAAGCCTTGGAGTCCTCTCTTGTCAAAAGGCAGGTCCTCACATGTCCTGCTGACTCATAAGCATAGCCTCTGGCTTTTCTTCCTGGGTGCATTGTGTAGCTGATGGCCTTGATAGGCCGTTAAACAGGCTGGATAGTTCTGAAGCTAATATGTCTGGAGGTGTCATGCAGTAACACAGCACAAATTTTGGGTACAGATATACCCCACATATTTATAATTTACAGTACAAAGTTGATACCTACATATAAACAACAGTATCATACTTAGCAAATTACAACTTTTCCACTGATATCTTACATGGCATATCTTGTAAGATTCATTGTAATTATGTCAGATTGGTAATAATAACATTAGAAATGGTCACTCATATTTCATAGAGCATCACAATTATATATATCGTTTATGATCTATCAACAGAAAATTGTGCATGTCATTGTAATATCCGTGTCACCTACAGTTCTTTATAGTAGAGTTAGGTGACATTTTAGGATCTTTCAAAGTTGTTTGCATTTTGACATAACCATATCGCAAGACTAGAGTTTACTGAGGAGGAGCTGAGGGAACTTAATGCAATAGATTTATTTAAAGTCTGAAGAGAAAAGCCGTGTGTATCAGTAAAACAATTGTCATCTCCATTTGTAGACAGTACAGTAGACAGAAATCATTTTAGATGGACATTGCTTTTTCCTGTAAGTCAGAGTCACAAAGAGAGATGGTTCAAATTATTTCAGAAATCTACTAATGGGAGGGTAGCTTGGACTGCTTTCCAATGAGAAATCTAAAACATTTCTAACCTTTACAAGTGGTATTTTCTGAAGTGCTCAGTGTTAATCTAACTCTGCTCCTACTCAAGTCAGTAAGATTTTTGACATTAACTTCAATAGGCCCACAGACTCTGTTGTCTTTCTACAATAGACTAACACGGCTACCCCTTTGGAATTCAATAGGCCAGTTACACCAACACCGAGCACTTTTGAAAATTCCACTCTAAAAATCCCTCATTCCAGCTTGATTAGTCCAACCAAAATCACTGCTAGTGGGCTATCAGTGTGCATGTTTCATGGAAATAAGTAAAAAATGTGATTGAGATGGGGTGATGGCTCTGTCTCCATAATATAAAAATGCACTCAGGCCCCAATTCTGCAAAGTATTGAACCATGTATTTAACTTTCAGCATGAATAGTTAGTTCTACTGACTTTAGAGTTAAGTGTTTATGTGCTTTGCAAAAATTTTGATTAAAGTTAGGTCTCTCCTGTATTCTAGAATAGTGACTAAAAAGCAATGTAAAGTCATATTTTGACAAAAGAGCCTCCAGATTTGTGGCCACATTTTAATTCATTTAGAGTATGTCTTTACTGATGCCAGCAAATACACTGCCCTCAGATTGATTCTGCGAGATTGATTGAGCAGAAATGGAGACCTGCTCAATCGATCTGGAAATCAACTTAATAAATCCATCCCCAGAAAAAGAGTAACACTATGTTGATGGGAGAGCATTTCCCATTGGCTCAGTGTAGTGGGGATGATGTACTCATTAGAAATTAGTTAGGAGGTCGACAGGAGATATGCAAGCTACCTAGACTAGCTTGCATGTCTCCCATTGACTGCCACCAAATTTCATGGTAAATTCACCACGCCTCAGACATATAAGTGCCTGATTTGCAAGTACAGTCAGATATTAAGATAGATAAATGACCTACATCTGGACAGAAATAGTGGCAGGTGCAAAAATGTACTTACTATTTGTGCCCAGAAAAATGCAAGTGTAAAATCACATGACCTGTTAAGGGTAGATTTAAAATAAATGACTTCAAGGACTTGAATCAAAGTCCAATGAGCTCAATAGAAAGACTTCTACAGATTTTGATTAGGTACAAGTGTGCATCAGTACTTTGGAAAGCCCAGTGTAGATGCAGAGTATTTTAAGTTAACTTAATTTGTAAGTGTAGATGCACCCTGTATTTAGGAATCCAAATATCAGTCATTTGGCTTGGATTTTATTATGTGCTGTACTCTGATAAAAAGTATTAGGAATTCATAATTTGAAATCAGGAATTTAACAAGGCAATATTAATTTAATGTGTGTGCTATTTGCTTTGAAGATTGGGAGTAATGTTGTCTTCTATGCTCTATAACAAACTTGGAATATGTTTCACCCATGATGTTTCTACTGAAATCTACAGAAGTTTCATGGACAGAACAAGAGTAGATATGCAATGTTGATCCAAAGAGTTCATAGTGTGTTAATGTTGAATAGATTCCTGCTTGTATTGACTGAGTGAAGTTGCTATCAATGGGAATAATCTATACAAACTCATTTACATCACTGAAGTTAAGGGAGTGTAACAGAGGGTAGAATTTGGCAAAAATTGAATGAGTATATGGAATGTAATATGTTTCTGTGGTTAGGAATAATTGACTGTTTGAGAGCATTAGTCAGGAATTTACCACTCATCATGCCTTTTTTTCTTCTACAGTTTGGTTATGATTTTTTTTTTTAATGGATGGCTGTGTTTTTGTCTTTGTCTGTCACAATCTTTTAAAAGTTTTGAAAAAAATGTAAAATGTTTTGAAGGTTCATTTCATAGAGGTGGCAGAATTATCATCAAAATGCTTCATACAAGGAAGGCTGATTGCCTGCTGCCATTTCTCCCATACATGCACATAACTATGCAATTACATTTTATCATGCATTGAAATCTCGAATAGATGTTTTCAAAAGGCTACAATTACTTGAGTACATGAATAAATGCACTTCTCAAACCGCTTACTTTATTTTGATTTTTTTTCTTGACTGTTTTAGGTAATTGTATTTCTTATCAACAGATATTGGGCCAAATTTTGTTTTTGGGTTACCCGTGTAATTCCACTGATTTGTATGAGGTTGGGTTGGAGTAACTGAGAGGATAATTCAGACCCTTGTATATGATTTCTTTGGTTCATGTGTAAAATAGGTTATCCAGAATATTTATGGCCACATAATTGGCATTTATCCTTGTACAACACTGAACATTCAAAATAAAATGCAAAAGATAACTCCCACCACCCCAGCCCTCCCTCCACCAGCTGGTGTGGTATGAAAACATACAGAGCTGTTCAGTGTGAATCTGTGATGGTATGGTGGATAGCTTGCAATATGATACATGTTGAGTGAACCAAGTAGCGTGATGAAATAGCCAGAAATTTGTCTGTCTTCTCATGCTGTTGATGTGTTATTGACTCTGTTGCCACCCCATAGTTCGTTGCAGACAGGCATTATTATATCTTGGGAGTCCTTTCTGCATCTTCATTAAGTAGCAGATCCAGATATAACTCTTATTGTGTTATATATGGAGTTGTTTATACCAGTACTTGGGGATTTTTCTCCAGTTGCACCGCTCATTAAATGGTATGAAAAACGGTAGCCCACTACAAATGAAGCTTCTTGCTCCCTTCTTGCATATGTATGAGTGTTCCTCAAGACATGTGGAGCATAGTAAGTGCAATAGAGCAAATGTAGAGTTTTGGAAGGAAGGCATGGAAGGGAAGGAAGTGGTGATGCAGGAGCATACCCCCCTCCCACATCAAAGTGTGTACCTGCAGCCCAGGAACATAGGAAGGTAGCAGCAGGGTGGCTGGGTGCCAGCTGAGCTCCACCTCCCCCCATTCCTAGACTATGTCTACACTTGAAAAGTTAGGTCGACTTTATGAAGTCGACTTAATAAGGTCGACTTAACAAAAGTCAACTTAACTTTTCAAGTGTAGACGTGGCCCCTTTTCAACCTTATTAAGTCGACTTAACATTTTAAGTTGACTTAATAAGCTTCACCAAGGCGCTAATCCCCGTCTCCACTGGTTTAGGTTGACTTAATAAAGTTGACTTAAGCGCTAGTTCGAATTAAAATGAGGTGTTATTAATTTGAACTAATTTTTCCTTAATTCAACTTAAGGAGCAACTTAAGTCGACTTAAGGAAAGTCCAGTGTAGACGCGGAGTAAATTAAATCAATTTAAGCCTCCTTAAGTCGACTTAATTTGTAAGTGTAAATGCACCCCTGCAGCTGCAACCTGCTACTTCTCTTTCCCTATTTTTGCAGTCCCATGCATTACCTCTGCCTCCATCGCCTGACTCATCCCAGTGGGGGAGGGGGAATGGTGCAAAGCAGGCATCAAGACTGGGAGTCCAGCTGCAGGTAAGGAGAAGCAGCAGATTGCAGCTGTATGGTTGTGGGGAGGAGGAACTCAGTTGGCAGGTGCTGCTTCCTCCTTTCCCAGGCTGTAGGCACATGGAGTGTGCCACTGTCTCCTCATTGCTGGGTGTCCCAGAGGAATCCATGTGTGTGAGGTGGAGGGGGGTCATGCAAATCTTTAATTTTTGTATGTTTAATATGACCTTCCCAAAGTATTCACATTTAAATTCCTGTGCATGCCCTTGCTCCGTGTCATGTAAGAGATATAATTCAGGCAGACATCTGAATTCTTAATACATCTGACCATGAGGCAGGCCACATCACAGAATAAAGAGGCACTGGGGGAACAAAGGAAGGTTCTAGTAACTGAGGTAGTTAGAAAGTTTTAATCAGAAATGTGGATGGGTTTGAATCACCAGTCCTAACTAATCCCAAAGAGCCCATCTTTCAGCCCTTACTCAGACAAAACTGCTACTGGATAAGTAAAGTTTGCATAACTAATTTTGATGATAACTAATTTTGATTAGAACTACACAAGTACCTTTGGATAAAATGTCAGAAATGACCGGGTTCTAGGTTTCCAGCCAGCCCAGGTTAGTGGTGACCAAACATGATTGCGAACTGATGGCAGAAAACTTATGCCACGTGCTAATGTTCACAGAATAGATTTAATGTATTACATTTCAGCATATGGGTGGATTATATAGGGATACTTTAGTACAATATTTATGCATAAGGCTAATGGTTCACATGCTATAAAGCCCTGCATTAAAAAGCTGTTTCATGACATAGCTCACACAGCTATGTATGATGAACCTAAAAGTATTCTCCATACTCTGACTGCTTTTAATGGTCCGTCGGACCTTCACAGCATAATACTAATGGTTCAGTGGACTTGCTATTGCTGACCGAAATACGGTAATGATAGTTAATAGGAAATCAAGTCTCCTGAGAACCTCAGAAAAATAGTAAGTACAACAGAAATAGAAAACCTTTGGCAACTGGCTATGTGAGCATCTGATATAATTTGGAAGAAGGTCTGTTTAAAAAAAAATTAGATCCTAGGTGCATTTTCCTCCTTCAGTAAAACTAGAACGTAGTGGTTTACCTGTTCAAAGCAATATATGTCCATATTAACGAAATCACTCTCAAGATGCCTCTGTGAGGTCGGTAAATAAGTATTAGAGGGGCAGCCGTGTTAGTCTGTGTACAGCAAAAACAAAGAGTCCTGTGGCGCCTTAAAGACTAACAAATTTCTTCGGGCATAAGCTTTCGTGGGCTCCAACCCTCTTCGTCAGATGCATTGCCCAAGAAAGCTTATGCCTGAAGAAATTTGTTAGTCTTTAAGGTGCCACAGGACTCCCATTAAATAAATATTATTATCCCCATTTTACAGAAGGGGACACTGAGGTAAAGAGGTGATTTGAATTGCTCAGTGCCACACAGTAAACCATTAGTAGAGCTGGTATTAGAATTTAAGATGGCCAGGTTTGCACTTAGTCCTTCAGGCTAAGCCACAAGCAGAGAGAGAAAGTGTTCCTGATGGGTGAGGAAAGAATCAGCTGCTTGTGCCTCAACTCCCATGCTTTACTGACTAACGAAGATGGTTTGTGCTGAAAGGGAGTGTAGGATTCATGAAAGCCCCGTAGATTGAAGCCACAAAGCAACTATGACAATACTGCGAAGATCACTACGGTGCTGAGCCCTAGAGGAATATACACTTGGACAGATGAGGGAGAGTATTTGCTTCTTCACACTCACTCAGTCCTTGTTGCTATAGCCTGCCAAGGGGCCAGTCAGTGCAAAATGTATCGGTGGCTTTATGATATGGCTATCAGCCCAATAGAAACTGGATTGAGGCCACTAACGTAGATCACCAATTCCCAAACTATGCTCCGTGGAACACTTGCTGGCAGTCTCCAGAAAAGTCCTGTGGTGTTGGCTCATGGCTTTGTTTCCAGCTGCTGAATTACATTAATATAGCTAAGGATACTTAAATTCTTTGTTTCCATGTAAGCAACTGTACAGTTAACACTCAGATACAAGTGTGAATGAGAACGAAGGTGGTTCACAAGACAATCTCCAAGTCTGAGAAGCCCTGACTTAGACTACTGAGTAATCTTTAAGCAGTGAAGGACTTTGCACCACAACAGACCTAAGCTGAATTTGAGTTGGTGATCTAGAAATGAAAGCAGGGCCCCAGCATAATTTTTTGGGGCCCAGTACAAACTTGTAACATGGACCTCCACCTGCACACATACCACAACCCGTCCGAGCCCTGGAAAAGTGCACCCTTCTCCCGGCACCTCCATGTGGGGCCCCTGAATGAAAGACTGTATGTACTGGTCCTAATACCCTGGATCTAGTCCCTGGAAAGGAGCTGTTCTGAGTAGACTAATATTTACTATAGTTACAGCTTTGAAATGCAGCCAATTAGGACGAGAATAGGTTGGGCGAATACAAATGAAAAGTTAGGTAATTTCCTTTGTCATCTGTTCCGTGCCCCGTTTCTCATTTTTGGTGCTGTAAGACCACAGATTCATTTAAAACAAAATTGTTTATGTATGCGCAGGATTGCAGGATTGACATTAACAGCACTGATGATTTAACATTTATTTATAACCACCCTGCTATGTAATGAGGGACAACAGTTCTGCTGGCAGTCCAGGCCCGCTATTATTTAAAGGAGCCAGGCACAGTTTCATATACTCGTGGCTTCTTGTTGTCTCAGAAGGCAATTACACGTTTAATTAAAATGAGTGCTTTCTCTATTGGCTACAATTGTAAATATCCTAAAATGATCAGACATGTGTCTGCAGCCTTAACACAATGCTTGTAATGAATAGCAGACACTTGCCAGATCCTGAAATGAAGGAAAGTGTTGGCATGTATTTAAAAACCATATAAATGCTAAATTAAATCTTTTAGATCAGATAATAATCTCCATATTTTAAAAGCTATTTTAAGTAGATCTGTCTCAAAATAAAACAAGAAGGGGAAAATAAAAGACTTGTATACTTTAGACAGAAAAGCATTACTCATCGGACTTTTAACTTTAATGATCACAAACCTTAAAAAAAAACACTCTGTAATACTGTAATATAAACCATATTTCCTGCTGGATGTTTAGGACAAATAGAGCCAATTGCTGCAAGATATAATTAAGCTCACAAGTACAGTATAAACGAATAAAATACGTTGAGATTCTAGTACAATAGTTATGGTGAAAAAGATGTGTAGAAACTAGGCTCCATACATGACACTCTCTTGCTCTCTCCATTATAGTTGGTTCAGCACTTAAAGCTCTATCCATTAAAGATTTAAATCATAGTTGGCTTGTACTTTTTTTTCTTCCAAGAAGTTTTGGGCATATGATGTGTTCAAAAATTCTTGTTCAGGGGAAGCATTGGTTTGAGGAGGAAACATACCAATGTGGGCCAGGTTTAAGTGAGTGCAGATGTACAGATTGAAATCTAATATGGGCACATGAGGGGAAATGCTCCCCCATTTTGCCCATACAAGGCTTGATCACATACTTAGCAGTTAAACTCTCCTTGGATCCATAACTTTATTTAATAAAGGAGCTGTCACATCCACTACATTGCTGGAATGAGAGAAAAAGGAAGCAAGGAATTAGGGAAATATTAACCTTTTCATATTGCCTCCTGTGTTAAAGTCCTAGGCTATGTCTACACTAGAAAAAGATAGGTTGATTTTATTAAGTTGACTTAATAAGATTGACTTTAAGTCGACTTAAAGTCGACCTTATTAAGTCGACTTCACAAAGTGGTTTCCCTTAACCGGGACTTAGTAATTCAACCTAACTTCCCTTAGGTTGACCTAAGAAAGTGGATTTATGCATCCACACTGGGCTTAGGTCGACCTAAGGAGGGTTAGTTCGAATACCCCGCAGTTCTTATTAAGTCGACCTAATGAAAGCCTAGTGTGGACATGGATTAAGTTAGGTCGACTTAAGCCTCCTTAAGTCGACCTAACTTGCCAGCGTAGACACACCCCTAGAGCCTTAAAGGCCTACCTGGCCTGCAGAAAGGGACTGTCTGTTTATTTTAAAGCAGGAACTGAGTGGTATTCAATGGAAAGCCCTTGCAGAGGACATGATGGAATTTTAAGGCCATAGCCAGAGGATAATGGCCAGTTGCAGTCACACAAACACCCTGTAAGACAGATCACTTCTGCTAAGTGTTAGAATTATCTGTAGAGAATACATGCACATAGGGGATGTTGCCTGGTCAGAGACTGTACTTGTAATACATGAAAACCATGCACCCTGCTTCCTTGGTCCCACCCTGCATTCTCCTTTGTTGCACCTGCTGCAAAGAGTCTTTTAGTTTTGGAGAAAGCCAGACCTACACTGGATAAATTATCTCCCCTATTTTCCTATCTGTGCATGAGTGTTCTGACTGGTATATATCATTCTGTGCACATTTGATAAGTATGCAATATTCTCTCTATTAGTAGCCTTTGGTTTATAGAACATACGACCCAACGTTACTGGCTTCCTATGGTCAAACAGAAGCAGATTTTCTTAAGGACTTGTCTTAAGCATTAGGAACTCACTTCTATTCTGGTTTTGTACTCAATCCCATCAAAATTTCATGCTTAATATCATGCCTTCAGATAATATTTTTCTACAGCAAGAGCAAGCAGCGAAATTTCTCTTGGCCAGTTTTGAGGAAAATTGAGGTGACCTGAACCAAAACCATGGATCTAAACGTTGGCATGTGAAGGTGTTCGGATTTCCATACCAAATATTATTTTGCACCTTCTTATTATCTCTCTAGTATGTTGAAACAATACCCAGAACTTTAAAGGGCATAAAAAATGATGAAGTCTCTTTTCCCAGTGAAGTAGCTCAAGTGGACTATCACAAACAAGGTCTTTGGTTGGTCATTTATATATCCTTCATCACTAATAAGACAGAATGGGAAAAAGAAACTAGATATTTATATGGATCCCAAGATTATCTCTGTGAATAAATGGGCTAGGATGCTTAATGATGATATTTTTCTTAACATCACTGTCTGTCTAAGCCTTTATAACATGCTTATCATCGTAAATTCTGAGTTGAACTACTGGGTTCCAAATTTAAGATCAGGAAAGAAGTCACCCGTGACCCAGCACACATGAGAAGGTTGTTTGGATGGCCAGGATTTCATCTTTCTCTGCCACTCTGAGCAGGAATCTTTCCTTTATGTTCAGGCAGCTGCAACCAATCTGTGGGGTTGCCAACCTCAAACTTCCCAAAATAATGTGTGAGGCTTCCAAAAATTAAGAGATGGTTTTAAAGATGAGATTTTATTTAACTATTTTTTAAATTTGTGGGTTCTTTGTACATACCTTCTTGTTTTTGAGTATTGAGAGTTTTCCAAACATATCTGCAACCATAAGGATTAGAAAAAAAATTAAAATGAAAGTTGAGAGTCCCATGTAATCACATGACCTGAGTAGGTGGGGCTTTAAGAAATAGTAAATATCACAAGTAAACTAGAAGAGTTTGCACCACTTTATTTGAGCTATGTGTTTTTAAAAGTTGGCATTTCCAGATGAGAAGCAGGAATGCAGTCTTTGTCAGTTACCCAGCAGTATGCTCTGTATATAAGAATTTAATCACATTTGAGAACATTTCACATATTTCACAATGCTAAAATTTTGGAAATTGGAAATAAATAATCTGAAGCAAAAATGTAACAAATTCAATAATTTCTTTGACTTCATTTAAATGATTAGCTCAACAATCTACAGGGCCTTAAATATTTTCCATGTCTTGCAAGATCTCTTAAGCCAGCTTAGTCAGAAAAAAAGCCTATCATTACAAGACAACATAGCTGCCACAATTGTATCCTTCTAGCTTACAGTCACAAATATTTCCCATCTCTTTGCCCCGCTGAACTCCAATAAAGGCAAATGAGTTTATTTGGCATTGTAAATTGTGCTCCAGTTTTGTAATTTAGGTTTTTCCTCCCACTTTTGCTTTGCGTTTTCTGGAATGATGATTTTGTGACATTCATCTAACAGTTGTAAAAGCAGGGGAAATAAAAATTCAAAACTGAAGAGAAAACTCCTTGGAGAAAAAGCCATTTGAGGCCATTGGGGAGTTTCTGCTATCTCTTGAAATGACTGCTGTGTGGGAGGACAATAGAAAGGCCTGGCTATTGAAATGTGATTAGGATAAACAAACACTAGTTCTTATCCTTTAGTTAGTCACAATCTAATCCAAGCAGCTCAGTGTAAAAGTGCATTTTTGGTCCTAATTGATATTTTATTAATCTCAGCACACAGGCCAGAACCATCACGTTTTGCTTTGACAGCATAAACTGTTGTGTAAGATTTCATCTGTACCATCAGAATATAAACATTGGTCAGCCCTCCATCACTTAAACATTCCAACCAAGCTGCCATCACGTCTTAAATGGATCTGTTTTCATGTCTGAAGGCAGAATTGTCTCTGCTGGCTATGAGGGAGAGAAAGGTGGTGGTTAATGGCTGCTTTCCCAGATACTGGCATCACTTACAATTTTATGATCTAGTAAGCCCTCTGTACTCTGAACTTCTTCTGTGCTATCAGAGGGAATTCTATGCATCAGGGTCTGGCAGGATTGGACCTAGAAGTCATTTAAAGAAGGAGGCAGCTTGATGCCAGTGCAATTAATGCATTACTTGTGAAGAATTAAAGTCTTTAAGCATTGATGAAGTGAAAACTCCTGAGGAATATCTGCTGAAATCAATCCCTATTATTTTCCCCTGGAATATTGAGTCCATCTTTACTCTATTTAAGACTGAGGTTGCAGTATCTCCCTTAGACTGTGGGGCTAGAGTTCTCTCATTAGAATCCATATGTAGGGACAATGGCTCGAACACAAAGCTTTATTCCTTTTGTCCTCACAGTGCATTCACAATTAGCATAATTGCTGCTGTGCCTCTGCTGCTCCTTCATGCAGTATTACACCATAACTGTGCTCCAGGTAGGAATGGAGGGGGAGGGATAGCAAAGGTCTTGGTGTAAAAGCCTCAGCTCTCTGCTTCCTATGATAATCTGTGGGTGCGGGATGCAGCACATAGCCAGAATGCAACAGCGCTCTGGCCTGCCTCCAAAGCCGGGAGGGGACCCGTCATAGATCTACTCTTCTGCTTTGGCAGAAGTTGTTTATTGTGGAATATTATCTAGGTGTAGTTTCTGCACATTTTAAGACTGCAGATTGGCATGTGTAACCTTCGGGTGGGCTAAAATTCATTTAATTGCCCTTCTCCAGTGCCTCACAGAAATCAATCCCAATCCCTATGGAGAAAGCAGCTGGAGACCCAGGATTCAGTCTGTACGGGACGCTCAGCAAAGATTGCTCAGAGTTACCATCCAACATTAAAATACTACTAAAAACAAACATAACAATGAACTTTATTAACTACTAACTAAATGAACCTTATCCTAAGAAAACAAAATACAATTAACCAAGAACAATCCCTACAGAAAACCCCCTGCATGAAAGATACCAAAGAGTCCCAAAGTCCAGGTGGAGTTCACCCAACTCTCAGCTACAGTCTCTGTTCCAGTGTAGAAGCTTGAGTGGCAAGAAATAGCTGTCCTCTTCTTTCTTTCCTGGAATCCTCTGTAGCATTCCATGCAGGCTTTTTCTTCTCCTATGCAACCAGCCCTCAGTCCCATATGCATGTCTGCAAGGTCTGTTGCAAATGACTCCATTACAGGGAGAAAACATCTTGTTCACTCCTGGCTCAGCTTCTCTCCAGAAAACTGAGCACATGGTCTCCTTTCAAGGCAGCTCTAGCCTGCTGTCCGCACAAACTGTTGCTCTCATGTCATCTGACTGACAACATCACATCACACCAGCAGGACACCCTGTGGAGCATGCTCAAAATGCTACCACTCCCTGCTTCTGGAAGTTTCTAGTTGTGAGTATCTAATCTGCCCAGCAACAGTAACCCACCCTCAGCAGGTCTCTCAGAGATAGCCTTTTCAGGCATATGGGTTACACATGCATGGCTTTAGAACAGGAGAAAATTGGCCCCAGTGTGTCCCTAGTATGAGCAGGAGCAAGATACAGAATTGAATTGCACAGATTTACTTTGCTGCTGTGCAAAAGGGGCAATAGCACGATTTTGCCCTCAAGGGCGGTTTTGCACAAGAATCTGGACATTTGGAGGAGAAGGGAAGGATTCCATCAGTCTTATGGGCTGTTCAAATTTCCATTTCCTCATATGCGTACATGTTTTTATAGTTCAAAGAAATTAATACTAGGCATGTGTTCCATTGTCCTCTACTGTACAGAATCAGAGCTCCTCAGCTGTATGTCACTCAAAACCTTAAGGCATTATAAAGAGTGTTCTTTAGCTCAGATGGTATTCGCCCATGCTTTTGAAGGAGCAATGGAAAATTGGTTTTCCTCTAAGCTACCTCTCGTGCCCCAAGTTAAGATTCTTTGTTCCCTGTTCAGTAGCTGATGTCACAGTTATGGGAAAGTGGAAGAGCAAGGTAGAAAACTGATCCATGCTGTGTATTAAGTGTTTATGATATCATCTGCTGTTTTGAGGGGGAGTTTGGCCTCAGGTTATCACCTGTGTCCTCATATCATTCTCAGTTGCAAGACGAAAGCTTTTCAAAATGTTATTTTAATTACCAGAGAATTTCTGGACCAGACCATGTCTATAATAATAACAATAATAATATAATGAATAGATTTTGCATTGCACAGAGCTTTCCATCAGACAGACTCAAACCTCTTCTTCAATAGTTTGGCACTTGTGCTTCCATTTCATTCCTGGTCTAAGAAGTAGAGAAGTAGCATGATAATGAAATATAAAGAAGGGGAAAACTGCAACTTTTCAAGATTTCAATAACCATTAGGGTTAGAGCTGGTTGGGAAAAAATATCCATGAAAATTTTCTGTTTATGGTTAGAATTTCAAAATTTAAAAAATAATCAACATTTTGAAATTCAGAACATTTCGTTCAGCTCTAGCTTGGGTTTACATTTAGGATGAAGGATCACATTATTTTATTTCATCTGAATTGTCTCCATTCATAATTAGCACCCATAGTTTCATCCTGAGATCCCATTATTTAATCATTTATATTTTTGATTTTGTGATTGCATATGATGCTTGCATGTCAGGAACTAATAGTGCCGGTAAAGCTAGATACCCTGTATAAACAAGAACTGGAGAAGAGTAGGCTTTTTTTTCACATACATACATTCATTTATGACAGATAATGAGATGTACTGAACATTTGCAATCCCCAGAGAAATCATTGGGAGTTGCAGATGTCCAATGTACCTTCCAGGATTCAGGATCTAAACCTATTAGAGTCAAAGCCTACTGACATCAATGGGAGCATTTTTGTTCACTCTCGGGCTTTCGCACAGGTCCTTGATCCTTACTAGGAATTTGCAGATGTTGGTAAAGCCAAATGCTCATGTGTTTCTTTAAATTAAATCCATTCACAGAGTGTGTCTGCCTTTGTTCATTTTAAAATACATACCTCATTTTTTGGTGTATTTGGTGTACCTCATTTTTTGGTGTGAGATCACTCTTTTTGATGGTCTACAGTAATTGTAATTTTTTTTAAAAAATTGGTCTGTTTCAGATGGTGGTCTAAAGAAGCAATAAGCCTGTCTTTTCAAATGTTTAATTATAGATCAATCCATGGATTTTAAAGTCGTACTTTTGACTAGCTGTAATTTAAAATGACACATTTTAAAGTTAGCTTGTGTGAAAAAGCTTACAAAAATCAAGTGCTAGCAATTCAACCCAACAATAATAAATAGATGTGCTCAGATGAGCAAAACAGTAACAAATCAGAGCATAGATAGGATGGGGGAAAACATAAGTAGCCAAATTTTAGAGCAACTGCTATTATAGATCTGTGAGAAATAGTATGTGGGGAAAAAAAAGTGTGCCTCATTATCTGTGTGAATTTGAACACAATGGCTATGTCTACACTGGCTAATTAAGTCAAGTTAAGGAGGCTTAAGTTGACTTAAACAAAAACGGGTCCACACCAGGCTTTCATTAAGTTGACTTAAGAAATTCCTTAAGTCGACTTAATGAAAGCTTAAGTTGACTTAATAAGAATCACCCATTAAGTCAACTTAAGCCTCCTTAGGTCGACCTAAACCCAGTGTGGACATTTAAGTCCACTTTGTTAAATTGACCTAAGGGCAGTTAGGGCAACTTAATGAAGTGGACTTAGTCCATGTCCACGGACACCACTTTGTGCAGTTGACTTAATAAGGTCAATTTTAAGTCGACTTAACAAAGTCGACCTAACTTTTCCTAGTGTAGACATAGCCAATAGCTCTAGAACTGTTGTAAAAGAATTGTACAGGCTCTTGTCAGTAATCTGTGGATTAAATATCCCTAGAAGCACACGTTGGCACTATAGAGATTATGCTGTGAAGCATGACTAGCTAAGGCATCTATTCTTTCTGCTTCCACAAGTAGAGGAGAATCAGTGCCCATAGATCCTCACTGTTCCTAGTCAATGGAAAAAGCTACAAGAGTAGTGATTTAGCCCAGGTTCAAGGAAAAGGGAAAATGGCGATGATTAGGAGTCAATTAGCGGAATTGTAGTATGAGTTATGGCCATTCAGATTTTGCCTTTTATTCCTGCTTTTGGCAGTATGTCATCTGCATCTTGCACTGTTTGCAGAGCACGAGGCTTCACGGTTGCTTTCTGTTATCTATGTCTGCTCCATCTATGACACTTGAAATAACCAGGGCTCCAAAACTGATTCTTAGACAATTTGGATGATGGGACAATCTTAATTTCTTCATTCTTTAGTGTCAAACTTCCTTTTCTCTGTCTGTCTTTGACAATGGAGGCATTACAAAAGCCTGCTGGGGGAAAGAAGAGAAATGAGCAAAGGAAATTAGACTTCACTGCTAATAAAAATTACTGTTCTGCTATCAGTCCTCTCTTCCTTCTTTTCATGTACTCCCAACATTTGATATTAGGAGTGATTGGGATAAAGAAACAAAGGGCCATCTCCCCAGCTGGTATAAATCAGTATGGATATAGCTGAGGAAGCTGTGCTCATTTATGCCACCCGAGGAACTCGCCCCGACACTTTTATTTTAATTTGCCAAGCAATATGGTAAACCCATGTAGCCCCCATATTAGAACCCCACTCACTGTTGTCTCATTAAAAGTCTGTAGTGTCCCCAAGTTGGAAGTGACCATACGCAGCCAGAAATGACAAATACGAATTGCTCATTGGTTCAAACTGAAGTGACAGAAGCCAACAAGGAAAGCCGATTGGGTGGAAAGGCAGTATGGTTAAAGAAATCATCTAGTGAATGTGTAGCCTCTTTGTTCATTGCCAAAGCACGTCTCAAAATCTATTTGCGAACAAATGTTATAATAACAACTTTGCCTGGTGTTTGAACAAGAAATTGGGTCCTTTAACTTGTGTAATCAGAGATTAGATAACACTGAATCAGTGATGTTGAGCTAATAGATGTGAGTGCATATAATCACAATAAGTTGTTCTTGACCGCCGTAAGTCTATGAGCTATCAATAAAACGTGTTTGTTGGCCTCCCAAGTGATAACAGAACAGGAGAGCTTCTGTAGCAGTCATTTTTTAGGTATTACAATCACTTTCTTCCCCTACTCCTTAAAATTCATCCAGTCCTTGATAAGAGATTGTGTCTGCTTGTCCTCTTTAATTTATTGGAGTGCTTTAAACCATTCCAGTTATCCATGAGCAGTACAATGGGACTGATAATGAGCTGATATCACTGTCTCTTGTATAAGCAGAATCTCTTCTTCTTCTTGGGGCCTAGAGGAGAAATGGATTCTGACAGTGGAGGAGGGAAGGGTGAGAATTGACAGCTGCTGGTTGCATTTGTGGCAGCTTGCAGAGGAGCTATCAGGAGGTTCATCATAAATCCCCACTTTTTTCCTGTGGCATCTAGAAAATATCACTTCTCCAAGTACAATCGACTTTAAAAGGAATGGAATGTTAAGGGGGGAATTTCAAATGTAAAATGCACATTCTACTTGTTTCTTGAGTGTTAAGATTTAGGTAATGTTAGGGGATGTAGGAAGATAGGAATTCCTGTTATCA
This sequence comes from Pelusios castaneus, assembly GCA_007922175.1. NCBI lineage: Eukaryota > Metazoa > Chordata > Testudines > Pelomedusidae > Pelusios > Pelusios castaneus. The sequence continues at coordinate 9,878,744 of ML685777.1, forward strand.
GACCATTAATCCATTTAGTCAAACATCTTGTCTTTTGCAGTGACGAATGCTACAAGCTTCACAATAAGCAGTGGCCCTCTGTAATGGACACTGTTGCATTAATATGCCTAGAGCAGTTTCTTCCTAGCTCCCTTAGGTTAGTGACTGATTAGTTTATATCCTGAAACGAGAGGGCCAATCTTTCTTACACATTTCTCTCCTACTGTAGCATTTGCAATGCAACTGTAAATGATGTCATTCATACAAATGTTTTTTAAAAAATATATCCTATTAGGGGTTTTTTTTTGCCTCCCTAATATCCTGTGATAATGAGTTCCAAAGATTAAATATGCTTTTTGTCAAAAAATATTTTCTTTTATCAGTATTAATTTCAGTGAAATTCCTTTTGATCCTATATTTAGAGAAAAGATAAATGGGAGCAATTTATTTGTAACTTTTTTATTTTGTATACCTCTATCATATCCACTCTTATTTGTCTCTTCTCTAAGCTAACTTTTGCAGTCTTTTAAATCTCTCCTAATGTGGACATTTTTCCATGCTTCTGATTTTCTATCGCCCTTCTCTGGATCTTTTTTGCTTCTTTTAGAGATGTGATTGACCAAGAAGTATTCAAAGTAAGTGAGTACTATCTATTCATATACACTATTTATATAAATTAGTTATATTTGCCCACTGTTCCCCCTCGCTAGCTGCAGAAGGTAGCCACTGCCTAAGGGCCCAGGTGGAGCACGATGCCATGGGTCTACAAGACCAGTGCAGGCTCCTTAGTGCAGTCAAGAGGACTGGAGATCAGCACTCACCACTCCCTGGCTGTAGCAAGGAGCATGTCAAAGCACGCTGCCTGGGTCCATAGGTGCTGATGTCCCTGCTGGAGCCAGAGGGAAGGGAGATCAGCGCTCCTCTTCTCTAGATTCATCTAAGAGCGAAGTCCTCTGCTTGGGTCCCCTAGCTGCTGGGGTCCCTACTGGAGCCATAGGGAAGGGAGCACTGATCTCCGAGCCCCTGGCTGCAAAAGGGAGCAACTGCCTAGGGTCTAAGGTAGAGCGCATAGGGCTATAGGACATGCGTGGTTTTCCTGTGGCAGCCAGGATGATGGCAGATCAGTGAGAAGGCAGCCTCCTTACTGAACTCCTTCTGTCTGGCTGCAGTGGAGTGGGGCAGGGGGCTGCTGGTGGATACTGGTGGACCTTCAGGGTTGTAAAAATTGAGCCAAAAAGGTTGGGAACCACTGCTTTAGATACAGATGATCTAGATTATTGCCTTGTGCGACATCAGAACAGGGTGGAGAGCTAACTTCTGTAGTGACTCTATGCCAGGGAAGCAGGAACTAATAGGAAGTGAATGGAATCAAAGGAAAAGAAAGCAGTCTCCAGGTAAAAGGAAACATGTTGTAAGCTTTCAAGATGAGGGGACCCATGAGAGGTGGAAGAACAAATGGTTAATTCCCAGGACTTGTGCTTCCCCTTGATGAAATATTAAAGGGTTCCACATTCTCACAGCAATTGGCCATGCCAATGTGTTCATTACTATGATATTAGTGGCTGAGGGTGTACCTAATGCATTCACTATAGCCTACAGTTTGTGGTGTAGTATTATATTGATAAATTCCATAGGCTCTGGGGAAATATTTCTGTGCCTATTTAAGGGAGATGATTGTTCTTCCTTATGTATACAAGTTCTAAAGGGGGAGCCATGTTAGTCTAGTTCAGCAAAACAAACAAGGGCGATGTCTACACTAGAAAAGTTAAGTCGACTTTTGTTAAGTCGACTTTAATAAGGTCGACTTTGTCGACTTAAAATCGACCTTATTAAAGTCGGCTTAAAAAAGTCGACAATTTAAATCAACTTAGTCCACTTTGTTAAGTCGATCTAACTGCCCTTAGGTTGACCTAACAAAGTGGACTTATGCATCCACACTGGGTGTAGGTCGACCTAAGGAGGATTAGGTCGACTTAATGAGTGGTAGTAATAAAGTCGATTTAAGATTTCATTAAGTTGACTTAAGGAATTTCTTAAGTCGACCTAATGAAAGCCTAGTGTGGACGTGGCTTAATTTAAGTCAATGTAAACCTCCTTAAGTCGACATTTATTTATTTATTTACATTTATTTATTGCATGAGCTTTCATGGGAGAAAATCCTACTTTGTCAGACGCTTTAAGATGGGGAACTCAAAGCGTCTGATAAAGTGGGATTTTCTCCCATGAAAGCTCATGCAGTAAATACATTTTTTAGTCTTTAGAAGTGCCACAAGACTCCTTGTTTGTCCTCCTTTTTTAGTAACTATGGAAAAAATTGAAGAGAGAAAATCTTATTTTCCATTTTTAAAAATATCTTTTCTTATTTTGTGCTGAATATATCTTAGCTTTTGACACCACCAGAGAAAATGGACCAGGAATTATTTAAGAATGATATGGTGAACAAAGCATTGTCCTTGATATTGTGGAAAGCATTTAGGTTTGAGTTTTCAAAGGAGTCTATGGAAGTGAGACACTCTACTCTGGGAACTGGGCACTTAACTCTCTTACGCTTTGTTGACAATCTAGCCTCCAAATTTCATTGACAGTAAAATTGGCTTCATTACAATACAGTGGGATATAGACCTGAATGAAGAATTTGAGTACTGCCAATTGAAAATATATTTGGATTCATATTCAGGATTTTCTATGGCAGCCTCAAAGTAAAGAGGAAAGAAAATAAAAATTTTATCTGTGACCCCAGCGCTAAGAGACCTTAATTTTCCCCTCTCTGAGAGGATGCTGCAGTGGGAGCTTCTCTTTGGATTACGAATTTGCAGTGGCCAGGGATCCAGCCACTTTGGTTAAATGTCATATTGTTAAAATTACTGCTGTTTATATTAAACCGGCTGGATGATGGCTCTTACTGGACTAGCACAAGAACTGAATTCTTTCTCTAAGTTTTGGTTTCATGTTCAGTGCCACCAGTCCTGTGCAGCAAATCTATTCTGAATGTAGTTAACTAAACCTCTTCGCACCACCGATGTGTTACGTCCACCATTGGCGCTACTGGTGACAGGCATGCAGGGCACATGCCCTGAGTCCCAGCACCAATGTCCGGAGTCTGGCAGGGACCTGGGGCCCAGCCCCCACTAGCATCCCAATACACCTCCACCATGGCCGTGGATCCATGGCCCGGCTGGCCGCAGTGGCTCGATCTGGTCCCCGGAGGGGGCAGGGATCCGGGGCCCATCAGGTCCCCCTTCCCGGAACGGATTGGGCCCCCAGGACAGATCGGGCCTGCCCCAAGGGACGGATTGGGGCCCGGGCCCTGAACATACACAAAACACATCTTGCAGTCTCCTTGGCTATGTCTACACTGGCAATTTAAGTTGACTTAAATTAAGCCAAGTCCACACTAAGCTTTCATTAAGTCGACTTAAGAAATTCCTTAAGTTGACTTAATGAAAGCTTAAGTCCACTTTGTTACTACCACTAATTAAGTCGACTTAACAGTGCTGATCTTGTAGAGACTCTTTGGCTATGTCTACACTTGCTAAAATTAGTTCGAATTAGTTAGTTCGAACTAACTAATTCGAACTAATTTTAGTTAGTTCGAATTAACTTAATTTGAACTAAGCAAGTGCCATTCATGGCACTTGCTTAGTTTGAATTAGCGATCCCCATTCATTTCAATGGCCGGTTAGTTCGAACTAAGAAATTAGTTCGAATTAACATGGACACATTGGCTAATTTGAACTAGTTAGTTTGAATTAAAGCCTTACTTCTGAAGCCCTATTCGAACTTATTAGTTCGAATTAAGGAAGCCCTTAATTCGAACTAACTAAAGCCTAGTGTAGCCATGGCTTTAGTTAGTTCGAATTAAGCCTCCTTAATTCGAATTAACTTGCCAGTGTAGACATAGCCTTTAAGTTTCACAAATTGCAGTTATATTAATTACAGCTTGACTTGCTGCTCCTGTTAGGGTTTACTTCAGGTCTCCATCTGATGCAGAAGTCATTGCTTATTAGTGACTCCAAAGAAGGAAAACAAACAAGGAGTCCTGTGGCACTTTTAAAGACTAACAAATTTAGTTATCACATGAGCTTTTGTGGGAGAAAATCCCTCAATTTTCTCCTACGAAAGATCATGTGATAAATAAATTTTTGTCTTTAAAGTGCTCCGGGACTCCTTGTTTGCTTTGCTGAACTAGACTAACACAGCTACCCATTTGGAACTTGTCAACATCTAAAGAAGAAATAAGGGTGAACAGCTACAATCTTGATAGCACCAATAAATACAGTGACTGTGAAGCCTACCTTAATGATCATGCAAAAGTTGACAAAAATCAGTTGTTCAATGTAGCTGATCTTTTAGTAAAAGTGGAACCAAAATTGACTCAGTAAATTTGGGAATATTTTAGGGACGGTCTCCTTAAATGGGAGATTATCCAATAATAAAGGGCCCATACTATGGATTTCCTTGGGCTTTAAAGAATGTCATGCTTTTATTTATAATGTGAGAATTGAATAATTTGCTCCTTTCATTAACCTGTAAAAGTGCAATTGCCAGAGGTCTATCAAAATCAGTAAGCCGAGACTGCCACAATAATTAAAATCAGTTTCCAGTTTTAACTTACGAAAATAGCCATGATAGTATTATGTGCAAAGCCACTATTAACTGCGTAAGCCTTTGTAATTAATTTTCTGCCTTCTCCATAATAGTCTTTTTGCCTTGATAATTTGCATTATAAATCTTTTCTACAATGGCATGGATTTAAATTTTTAAAATGGAATTTTATTAAAGTAAAAATCCCTTTACATAATAAACAGTGTGCCAAGTCCTGACTGAATACCTAAAAAGATTATTTAATTATTGTGGTGTTCTTAGACTACTGAGTACTGTCAAGAATTTTAATGCCATTGTTCATACTGTTGGGTATGATTGATAGAGAGAGAGAGAACACAAGGTGGATAGACATTTGAAGTCTGAATTTTCATAAGCCCGTATAGTCAGTCATTTGCAAACAGAGTAATCGGTTCATATAAACCATGAATAGGTTACAAAAGGGTTGGAAGACACTGGAACCAAGGCCGTCCTTGGGGGGGGCAGGACGGGGGTAAACAGGGTGATCACCCCGAGCCAGGTGGTTACGTGGGCCCTATGCTGCTGCTCCTCCACTGCCATGGTTTGGCCCGCCTGCTCCCCGTTGCCTTCAAAGGTACTGGAGCATGATGGAGCATGAAGCCCGGCCTCTGGGCCAGCCCTCCCCGCCCCTAGGGTGGACCAGCAGACCCAGGGACAGAGAGGGAAAGCAGAGCCCGGCCACTGGGCCACCTTAATCTAAAGAAATGGGCATCAGTCTTTTCCATACCAGAATCCTCTTCTCCTTACCAAGACAACACTGAAGCTTCCCTCCTCTTTCAACTGGGAACACTCTCCCACTTAGAAATAAGGTAAGAAGGACATAGTGATTGATGACCTCCAACATCTTGCCCAGGATTGACTCATGTTACCCCAGTCATTCTGCTCATCCTTTTTGGTTACTGGCATACCATTAACGCTCTTCGAGTCTTCTGGGGATTTCCCTGGAATTCCCAGATTAATTAATTAACTGCAGCCACCCGCCTCCCTCCTTTGGCCAGTCAGCAGAGGCAGGGACCCCTAGCGAGGAGGGAGGAAGGTGCCGGCTGGCTGGGAGGAGCCAGGAGCAGAGCCGGCTGGGCTGGGGCCATGATCAAGTGGGTGCTGCTCAGGTGAGGGCTGGTGGAGTCGCCCCGTCCCAGTCCCCGAGTGGGGTAGGACACCCTGGGGGGAGGGACCCAGACCAGAGCCAGCCCACGACTGGTGGCCCTTCAGGGTTGTAAAAATTATATTTGTGGCCCTCGAGCCAAAAAGGTTGGGAACCACTGTTCTAAAAGATACACTTCAGATCAGCCACAAGTTAGTGGGTTCTATATAGGGATTCTACCACCTCTGTTAAGTAGCAAACCAGATTGCTGATGATCAAAACGGCCACTTCTTGCCTAGAAATTTGTGATTCTATGGCAAATGTTGCTTTAATTATTTCTGCGTTTACCCAGTTAGCTCCCTCTTTAAAATGAGGTGGAAATGGTTAGTGATTGATATGAATTATTGGACCTTTAAGATCACGGGAGGCATTTTAATCAGGAAAGTTTAGGAACTGGGATTGGGTTGGGGGGGGGGTCATTTCATGCACAGGGGATAACATGGAAGACTTATGTCAAGGATTATAGCTTTGAATATATTCATTCAGTATGTCAGAAATAATATATTTTAACAGGATTTCATGGATTATCTTGTGCTTTCATTGTGTGTGAATTCTATATATTGCTATACTTTATGAATCACCTTTAATTCAAGGACATCAAAACATTTAACAAATGTTAGCTTCATAGTACTCCTGTGATGTTGTAGGAGTTGTTATTATGCTGGTTTATAGATGGATCAACTGAAACATAGAGATGTAGGGTGAATTGTTCAAGGTCACATAGGAAATCTGTGCCATAACTAGGAATGGAATCTGGTGTTTTTTCACCATTAGTGAAGAAAATATATGCATTGTTAGTCTGTATACAGCAAAAATGAGAGTCCTAAGGTGCCACGGGGCTCTTGTTGTTTTTGCTGTATGCACTGTTTGAACGTTTTGTCGGTTTTTAAGTTACCTTGAAGTTGTCAATACAGTGGCTATGTCTACACCTAAAAACACTAAGTCGACTTAGTTAGGTCGACCTAACAAAGTCTATTTAGGTCGACTTAACGAAGTCGACTTAGCGCGTACATACTAGAAGCCTAAGTCAACCTAGCATGTCCATGCAGGCACTTGCTAGGTCGACGCAGGAGGGATGCATCAAGGGAAGTGTTCCAAGATGGCCCCTGAGAAGGGCCCAATCCCCCAGCCAATCCCAATAAAAGAAGAAGTGAGCTCAGTACCTTCCATTGTGCCTGGCAACATGCAGCCCGAGGAAGGCATGGACCGCACTCCGTCTCTGGTGATGAAACTTACCAGGGGGGTGCTTGATACCTCCTATGCAGTGCCCAGTGCTCTGCTTAGCTGGAGCATGCTCTACCTGGACCCCGACAGCGCAGAGGCAGACAGCAGCAGCACTACCATGCTAAGCCTGCAAGCCGCCCTGCTGACAGTGCCCCCCGTGCCCCGTGACCTCTGGGCATGGGAAACCAGCAGTGACTGGTGGGACCACAGCATCCTCACCATCTGGGATGATGAGCAGTGGATCCAGAACTTCAGGATGAGCAAGCAGACCTTCCTGGAGCTGGTCCATGAGCTCACCCCGGTCCTGCAGCACAGGGACACCTGCTTCCGACCTGCCCTGCCTGTTGACAAGCAAGTGGCTGTCGCGGCCTGGAAGATGGCAACACCAGACTCCTTCCACTCTGTTGCCCACCAATTTTGGGATCGGCAGGGCCGCCGTAGGGCCCCCTAGGGACATGCCGCCATGCTGTGCTGGCCAGATCGGGTGCAGTGCCCACGGTGGCGAACTGCAGGCAGCCCTGCGCCGGGGATGTCTCCTGAGGCTATGTGCCAGTGGTGTCAGGCGCATGCTGTCTGGCCTTGTTGCTCTCACTATGGTCCCCCCACCCCATCTCCGGACATGCCCCCGCACAGCTTGAGTCTGGGTCCCCCTGCCACATGGCCCCTGGCCCCTCTGCCCCATGGGAGGGCCTCCTCACCTCCGGGGACCCTGCCTGTCCCTGGGCCAGGTCCCCCCACAGTACCTGTCCCATAGGCATGCCCAGCCCTGCCCGCAGAGAGGGAGAGAGGAAGGGAGCACTCACCAGGTGCTGCTGGTGTCTGGTGCTCTGTCCCCTCGCCATGGTGGTGCTCATCGAGGGGACACTGCTCCTTCTCCTGTTCCTGAGAGGCCTGGTCCTCTGCTGGGGCATGAATCAGCTCCAGGCTGGCTCCAGGGGCCAGGGCTGATGGGGTGCCCTCCTGATGGGTGGTGTCGCCTGGCTCCAGCACCACATCCTTGTCCACCGAGCCCTCCTCCTGATCCTCGTCCAGGTAGGGGGGGCTTAGTGGAATCGACGGTGTGGGCTGGGACCCAAAAGGCATTGAGCTGCTCAAAATAAGCCTGTCCTCCCAGGCCCTCTGGTACCACTGCCGAAGGTCCTTAATCTTCACATGGACCTGCTGGATGTTGTGGGTGTACCCCTTGGCAGCCAGGGCCCGGGAGATAGCGACATATATCTCTGGTTTGGTGGCCGTTCTACAACCAGGGGAGCATTGCCATGTCCCCCCAGGGGCAAGGAGGGCGAGGAGCTCCTCGTGAGTCCAGTCAGGAGCCCTCCGTTGCTGCTGGCTGCTGCTGCTCTCCTGAGACATGCTGCCAGCTCTGAGGATTATGGTGGGCAGGGCTTTGTCCTGCCTTGTGGGAGCCCAGGGCGGGCTCTTCCTGGAGCCAAGAACCCTGGGGGTAAGGTCAGGATGCCAATTAGGTTGACTTAGCCAATTAGGTCGACCTAAGGCGTCCACGCTGGGTTTGGGTCGACCTAATAAGGTTGACTTAAGCATTAGGTCAACCTAACAGGCGGGAGTTATTAAGTTGACTTAAGGACACCCTTAAGTCGACTTAATGAAAGCCTGGTATGGACAGGGACTAAGTTAGGTCGACTTAAGCCTCCTTAAATTGAGCCTTGAGCCTCCTTAAAGTGTAGACATAGCCAGTGATATCTAATCTGGAGTACTGAGATCCATTGCTCATCTCCAAGAAATAAATAAAATGCAAGATAACACTATCAATTTGCAGCCAGTTCTTGAGCTGAAACAAGAGTGCAGCCTTGAATTATTATTGTTAGCCGTCACTGACTTGATTTAAAAAAACCTACAAGCACTGGGAGTGAAAGGCAATAAGTAGATGAGTGGCTGTTGAATACTTCTTTCACTATGTTTACTCCCCAGAGGTGCTCTTTGTGTTAACCTCCTACCATCTGCCCAGATGTAGTGAAAACTACAGCTTCCTAGCCAACTCTGGACCAACACATTCTTGACATATTTGTCATTTTTATGAGTTTTTATTTTTACTTCCTACAGAACAGAAGTTGAGCTAAAAGTTATGTCAAGAGGGTTTTGTGTTTCATCTTGTTCCTAAACAAAAAATATTATAATCACACTCTATATTTTACCAATTAATAACGTACTCTGAATGTACATAGTGCTTTACATAGCTCAATTTCCCCACCCTTTGCAGGGTGGATAAGCATTATCAGTACCATTATACAGATAAATGAAAGGAAGGAGAGGATGAGCAACGTGCCTGAGGCAACACCATGAACCTGTAGTAGAGTTGGGAATAGAGCTCCTAATGTTCGTATCAGTTTACATTCCACTAAAGCACAGCTGTGAGAGGTCCGCAAGACACCCATTCAGTCACAACTTAGGACTACACTTCTGGAATTTGATGAATGATTCTGGAGTGCCTAACCTGATAGCCATTAAAAAGGGTTGATTTTCAGAGGGTGGGCACTCGGCACTTTCTTAAAGGGTCTCGCTTTGGACACCCAAAATCTTCATGACAAAGTGGGTTGCAGCCCACAGAAGCTTATGCCCAAAGAAATTTTAGTCTTTACAGTTCCGTAGGACTTTCATTGTTTTTCCACAATCTTTAGTTACTTTGGGGTAAATTAGGTTTCTTTTTTTAAAAATGATTTTGCATTGCCTCCCGTTCCCATTGAAGCTAATGTTTCACCATTGACTTCAATAGAAGAACTGAGACCTTGCAATCATCTTCTCTAGCTATGGGCATAGACGTAGGTGGGCTGGGTGGGCCGGGGCCCACCAACTTTGCCATGAGGCACGCTCACCTTAGCGCCTGGCAGTGGTGCCAATTTCTCCGCCACGGCCACAGGGCCACGCAGCAGCCAGTGGCCGTGGGCAGAGCAGAGGCACCAGTGCCTATGCCTCTGCTCTGCTTGTGGTTGTGGGGCCCAGAAGCCCTGGCTACGAATGGGCAGAGGCGCCAGCATGGATACCTCTGCGGCACTCGCAGCTGCCGGGCCCCAGAGCCGTGGCCACCGGGCCCTGCAGCCATGGCTGTGAGTGGAGATGAGGCACCAACGCTGGTGCCTCTGCCCCACTCGCAGCCGCTGCTGCTGGCTGTCCCCACAGCCACGGAAACAAAGTTCGCGCTACCGCTAGACGCTGTGCCTCTCCCCCTGCCTCAGGGCTGCAGCTTCCGATCACTTGGCCAGGCCCACCCTGCCGTTTCAGGGGCCCGTCCAGAAATCAAGAGCTGGCTATGCTCCTGCCTCTAGCACAAAGAATATGCTGTTTTTGCTTGAAAGATGAATTTCAGATTTTTAAAGAATTCATTCACTAAAAAGTCTTCCCTTTTTTATTAAAGAGCATTTTGATTTGGCAGAGATTGCTTTATAATTTTCTGAAAATTGTTCTTTAGCTTTCCCTCTAGTGAACTTCAGCTTTTGAAGGTATTTCAGAAATTTAAGAAGACCATCAAAATCTCTACTTATGGAATTCTCTCCTAGTTCAGCTCATGAGCAACACTTGCTAAGATCAATAGCCCATTGATGATGTAGAACAAATGATATTAGCTGTTCTTAGCTGGAAAGTAGAAACTACAACTTTAAAATATGACTAGAGGGTCAATAATACATTTCTGGTGTATTAATAAGTTTTTCTATGAGGCAATGCATAGACACTATTTGATGGATTGGTATAATTTTTAACCCAAGTAGATATTAAAATAAATATTTAATCAAACCACTTCTGGTGTGAATCAGAGAGTTAAACATTAATCTAATGAATAAACTTTCCTCCTCTTGTACTGAATGTAAATGCAATATTTTAGGAAAATGAAGTGGAATCATTTTGAGTTTGCGTGGCTAAATTTCTAATACGATTTGCCAAGTAATGTTCACTCTGCTCTCCATTTACACTGCAGTCTGAAGAGCAGTGTGCCTTAAATTAGCTGCCCTTTTGAGATCTTTACTTTGGTAACAAAATGCAAACAAATAAGTCATCCAATGTGTTGTTTGACTCCTGGAGGATATTACTGAAAGTTTTAAAATGAATTGGAGAGTCAGTTTTATTTCTATAAGTAATTTGTTCTGTAGGGGACAAAAAAAGAAGAGAAAATCAGATAAATGAATGTTTCTTTAAACTGAATAATGAAAATTGCAGTCTAATCATATTGAGAAAGCTACCATACTCTGTCAGTGTAGGGAATTGATTCTGGTCTAAGTAGCTGGTGTCATTGTCAATAGCCTTTAGCTATAAAGCTTCTCACATAGAAAATATGATTGATTAGATCAGAAAAAGTTCCAAAATTCAAACTTCAAGACATTTAACTGGTCAGTCTTTAAAATTAGAGTAACCTAAATATCTGACCGTAGTACCCAGTGTAAATTTAAATGGTAAATGATACAGCGAAGGTACAAGGAACAGGTTCTGTTTTTACACGTCTGGACCAAAGTATTTTCTCTGACTTCATGGATTTATGGGCATATGTATATTTTTCTTTACAGGTCTCTGATATTTCTAGAGGAGATCTCTGATTGATGCCTTAATCTTGTCTTCAGACAGATGAACTTTACAATAATGTAGTGGCTATGGTGTAGCACAGTGTACGTCTTACTGCCAGTAACATATATGGTCTTCAGGTTGAAACACCTGCTTCTAATCACTCTTGGGTACAGCTACAGTGACAAACCATGCGCAAAGTAGCCTCAGAAGTTTTGTCTGAGTAAATGGTCCTTGTTTTGTAACGATAAATGAGCCCCAACTCAAGGGAAATACTAATGTTCTTTCATGATATGCTCCTGACAAAGAAACAGTAGCTGCTTTCTCCTAGTCTGACTTCTGATGCTTCATCATTCTTCCCTTTGCGCATGTCCTCCACACTGTTGTGGGCAGAAGGAGGAAACCCACTTTTTGGTGTGACAGACTGAACTGATGCAGAGGGTCTCCAAACATTATGGTCTTCTGTGAATTGTGCACAAAAGCGGTTTGTCTTCTTGGGTGCGTCTCCACTGGCAATTTAGGTCGACTTAAGGATGCTTAAGTTGACCTACACAAAGCTGCGTCCACACTGGGCTTTTATTAAGTCGACTTAAGCGCTTCCTTAAGTTAACTTAATAAGACCATCTCTGAAGGACGACTTAAGCCTTAAGTCGACTTCAAGCCAGAGTGGACGGGGAATAGCGCTAAGTCAACCTTGTTAAGTCAACTTAAAGCCAGTGTGGACGGCTATGTCTACTGTTAAGTCGACTTAACAAGGTCGACTTAAAGTGTAGCCACTCTGTAAAATAGACTTAACAAAATTGACTTAACTTTACAAGTGTAGACTTAGCCCTTGTGACTTGTATCCAACTCCGAAGGTATTCAGATACTTCCTAGATAAGCATAGTATAAACACTAGGATTGAGAGGTTGGACAGACAGAAAAGAAAAAAGAATAACTCGAAGGTATTGCTGGATTTGTAGGTGTTTACTATTTTGAGTGGTGTTATAGGCTCACGAATGGATCTGATCAGAAGATAATGAGGTTCTAGTCCTGGAATCAGACTACACAGAGTTTTACCTGGACCCCTGGAGTGTACAACAGGAATGTTCACATTGATAACTGAATATGTATACTTTTATAGACTTTTACTGAGATAGCACAGAATGGTAGACAAATGAATAATGATATGCATCGTGATTAAAATTACAATGTTACTCTAAAGATATGTGTGCTATATAAAATATATACTCTATACAGCTTGGATTAATATACTCACACCTTCTTTGATGACCTTGTAGAAAGATGTCCAGGCTCCTCAGTTCTCAAGTGGGAGGTGGAAAGCTAAGTAGAGCTAGAGAGCTAAGAGCTATACAGCTCAGATTAATACTGCAAATAATAATAAGTACCAACATAAGCATCAAGCAAACACCAAGCCAAACAACTATTAACGTGGTTTGCCCCTTTTATACTCTGAACAATATGGGTCCTCTTTCTAAGTCCAAACTTGGCTTCTTCACCCACAAATTAATAGGGTACACTTATTCTACAGGCTGGCAGGTTTGTGCATATTGCTGACATATCCATGTTCTTTCCAGATCATTCGCCCATCTCAACTTTGTTATTTCTGGCCACTTCTGTAGGTTTTGTGGTGCACTGGTGAAGTTTACTTGGGGCATAAACGGAGGTAGCCCCATCTTGATGCCTCCTGACTTACCTAGGTTAAAGGTTATGACCATATATACATCCTATCCTTTACCACATCATTACTTTTGGGAGATCAAAGGTCCCGAACGTATTTGCGCTAACAGCCTTAGCTTTTCACACAGGATGTGGTCTGTAGGTTTCTTGCATTACAGCTCTAATACTTAACATAAATCTACGACTCTATTATAATAAAACAAATACTTAAATTTATAAGGAAAGGTATGTATGTGCAAGCAAGCAGGCTAGTCTTCCAGGTTACAAAGGAAATGTGAATGCTGTGAAAAAGAACTTTTGAAGGATTTAAAATAAAACTAAAGCTCAAGGTCTTACAGTTCCCGGATTTTGCTTGGCACAGGGCTTCTTTATTTTGTGCAGTGGAAGTAACATTGCACAGCAGTGACCATACAAAAATGAAATCTATATCTTTTCATCGTTATATTATACACGGTGTCCAACATATGTGTGTTATCGTAACCAGTGTTACACACATATAGTATGCCAAGGGATAGCTATAATATGCACTCAGGTTTTTTTTAGATTATGACTTGCTCTATCTACAGGCATATTCCTGGACCTGTTGAGTTCTGGACCTGTTGAGTTCAAAGAGAATTTGCCATACCTTGTTTACTTGAGAATCTGAGCAACTCAGGAGATAAAGAACAAAAGTGAAATCCAAGGGCCAGTTTCCCCCCTCTGATACATGCACACAGCTGCCCTTTTTGACAAAAAATGTTGACTGTGGCCCCATCCCTGCTGATATATAAAGCATGGAGAATTCACCAGGGTGGGGAAAAATGTATTGAAATGGTAACATTATTGGGATTGATTTTTGCAGCTGGGTTCTTCATCTGTAACCAAATTAGTGCAGACTTCAATATTACTGAAGTGACAACATTTATAATATATGTGTTATTGACATAAAATAGTCACAGGTGATGGAGAAAATTCTCATCACATTTCAGGCCTGGATGAAATGTGTTTTGCTTGATAATGACTGTGTTGCTTGTTGAGCATTTTACTCCAGTCTAGATACTGTCCAAAATGGACAAAATATATCACTGATGTAACTCCTGGCAACTCAACTGAAGTCAGTATATTTGACTCACAGCCTCCTAGAATTGGAGAATTCAATTAGCCTGTAGTGGGGTTAATGGGTTATGGTTTTCAGCACTTCTTGTTAGGCTGTTGACACCACTTTTCCTGCTGACTTTATTGGACCAGATTCTGCCACCCTGAAGGCACTGAATAGCACTTTAGTTCACACGTAGTCTCATTCATTTCAGTGAGAAATGAAGTAGTATGACACACAATATGAGGAAAGGTAGCACTATCTGGCCTGTTGTCTTTTACATTTTAATTCACATGAAACATACTAATGTTTGCGGATATCTTTGAAAATCAAGTATTTATTTAATTTTTTTATAATGAACTTACAAAGCAGGCAAATAAAAACTCCCTTCAATTTTGTACCAAGATAAGGCAAGCCATTTCCTTGTGCAACCTAGTTATGGCTCTGTAGGGACTAATAAAAATTAAAATACTGTGCCTTGTTTAAATCATTAAGTAACCTTATCCAATATTGTAGAAGAAAATATTATCAGATTATCTGCTTGCTTTGATGTAGAAACTTTTCCTCAGGTAAAGCTTTTTCATTGAAAGCTCATTCATGTCGCTTTTATTATTTTATTGTTTTCACACGTGGAACATATTATCAGCTTAGGGACAAAACACTGCTTCTCTCTGCCTTAAAACAGAGAAAATATTAGTGATCTTTCTGGGGTGTTTACATAGCATTACTGGTAGCAGATCTGTGGCGTCAGTGTTAACGATTTTGTGTAGGAAGGAATGAAATTCTTGCTCTGCCTCTGAAGCACCATGGGCTTGCAAAGTATTTTGCAGTGCAGACATTTACTGCTGATTACTCTGGTCCTGTGGACGGGTGTATTAGCTATAACATTGATTTTTCTTGTCCTCTTACATGGACAGAAAAAAAATGGATCTGCTACATTTTGATTGAAGGGAAATAAAACAACGGATTTTTTTTCTCCTCGGGGCTCAACTAAAGAGACTTTGGGACAGGGACAGCTAAATAACGCTCTAACCAGGGCTTTTTTCTGTGATAGTACGCAGGGGTACAGAGTACCAGCACCTTTTTTTTGCCAGCTGCACTGCACAGCTGGGCTGGATCAGCAGGGAATAGGAGTGCGGGGCTCCTGTCCCTTGCCAGCCCCACTGCCCAGCGAGGGGGTGGGGTCAGCAAGGGAAAGGAGTGCGGGGTTCCTGTCTCTTGCCAGCCCCACTGCCCAGCAAGGGGGTGGGGTCATCAGGGGAAAGGAGTGTACCAGTGGAAGAAGAGGGGTGGTGCAGAAAGAGGAGGGGTGGGAGAGGCATTTTTTGAATTTACTATCAAGATCCGAGTACCGGCACCATTTTTTCTTTACAAAAAAAAGCACTGATTGCAACCCTTCTACTTGTGATGAGGTCCTTAGCGACTTTTTAAACGGTAGTAGTATGACTCTTGAGCTAAATTCCCCCCCGGGTCCCTGCTGACTTCGGCAGAGGGAAGTTGTGGTGGAAAGTCCATTTGCCAAGACAGGAGGTTTTATGGCAGAAATTGGCCATTGAAAACGGGAAGGTAGTACCCCTGTTCAGCAGGTAATTCTCGGTGGAAGAGGCTCCAAGCGTCAGCCTGAGGTTGGGCTGATTTGGTGCTTGAACTCTGCAAGTAGCGTTCCAGAAGCCCTAGACATAAACTAAAACTATCTCTTGATAAGAGTTCAGAATTCCCCCAGCCGTCTGGGCAGCAGAGTGCACAAGGGGTGCAATTTAACTCTTACTAAGCCCGCAAGCATGAGTCGAGTGCTTCAGTTTTAATTGTGTAAGATCTGACAAACAGGGAAACGTCCACACTTCTTGTTTCCATTTAGGAGTGAGCTCTTTTGTTTAACCTTTTAGCTGTAGTATTCTTGTTTGGCTGATTCTAATCTAATCGACCCTAATCGTTACTAGGGTACGTAAGCATTTCGTGCAGTGGGGTGAGAAACGTAATAGTAAAACACCCAGTGTTGCACTGATTTCTTGCTTGTGTGAAATATTGTGCTGAGTTTGCCTTTTGCTTTCTGTATCTTAAAGGGGATGAAGCTAGTGTGGTTATTATTTATTAGTAATATTTTGTGTTGTTTTTCGAGTGTCCAGAATGTGGTAGGTGGATTTCCAGCCATAGAAGTTTCAAGCCAGAATCTTAAGTTCCTCTCAATTGGCATCATTCCAATGACTTGTATAGTGCTAGTTTAGACCAGATGAGGGTCTGGCCTTTCAGCTGCAGAACAAGGTTATGTCCAACTAATAGCAGCAAATTTCCTCTCTTACAACCACCTCAGAAGTCAAGTATGTTTTTAGAATCTCATTTGTTTTGTACACTTTCTGGCTTCTGGTTTACATTTCACACTAGAATTTGGAAAGTGAAACTAAATTATCCTGTTTTTACTGCCCAATTCTCAGGCACTAGCACGATCTAGGAATGTGTGGCTTGCAAAAATAGTAGGCAGTAGTATAAACACAAACATAATATAAATCCGAAGAACCTTTTGACATTGAAGAATACATCGTTTTAGGATTTGGCAATTTATAAACGTGACCTACAGCTAAATGTTATACCCAGTATAGCTAACCTTGAGAAGAGATGGACCCAGTCATACATGTGACACAGTTAGTTTACCTCCCTGGTTGTGGAGGAGGAAGATGGTCATAGAACCTAATCAGGTCACCTGGGAAAGAGATAAGTGGCCTACTGGAAGAGCTGGAGGATTTAGAAGATTCCTGCAGGCTACAAAGCATATGAAAGGTCCTGAAGGAGGCTGCGGGACGTTGTGGGGCACGCATACTCTGGGTAAGAGGTCCTTGTGGCAGCAGCTGAACAGAGCCAGAAGACACATCCCCAAGGAGGAGGGGCTGGGCCCAGCCAGGAGAGTCCGGTGTGAACACTGTTTTGGACTATCAGAGAAAACAGACCATTGAGTTTGGTTTTTTTAACGTTTTTGTTGCCAGCTGGGGTGGAATTGGTGGAGGGCAAGTTCCAGGGACAAGGGACCAGTACAAGTCCCAGAAGGAGGACGTGGAATCCCCTTAGTCAAGAGGGAAGGGTTCCAGCCTTGTGGGGAAAAAAGATAAAATAATTTAAAGTCCACCCACAAGGGGACCTATTTTTATGAATTCCTTGGAGTTTGTGGAGTTTTTTTTAGGGGCTCTGAGAAGGGGAAACTGATGCAGGGCTGTTGCAGAGCCACCCTAAGCTACAAAGGGACATCTTGAAAATGTGTAAATTCTTAAAAGACTCAATAAGGACTTTAGTAACTACAGGGATTTCCCCCCCTTTTCTCCAAAGAATCCCTGTTCTATGGAAACTTTCTGTTTTTTCTATATTGATGAGATTAGTATGAAGCACTCATTCTCCATCTGCTCAGTTCTACTCAATTGTTATTCTTCATGCCTTTTCCTTCCTTCAGCTCAAAACTGTCAGAAGCAAGTCAACCTGTAAAACAGCAGCTCTGTGTTCATCAAGTATAAATGTACCTAAAAAGAGCATTCCTTCCAATGGGCTCTTATACTTTAGATCTCAAGGCCACTGGGAGGAGAGGTCAGTTTTACCTGCCTGGTGATGGAGGGGGAATGAACCCGCCATGACATCTTGCAGGGATGAGATTAAAATCTTTGCCCTAAAGCAAGTTGAAGTCCTGCAGACACTGCGAGGATTGTAGTGGAATGGGGTGCCACCTAACAACCTGGCTCCATCAATCTACTAACAAGGGCTGGTGGTGAATCAGTGGGGTCTCCAGTGAAGAAAAGCAGCAGGTGGGTCCAAGGTACCATGTGGATGAGAATCCTAGAAGGACGACCAACACAATGCTGAAGGAAGTAGCATTGGTATTCTTCCTTCTGAGTCAGCAGGAGGTACTGTGATAGTGGGGGGATTAAGAAGTCCTGAATGAGCAGGATGTGGAAGGTTTGTCGTACACATCTGTCGGTAACCAAAGTCTGTCTCCCAGCTGAGTGAACTCCAGGCAGGTAGATTCCATTACTTTAACTAGCCCTTAACTCTGCCCTGCAAAAACAGTTTGTACTGGAAGTAGCTAGCAAAGCTTTGGAAATTTTATTTCCGCTTAGTTATCCATGATGTTTGCACTATGAGACTGTTCAATCGTTTTAAACCCTTGAGGACGTGCGCACAAGCAGGCTCCCTACACAAGTGGCATGTACACTCAGCAATAGGTAGGAAGAGAGGAGTACAACTATATTAGAGCTGGTCAGAACATTTTCAACAGATATATGTTTGTCAAAATATACTGTTTGTCAAAGCCAAAATGATGAATGACAAAGCCAGTTTTGAAGAAATTTTCGATAGGAAGGGTGGGCTCTCCGCTCACCTCTGAAGAGAGCGAGAGAATGAGACCCAATTCGAAAACCTGCCCTTTTGATCCCAAACTGGATCTTTCAACACAATTCCTTCTTGGCAAACACCTGAAAGCTTGGGTTTTGGTTCCAAAGTCAAATGAAAACACATTTCAAAACTTCAAAAGTTGTCACAACATGGAATTATCATTCTCCAGCCTGTCTTAAAATATACTTATGTCATGAGCTCCATGGGCTTATGAACGTTTTGTGAGTGAGAGCGGAACATTCCAGCTTCATTTTCTTCTGTCCAAGATGCATTCACATTGTCACGCAGGCTTCTGAAAGCCCCATGCTGATTAGCATCAAAATTGTTTTTCCTTTTTGATTATCAGTTGCTGTGTTTTTCTGAGGTGAGGAAAGCTGAGCCCTCAAAGCAAAATCCCCAAGCCTGTGCCTGTGAAATAGAGATATGAGATTTATCAGCTGGTCTTGCTCATACTAATATCATTCGTATTACTGTCTTCTCCAGCTGGATATAGCTGAGGTGGATGACCTGCTAAGAACATCTACCTCAAGAGATTGGGGGAAGTCCGTTGCTCATAGCAATCGCATATCTGAGAGACGCATGTGTTTTGTGCCTGCATGTCATTCCGTGGGGTAAGCATGATTTAGGCAGGGCTGATGGGAAAATTAGACAACAGAATAAAGCCAATAAGCAGATCTTGTTCCTCATTTCTGAGTTGTTTAAAAAACTCATTTACCTGTGTCAGAAATGTAAAAATTAAGGAAGCAGCAAGGCAGCATTGTCCCGTGGATTCAGCCAGGATGAGTTCAAATACTGGTTCTGCCACTGACTTAAGGGGTAATCCTAATAGTCATGCTAAAATTTTCAGATACGTTCTTTTAGTTTGGATGCCCTATTTGAGAACATGTGAGCCTGATTTTCACAATGGCTGAGCCATCAGGAAGCCTGGTTGAGTCAGTGGGAGCTTCTGGGCTCAGCACTGCTGAGAATTTTGTTTGAGATGTCCTCAAGTTAACAATGCCTCTCCTATAATGCTTTTCATGAGTAGATCTCAAAGCATTTTACAGAAGAAAGCAAAATTATCACCAGCTGTAAAACGGAGAAACTGAGGCACAGAAAGCTTGAAATGGCATGCCCAAGGTCACCCAGCAGCAGAGCCATGAACAGAACCCAAATGTGAGTCTCAGTCTAGCGTGCTATTCATGAGGCCATCCTGACAGGACCTGGAATTTGTCATCTGAAGTCATTGATTACTTTTGAAAACTTTGACCTAAAACTATCTGCAATTGTAGACTCAAACTTCAAATACACCACCAATTGTGCAGAGAGTTATTCTTCAATGTCTGGTAGCTTGGTACAGAAGTGCTATTGATTATGAAGAAGTTGATGAATTATCTGAAGCATTGTAGGTCCAAATGGCCTTTAATGAAACAAGGAGAAAGGCAAAGCTCCTGATGTGAAATTTGTCCAATTTAAGGGGATAAATAGCTTTTTGCAAGCTTGATTATTTTTTAGAAGTCAATGGAAAATGCAGTTCCAGATGAAACACAGAATTTGGGCCCTTACCTGGATAATGAGATACATGACCAGCCTTTAGTTAGTGGGCCGTTAGGTGAAGGCCCATTGTGGGGCCCCTATAGGCCTGCGAGGGCCCCCTATAGGCCCACAGGGGCTCCCCTCTGCTTGCCCCATTCCCACCCTCCCTTTGCCACCCCCCTCCCTGTCTCTAGCTCTTCTCCACGTGGTCCCAGCCCCCAGAGCCAATTTTTCCTGCTGCTGCTACCTGAGGCAGACACAGCTTTTGGGGTAGGCAGAGCAGGTGATGGGGCCCCTTACTGCTCGGGGCCCTCGGTGTGCACCTGCCTCGCCTACCCCAAAAGCTGCTTCTGCCTGAGGCATTAGTTCCATCAGAAGGTGACATCAGTGGTGGGAGGATTAATGGAGGAAGCCCTGGGGCAAGACGTGTTTTAAGGAGGATCTTTTAAGGTGGAGAGGAGAAGAGCTCCATGAACAGGCAGGGGAAGGCTAGGATATGATCAGGGACTGATACAAGATGGCACAACTCTGCCCCTTCCTTTAGACCTGATATTAATAACTGAAAAGAATATATTAGCTGAACTCATGGTTCACATTTCTGAGGAGAGTGAAAGATTCCTTAACTAAGAGAGGGCTGATGCATTATTTAAGGGAAGGGTGGGGAGGTTGAGGTTGGATATTAGGAGAAACTTTCTCACTAGGAGGGTGGTGAAGCATTGGAATGAGTTACCTAGGGAGGTGGTGGAATCTCCGTCTTTGGAGATATTTAAGGCCCGGTTGGACAATTCCCTGGCTGGGATGATTTAGTGGGACTGGTCCTGCTTTTAGCAGGGGGTTGGACTAGATGACCTCATGAGGTCCTTTCCAACCCTATGGTTCTATGATTCGATGACAATTTGCAATTAGCAGTGCTAAGTGCCACACTATATTATTTTCTCTCTTCTGTCTCAGTTGAATCCAATTGTATAATCTGCAAATTTAGAACGATGGAAAAATCATTACAAGTACAGGCTTTCCAAACTGAAGGGAGACAGAAGAGAAATGGGAGGACTGCTACTATGGTTACAGTGTGGGAGAGAGAGAGAAAAAAAAATACAACAGTGGAACTCTGGTACAGCATGAGTGTAAAGGATTTTTAAACAAGTCAGTGTTGTAGGCACTTTATAGAAGACAGGTGCTGATCACCCAGAGCAGAAGATGCCAGGAGGCAGGAAAGTTGAGTGATGTTCCCCTTGGGAGCATTTTTCTCCAAATCATTCCTGTAGGTGACAGGATTGACCCCTTATAGAGAAATCAGAGGGCTCACCCTCCAAACCTTACAGATCCTAAATATTCACTGAAGGCCAGAGCTTGTGTCTCTGACAATGGGACCACTTCCAGCTCCTGGCAATCCATCAACAATGAAACGGTGGTGCAAGGGACCTTGCAGATCTCGAACTCCTCTGTAATACAGCACCTGGCTGTATGAACTTTTCTTAGAGGTTAGTATGGGGAGAATGTATGTCTCCTGTTCCCATTCCCACCTCCTCCCCATGTGTCTGTTCTGAGGACCACAGAAAGCCCTCCCTCCTCTGCATTCCAGAAGGTGGAAGTGGCTACAGGCGACTGTCCTTCCCTCTCATCATAGACAGGAGGAAAACTGAATAATTTCCCACAGCTGTTGTTTATTAACAAATGCATTAGGATCCCTGTAACATTCTTGCATAGTCTACTTATTCATTTAACAGGTTCACCCTTTCATCTGGTCCATGGTCAAGAATTAACAGACATATTTGTTCATTTCATCCCCTGTTGCTTAGGGTTTTATTTCTGCTGCCATAGCATGGGAGTAAAGGTGCTCAATTCAATTTATTGAATAAAATCAAGCATTTATTATATGTGTAATATTTCAGGTGGTGACTCAGAAGTGATTAAACCAAAATAAATTTCACAAATCCCCCAAGCGATCTGTTCACTTTTAAAAATATTGTCTTTTTAATATATGTGGAAATATATTATTCAAGGATGCAGATATATTTGTTTAAATCCAGCGTAGAATCGGCCTGACTTGTACCTATGATTCTATCAACTTCATAGGCTATGTCTACACTAGAGAATTTACAGCAATGCAGCTGCACCATTGTAATATCCATAGTGTGCTGACATCTCCATAATTAATACACCCTGACAAGTGGTGGTAGCTATGTTGATGGGAGAAGCTCTCCCACCAAAATAATGCCATCCACATTGGCAATTATGTCAATGTAATTTATGTCTCTCAGGTTAGTGGTTTATTCACACCCGAATGACCTAAATTATGCTGAAATAAGTAACAGTGTAGACACAGTCATAAAAGTTGTCACTTTCATAAATATAATAGGGTCTTCCTGGCAACAGCAGGATTCGCGCTCACCTCGCCTTGGCAATTATCACTTGATGTAAAGGAAAAGCTCTTCTCCCTAGTAGCAGAATAAGGCTGTGATTTGAAACATTGTACTGATTTTAGGTTCTTTTTAAGAGCTTGAATTTTAGTTATAGGCCAAATTTGACTTGACTCTAATCTCCTCTGGGATTATTCTTCCCCTCTTCCTCCCCGCAAACCAATGCAGAAGAATTTTACTTTGTGAGTGTTTCATGGAAGGACCTATGCCTTGTCTTTTCCCTGAATTCCACTCCCTTTGAGTTATGCAAGAAGGATGCCATGATCCAGAATTGGTAATACAACATTGTGGGATCTGGAGGAACACACTGAAAGCTTGTTGCCCGACTGGTTTAAAAAGAGGAATGTGGATGGGGTGAGATATAGGATACAAAGGGTTTATTGAGAAGGGAAGCCAAAATTGATAGATTTAAAGGGGAAATTCACCACTGAAAGAAATTGTGAGAACTGGATGTTAAAAAAAAAAATCCTATGAAGTTCAGATGAATTGTTTTCAATACAGTTCACAGAATTGTGCAAGAACTTGACACTTTTTTGTTATTGATGGTATTACTTCCTTGAGTTTTCAGTTGTGTGGCTATGCATCTTTTAGGTAAACCTCCTGCATTTAAACTCCGAGCTCTGAATCTTATGTGAAATCGTAAATCTGCTTTAGGTTACTATGGTAGCAAAAATTTCTATGTATCTCTGATGAGGCTTGATTTGTTTTGACGCCATTATTTTACCCTTTACACCTATTGTCCCTCATCCTATGTGGCAACATATCATCGTAGGAGTAAGAACTCATTTCTTCCAGTTGAAAGACGGAAGTTGCTCCCCAAATGGAAAAGCTATCAACTCTGCTTGATAAAGGAGGACTTTCAATCCCTAACTTCCATACTTGGGCTGGCTGCAAAGGTGACACACATGCCAGAGTCTGGAACAGGGAACTGCTGTCCCAGAGGCAGCATGTATTAATGCATTTCACACTGGCCTAGCCAGTATGAACTGTGCTAAATCTTGCTACTTAACAGGAACTCTCTCTTGCATACATCATGTAACGTAGCCCAGTGTGCAGTTAGTGTAGATGGAAAATGCTGCTATGTTTTGTGCTGTTTTTAACCCCTCTTCCCCAGTAAACCAGAGAGCTCACTTTGATCATTGAAAATCTCCTCCCCACACCCACAGAATTTAAACAAAATATACAACGCAATTGGCTTAATCCATTTGATGCTGTAATCTTTCTGGACCACCGCTGCTGCCTCTCATTGGTCTCTACCCACTTCCTAGCTGTAGTGAGGCCTCATGTTATTAAGACTTCTTTAGTTATGCAAAATATACTGCAGCTCACTAGCCTGTGATGAAGTTTTAGCAGAAATAATTATACTGCAGTTGTTGAAATGAACGAAAAAGTCCCTGTTGCATTTTCCCTGCATTTTTTGTTGTGTTTGCAGACTCGCTGATTTGTTACAGTTGCCTTGCATGACTATAATAATAATAGTCAGTATGAATATAATGCTTTACCTATTTAGAGCTCCTTACAAGTATTAAGTAATTAAATCTATAGAAATGTATGTAAGGTAGAACTGTTCCCATTTCAAGTTCTTAATTTCATGAGGGGCTTTTTGGACCCTCTAGAGGGACCAGATGCTCTAAGATGCCCCTTGTATTACTTTGTTTTATGTCTTGTGAACTATTTTACTTTTAAATACCAATGTATTTTTTAAAATTATTTTTCCATAAGGTACACCTGCTTGTCCCTTCCTTTAGACATTTGTTTTAATGGGCTTTGCCAAAATGCACATGCTCTGTGAAGGTCGATGCAGAAGTACGTTTAATTGCTTTCATTTTCTATTAGGTATTCAGAGTGCCCTGGTGCTAACGTAATGGGAAATTTGGAAATGTAATAATAATAGATCAGATGGGAATTAAGGTGCCACTGTGAGGGTCAAAACAAAATCTGGATATAGAGTGCGTCAGCAATGTCCATTAAAACGGATTCTGGCTTTCCCATATTCAAGCTAACAAGGAACAAACCTGAATGATATTTATCGTTTGCATATATAGAGCTGAGCATGATGGGGTAGTATGTTGAGTCAGCTGGTTTAAGGACAAAGGTGCCAGTTCCACCGTGTAGGAGAAATACCATTAAAAGAAAAAAAGAAAAAGGAATGAGTTAAAACATGAGCTCAGAGTTGAAATATTTTATGAAACACGTCCTAAATCTCCCTGCTTTAGGACAGGCGGTCTACAAGCCAAAAGGAGTAAATCTTACTCTAAATGAGTGAGACTTGGTAGACCTACAATTTTGCGCACAGCATGAATTTAGCATGGGAAGGAAATGGAGTGATTATGAGGCCAGGAGAAAGCTGTTTTGAGCTTATTCTGAACAGCAAGAGATGGACTATGTCCTGAGTACAATGCAGTACAAAAGAGAAGAAAAAAAAAATCAAAGTGATGTGAACTAAATTACGTATCCACGCTTTATTTTACAACATTTTATCTTCCCTGTCTCAGTCTGCTTTATTATATCATTCACATGCTCATTCTTCTTTGCAACCTTCTCTTACACTAGGGATTATGATTGCGCTGCATTTCACCGGCTCAAATGCTGCTCCAAGTAACTCCACTGCAAAACTGGAGTAACTCTGGGCCTCGTTTTACAAACTCCAACTCCTTTGATTTCAGTGGATGATTTCTGACAGTTTTAATTTATTAAAAAATACCATCCATAAGAATACTTAGCATTTATAGTTAGGGGTTTTTGTCCAGGGATCTCAAAATGCTCTGCAAAGGTAGTTAATATAACTTTGTGCTGTATTATAGATGGTAAAACCAAAGCATAAATCAATTAAGTGAATCGACCATGATCCCATGAATAACTGCAAAGGTGGGAGCAGAACCCGATCTCTTGATACCCTACCTATCACACCCTACAGTTTCCCTAAATAAAATTAAAGTGCATTTCCTCCATAAAATGTGTGATTCTCTGTTTATACCACTGGGAGATCAGCAACATGGCTTCCATTAATAAAATGGAATTATTCCAGATTAACTGAGATCAGTATTTGGCCTTCTGAATACCTAAAGAGGAAAGAATCTGAATTCTGGTTTCAAACCTTAGGCTGAATTTTATAGTTGATTACAACAGGTGAAAAAATAGAGGCAATCACCTTCCCAGTTTATACAGCAACCTGTCATATTTCTCATTGGGCCTTTCTTCCTAAACTGGCAGATTTCTGAATTCTCTCCTCTGTGAAGTTCTGAAGCTAAGCAGAACATAATTCCAAGTCCCTTCCCTCCTCACTTGAAAATATGGTTTTAATATCGTGAAACAGAGCCTATGTTTCTACACTACGAGCAGCACAGGAAATCAGCAATCACTAATAAAAAAATGACTTAGTGATTTCACTTGGAAGGGAGTTCAAGACAAGTCCAGAATGCTACAGGGGCCACTTTCCCATTCCACTGCAGGGACATAAGGACATTTGAAGTAGGTAGTGAAGGCCTTCACGAAGTGTTTTAAGTATATAGAAAATATGCCATAATGGGGCAAGATAAAAGAAATGTCAAGCATGTGATGCAGGAAGGATAGTAGTCTGGCTCTGTTGTATTAATGAGGGTTACATTTAGTCCCTTGGAGGAAAGATTTTAAACTGACAAAACCTTTGAGGTATAATTATCATTTAGTTTGTGGGGAAACAGAGGCACTGAGAGGAAAGGTGACTTGCTCAAGGTCACAGAACAAGTGAAAGGCAGAGCCAGGATTAGAATCAAAATCTCCTGACTCATAGTCCAATCCCCTATGCACCGCAGAACACTGCCTCTTGTAATTCTTCTACTGTGAACAAGAAAATGAGGCTAGAAGATGTTTTAGGTTTCTTTCTAAATTGTTTTCTAGACAAATAATGGATAATTTCTCTGCTTCTTGATACTGACCATGCAAGCCCTCATCCTGCGTGCCTAATTTTATTCACAGAAGCAGTCATAGAATCTTAAGGCTGGAAGGGACCTCATGAGGTCATCTAGTCCAGCCCCCTGCTAAAAGCAGGACCACTCCCACTAAATCATCCCAGCCAGGGTTTTGTCTAACTGGACCTTAAATATCTCCAAAGACGGAGATTCCACCACCTCCCTAGGTAACTCATTCCAATGCTTCACCACCCTCCTAGTGAGAAAGCTTTTCCTAATATCCAACCTCAGCTTCCCCAGTTTAACTTGAAACCCTTGCTCCTTGTTCTTTCCTCTGTTACTATTGAGAACAGCCTAGCTCCCTCCTCTTTGGAGCACCCCTTCAAGTAGTTGAAGATTGCTATCAAATCCCCCCTCAGTCTTCTCTTCTGTAGAGTAAATAAGTCTAATTCATTCAGTCTCTCCTTCTAAGTCATGTGACCCAGCCCCCTAATCATTTTCGTTGCCCTCCGCTGGGCTCTTTCTAATTTGTCCACATCCTTTCTGTAATGGGAAGCCCAAAACTGGACACAGTATTCCAGATGCAGCCTCACCAGTGCCGAAAAGAGGGGAATAATCACATCCCTTGATCTGCTGGCAACACTCCTACTGATGCAGCCCAATATGCCATTAGCCTTTTTGGCAACAAGAGCACACTGTTGGCTCATATCCAGCTTCCCATCCACCATAACACCCAGGTCCTTTTCCACAGGGCTGCTACTTAGCCACTTGGTCTCCAGCCTGTAGCAGATCATGGGATTTTTCCGTCCTAAGTGCAGGACTTTGCACTTGTCCTTGTTGAACCTCATGAGGTTTCTTTCGGCCCAGTGTTCCAATTTGTCCAAGTCTTCTTGGATCCTGTCCCTGCCCTCCAGTGTGTCTACCATTCCCCCCAGCTTCGTGTCATCTGTGAACTTACTAAGCATGCAATCTATCCCATCATAAAAATCATTAATGGAGATGTTGAACAGAACCAGCCCCAGGATCGACCCCTGGGGCACTCCACTCTTTACTGGTTGCCAACTAGACATTGAGCCATTGATTCCTACCCACTGAGCCTGTTGATCTAGCTAGTTTTCTATCCACTTTACGGTCCACTCGTCCAACCCATACTTCCTTAACTTGCCGATGAGAATGCTGTGGGAAACCGTATCAAAAGCCTTGCTAAAGTCGAGCTATATCACATCAATGGCCCATCCCGCATCCACAAATCCAGTCATCTCATCATAGAAGGCAATCAGGTTGGTCAGGCACGATTTGCCCTTAATGAATCCATGCTGACTGTTCCTGATCACTCTATTTCCCTCCAAGTCCCCTTAGTAAAGTCTATGGGTATGTCTACACTAGCAATTTAGGTCATCCTTAAGTCGACCTAAATTATTCCATGTCCACACTGGGCTTTCATTAAGTCGACTTAAGAAATTCCTTAAGTTGACTAAATGAAAGCTAAAGTTGACTTAATAACTACCCCTCCTTAGGTCGACTTAAGCCTTAATTCAACTTCTTAAGTTGACTTAAGGATGGTATGGACGGGGAGTAGCCCTTAAGTCAACTTTATTAAGTCAACTTAATGCCAGTGTGGACGCCTATGTCCAATGTTAAGTCGACTTAATAAAATCGACTTAAAAGGAGCTACTTTTTAAAGTCAACTTAATAAGGTCGACTTTAAGTTGACTTAAAGTCGATCTTATTAAGTCAATTTATCGAAGTCGACTTAACTTTTTCTAGTGTAGACATACCCTATGAGACTCATCATATGAATAAAGTGAGACAAGAGTGGTAGTGTTTGCAGGCATAGAGCCTAATTGCCCTATCTCACCCCCAATGAAGTCAACGGAAAAACTGCCAGACATCAGTGGGGAGCAGGTTTGGACTCCAAATTAAAATGGAGTACTAAAAAAAGAGAGATGATGGGGGTGGTGTGGATGACGTATACATTAAGATAAGTAGGCTTTAACAATATGTAACACCATAGCAGGAGGATGCAATTATTTTCAATGGCATTAAGTGGGAGACTCTTGCTTTCAAAAGTTTAAAACATGCAGTTGTCATTTATCTTTTGGGGTGAGGCTTTATGGTAGATATTTTTTAAAAAATCCTAATAATTGAACCTCTTCAATTGTAATAATTAGCTCCCTGCACTCTGTGCAATGACCTGATGTTTTTCTTCATTTTTTCATGAGTGTGTCGTGGAGACATCTCTCAAGATAGTTCCTCTTGAATGCCAGAGATCAAACCAGTATCAATCTGTTTCTGCAAAAGGCCTAAGGCATTTCCTAATGATTCACCATGAGGTTTATTTAGTTCTTTAAAAAATCACATGGAATGTATTTGCCTACTGGTGGTATGGAATTTTGATTAATTATTGTAAAACAACTTAATCAGAATTGAGGGCAACTTTGAAGTTGACTTGACATGTTCACCCTGCTGTTCATTCTGCATCTTCACTTCATGCTTATACAAAATAGGAAAATGGGTTACTATGACAACTCCTTTTCACAAGGTCAGCATTTCTAATGTACTATAAATCTTTCGTATATGATCGATGGACAAAGAGACAGATAAGAAGATAAAAAAATAGACTTGGAGATCACTATATGTAAAGATAAATAAACCTAAAAGGTGGACATGTAATAATTCAAGGCAATGCAGAGCTCACTAACTATTCAGATGTATCTGTGCATCTCTCTCCGTATATTATATAGCCAAAATTTTCCTCTTGGGAATACCTGCCTCATTTATTTATTTATTTACTTCCCCAAGACATCCTGTGGAATTGAAGCTGGAATGTCCGGGTTCTATAATGTGTTTCATGGTTCTCTCAATAAACATTGCAGCAGCCTATTTATTAAAGGGAACCATTCAAAGTAGATTGATAAACAGTGTCTGCAGTGACCTCCGTGGGAAGTCATTACTAGTTTGCAAGGCAGTTAGTGCCCGATAAATCAGTAGGAAGAGAACTCCTGCTCCCATCACGAAATTCAGCTCCTGGCTCTGACAGAATACCTGCTGTGCATGTATGTTTGTGTTGGTAAGGGGCTAATCTGCCATTGCAAAAGCAGTTTTTCTGCCAATATTGCAGATTTGTTTTGAGTATAATTTGCAGCCAGTGTCCTACTCTTAGCAAGAAAGAGCTTTAAAAACTATGGCCATATGTATAATAGCTGGTAAATGTTTCCCTGTAGTTATTAAATTATTTGTACTATTGTAGTGCTCAGTGGCCGCATTTGATATTATGGACCCATTGTGCCAGGTATAGTGAGAAATGCTGCCTTTATCTCCTTCATAGCTAATACCCCAAGGAAACTCTGTTACAACTCTTGCCACTGAATCTAAGTTTAACCCTATGATTGGGAATAAAGGAAGACAAAGACATACAGATGTCAACACCTGTGCCAGTTGTTCCTCTGGCTCTTCAACACCAAAACACCATCCTTGTCATCACCATTGTCGTAAGCAAATTAGGACTACCCAAATTCCAAAGGGGGAGCCATGTTAGTCTAGGTCAGCAAAATAAACAAGGACTAGTCTTTAAAATTTGGGTTTTTTCCTTTGTTTTTTTTCTTAGGATTACCCAATTATCTTTAATGAATGGCTATGTCAGAAAGATTGCGATGAATCATAAATATCAAGATTGCCTGTTAGTTACTGTGGATATAGGGATCCATTCCAACAAGCGAAAGATTCAGTTTCCACTTAGTAAAGGAAAGAAGCTTGTTTGTAGTGGTTGCTTTATTCATTTAGTTTTTGGACATCGGAATGTAGTCAGTCAGCAAATAGGAGATTCCAATGGGAAGGTTTCATCTAACTACTTGCCCCAGGAACTGGAACACTAACTGCCAGCAAGATATTAGGCTATGTCTACAATAGAAAAAGTTAGGTCGACTTTAAGTCGACCTTATTAAGTCGACTTAACAAAGTGGTTACCCTGAACGTGGACTTAGTAAGTCGACCTAACTGCCCTTAAGTCGACTTAAGGGTTAATCCATGTCCACACTGTGCTTAAGTTGACCTAAGGAGTCGACTTAAAGGTTAGGTCAACCTAACTGGCAGTTTTTACTAAGTCGACTTAAGCTTTAATTAAGTCAACTGAAGGAATTTCTTAAGTCGACTTAATGAAAGCCCAGTGTGGCCGGGGAGTAATTTAGGTCGATTTAAGGCTACTTAAGTCGACCTAAATTGCCAGTGTAGACATACCCTTAAATAGCAAGACAAACATCCAACCCTGATAGCTCTCATTTCCGACTAGTGACAGGGCAATGTAGCACTACAAGGTTGAACATTTTGAAGGATGGTCAGATTACCCATACTCAAAAATATTCCTTTGTTTTTGTAAGGGATCAGCATAGCTAATTTTCTTCACTGGGCAGAGCTGTAGACTGCAGTCCGGATGTACATGTTGCTAGTGATTCTCTACAGCTGAACAACAGTGAGCATTACTTTTGTTACATCCTAGCAATGAAAACAGCAGGATAGACAAGTAGGGAAGTCTTGCCTGACTTTAGACTTCAGCATCCTATGTCTGGATGTTTGAATTTTCCAGAGCTCATTTTGGTTTATTATAATTCCTCTCTCCTTTAAAAGCCTCATTCTTTCCACAGACATCTCAGGTGCTCTATCTATGTGCAATATGGGGTCTCTATCAGTGTCTAGACTTCAGAATTTCCTTGAGAGATCACAGTCCTCCTGGGAATTTATGTACAGAGGCTTTGGAGGATGGATCATCCCCAGCCCACATGGCAGGAGTGAGTTCTGCCTAAATCTTGTGGGTAAGGCCCTATGAGAGATGTGAGTCTATGAACAGAGAGGCGGTAGGATGTCTGTATTAAGGAGTGGGGCTTTGGGTGCATTATGGACACCATCTTCTACCAGGACTGGCCCAAGGGTTTTTGGTGCCCTAGGCAAACTATGACTTTTGTGCCTCCATCAGAGGTGACACTTTCTTTTATAAGAGATAACATTTATATATATATATATATATATATATATATATATATATATATATATATATATATATATATATATATATATATATATATATAAAATAGAGAAGAACATTCACTTCCATCTAATTTGGTGCCCCTTAAAGCCTGGCCTAGTTCACCAGTACAGTCAGGCCAGCCCTGTTTTCTACTCTCTTTCCCCAGGAGCAAAAAGAGAATCCTTTGCAAATGTAATACACTCTCAAGCTGTATTTACTTTTGCACAGATCCCCTCCATGCTGCAGAACACTGGTTCATAGAAGAGCTCTGTTGACAGCATGCTGAGATAGAGTCAGTGATGGGCTAGACGGAAGTGTGGAGACACAGAGCCTTTGTTCACGCATCTCTGGTTTCTGCAAGGGCCACACGTTCTGTGCGCTGAAAATCCTGCCTGTTTTACCCTGTAAATTCTCAGCTGGGGTTTCCTTGCAAAGCTTCTTGCCCTGTACATGGGCTTTTTCAGGAAAGGACACACACTAGGTTTAGAAGAATTGCACTTTCACACTGCTTGGAAAGGCATCAGGCTACATTTTTTTTTTCATGTCTGTCTCTGCCTGACTCTGGAAAAGGATAATGGGCAATGGAGCATTTCACAAGTAGGTCAGTGCTGGTTCAACTTTCACCCTGAGTGATAGTGGCTAAAGTATTTTACCCATGAGTGGCCTGTACTTAATGAGTTGTGAGTCTCCAAATCTATCATAGCTTGCAATCTCAGCAGAGAGGCCAGAAAGGAGTGTGTCTAGGAATCAGAACTTCCCCTGAGACCTAAGAGATGTAGCGTGTGGCTTATTCCGAGCGCGGTGCAAGGAGACCATGCCATGTGCACACACTGTTCCATTGTTCGAGACAATAGGCACTTCATCCTTGAGTGATGTCAATCCCTCAGCTTGCTAAGAACTGAATTCACTTTAAAAATAAATCTGATTCTTAAGAAAAGGTGATTTGCGTTAATGGTCTGGGAAATAAGTAATGTGCATCCTAGAACACAGAGCTTCATGCTGTTTTAAAGCTATATAAAATCTCACTGAACAGTTTAAAATCAATAGCACAGATGTTGATGGATCACTCCTGCCATTCAGAGGGATTTTAGGAAAAACGTTGGTTTCTTTTGAGGTTTTTTAAAGCCCTTTTTAGTTTGATCAAGAACTGAGCAATTTCACTTGGGAAAAGTTGCATTGTTTCCTAGTCATTTCCATATTAATGCAGTTTGCAGTTCCCTGATTTATTTTTACCTTATTATTTAGCTAAGACGGAACAACTGTAGCTGAAATCAAAGGGAGCTGTGGATACTCCATACCTCTAAAAATCAAACACTTAAGTGTCTAAAATTGGGCATCCTAAAAGAAAGCCACCTTCTCTTCCTCAGCTCCCAAATATGGAAAAGGAGATAACAATATGTAACTGCCCCAGTACAAAAAATAATAATAATATGCATTATTGCTGAAATGTGTGTTTTATATTTGAATTAATTTCAGTTAGAAGTTGTAATAGGAACATCAGAGTGCCAATAATTTAGGTGGTCAGAAGAGCTACAAAAGATAATAAACAAAAAGCTTTCTTTTCATATTGTTATGCCAAGCACTCAATGTACGCTATGACTTTAGTACAGTCATTTTAGTTGTTAATAGCTACGGAATGATCCTTTCTGAGCTCCATAGCCATGTAGAATAATAAAGGTTTAACTAACTGAAAATATGCACTAATTTTCAGAGGAACAGAATGTAATTTATTTAATGCATTGCTAATGATTGTGAAAGACCTTTAAAGTTATCGAAATGGACAGGACTCTGCCATACGTAAATTGTTTGCTCACAATTTTCTTCACTGGAGAAGATTAAGCTGTTTGTGAACATGATCTAGCATCAAAAGAAAAAGGATGAAGGAGCACTAAAAAGGAATGAAGTAGAAAGAAACTATAATCTGAAAATTACAAGACTTTTTTCCCCATTTCATTACTATTTTAATGCTCCCTTATCCTTTTCTAATTGTAATCTGTGAAGTTTGCAAGAATTTTTAAATCTTTATTCACTCTCCACTTTGAACATCCATGATATAAGCAAAATATATACATCCAAAGGGTAATACATTGGTCACTTAAATTGTATCGCATTTGATATGATTTGATAGAACACTGCAAGAGACACCCAAGAAATCTCTGGATATGAAATTCTGTCCTCTGCTTATATTTATAACAACTCAGAATTGCCTAGAAGCACTCTTTAATTCAAATGAAAATTAAAGACCCATATCCTCTGATCTACAGTGTATGAAATGTAATTCTTCCAGTAAATTTTTGCAAGGTAATACTTACATATGGTTTAATGTATTTTTTTAACATAAAGTTAGTAATTTATTGAAAGTGACAGCAATTTTTCCTTCTTGAAATTGAACTTGTTCTAAGCTAATCAGGTATCTTCCAGGTGAGAGAAGTGGTCAGACATCTCAAGTTAACCAGTCACAGACAAAAACATTTCAGGGTTTTTGTTCATGCAAAATATTATTTTTTCCTTTTCATTATTTTAATTTGGAATTAAAGGCCCTTGTGAAGCAGATTAAAAGTGGGAGAAGGTGATGTGGAGCAGGTATTGTGATGCTTATATGTTCCGTGCTTATCCTTGCTGTATTTTTTGTTATCCTGGAAATTACAGTCATACCACCATTTGAAAGAGCAGTGTCCCATGTAATGGGATCCAGCTGGAAATACTAGCAAAAGAATGACTGACCTATGCCACTACAGCTCAGTAGTGACTCAATGTTGCTGCCATTCAGTAGCGGTCCAGTGCCGAGTGTGAAATGAATTTGGTTGTCATTGTCCACTTGCTAATGTATGGGGATCGACAAAGGAAAACTATTGCCAAAATCAGCACTAGTTAGCCCTGTTGCAGATAATCCCAGCAGCAAAGTGAAGAATGGATTATCCTCCTGCACCAAGTGAGCCTTTTGTACTAGGATTGATCGAATGAATAGGGAAGCATATAGGAAAATTTACCCTGGTGTTTTTCTGTGCTGTACCCAACCGATGACTTCATTCTTCATGGCTGTCCATCCAACACCTTTCAATAGCATTAAATTCACTTACAAATGTTAGCCTTAAAAAGAAAATGTGACTGATTTGTAGGGTGTGATCCAGCATTAAGGTATTGGATGGGGATTCAGGAGACTTGGATTCTAATTCTGGTTCTGCCACTGACCTTCTGTGTGACATTGGGCAAGTCACTTCACTCCTTTGTACCTCTTTCCCCTCACACCCTTGTATCTGCCTTGTCTATCTGGAATGTAAGTTCTTTGGAGGCAGGAACACTCTCATACTATGTGTTTGTACAGAGCCTAACAAAACGGGGCCCTGATTTCATTAGAGGCCTCTCTGTGCTACTGAAATACAAATAATACTTGTACTATATTTCCTCTAATTGCTCCTACCAGATGCATTGCACCTTTCAAGATGTAGCATAATCTTCCTACAGAGAGGATTGAATAGATATGAATGAAAGGAAGATCCATAACCAGTAAATTGACCTGAAATTATCCATTGAACACTAAAGTTCTGATTTTAAGCTGAAAAATAATAGCTCAGTGAAAGTCACCTGGACAGAGGATAAATGAAATCCCAGCAGCTTGCCTTTCCCATCTCCTGTATTCCTCCATGGAAGATGGCTTAACAGTCAAGTAATTTAGTTAACTACATTTGGACTGTAGTAGTGCAGGAACACAATAAGACAGCTCTTTTCAAATATGCTACTATATTTCTCAAGAGTTCCAAGTTTAATCCATCTAGTTGTTTACAGTTTCAAATTGGATGTTAAAAACATCTGTTAACCTGTATGGGAGCATGAATGAGGTATGGTGGATTTTTTTATATAAATCAAAATGATTTAAAGGGGGTGATAATTACTGAGAGATAGGAAGAACAGCTGATCTCTGCTTAATAGGGGAGAAATATCCATATGGTAGTGGTAGAACTTACTTAGCAAGGATGGCCATGGATGTGATGGTGTGTGCATTTGTCAGAAAATGTATATAAAGGGATCAATCATGGAAGGTGCTGAGTAGCTCTGCGGGTGTACGGTACACTCACAGCTTCTTTTACTCTCAAAGCAAGATGAGGGTATATGCAGGATATTCAGAATATTCAAGAGTTGTTTAGGTCCTGCAGATTCAACCCTAGAGTCTCAATTCAGCATTAAGTACTTACTTAACAAAGCACTTAAGCACATGCTTAATTTTAAGCATGTGCTTAAGTCCCATATGACTAATTAAAGTGAAGCGTGTACTTAATTGCTTTGCTTTATAGAACCCTAAAAGCATAACATAAATACGCTCATATAAAATTGCATGGGTTTGGTGAAACGTTTGTCAGTTTAATATTTTATGTACTATGTGTCTGATGGGAGAGAGAAACTTCTTTTTTAAATTTTGCTGTAACTTTCTATATGAATAGAGTTGAAAAGGTAACTCCATCATCATTTAGAAGCTATGTTACCTATTACAGTTAATTACTTCCCCCTGTGGTTTTTAAATCAATTGCACCTTCAGAATGAGGGCGGCTTTTATAAGATAGGTTATTTTCCTCTGCCACTTGCAGAGAAAACATGTTACTTCTGAACAAAGGCTCTTAATGGTAGTGTATCCTCATTTACAAGGCACTTCGGTGTGTGCTTTTCAAGGGGTCAATCATCCCAGTTGGTTCCCAATGTCCATTTCAAAGAAAAATGTCAGTTTTGCCCAGAAAGAATTATGTTCCATCAGAAAAGATACTACATTCTGATCACAGCTGAGCAAAGTGTGTGCAGTTGGGCGGTAAGGGCATAGTGTGGTGCCACTGGTTGTGCTTAGGTTTTACGTAATTTGAAGGACACGGGAGTGTGGCTCACCAGAAAAGTAGGAGAGGTCACAGTAAAATTGCTAGTCATTTATGGACCAGTTCAGCAAAGCACTTACCCATACTTATATGATGGCTGCTATCTTGGAGAAGATTTGACTGGGACTTCCACCTAGAGTTCAACCTCTCATAGAATAATAGGGCCGGAAGGGACCTCATGAGGTAATCTAGTCCAACCCCCTGCTAAAAGCAGGATCACTCCCACTAAATCATCCCAGCCAGGGTTTTGTCTATCCTGGCCTTAAATATTTCCAAAGATGGAGATTTCACCACCTCCCTAGATAGCCCATTCCAATGCTTTACCACCCTCCTAGTGAGAAAGTTTTTCCTAATATCCAACCTCAACCTCCCCACCTGCAACTTGAAACCATTGCTCCTTGTTCTGTCCTCTATCACCACTGAGAATAGCTTAGCTCCCTCCTCTTTGGAGCAACCCTTCAAGTAGTTGAAGGTTGCTATCAAATCTCCTCTCAGCCTTCTCTTCTGCAGACTAAATAAGCTTAGTTCCTTCAGTCTCTCCTCGTACATCATGTGCCCCAGCCCCCTAATCATTTTTTGTTGCCCTTCGCTGGACTCCTTCTAATTTGTCAACATCCTTTCTGTAGTGGGGAGCACCAAACACAGTATTCCAGATGCGGCCTCACCAGTGCTGAATAGAGGGGAATAATCACATCCCTCGATCTGCTGGCAGCACTCCTTCTGATGCAGCCCAAGATGCCATTGGCCTTTTTGGCAACAAGAGCATACTGTTGGCTCATATTCAGCTTCCCATCCACCATAACCCCATGCCTATATTCAGAGAACTTCAGATGAATGTCAGCAAATCCTGATGGAGAGGAGTAACTAGAAGAACACTTAGAGCAGGGGTTCACAACCCCCCAGCACGCATGTCAAGTTTGGCACGCGGCCTGATCCTGAGCAGCATGCGGCACCTCTCAGTCTCCTCCCTCTGGCCCTGCTGTCCAGCAGGGCCTGGGGCCAGAAGAGCTGCATGCCACAGCTCCAGGCCCCTGCAGGCCATGTTTCTTCGCTGGGAAATGCGGCCAGCAGGAAAAAAGAAGCTGCGGTGCGTGGGACTCCTGTCCCCTTCTGGCTCCTCCTCCCCGCCCCCTGCTGGGGAGTGCGGCCAGCAGGGAAACAGTGCCGCAGTGTGTGGGACTTATGTCCCCTGCTGGCCCCACCAGGGGACAAGAGCCCCGTGCATGAGGGTGGGGCCAACAGGGAGGAGTCTCTGGTCCTACCACTGGCACCTTTTGGCCCCGCCCCCAGTTTAGAGTTCATTGCTTGGACCAGTCCTTCTTAACATCCATATTAGCTACCTGGAAAAGAGAACGAGATCTAATTCTCAGATGACAGCAGTTTGTTTGTCATTTAAAGTACACATGCTAGAGAAATTTCTGCCTGTTCTTGGGGCATTCTGCCACTCTAGCTATCCAGAAGATGAAAGGACACTAACACGAAAATCCTTCGTGTTATCTAATAAATATTAGAAATCCACATACAGAGACACATGATGTACAGGGCTTGATTCTCCCTTCATATGCACCCATGTAAATCAGGAGTAATTTCCTGTCAAGTCATTGGTTACTCTGGTATGGAAGATGTGTGAGAGGAAGATCAGGCCCACAGTTTAAAGGATCAACCTCCAGACCTGACAAGCCAGTATAAGTGATGTTCAGGCCTTTGCTGACCCCTGTTGTGCTTAGATATCGCAGTTCACAAAGCACACAAAAGCACTCACACTTCCGAGTTCCTCTTAAAGAGGTTGTTAGACCCACAAAGTCCATGCAACTCAAGTAGATGCTAAATCTAAGTCGGAGCTTTAATGCTATTCTACCATCAATTGTTGAATATGCATTTCTTCCTTTAAAAAAATAAAGAACAATGAGCCAAACTCTCTCATGGTGTCAACTGGTGCCAGATGGTGCAAGTGAATAGAAAAGAACCAATTTACACCAGCCACAGAATTTGGTCTATCACCACCATGAAGACCATAGGAGAGGTTACACAGTTGTTAAATTGCATACTGCTTACACAAGGAGATCTTTACCTGTTTTGAATGACATCAGCCAGGTCTGGTAATGGTAACATGCATCCAGAAATGGTTAAAGGGAATGAGCAAGGGATTTGGAGAACCTTTAAAAGAACTTTTCAAAAGCTCATTCAGGAGAGATCCCTGCAGATTGTGAAGTGACAGGCAAAACACCTATTAGTTTTAAAAGGATTAAGAGACAAATCAGGAAACTATAGGCCAGTGTGTTTAACATCTGTTGCTGGGATGGAAAACTCCTGGAAACTTATGGTATGTGGTGGGAGAACACCTAGAAAAATGCAGTTTCATTAAGAAGAGACAGTATCTATTCAGGAAGGGAAGGTCATGCTTAGCTAACCCGCACAGTCCTTTTACTGGGTTACTGCCATGGCATAGAAAGATGTGCCGTATGTAGTTTACATAATTTACACACACAAAAAAAGTTTTGGATAAGGCTCTATGTCAGAAACAAATAGCTAGTATGAACAGTAATAGAAGAGGGGCTAAGAGTGTGCAAGGTGGAAACTTGATTGAGACCAGGAGACAAAAGATAGTTATAGATGTAAATTACTTGAGTTGGAAAGGGGTCATGAGTAGGATTCCCAATGGATTCTCTTTGTACAGATTCCACAATTCAAAACAGAGAGGATTTGCATCCCTGGAGGTTTGTTTGGGGTTTGGGATTCACATAAACTCAAGAACTCCTAAATGAACTCGGAACAAACTCTGAACAACTTACTTGTATTGAAATGGAAGAATTTTGCCACATTCTCCTCCTAACCCTCATTTTCCACTACCTCCCACAAGAACTCAGACCTATCCCTCACCTAATGTCTGCTGTACCAAGAGAATGTAATGGATCTCAACCCCATTTTCCCTTTGGATGTATTTAGGGGCAACCTGCTCTTCTTTCTTTTCTGGGGACAGTGAGATGGATTATAGTTCCTTACACCCTTTGGTTAGATCCTATGGGGGTCATGATGACTCCTCATTACAATTAATCTAATGATAGCTCTGATGAAAGAACTTTCTTCTGTTATAGAAAGGGTAAAACTTTGGCAGCTGCAGTTCAGGCTTTTTGTCCTCCACTAATCAATGTGATACAAAGAGATAAAGTTAATGGCAAAAGAAGTAACCAGTCCTTTAGGGGACTGTGTTGTCTTTGTACCCTGATTTCTACAGGGCTGGAGGGAGGGACAATATGTAGCTTGCTTTTTCCTCTCTTAGTTTCTTCCCTGCCTATTCCCTCCTCCTGCACAGAAACCAAGGTCCAGAAGATGGTAAAGATGTCACCACTAAAATATCTTAGTGACTCCTCTTTTCATACTGAAGGGATGTGAGCTCGCATGTAGAGGTTGAAACCATTCAGAATACGGGAAGACAGTCATGCTCATAATTTGGTGTGTTTGATGTTCGTTGGGGGTCTAGATTTAATGGATAATTGCTTATTTACACACAGAAATTCCAGTACTGGTCATGAAAGCTATTAGTGTCCTGGAGAAAGTGCTGCATTAAGCTCTAAAGGCTATTCTCACCTCTAAGTTGAGAGGAAATGTTAAAGGAATTGGTCTTATTTTCTTTGGTGGGCTGGGGGGGGGGGGGCGCCGCGGGGGAGTAGGAAAGCACCAAATGGGGGGAAGAGTCTTCTGAAGTAACCTTTCCAGAAATGTCCAAAAGTATTTCAGATACACATAATCTATGACAGATTTAAAAACATGGGGATATAATCAAATAATTAAGAAACTAGTACTAAACCAGGAAAACCTCAGTCCAAACTGCATCACAAAAACCACCATAAAGGCATGGGATTAGTTAGTGCTGAAGATGAATGGAATAAATATGATGTGAATCAAAGAGACACCTTGATCTCTTTCTTTGGAAAGTGAGGGTTATGTGATTTAGTGAAAAAAGCAGGATGGAGTGAGATGGGATTTAAATTTGCCAAAAATGAGCAAGAAGATTTTCCTCTTTCTAAAATATGTTGAACTTTGCATATAATATGTTAACAGGGTAGCCAAAAGGAATGCACAGAGGCTTAAATAGATAATCCATAGCATTGTCAGATAGGAGAAGAATTCCCTCAGGGTCCCAAGACAACAATCCTTATAGAAGGAGCTCACTGGTTTTGTTCCAAGCATTCAGGGGGATTGCTCAGATCATTCATTAAGTTTTGTGCATCTTCCTTTGAAAGTGCTAATTACCACATCAGGAATGTACTAAGGAGCTTGCCAAGAGGTAATGCTAGAACTGATTACTTTTAGAGGAACTAAACACTCTTCGAGCCACAAAATACATCAAAGATGCAATGACAGACTTATGGTTCAGGGTCAGCTGAGGAACTTAGGTGATCTGAATTCAATTCCTGACTCTGCAACAGATCTTGGTGGGACCTTGGGCAAGTCCCTGTTTAGTAATATTTCATTTCTTTCACCTTTTACTTTGTCTATTTAGCCTGTAAGTTTTTCAGGACTAAGACTGTCAGTTACTATGTGAGCATTCAGTACCTCACACAGTAGGGTTGTGATCTCAGTTAGGGCCCCTAAGAGCTACTGTGCTAAAAGTATATGTAATCATTACTAAGGAGTATCTGTATTCACTCATCTGTGTTAGGACATAGGAGAGAAGAATTCCTTTGAGTCAGTGTTTTAGTATTCAAACACGTCAGCCCTTAACACAAAATAAGAACAGAATATTAATCAGGGTAGCCAGTATATTCTTGGACTTCAATCCCGGTTTGAAACTCTGTGTATCCTAGGGGCTCAATTCCAGAGTTTCTGTTGTGTGCAGGAGATATTTCTCTACCATGTCTTTATGGTAGTAATTGTTCCATGTGCTGCAAATAAATGAAATGATCAAAATGCACATGCAGAACCTGACATTAATTGGGTGAAATAAATTTCTGTAGGGAATTACAGAATCTCACTGCTGGATGCTCCTAATCTTTAAGATTGATGTTTGTGTGGCACAACAGCCTTGAAGTTTATTACATGGTGGATCGTTATTGTGAGTAGCTTGCACATCAGTGCAGGCCATCTCAATGAAGTGTAGTTTTAGCATGGCATTTCCAATGCCCATGTGGGGTTCTGGGCTTTAAACTGGAACGTGATAGAAAATGTTAAATGTGTTGGATTTTTTTTTAATGCTTTCTATGTTTCCCCAATACTGTTTCCTAAAACTGAGTTTTGTACAGAAATTAGACAGTCCAGGTATAGACGGTTGATTACTAAAACAGCAAGAAAAAAAGTCCTTCCTTTTTCCCCTTTGGAAACAAAAGCCCCGTTTTTTAGGGCTTAATTAACACAATATATTGTTGTTATTCTGCTCAGAATGATTCCAGATATTGTCCTTGGAGGGGGTAAATTGAATCCGGATAATTGGCATTTAAGGAAAACTGGAAAGAAACACTTAATAATCGATGATATAAATGCAGAACCCCATTGCCCTGTCTACCCTCCTCTTATGGATATGGTTTGACCTCGTATTTAAGTACCCCATAATTCCCATTTTCCTCCAATTCTCCCCACCCAGTTTAAAAAGTCCCACCAAAATAAACCTTTAAGCTGAACAAACAAGGAGTCTTGTGGCACTTTTAAAGACTAACACATTTATTTATGCGATAAATAAATGTGTTAGTCTTTAAGGCTAT
Source organism: Pelusios castaneus (assembly GCA_007922175.1). Lineage (NCBI taxonomy): Eukaryota > Metazoa > Chordata > Testudines > Pelomedusidae > Pelusios > Pelusios castaneus. Next base: position 9,920,746 of record ML685777.1, read on the forward strand.
GTCTACACTAGAAAAGTTAAGTCAACTTAATAAAGTCGATTTAGGAGCTAATCTCCATCCACACTGGTTTTAAGTCGATTTAAGGGGTCAATTTAAGGCTTAAGTCGACCTAAGCTTTCCTTAAGTCAACTTAATAAAAGCCCAGTGTGGATGTGGCTTTGTTTAGGTCAACTTCAGCCTCCCTGGCTATGTCTACACTTTCTAAAGTTAGTTGGAATTAGTTAATTCGAACTAACTAATTCGAACTAATTTTAGTTAGTTCGAATTAACTTAATTCGAACTAGCAAAATTTAGTTCGAACTAAGCAAGTGCCATTCATGGCACTTGCTTAGTTCGAATTAGAGAATTGCATTGAGTTCAATGGGCCGGTTAGTTCGAACTAAGCAATTAGTTCGAACTAACATGGCCACATTGGTTAATTTGAACTAACTAGTTTGAATTAACCCTTAGTTCGAATACCCTATTCAAATTTATTAGTTCGAATTAAGGAAGCCCTTAATTCAAACTAATTAAAGCCTAGTGTAGCCATGGCTTTAGTTAGTTCGAATTAAGCTTCCTTAATTCAAACTAACTTGCCAGTGTAGACATAGCCCTTAAGTCTACCTAAATTGCCAGTGTAGATGCACCCTAAAAGTGCCACAGGACTCCTTGTTTGTTTTGCTGACCTAGACTAACACGGCTCCCCCTTTGGAATTTTAATCTGAAATAATCATTGTAAATTCTAGTATGGCTATGTGTCAGCATGCGCTTAGAGAGAAGGAAGATTTTATGGTACTCAGCTTATAGCTGTGATGGACATTTATGGATTTTATCAGGCATTTCTTCCTATACTCCCTGCTCATATTTTCTTTAAAGACAAGGATAATCATTTTTTTGAGTCCACTACAATATCTCAGACCTTTGATTTTCTGGTATTACGAATAGAGACCATGTATTCCAGTTAAAGCTTATGTAAAATCCTCTTTGCCCTTTAGAGCATTGTGGGTGGGGGTGAGGGGGTAGGGGGATATCCATCATTATATTAATACCTCAGGGAGAGAAATTCAGTAGCTGGAATGAGTTCCAGAATATTTATCAACAAATAAAAATCAATGTTGTTTTCAGGTTTCTAATCAGGTTCTTTGAAACGTTAACAGAACTTAGGCGATGTAGGTGTTGTAATGAGTTCATATTGAGAGTGTGTGGGGGTGTGTGGGGGTTGTGTGATAACAATATCATGTTTTTTTAAAACCCAATTATTGCAGTAGGTCTGGGAGTTTCTTTTATGCACTAAAAGTGCAGTGCATTTAATAAATGTACCTTAGTGCCTAGCACAGAGCAGTCCAGTACTTCACTTAAAGTGGCGTACAGTACTTAGAATTTGGTTCAGCTCACTGCAGTAAAAAGAACATGGTACACTCATTAGTGTGTGCTACAACTCGGCTAGGAAGTCATTATGCTGCCTACACGCCGCACAACTGCCTATTATACGATATATTAGTTAGTATAGTGTGGCAAAATTTAGTACATCATGCTTTAAAATCTATTATAGGCTGGAAAAAACAGTTGGGAAGTTTGGAACTGGAGAAATTTGCAGAGTATGAAGGCTCATTCGTAAGACATGAAAAATTGCTAGGATTAAGGAAATAGAATAATGTTTTTAGGGCTCAGTACTTGAGAATCTTAGTTATTTTGCATAGTCGTGTAACATCCTCACAAAGTTATTTGTTATGTTAACTCGCATCTAATGTGAAGAACGGTTAAAGAAGTGATTAGAGAAGTATTTATTTTTACTGGCAAATAGCACATCCACATCCACAAGTATTGTATGCCTTTCAGTGCTGTACACTATGCTAAACTGATGAGCAATCTCTGGTCTCCATTACACCATTCAGTTACATTCTGATAGGATAACTGCTGCTTTCAAGTCAGATGTGCGGACATTCTTTTTTCTTTCCGAGTCATATTTTATTACATATGGTGTATTCTTTTAAGGCCGCACGCTTTAAGAAGTATAGTATGGCCTATACAGAAGTGTTTGCATTTGAGCAGTGTTTGAAGTAGAGAGTGGGTATATAGATAAGTAAGAACAATGGGCTTTTAGTTGATCCACAGAACTGTGTGATCACCTGCAATGTATTTCTGGCTCTGTCCCAAATACTGTAGTTTGAATCTGCATCTCCACTGCCATGCACCGTGTGTAGTTCATTTTCGGCTTAGTTCATCCCAGCTCTTGTGTAATCCCTTTGCTATTCACCAAGGTAGTTGGGCACATACTTGCATCCCATTACAATTAACTTAACCCCTTGCTTAATTGCTTTGCTGAATAGGGAAAGTCTCCTGAGTCATGGCGGTCTGCGGAAAGCAACCAGAGAATTCTTATTTGGGAGCATTTCGCCCTCTGTCTCAGCTCCCCTATGTAAGCTTGGTTAAGTCATTTCAGTTCTTGGTGCCTCGCATCATCTGTACAATGGAAATATTAACATCTATAGTATCTCAAAGGGATGTGGTGGGGCATAATTAATGTTTAAGTGGTTTAAAATCCTCTAAAGGAGGTGCTGTGGAAAGGCAAAATATTGTAAGATATATCCATTGATGTACAATTATTAATGGACATTTGGGATCTTGTAAGATGAAAGGTGTTAGACAAATGTAAGATTTATAATTATTTTATATAGCCTTATTCATGCAAAAGTATCACAGACCTCTTCCCATCTGATTAGAGTATGTGCTATTTAAATTCAAATATGTTTAAACATCATTACTGAATGAATTTAAATTACAGGCAAAACCTAATTCATGTTCTATATGTATGATAAAATTTCATTATAATTTTGGTGTAACTCAAAATAAATAATGTGCAGGGATTCATTATGAATAAACCTGCAGAATTTGTATAATGAAATGGGTTTTGACTGTTGGTAGATCCGTGATTAAAACAATAAAAGAAATGTAGAAAGAAACAGAAAATAAATTGGATCCTGCTTTTAATTATCTGTCTCTCCTGAAACATGCCATGTAGGCCCAAGGAGGCCACAGGTGCCATCCATTTCAGTTAAATATTCTGAAGTATTTCCTCTGCATAAACCCAATTTACATGACATTTGGTTGTAAATTAAAGGGAAGGTCATATGTTTTCCAGTTTCGCTGCAGCCCCTATGGGAAGTCTAAGGAGACAGGACTGGTGTTGTGGATAAGATACAAAGCGTGTATTCAGGCATCTAGGACTCCATTCTTAACTCTGCCATGGATTTTCTGTGCCACTTTGAACAAAACAGTAACATTTACAGGCCCCTCTTTCTCCATCTCTAATCTGGGGATTATAAAGTTCCATTCTTCATGGAGCTAGTGTGAGGAGGATTCAATAAATGTTTGTAAAAACACTTAGGGTGCGTCTACACTTGTAAATTAAGTCGACTTAAGCAGGCTTAAGTCAACTTAATTTACTCCACGTCTACACTAGGCTTTTCTTAATTTGACTTAAACTGCTCCTTAAATCGAATTAAGGAAAAACTAGTTTGAATTAATAACACCTGGTTATAATTCAAACTAGAGTTTAAGTCGACTTTATTAAGTCGACTTAGCCAGTGTAGATGCCCTAAATTGACTAGGTCGACCTAGGGCGGGGCGGACAAGGGAGCCCCTGCTCCCTTCTCCCTAGACCCACGGCTTCCCTGCAAGAGGAGCCGTGGTCCTGGGGACAATTGCTCCTCAACCAGGGCTCCAATCAGAGGGAATCCCCCACTGAAACACTGGCTGGAGAGCCTGGGAGACTCCCTTGTCCCCAGGAAGCTGTGGGTGGCTCGTCCTGGCAGAGCCAGCTGTAGCACGGCCGGCTCTGCCGGGACTGAGAAGCCGTGTGCAACTGGTCTGGCTCCCTTCTCCCCAGGACCGCGGGCTCCCATCTGAACAGGACAATGGGGTCCCGGGGAGAAGGGAGCCCCAGAGCCCCTTCTCTGGACCATGTTCCAGCTGACAGGGAAACCCCAGGGTTTACCTATCAGCTGGAGGGCTGTGCCAGCAATTGCCAGGGATCCCGGGGAGAAGGGAGCACCGGTTTCCCTTCTGGCTGGGACCGATTGGTCTCCTGGTTTGCCTTCCTTCCAGATGCATTGCAGGAAACTTCTGTAGAATTCCATGCAGGCTTTTCCTTCTCCTTTGCAACCAGCCCGTAGTCCCATACGCATGTCTGCAAAATTTGTTGCAGATGACTCCATTAGAGGGAGAAAACATCTTGTTCACTCCTGACTCAGCTTCTCTCCTGAAAACTGAGCACATGGGCTCTTCTCAAAGCAGCTCCTGCCTGCTGTCTGCACAGACTGCTGCTCTCATGTGATCTGACTGACCACACCACATCACACCAGCAGGGCACCCTGTGGAGCATGCTCAAAATTGCTACCACTCCCTGCTTCTAGAAGTTTCTTGTTGTGGGTAGCTAATCTGCCCAGCAACAGTAACCCACCCTCAGTAGGTCTCAAAGAGATAGCCTTTTTTAGGCATATGGGTTACACAATTACATGCAACACCTCAGTGAGCACTTTCCTAGGGCATGCTCTCCTCTCCTCAGCAGTATATGTTGCTCTGAATCTCCAGCTGTCCAATTAGGGGCACAGCTTTATAGTCCTCCATAGTGGAGTACCCTTAGGCAGCAGTTTTCAAAGCACGGGTTGGGATCCCGTACTGGGTCACGGGCTCTTAGGTACCAGGTCATGGAGCCCCCAGCTGCCGCTGCTGAAAGAATGGAACGCATTGCTCAAAGATGTAATTGTTGGATCATGGACATAAATGATTTTTTTCAGCTGGGTTCCGAGGAAAACAGTTTGAAAACCACTGGCCTTAGGGACATCACTTGAAGAAGTGACTGAGGTTCTTTGAGATGTGTGCCCGTACGGGTGCTCCGCTACGTGCCCTCCTCTCTCCTTCTTTGGAGCCAAAAACATAAGCTCGCAGTGAGAGATGGGTTATGTGCGCATGTATGACTCCGATCCTCAGCATAGTGGGCACTGCCACACCTACAGTGCAGCACACGGAGAGACACACATCAGTGTGCACGGAGTGAGTAACCTTCTCTTTGAGGGCTGCATGGCAATCTCTCTATAAAGTGTATAGGGTGGAGACCAAATGTAAGCGCCCTTGAGTCTTTCAGAGGAGCCGGTCCCATGTGGTTCATGTTCCTCCTGTGAGATGCAGAGCACCCTTAACTCTCATGAAACACTGAGGATGCTGAGAACCATGCAGAATTGGGCACAGCTTTTGATGTGATTCAGATTAGCTCATTTTGCTCTTAGCAACTAGCTTTCCTTTGACGAGCAACAAAATAAAAATGAGTGATACACTTTTTTGGTTCAAGGAAAAGCTTAAAAACATGATGGATGGCTGCCAGCGTTGGAGCAGTACACTTCATTTACTTGGCTTTTGATGTGCAAGGAAGATAAAGGCATTGTACTGGAAAGGCTTGTGCAGTGGGGAAGCAGGGGAAGATGAAAGGAAAAATAGTGGAAAACAGTCCAGCTTTAAAACATGGCAAATGCGCTGCACAAAAAAAGCCTGGGTTCGGTAGAAATGTGTCACAATAGGAAATCGATTATGAATCACATCATGTGTTGCAAGCAACATTTTCCATCCTTCATTGTAATGAGCAAGCACAGTCTTACATGATGTTGCTTAAGAGATTGCCCATGGCTTAATTTACCCCCAGGCACTAGTATTCTATGGTATTTTGCTCTTACACCTGGCCAGTGCTATGAAATGTGCTTGCTGGCTGCAGTGGTGGATGAAGACTTGTAGAGCTCCACACCAGTAAAGACTCATCTTTCTTCCATTCTTAAGCCTCACTGATCTATTACAATAAGTGAAAATGGACACTAATCAATTCAATTCCACTTCCCTCTCATTGTAACTCAGCAGCTGGGATGACTTTATCATAAAAGGAAGAAGATTTTTTGTGCTGCATTGGAAACTCCAGAAACCTTGGAACAAATGATATCTATACAAGTGGAAGAATGAAACATCATGGACAAACAGAAAAAAGATAGTGATGAACAGTAAATATTCCTCCCATGAAGTCTGAAAGAGAGGCACACTTTTTTTTTTTTTTTTTTTTTTTTTTTTTGGAACTTTGAATAAATTTGGTGAATGCTGGTGAAAGAAGTCAGCTTGACAGGTTGGAGACTGAAGTCCTCTCTGTAGCCACAGGATGGACGGAACATGGGCAAGTTTCCTCCAAATCACTTCTCTTTTGTTCCTCAGTTCTGACCTAGAGGGGGGATACCTGTGGTATGTACTCCTGTCCACTCAGAACTAGAGTAAGACAAACAGCTGATTTCACAGAAGCCATCAGTCAGATGTTGGTAGCAATTTTCAGTAGATATGGGCTGCATTTAAAACCGGAGCAATAGTCTGAAGTGCTCTGTCTCTCACTCTCTATTCAATGGCCTAAACAAGTAATTAATTAACATAACAGAATTCTTTCCCCTTAATTATTGGTCATCATAGTGGCTGTCTCAAATATTTGTGAGAATATAAACACATTTATGATCTCCTACCACCTGCTGATGAAAACACAGTCCTGTCTTTCAGCAACCTATCCCTAAAGGTTTTCAGTCCTCTATAGCATGAGGCCTTTGGGGTCTGAGACTTTGAATGGTCAAGGTAGTTTACAACAACAAGAACTCTCACCTCAGGTGAGAGCCCAGCTGGAATGTCCTCTTGCAGTGGGTAGGTGAAACCAGGACCAATCTCTCCAATCCAGGACCATAGTGTTTAGGTTTCTACATAGCTACCCCTAGACCACTTTGTACCCAAGTCTCCTTTAGTTTCACAGAGTAAATCAGAGAATCTTCAATTGAGTCTCTGACCTGCACACTCAATCACCTGGCCTCTTCTTGGTAGGTTTGTGTAGGACTGTGCTGTGACGTCTCAGGCAATAAGCTCCTGAGCAACACTTTCCCCTGCAGCCTTCCACTGCCTGCCTTCCTCTGACCTCCTCTGCTTCCCTTTATAAACCCCGCCTCCAGCTTGTGCAGGTTTTGGATGAGTGGCTGGGTGGAGCTGTCCGTGCCCAGAATTGTTCTGGAACCCCTTGCTCTTCAGCTTGGGGTTTTCATACCCTGGGGCAATTTACAATTGAATTGGCGAATGGGGTTTTCACATTTTTGTTTTAACTTGTTGTGAGTTGGTCTGGTTTTGCAAAAATAAAAACAAATTAAAAAATAAATCTCACAGGTTTTTGCTCAAATTGGAACATTTTTCAGTGAAAATAAACTCCCTTCCAGGTTGCCAAGTAACATTTTCAACAGTCCCTGCAGCCTAAGCTGAACCTGATTTAGGAGCCTAAGTGAATGAGTTGGTTTTGAAATTTTCACCTGGTATCACTGACAATTTGAAATTTCAATTGGATGAAGAGCATTTTTCTAACTGAAACATGTTACTTTACAAAATTGTATTTACTTTGATTCCAAACCCATAATCTCACAAGAAGGGGAAATTTGTAGACTAGAAAGTGTACTGGAATGAAACAGTGAATTAAAAATCTCCTAGAAATGTCAGTTTTCATATATACTACTGCTACAGAGAGCTGTCCTGAACTTAGTGAGCCAAATTTAGCTTTGCCGTACCAGGATCTCTGACATGAGGTCAGAATTTCAGAATCTCCTCTTCTATTCAGCTGAGAGAATAAGTAACTTCTATGCCTGGAACTGAATTGGGGCTACCCAGCCTGGAAATGACCTTCTTCCCGAATAGGATACAGTAATCTTTCAACATATACATTTGTGGCAGCCCCAGATACTGGTTCCTGAAGAGTTACTTCTGTTATTATTTGGAATGTCAAAGAAAATACCAGGTGGAAACAGAATTTAATCTCTAGCTAGTTGAAACCATGTATTTTCCTTTCAAATGAAAGCCATAAAGATTTAACTTAATAAGAATAAAACCCTTTAGACAGTTAATGATTCTAATTAAATCATCTGGTTTGAGCAGTCTTTTCCCACATGATTTGATATGTTTGCTGCTGAAACTGATGAGTTCACAGGCACTGTGCTCTTTATTTTGTTTCCCCCAAACCCTGCTAAGAATCCCAAAGTGATAAGAGCAGACTTGGAAGTGCTTGATTCTAACAGATGAATTGGTTATTATACTTAACTATGCTATCCTCAGACCGAGTCGCTGTTTCCATAGCACTAGTGATAGCACCCCCCACCCCCCCGAAAATGCAGCTTAATGGAGTCTCCAGTTCACTGTGAACAGAAATCATAGTCCATAAAAGTTCTGATCAGTTTATGCCTTTAACCTCTTCCATTGTCACCCTCCTCTCATGCCAGCCCCCACTTCTAAACACATTTAGGGTTGTATTTTTTAGTGTAGAACCATTATGCTGTGTGGATGGGAGGTGAGGAAGGGTGAGAGTCCTCATTCCCATCCTAGAAGGGCAGCTTACCTAAACATCAACCACATCTGTGTAGCTTAGATCAAGCTCCTGATATCCTCAGATATTAGATGTACCTATCTCATAGGCTTTGGTTCTGGTCCATCTCTAAATCTAACTCTCTGGGGCAAGAAGAGAAGGTGAACACCCAATGTACTAGGAAAACACATTTATAACTCTTAGTTGCACCTAAGAGTCAAATGAATTAATAGTAGGTCAGAGTCCTCCTCATAGTGAGCTCAGTGAGAGAACTCTCGTTAAGGATCAAGTCTGGGTGCTACATCGTATTGTTATTAGAGTCTCCTCTTAAACACACAGTGTTGTTATTGGGAGCTCTGTGTGTGGATCTAGTTGCAGTATTTGGCCCTATTTAATGTAATTTGTTCTAAAAAAGAAATGACAAAGGCCAAATTCTGGTCTAATCTGCAACACACAAATTCCCGGTGACTTAAAACTTGGATTACTTGGTTCTAATGATCACAGGTCAGGTCAATGATTGTCTTTAAGAGATTGTCTCATCTCAGCAATATGGCATAACATCATGTCCCTAACTGGGATTTATGCCCATGTAACACGGAGCCAAAGTGGGCCCCAACAATTGTTCTACATAATATCACAGCTCTTCTATTTTTTACTATTGCTAATTCAACATTAGCAGAGAAAATGAACTAATAGCCTAATGCATCTTTTCAGCTCTACCTACCCAAGATATTTGAGATTCATAAATATAAGTAAATAACAACAGTCCTCTGCGTATCAACAAAGTCTTCTGTATGAGGCTCTCTTGAGCCACAAGCGCTGCTTGTGATTACACTTGTGTAAAAATCACCAGAATCAGGCCTACAGTCCAGAATTTTTTTTGCATGTGATCCCCACCACCACCACCAAAATAACATTTTCTAATGCAGAGACTAGAAAGTTTAAGGGAAAGGAGAAATATTTTTCTGTCAAGAGTTTTAGCAAGCTGGAGAAGTTTTCTCATCTCATTTTGTACAGATGTGCAACAAGGACATTAAAGGAATTGACCCTGCATGGTTCTAATCACCATTAGCTCCCAGTTACTCAATGTGAACTAGGGTTACCTGAGAGCTTTCAGAATCGGGGCAAAGAACTAAGGACTCATGACTTCTAGTCTAGTGTTCACTAGGAAACACCCAAGTGAAGTAAACATTTAGTTTTAGTTTATACAGTTGTGACAAAGTCAGGTCAGGGGGGTTTAAAAGGGTGCCTGAGGGCAGATATGTTAGCACCAGAATGGCAAAGGCTCTGCAGGTAGGGGAGAGGGAATTACAGCATAATTAATCACACCTGAGGCCAGGCAAAGGCTGCTGCAGCCCTATTAAAAGCCCCACCTGTGCCAGAAATGGGAGGGGGTAGAACAGAGGGAGGCAAGCTACCAAAGGCTTGTAGGAAGTAGGAGAAGTGTCTGCCCCCTTCCCCAACCAGGAATATAGTGCTTCTTTTCAGGGAAAGAGGAAAAGAAGGGACTTGGGCACCAGCCTGCAAAGATTGACTGTGACTGCTCAGCACCAAAGAGCACTACAGCAATAACTGGGCTATACAACCAGAAACAGGTACTCTGGGGCTGGGCCTCATGGCCTGACAGCCTCACGCACTCTGTGGGGTGGGGCAGGGCTTAACCCACTGAGACCCAAGAGAGTGAATGGCCTTGCACTGACCAGGGCAGATTTGTAGGCTTACTTTGCCACTGGAGACTGTTAGAGAGAGGGGTCCACTCTACCACACTGTTTTAGGGAACATTTCTACTCAAACTGATGTACATCATAGCTTTTCCCCCAGTATCATAGAAGATTAGGGTTGGAGAAGACCCCAGGAGGCCATCTTGTCCATTCTGCTGCTCAAAGCAGGACCAGCCTTAACTAAATCATCCCACCCAGGGCTTTGTCACACTGCACCTTAAATATTTCTAAGGATGGAGACTCCACTGCCTCCTCGGTAACCTATTCTGGTGTTTCACCACTCCTAGTGAAAAGCTTTTCCTAGCATCCAACCTCAACCTCCCCCACTGCAACCTGAGAGCATTGCTCCTATTTCTGTCATTGACTAGTTACATCCCCCTGGAACTGTTTTTCAGGTAGTTAAAAGCTGCTATTAAATCCACCCTCATTTGTGTCTTCTGCAGACTAAACAAGCCTAGTTCTCTGAGCCTCTCGTAAGTCATATGCTCCAATCTCCTAATCATTTTTGTTGCCCTCCACTGAACTCTTTCCAATTTGTCCCATCCTTTCTGTACTGGGGGCCCAAAACTGGATACAGTACTCCAAATGAGATCTCGCTAGTACCAAATAGTGGGGAATAATCACTTCTCTCCATCTTCTGGCAACATCTTACTGATGCAGAGGAATACATTTGATGGCTTTCTTTTGTACGTTGTATGCAGTTTGTCAGCTTAATGGGAGCTGAGTCCCTAACCCATTTAGGGTACATCTACACAGAATTAAACATCTGCAGCTGGCCCTGGTGAGCTGATTTGGGTTCACAGGGCTCAGGCTAAGGGGCTTTAAAATTCCTGTGTGGACACATTGTGGGAGGGGAAGAGTTCCAGAAACCAGGTTCTGGCCCAAGCCTGAATATCCTACATGGCAATTTTTAGCCCTGCAGTTTGAGACCTACAAGCCTGAATTGACTGACCAGGGTCAACAGTGGCTGTGTCACAGGTCTTTCATTCCAGTGTAGATGTATCCTTAAGAGAAAAAAATCTCACTCCTTGTGTGTATGCAGCATGCATGCTCCATGTAAATTTGAAGTAAATAGGCCCCAGAGTGACAGCCATCATCTTGTCTAGAAGGGATGTTGTCAATGCCGGCAAAAGAGTTTTGTATGGCCAAAGACTGCTGAATATTCAGTCATTCTGTTCCTGTCTTGGTGAAGGCATACAAAATATCTTTGACATCCCATTTGATAAAAATCCAGTTTTGCATGCTCTAGAGAAGTGCCCTCTTCACTTTAGAGAACAACAGAGATATTTATTGACAGTAGCAGCAAGAAAATGCATTACCATGCTGTAGCTTACAGAAAAAAGGCCTTCAATCAGGATGTGGCTAAAAAATAAATATGAGAAATGGAATATATCACAGCAAGAACCAGACTGTCTCCAGACTTGTCTGAAAAATGAGGTGCTCCAGCAGATCAATGACTCTCAGAAAAAAAAAAATGACTGCTGGAGGCAGCCAATGCATGTGCTCTTCAAGGAAAATTGGGAATTGCGTGGGATTGATCATGTAACATCCCACTGGGAGATCAGCGCATGCATGGTTATCAAGATAAAGCCTTATTAAACTTTCCTCAATGTCAGCCTCTCACATCCACGCAATCAATCATCCTGGGGGTTGCCAGTATATTCTTCATCATGAATTGCTGAGTTTCAAAATGGTACCCACCCCTAAACCACACTTCCTGATCAATGAAACTCTTAGCATCTCATTGACCTATATAGGTATGATTATAACTGAGAAAGATAGGATCCAATGATGCTCCCTTTGTTCCCCCATTACAGTGGTAATCACTAGAATCTGTTTAGGGCCCTGAAGCTCTGAAAGAAATCATGGCCTCAACCCTGCAAATACAAATGTATAAAAAGTCCTCTTGAACTTACCTGTAAAAATGAGTCTACTGATTTGCATAAATGTTTACAGGAACATTTTAGCTCCTTGCTAATAAAAATCACATATTTCTAGAGACTGATGGCTTGATTCTTTTTTTTCATGAAAGCCCTTCTGCATGCTGGTTCAGTGTAAAGGGGCCCTCATGGAAACGAGAATTGGCTGTACTGGATTAATCTTGGGAAAGTGACAGCCACTTATTTCTGTACTGAGAACATCCAGTTTTCAATGATCTCTGATGGCAATACTATACCGATTACCATCGTTACCCGTGTACTTGCCTAGTTATCCATAAGCAACTTTTAAAATAAGGAACACATATAAAGCTGAATCAGACTCTATCTTTTGGGAGAGGAAGGACGGTCTTGGAGTTAAGGCACTGTACTGGAACTCGGAAGTCTTGGATCCATTCCCTGCCACAGACTTCCTGTGTGACCTTATAGAAGTCACTTGTGGCTGGATGATTGTCTTTATCCATAGAAGTTACTGGGCCAGAGAGAGAGAGACTATAGTGAAGTGGCTAGGTTATCCAGCTGGGAGATAGGAGACCCAGTGTCCATTCCCTTTTCTATAGTCATTATTTATCCAGAGTGCAGCTCCAAAAGGAGAGAGCCTGACGTCACAATATCCCATAATTCAGTAGTTAGGGCCTCTCCTGAGAAGTGGGAATCCCCTGTTCAAGTCCCTTCTCCCCTTCAAGCAGAGATGGAGGAATTGAACCTTGGTCTCCTGCGACTTGACCATCCATTGATGACATTGAGAGAGCTTGTACTATCCACAGCCCTGTGCAAGCAATTGAGTATATAGCCAGTCAAGGGTTAAGATAGCTTCAGAGTTTTAGTGGTAATTAGAAAAAATAATGATTAAAAACCACAACTGAACTGATTCCAGAGGGCATAAAAAGAGCCCTTGGTCTTTAATCCTTTCTATACTATGGGCATTTTGAACCTAGTAGGTTATTTCCTCACATTTCCCATTTTCCTCCATTTATTTTTTCTGGGAATGTCTTTGATATGACAGGTCCCACATCTGGAAAGAAATAATTATAGACAACAATGAAACATACTCAGACACTGTATATTTTTAATGTAGATTCCGTTTGCAGTAGTAAAAGAAAGATTATTCATGGTGGAACAAATAATGTATATTTCACCACAATCTCATATTGCAATCAATGATGTTGCAAATGGGCAGCTGATTTATTCCATGCCACGTGTCTGTGAGGCACCTGCGGACTGAACTGAAAGCACAAATAGGCTGATGCTCTTAGATCATCTTAATAAACATTAGCTTTCCCGCTACTAACGAATGAATGATGAAGAGGCAGTATGCACTTATAGCTGTGCAGAAATTAAACTTTTCCTTTTGTTGTGATCATGTGTATCCTTTGAACAGTATTTAAAAAGAGGCTCCAGTAAAAGTGAGCTTACTTTATTTCCAGTTAGGACTGCACAAAGAGAAAAGTCTTGGGTAAAATTCATCCCCTATGTAAGTCCCCTGCAGTCATGGAGTCACACCAGAAATTCATTTAGCCCATTATGATTAATGTGAGAAATTTCCTAGTGTTTTTTAAGCCAGTCTCCAACAGTCCATCTCTTCCATCTTAGTTATTAATTTTCATCCTGGCCTGCAAATCCAGATCATTTGTTGTATTCTACAGTTCTGAAAGCCTGTGGATCATCCATTTTGAAAATGTCTTGAATGACAAAAGTCTAAGGTGATATCCATTTTGCTGGTCATGTGAAAGGGAATCCTTCTGTCATTAATTTCTTTATCCCCCAATTGAAAAAGCAATGGGTGCAAGCTGTAAATCTGGTTTAAGTTGCAAACCCTTCCAAAATTCCAGAATGTTATACCCTGCCTCTTTTATAGGCCTAACAACTTTACAATTGAGTTTGTTTTTAAAATATTATTTAATTGGTATTGTGTTGTTGTAGCACCTATGAGTCCCATGCATGAACCAGTACACCATAGTCCAAATTAGCTCTCTCCATCTCTGAGTACATAATAAACCCTCAAAAAGCTGTTCTTGGTGTATATCTCCTTCCCTCCAAATGTCTAACTGGGGAAAACCCCTGTATAGACACATTCACATCACATTAGTTTAAAACTGGTTCGATAGGTTTAGCTTGCATCCAGTATATTACTGATATAAACAAAATGTCTACAAGACAGATTTAAATTGATTTAAAAGCATCCAGACAGGAACATGCCCTGATTTAACTGAAGTAGTTTAAAACTCACATCTGTTATCATTAGCAGTATCAATGAAGAGTGAGGTAAGTAAATATTAATGCTGGATTGTGTCACCCAGACCTAAGCTGGGTGGTACCTATCTCTTTGAGACCAATGAATGAGTAAGGATGGCAGAATTAAATTATGAACATGGCAATCCCAAACAAGCCAATATAAATATATTATGTTATAGGGTCTCATAAGCAGTGTTTATTATTTGCTGAAAAATGCTCAAGTTGTTTTTTAGTGAAGCTAGATTTAACTTAAATTTTTCAGACATTCTTTGGCCCTTAATGATCAACCTATGCTGCTGAGAGCTTTCCTTATGATGTGTCCTAGTATGAAATTAGACAAGAATTGGTTGTAAAGGGATATAAAGAGTTCTTTCAAGAGAAAGAAGTTTATTTGGCATCTCTAAATATTAGATAAATATAGCCCATAACCTTAGTAGGTCTTCAGTGTTAAATATATGTTTTAACTGAAAGCACTTTTATGGTTAGAAAGGATAACAGCCGCTTCTAAGTACAGTTCTAATTGTATACCTTGAAGGGTTATCAGAGTAAGAATTGTTTATACAGTGGAAGTTAAAGAGAAAATAAAGATTTTAAATTCCACAGAAAAAAGTCCAGCATTATGTTGTGCTGTATTTAGCTGTGAGAGGTTATTAAATTATTGAACTCTTTGTGTGATATTTAGATAAATAAAGTCTCATTTTCCACTATATAGCAGATATCATTAAGGGGAAAAAAAGTCTTTATATGAAATAATATTTAAACCAGCCTCTAATTCTAAGCAAATCCCCAAGAATATTTCAGGGAGAAAGAATTCTTAAATTGTTTAATTTTGTGTTCTAATTAAATCTCTCTGATAGCTCTGTACATTACATACATGCTGCAGCTTCATACCATCCTGGGGTTTAGGAAGAGCTTTTCATAGCTCACTTTTTCACAAGACGATGCCTGAATTCTCTTTTATGTATTATACAAAATGAAGTCCAATTTTCAGGTGATTGAAGCATTTTCACTTCCACAGAAGGTGTGCATATTGTTTTTCTCCTCTTGAAGGGGAAAAATATGTCTGAAGGATGAAGACTGCCAGCATTATAATCAAGTAGGAGGAGCTGGATTCACTTCTGAAGTTGTGCTGAGAATGAAATATGGGATTTGAGTGGTAGATTTTTAACTATAAATGGATTAATTAGGGTGTGACTGAGGTCATGTATTAAAAAAGGAGCAGCTAATTAAGTCAGATCAGCACTGTGAATCTCTTTTGTACTGATGATTGAAGATCTAAAGCTAGAGTAAGTTGGGGTTTTTTTTAAGTCTCTTTTTTTAAACAAACAAATTAGTTTTGTTAAGGGCAGTTGGGGGCATTCTTTCCAGAAGAAAATTCAAAATACTGGTTTTCTATGTGATTTAAAAAAAAAAAAATGTATAGAAGTGTCTATTCTTCCATAGATGCATGCAATTCTGGAAGTACACTCCCTGTGTAACAGGAAATGTGTGCACCAATCCAGAAGAAATGAAGCACTATTTCTTTTCTCTCTCCCCCCCCACTTCAGAGACATAGTACCCAGTCCCTACCACTGCACCACCATTGCATTTCTCTCCCCACTCTCTGCCCACCTAATTGGAGGTATAGGTGTGTATTGGGAAAGTTAATGGGCCTATAGCACCTGTTTACCATGGGCCAGGTGTGTCCTTACTCTCCCTATGTCACTGAACAGCCAACACCCATGTAGAATGAGTCATGATTTGATCCGCTGGCTTTGCATTGGTCTTTAAGAGTTTGGAGAGAGATCAAATAGGTTGGTTGACTGATTTTTTTTTTTACATGATGTTTGAGGGTTATCTTCTGATCACCCTATTTGTCTCTTTTATTGTACCCAGATTTCCCACCACCTTTCAAACTCTCTCCCCCTCCCATATGATTGGAATAGCCTCACATCTTTCAAATCCCATCATTTCTATGGAACATTCCAGCTAACATGTCCATACTCCATTCTATGGTTGCTCAGTAGCATATTGGACTGTATCATTCCCACTTGTGTCTGTAAGGTGAAATTCTCTCCTGTACAGAGGGTTAGTACAAGGCTTAGGAAACAATTCAGTCCCCTATAGGGGAGAAATTCACTCATCAGAGAATGATTTGTGTCTGTGCTTAGTTACATGCACACATATACTTCCCATTGATGTAAATGGGACTTCTCATGTGGTTACATCTGAGCCTATATGTAAATCTTTGTGGACTGGAACCATAGACTCTCTGTTCTATGAGTAGAAACTCATTATTTATTTGGCACTGTTCACTCACTGAACAGCACAAGCTTGCTTAAAGAGCTGTAATTAATGACTATTGTGATGCAACTTATCTGTGTTATACAACATTATTCCTCACCACTTAGGAGATAATAGTCTAATTACCTCAAAGGTGCATCCAAAACCTTTTATTATAGGGAACAAGCCACTGGCAATCATCTTAAACACATAAAAAGACACTGGAAGAATCATAAGAGCACTCTAGGCACATAAATAAAATACAAGCTCTTAAGGTATGCTGTGTTAGGTGCATCCAAATTTTAAAAATGGTGCATAACTGGGATCAGAGTATAGCCATTCCAGGCCTCACCATGAAGTGCTCCATTTTGATCTGAATAGCCATTTACTGAAATCTAGAGCTGGAAGAAATATTCAGCTGAAACTTTTTCCTGGCCCCAAATGCAGATTTGAGAACACTGAAATTTGCAAATTTCATATAGAAAAATAAAATGAGGTATAAGTCAACAATGAAACAAACTATTTTGCTTCAGACCGAAGAAAACATTTAATTCAACCTGAATTTTTTAAAACTTTGATTTGCTAAAAAGTACAAATTTTGTTTTTATGTTGACCCCTCAAAAATTATGCTCCAAGAGACATAAATATTGTCTCATGTGCCTCAGCATAGCTGCTCAAATAGCCTTATATTTCCAAGTAATTTTATGTGGAAGACAGATGACTATCAGCCAGTGTTTCATCCATATCTACCTTCCTCATGCCTTAATTAAGTGAGACTATGATTGAAATATATTTTTATTTTCAAATAAAATTTGCTAGCAAATATATTAAGAACATGTAAAATGTTCTGCAGAGGTGGGCTATGGGATGTTTTATGCCTGTTCATGGTTGGAGCTGATGAAATGTATCCGAAGGTACTTAAGGAAATAACTGAAACAATCTTGGAACAGTTAGCAGTTGTCTTCGATAAATAAATGCAATAAATACATTTGTTAGTCTTTAAAAATACCACAGCTGTCTTCCAGAATTCATGGAGAATGGGAGATGTCCCAGAGGACAGGAGAAGGGAAACCTAGTACCTGTCTTTAAAAAGCAGAACAAGAAGGACATGGGGAAGTATAAACCAGCCAGTTTAACATTGATACCTGGAACGATATCGGAACAAATTATTTAAAAAATCAGTTTATAGAACCTAGGGGATAATAGAGTTATAAGGAACAGCCAGCATGGATTTGTCAGGAACAAATTGTGCTTAACTGACCTAATTTCCTTCTTTTGCAGGGTTACTGACCTATTGCATGGGGGGGGGGAGGCAATAGATGTGATATATCTTGATTTTAGTAAGGCTTTTGACAGTTTCACATGACATTCTCATAAGCAAACTGGGGAAATGTGATCCATATGAAATTGCTGTAAGGTGAGTGCAAACTTGTTGAAAGACTGCACTAAACAAGCAGTTATCAATGGTTCATATTGTCATACTGGGAGGGCATATCTAGTGGATTACTGTGGAGGTCAGTCCCTGTGTCTAGCACTCTTCCATATTTTACTTATGGATAATGAAGTGGAGAGTATATTTATAAAATTTGCAGATGACACCAAACTAGGAGAGGTTGCAAGCCCTTGGATGACAGGATTAGAATTCAAAACAACCTTGACAAAATAGAGAATTGATCTACAATCCCCAAGATGAAATTCAATAAAGTGTCAAATACTAAACTTAGGAAGGAAAAGTCAAGTGCCCAACTACAAAATGGGGAATAACTGGCTAGGAGGTCTTACCTAGGTTATTGCTTCTATTTTGGAGACCATACTCTTTTAAAAAAAAGATATGTGGGTAAACTGGAGAGTGTCCAGAAGAGAGCAACAAAATGGAAGATTTAGAAAACAGAATTAATGAGAAAAGATATAAAAAACTGGGCATGCTTAGTCATGAGAAAAGAAAACTGAGGAAGGGCCTGATAAGTCTTCAAATATATTAAGGGCTGTTATAAATAAGACAGTGATCAAGTGTTCTCTGTGTTCTCTGAAGGTAGGACAAGAAGTAATGGGATTAATCTGCAGTAAGCGAGATTTAGGTTCGATACTAGAAAAAAGCTTTCAAACTGTAAAAGTTAAGTTCCAGAATAGGCTTCTAAGGGAGGCAATAGCATCCCCATCACTGAAGGTTTTTAAGAACTGATTAGACAAACACCTGTCATGGGTGGTTTACCTCATTGCAAGAGACTGGACTAGATGATCTCTCGAGATCCCTTTCAGCTCTATGATTCTATGATGTTTAAGAACAATTATTGTAAAGGGACGCAGTGTGCAGCCAGCTCCCTGCATTATGAAATAATTATCATATAGAATGGGAATGAATTTAAAGACTAGCTGGTGTAAGCTTTATGACCCTGATACCCCAGAGATCTGTGGACATTTCATGTTATTCATGTAGTCCTAAAATAGGTGGATTTGGCCATATAAAAGCTCTCCCTGTCTGGGGGAAAAGTTGGATGATGGAGAGCTGCTATCCGCCGTTCCAATGCCACCCTCTTGCCTACCACCATAGCATGAAAAAGTAGTCTACTGATAGGACTGGTCTGGCATTGAGAACACAGAGAGGTTTAATTCATAGCATAGCTACAGTGTTTGTGTGTGACTCTGGGCAAGTCACTGCAAGTTTGTAAATTCAGGATATTGTCCCTTATCAGTTGTGGGGATGAACACAGTAAAGGCTGTGAGGTTCTCTGATACTATAGTAGTGAGGTCATGAGTGTCTATATCAGGGTGAGGCTACTCAGCTTGAGTAAGGAAAAAAGAATCAAGCTCTATTTATGTAGAACACTTCTGAATGGATCCCGCAAACCTCTGCAGTGGTTGCCCTGAGAAATCGTTTATTAGGTGCTTTGAAGTCCCCCTTTAGGAAGGTAGACTTACAGTGTATATTGTCTGAGGCCTGGGAACAATTTGCAAAGAATCTGTGCGCTTCAAAAAACGAGCACAAGAACTGGGGGTCATCCAATGAAAGTAATAGGCAGCAGGTTTAAAACAAACGTAAGGAAGTTCTTCACACAATTCACAGTCAACCATGTGCAACTTGTTACCTTGAGATGATGTGATAGCCTAAAGTATACATGGGTTCAAAAAAGAATCAGATAAGTTCATGGAAGATAAGTCCATCAATGACTATTAGACAAGCTGGTCAGGGATGCAACTCCATGCTCTGGGCGTCCACAAACTTCCAACTGCCACAAGCATTTTGCACTGGCCATTGTTAGCGACTGGGCTAGATGGACCATGGGTCTGAGCCAGTGTGGCTGTTCTTTTGTTCTTATGAATCTTGCTCGCTTGGTATGTCTAGACTTTGTACTGGGGTTTGTGATTCCCAGCTTGAGGAGTTATGCTCACCCTGGCTTTCAATTAGCTAGAAGAGTGATGGGCTAGCTGGCCAAAGTATACGCCTGGGGTCTCGGAAAACTATGTATTTGGGCAGCTATCCCCTACCACACCTCACACTGCTATGGCTACATGCTGTTTTTAGTATGTTAGGTTGATGAGATCTAGTACAAGTTTATGTCATAGAGGTGGGACTCTCACTCTCAGCTCAAAGTGCAGGCGTATCTACTGTATCAGCAGGCCAGGTTGAGAGCCCATGTCCATTAGCTCCAAAGATACAGACCTCTTCCACTTGAGATAAAACAGCATTTCTATTAGCTGTCACTAGTAGGGCTCTTTTTTGAATGGACCAACTTGATATACCCTCTCAAAATTCTTCTGGCTCTGTCTAGGTCTTTCAGAATTATTGCTTCTTATCATTTGCAAGTGACACATAAAATAGACTCAAAATGAAGGTGAATTGATTTTACTCTGATTTTATTATTTATTTATGTTTCCCAGGGCTGCTGTCCATCCCTCCTTAGCTTGATCAGTGTTCATAGGGTCAGTTTTAGCAGGAGATGGATGGAGGCTTAAACTCAGTCAATAGCAAGTAAGGCTTTCTGAGATTATGGAACGGAAGACACAATCTCAGTGCTGAGCAATATAGGGTAAAGTTTCAAAAGGGCTGAGGCCCAGCTGCCCTTTAATTTTTTTGCACCTCCATGAATTTAGAGAGAATTTGGACTAGCAAGTGCAAGCTACCTGATCTGTACCCATAATGAACTAGTAAGAGGTGCAAGTATTTAGATTTGGCATCTCTATTAAATTACTGTTGCAAGAATGCAGATATCAATTAAGCAAGGGGCAAACAGCATCTGCAAAAGGAAGGCCTAGAAAATTTAGCCCTACATATGTGGTAAAGGACACCTGTTTCCAAAGGGCCTCCTGATTATCAGGTCAGATAAGGAACAATTCTTAAGTCAAAGTTATTGTTCTGGTGTTTGCTGCTGCTACTGTTTTTTCATGCATGTGTTTTATTATTAGCTCATAAAGCCACCTAATTTTGCTGAGTGGTGTGAGTGTACATCTTTGATAGATTAATTCCCCCACTCCCTTACCAGTGAAAACAATAACATATTTAAGGAGTTGTCTGAAATAAAGAAGAGGCAGGGATTAGGATTGCTTCTGGTGTTCCTTGTTGATCTGTAAATAAGGTCAGAGTTTTCTGCTGGTTGTTAGTGTACCCATCCATCTGTGAAGAGATTTATTCTTAGGAAACTTAACTATCTATAGTTATATTGTTGTTCTTGGACCTAAAATAGCTATTTTACTTCCAAGACCTGTCTTTGAAACTGATAGATGCAAATTAGTATGGTCCCATCCATATTTAGCATTATGTAGGCATGGAAGTTAGAGTACTCACATTTCACAATGCTGACTGAATACAGAAAAAGGTTGTAGTTCCAGAAAATAGGAAGAACAATAGTTTGTGTTTAAGGCAGAGGACCAGAAGATGTGAAATCTGGGTTCTCTTCCTAACTCTGCTGAAGACTTTCTGCATGACTTTAGACGAGTAACAAGCAAATATATTTTAAGTCATCTGGAGGCTCAGTCTTCCTCCATGTCCATACAAAATTCAAAACCATAAAATAAATTGTAAGTGCAAATCTGGGTGCTCTGCCTCCATCTACCCAGTCCGCACCTATCATCAAGTATGAATAGATTCACAGGCCAGAAGGGACCACTATGATCATTTAGCCAACCTCCTGTATAACACAGGCCGGAGAAATCCCCCCAAATAATTTATTCTGAACTAGAGCAGCAATTTTCTATTTATTTATTTTTTAAATCTTGATCTAAAAATTGCCAGTAATGGGGAAATTACCTTGGTGCTTGGAAAATTGTTCCAGTGGTTAACTGTCCTCACTGTTAAAAATTTACACCTTATTTCCAGTCAGAATTTGCCTAGGTTCATCCTCTTGTTATACCTTTGTTCTATTGAAGAGCCAATTATCAAAGATTTGTTTCCCATGTAGATACTGACTGACAGACTGTGATCAAGATATCCCTTAATCTTTGGATTGCTAAAATAAAAATATTGAGCTGTGAGGTACAGATACTTTGACTGTGAGGACAGATTTTGCAGATGCAAATTGCATGCAAAAAAGTAGGGAGGACCCAATTTGAAAATTGACTTAGTGTTTTTGTGCCTTAGCTTTCCCCATTGGTAAATAAATAAATAAAGTGTGATAATATCTCCCTCCCTCACTGAAGTGTTGTGAGAATTAGTCCCTAATCTAATCCTCACTGGAATGACTCCCTTTGTTGTTGATGGACATTGAATCATACCCTTAGTTTATATTTGTAAACTGCTTTGAGATCTTCATAGGAAAAGTGCATAGAAGTGCCAAGCATTGTGGTTATTTTTCCATTTGAAAGTAACATGATGGTTTTTTCCCCCGTGTCAATAACCTGAAAGCTAACCAAATAAAGCTTTAGTCTTCAATCACTATCTTTCTGTCTGTTACAGGAACAATGTCACTGATCTTAGCCTCAGAATATAGTTTTTGGAAGGGAATTAAAAAAAAAAAAAGATTTTCCAAGACTTCATAAGGGAGCTTATGATATCCTGTCATTAAATAGGAAGTACCTTATACCTCCTTGTGTGAGTGAGAGATGTTAATGTCAGTAAAGCTGCCCAGTCCGACCCTACTGGAATAGAAACGTAAGGTTTTTTAAAAATTAAAACATTAAAAATTAAAAAAATTAAATATAAAACAAAATTAAGTGGTCTTGCTACGTTATGAATCAACTAAATGATATTGATTTAATGCAGTGATTCACAACTTTTTCTGTAACATTGACTCCATATTATAACAGAACAAAGTTTTAGAACACAATCTCTCATTTAGCTATTAAAAGGTGGGGGGAGGGGGAGGATTAGACCCCCCCACACTCTCTGTTTATGACCCCAAGTTGGGAACCCATGATCTAATGCAGGAGAACCAGGAGGTGAAACTGACTATGAGCAGAAAGTGAAGGTAGCCAGTCAGGTTTCATTATCCAAGTTGAGAGGGAAAAAATCAACAACAAAAAGCAGCATGGTGAAATACAAAATAAGATTTTATAAAGCTTTTCTTAGTGTCAATCCTCTGCGGTGTTGGTAATAATTGATACAAAGAAGTGTATTTAATACAACATATGGTTTTATGTTGACAGTATCCCTCTAAGTGTAAGTTGCAACTATCTCCCGGATAAGCTTCCTTAGAAAGAGAGACCTGTGTGTAAGAGCGGAAGTTTTTATGAAATTGTAGCAATACCCTGAGGAAGGATTACATGGAGGAAGCAGTTTAAATTACTTGAAGATTTAAAGATTAGGTTTTAAAAAAAATCATGGCAAGAGAATTCAAAGGAAGAAACCTTTGAAAAAGAGAACCTTTAATTAAAAGAGTGGGTTTTGAAGCAGCAGGTGAATCAGATTTATAATAGGAAGATCTAGAAACCCTGCATCTTCCTTCTATCTGGATCACCTGACCTGTTCCAAGACAGCTTTAAAGCTATAGCCAGATTGGTGCTACATTATATATCCAGAAATCATGGTTCCCAGGGGGAAGCTGTGTTAGTCTAGTTCAGCAAAACAAACAAGCACTTTTAAAGATTTATTTTAAAATCATAGGTTATATTTGTGTGAAGATGATGAAATCCCACAGAAATAAACCGACCAGAGTAGAGAGTATTTTGAGAGAGTCTTTTTCACTTTGCCAGAGAGGTATCATTCCCCTTGATCTAGACAAAGCACTGTTGTGGTGGGTAGCCTGTATTACAGGCCTTACTGCAGTTCTTATTCACCCCAGTGAGGACTTTTCTCTCCAGCCATTTGAGAGTTCATACTTTGTGCAAAGGCACCATTTAGGTAGGGCAGGGAATGGCATTTGCTCTATTCTGATTTTTCATAACAACTGCTGTGGGTGACATAGCTTGCTTGACTCCTCTTTCCCCCTCCCTAGCCAGCACTTTTCAATCTTGAAAAAAACAGGCTCAGCTGGTGAAAGCAAGCTCTAAGCAGGCTTTGGGCTTAGTCTGAAGGTGCTGCAGGTTTTACCATGATCTGCCCCCTATCTTCACTGAAATGTTAAGGTGGGAGCAAGCTCCTTGTGATGCCGATAGACACAGCAGAGCAGCAGTAGCCCTAGGTACATTCAGGTGATGACAATTATCCTCACAGGCAGCCCAGGTTTGGAAGTTTCAGGCTGCAAGAGCACCACAGAAGAATGGCCACCTGGAACCTTTCTTTCCCTGCTGTGAAGAAATAAGTAAATGTGGTCACACCACACATGTTCTTTAAATTAGACTTGAAACTTTCCTGGTTATTTTTTTTTTCCTTCAGTGAATGGCAGTACTGTTGTGTGGCCATTGATTTTTGTCATTTAATCCCACTTGTGAGAATCTTTCCTTTGCTACAAATGGGCCTCAGTTGTGTTAGATAACCAGTTAGGTCCACATAGGCTGTTACATACAAATGCTGTGGGGGCCTTGATAGTGATCTCCCATGATTGCACTTTATAGGACCCTTTTCCCAGAATGCCTTTTGAGGAGTTGCTGGTCCTTTGTATGTGCAGGCTACGGCTGCTCTCAAGCAGCCCTTTTGTATCTGTGCGTCTGCTGTGCTGTATGTCCTTCTTTTCCAGCTGGTAAGTAATCTTCCCTCCTCTTGTATTTACTCTTTAATATTTCTGAAGGGACCAGAGTCTCATAAACTTGAGTACTTCAGTGAATGTCATTGAAGTTTGATGTTTACTCTCTTAAATCCTTACAGATACACTCTAGAAACCTCCTTAATCTTTTCTATCTATCATTGTTATTTGTATAAAACTTTCAGTGCACATAAACCCAAGTCATTCTGAACAGATTGCAAGATTTGGCTTCCAAAATGTATTCATTATCGATCCATGCTCCTAAAACCCATCATTTAATTACACAGTAGATAGTGATTTTTTTTTAAAGTTTAGTATCTCAACTTCTTTTGAGTCCTTGTTAATTTATATTCTCCTTCATTTGTTAATTAATGCTCATACTATTTTCCCCTTTGACAAACTCTTAAATGTTCATCTTAATCCTCTAGTTTAGCATCAACTCATTTATTTTAGTGGTGAAAGATCAAGTTACAACACACAATCTGAAAATTTCGATCAAAATGGATTAGAAAGCTCTCCAAAAATATCATGCTCAAGAATAATCTAGTGATCATGCAGCTACTGTGCTGGCCTGGTATATAATGGAAACCAATTCAAGCCAGGGGTAGTGAATCTCTGGCATTGTTACTTCCAGCACTTATGACTTTTTTTTTTTTTAAGTTATAAAACTGTAGACTGCAAAAAAATTTCCAAAATCTTTTTAAAAGGCTCTGTGTAAACTGAAAATGGTTCTTAGACCAAGTGTCCTGTGTGGTGCAATGCAAACATTGGATCACTTACTAGGACAAGGAAAACAAAATGAATTAAAAGTCATAGAATTGATTTTTTTCATTGTTTATACTAAGAGAAATACAGAACAAAAAGCACATAAGTAGTCACATTACATTTTTTAAAACTTTCATTTGTAGTGGCCTAAATCAGTGTTGTCATTATGTGCCTAGTCAGATTTGAGATTGGAAATATTTTGCTATGTTATTTCTTGATCGTTGTAAATTTATGAATAAACTTAAAATATTTTAATTGTTTATTTTCTTTTTTATATAAGAGTGGGTATAGTGCTCCTGTCAGCTAAATTTCTAACATTACTCACAAAAAACCCTAGAGTTTTCAGTTTAAGTACCCCCTGGAATAATGGTTAAAAGTTGCCCACCCCAACCAAAATTAGAAATGGTGCCCCTGACTTTGTGTGAGCAATCACAGTATAATTGAAATCAGAAATGAGAAGCTATGTAATGCATTCCATCCTCTCTTGTGCAGGATTGTGCTCCATGGTATATGTATTTTCAACTTGTCTGCCATGTTAAAACTAGATGACTAGATAAATTTGGGCCTTAGCCTTCAAGGTATGAATATTCCTTTTGTTTAGTGAAGTCAATGGGAGTTGTTAGCACTTAGCACCTCAAGGATGCACTTAGCTTCCTCTAGGGTCTGGCTTGTAAATTATAAGACTCCTCAGAGTAGGGATCTGTCACGTTTTATTTATCTATAAAGCACCAATGACCCCAGTGGCATTGTGTAAATAATGACATACTGTCAGGAACAGCCCCATGCAGGCTGGACTAGGCGACCCAATTCTCTTACTCATCTTTCATCTTTGATACTTTGTGACTGGATGTAGGAAGTCTGAAATCTCAGCTGTGCCGTACAGCTGTAATGAGATCTAGGCCACCCATCCCAGCAAACTCACCTGCGGCAGCATATAGCAAAGAGGCACAGGCCCTTGGTGGTTTCTGTGCTCTGGGATTGGGCAGTTCCATCATTTTTCATTAAAAGTTTGACTATAAACTAGTTCTACCTAAAAGGTGACTTGCAAACTCTGCAGAGGAAAGAATTGTAGGCTGTTGTGTCAAATGCCTCAAGTCACAAGGGGACGTGGGAAATTCAGCATCTCACTGATTTCAAAATCTGTTTTTGCTTTGTCCCTGTCCAAATGTCTAGGCTCCCAATTGCATCCTGCTCCATGAGTTGCACTCCATGCACCATGAAGTGAGAGATGTCACTTCATCAAACAGAATTCACTCCTGCTCTCAGCGAAGCTCATGGTGGCTTTGCTATTAACTTCCGTGGTAGCAGAACCATCCCCATTGATGTGGTGTTTTTGTTTTGTTTTGTTTTTTAAATGCAAGCCCAGCTTAATCTGTCCCCTATGTATGCTAGTTCCAACCTGAAGTGAAGTCTGATGGTCACTAATATACAGATAACGCAGACAGCATCAGCATAACACCTTTCTCTAAAGTGCCTGGCCACTACTGGGGACTAAACGAATCTTTCATCTGTTCCACTACAGTTGTTCGGTGCTCTCATGCATGCTGAAGAGACAGTACAGCCAGGTGAGAGCCAGGAAGCCTTGCTGTCTAAATCTGAACTAGAGGAAATAAAGATAAAATCTGAAGTCTGTTATGCACCGAACACCCTCCTTGTTCCTGGTGTTCAATACTTAGGGACAATCAGTACACAACTCTAAAGTCACGTATATGTTTCAGCAAATGAAGTTCTCTCTTTTTAACAGGGCCTGAATGATACCACTTTATAAGGCTTATTTCTATACCAGTCTCTTCAGAGTGCTATTTTCCACATAAAACAAGCTTTTGGTGATCCACTGAGTCTTCTGGGAAGTGCTACTAGTACGTTATTCTTCTTGTTGTTATCTGATGATGTTCATGGTTGTAATGCAGGAAAGAAGAGCCTGAAGAAGTGGACATATCTTGTTTTCTCTGTATTCTGCACCTATGTACTCAGTTTGTCCTGGAGGATAGTTTACTGTAATCTGAGTGTGGGGGAAGGATTTCCATTTAAAATTCCCTACACTTCAAGATGACAATACATTTTCAATTAAATACATAGAGTTGGTAACATATATTTCTAAAACATCTTTAAATCAGCTTCCTTAAACACATGCATGCACACATACATGAGTGCCTGCATGCACAGACATACATAGAAGCCCAGCTCATTGACTACAGCCGAGGAACAAGCACAACAGCTCAGGAAGGGAGATTCACTGAAAGGTGGTCTCTGTACTCCCCTAGTCTTGGACTGGCCTGGTCCCAGTCCTATTTTCTGACCTAGCTCAGGCAATGTTACTTACATTGACCTCCTTGAGCTGTTGGCAGGGCCAGATTAAGACATGAGGCCCTAAATTATGTCAAAATTCAGAGGTCCTGTACCATAAAAGAAAAAAGTGTATTGCATTATAACAGAAAGGGTAATGAAAAAGGAAATAACCCGTTATATTTGCATATATACATAGGCAAAGATGCAATGAAAAACATCCATATAAAACATACATCTTGCAAAAGGCCTTAGTTGCATTATCAAATACCTTATGAGAAATCTTTTTAGTTATCTCTGACATATACAGAGGCCACCATAATGTGAGGCCCTAAACCATGGTTTACTTGGCTTGTGCCTAAATCTGGCACCAGCTATTGGAAGCTAGTATGGAAGCTGTGGTTTGCAGGAAAGCTCCTTCTTCCCTAGACATGCCCTTCTTTCAATAGTGAAGTGGTGATATAGGAGCCTCTGCCCCAGGACTACACCATCAGAGGAGCTCTCTGCACTGGAGTGACCTTCCTGTGACTAATTCCCAATGTCTATTGTCTGTGAGGTGCATAGCAGTTGCACCACACTGGATGATTCAGGACAAACATTCCCAGGCTCCCAAATTCTCTCTTCCTCTCCATGTCTTTTGAATATCTGAAAATTTGACATTCTTTGCAAGTCAAAATACACATCAAGCCAAAGGTGGTCACAGTGTGCCAAATACAAAATGTAGAGTTTTTCAGGGTAGCTGGTAGCTCTCTAATCTTTAGACTGGGGATGTGATCCATGGAAAGTGTGTTTCTTGCATGTGATGATACCAGCAAATGGCCATTACAGCTAGAATTTTATGTTCTGAGGCCCACAGTATGATCTGCTCTATTTTGAATCCCGTGGGGTTCTTTCCCTGTACATATGTATAATATCCATGTGGGATTATTATTTTAAGAAGGATTGTATCTGTCCATACCCCAATCACCATTCTAGATGAATCCAAGAAGTACAGATGACTGTCAAAATGAAAATATCATTACATTTCTTTCCCCAGCCCTCTTAAAATGAGGTTCATTGTGAGCTGTGGGACAATGTTGAGGTTCAGGTCCAGCTCTTATTCAGTCTCAGTTGGTTTGCCTAATCCCATCCATGCCATGTCTGTCCCGTAACTGTATTTGTACAATACTGACATCAGAGTTATTGTGTGACGTGACATCTTACGATTGGTCTGCAGAGGTCTTGGCAGTTCATGGATTCCAGGATCAGAAGGGCCTCCTGGGACAATCTAGTCTAACTTGTATAACCCAGGCCATAGAATGCCCCCCAAAAAATTAGCAGATCTTTCGATTTAAAATTTGTCAATGATGCAGAATCCACCACAACCCTGCGTAAGTTGTTTCAATGGTTAATTACCCTCACTGTTAAAAATGTACACCTTATTTCTAGTTTTAATTTGCCTTTGATCATTGTTATCCAGTGTATATTTTTAAACCTGGATTCCTGCTTTTGAGATTTTCTACCATGAGGCTGAATATATAAAAAAATTCAATTCCTCTAAAATAGGCAATAGTTTGAGACTATTACCGATCTCTTCAACCACTTCAATCAATCTCTTCAGCTCTTGTTGAGCTATGCAACATTTTAGCCCTGGAGTCCTCAAAGTCCTTCAACCCAGGAAGTTTCAGGCTGCAGTCCTCCAATATGAAAGGATTCAAGTGAAATGCCTAGGGAGGTCAACCCTTGTTGAGCCTTTTATAGCTGTTTATAGCATCTTCTTTTGCTTTTTTATTTAATGTTGATCACTAACAGAAACAAGCAAACAAAAAGTACCTTTTCTTGTCTGGACAAATCATGCCCTGTATGACTAGACAGCATCTTTCTTGCTGCCAAACATAATTCTACAGTGGGCAGAGTTGACAGACTGTGAACTAGGAGCTTCCCTGCTAAACTCCACAAGTGAAATTACTGATGACCTTGGTAGATAGCATGGCTTTTATGTTCTGATTAAGTTTTCATCTTGAGGATTTGATTTCCCCCCCCCCCCCCCCATTTTATGGCAGTAAACACCAGCAGGGAATTCTTGTGCGTAGCTTATGTGGCAAGCTGGAGCGTTAGGTCAGTGACCAACTCCTCCCTTAGGTAGCTGATTATGCAAAAAATAAATGCTTTCAATCTTCTGAGTAACTATATAAATAGTTTTGGAAAGATGTTACTGGGAACCCTAAAACTTTGAAGTTCAACATCGTTGTGTTGTACGGCTAATAATATCTGCTTGTCAAACTCAATAAATCTGAAGACCTGGAAAGCTACCTTATTTAGAATGAGGAGACCTCGTGGTCTGCAAATCCATTCCACTGAAATGCCTTTCAATAGTTATGAGTAATATTTTTGATGTATTGAAAAGGCTTTCAGATTTGATTGTGCCAGGTCCTTGCCTAGGAGGGTAAGGAGCTTTCCGCTACTACTCTTGCAGCCCTGCACGAGGGCTGGGCACATTCACAATGCCCATGCTATGGGAAAGTAAGGGGGGCTCCCTCGTACCATCCGTGGAATGGAACCATCCCAAAGGTGCTTCCTGAGATGTATTCTGTTTAGGGTTTCCTACATAGTGAAGCACTGCTACAGTCATTAAGATGTGTCTGTCTACAACAACCTAACCCATTCTGTGTTGCAAGTATCCAGTTGTAGAAGAGAGAGAGTACCATATCTAATGTTTTCCCGTTAGAGTCCAGGAGGTTGTATTACAGATGATGGAGGACAGAAGGTTTACTACAGTGAATTCTCAACCCTAAATCTTTTTGTAGGTTGTTGGTTTGACATATCTGGCCAATGGTGGAAACAAGGAGCTGTCCACAAAGAGCTAATAGCAAATGTTTTAATGGTGTCCCAGTGATGCAATTCAGACAAGCAAGGGGAGGGAGGAAGGGAGAGAGAGAGAACAGTTTATAGATGTGAATATGAACTACTGTGCTTTTGAAAGGTTTAATGAATGACATTTGTGTCCAAATCTAGCTTTGCCCTAATTACAGTTAAGTTCATCTTTCCCATGTCTATTATTTTCTTTATACCTCAGAGTCTGCTCTGATTCTTAATGTTCTTAGTGGCTGGATTTATCTATACAGTAGAAGCCAAAGGGGAATAGTTTGGCTTTTTATGGACTTGACTCTGTATGATGCTCAGTACACTTAGCTCTCACCAATATCAACAGGTGAGTGGGAGAACCAGGTGATGCTATTTTTTATAGAGTTGCTTTAAATGGGTTCTATAATGTAAGGTACAATAATGCATGGAGTTATCCTATCTCAGAGAAAAAAGATCAGACTTCAGGCTTCAGGACATAAACTGGTCATCTGCGAGAGTCAAGAAGGAATATCTCCCCCTGAATTAGGTGCAGTAGTGCCCAACCACTTGGCAACATGGCGTGGTTTTAGTTCTTCCTCATCTTCCTTTAAGGTAGCAATCATTGGCTGCTTGACTAGGTGATAAATTGATGACTTCATAGTCTGATATTCTGATGCAACAATTTCCATTGCGATGTGATCACTCACAAACAATGGGCCAGATCCTCTGCTCGTGTATGTTACCATTGACTTCATTGGCAGCTGTGTGACACCTGGGGAAATGGCCGACATTATGCAGAGAGACCTATTTAAACCCGTGCTTCTGGAGATGATTGCTAAAAAATGCACATAAACTTTTGCTGATCCAAGAGCAGAATTTCTGCTGTTTTATTGCCAATCATTGTACCACCATTCTTTTAAAATATGATTGTTATAGACGCAATACATGTCCTAATTGTGTTCTCTCTATGTATCCTGTTCTCACTCTCTTGTGAGTTGGTGCCCGTATAGTGGAGGACAGAATTCAGTCCAAGCATTTTATTTAGCTTTTCTGTTGCCGTCAGATCACTTAATTCAAAAGTGATCTGTCCAGCCTGACAGTCCGGCTGCAGCTGGGATCATTAATTCTACACGAGAAGACCAAGGAGGACTGAAGTTCCTAGGGTTGCTCCCCAACTCCTCCGACCACAGGATATGAATAGAACGGGATAATCCTTCCTGATCCCTGGTCAGTACTCTGGAAATAAGAAAGAAGCTGAGGGAAAACAAACAAGGAGTCTGGTGGCACTTTAAAAGACTAACAAAAGTATTTTGTTAGTCTTTTTAAAAGTGCCACCAGACTCCTTGTTTGGTTTTGATGCACTAGATTTGGAATTAAGGGAGAGCAACTTCCCAAAATCCAAATGTGGCGTGGATTCCATGTGGCCTTTATGTGGGTGCACATAGGAGGGGAGAGATTAAGGGGCCTCCCCCTTTCCTTGGGCAGGAGGTCTAAAGGCCAGGGATATTTCTAGTTTTTGAACTTTAAGGAGCATAAGGCCTGTTACCTTCCTATTCCCTTGGGACATATAGTACCTTAACAGGGTAGGAAAGAAGCGGGGAATGTGCCTCAATGCTCCTGCTAGGCTGGTGTGACTTCTTATTCCCATTACTACAGGCTACATGCAGTTTGTACAATCTAGCCCTTGATTAGTGCTTTAGTCCTTTTCCACAGATGGATGACCAGGTATCACACGCTTACCCTTCTCTGATTTGTTAAATGTCCAAGTCAGGGGAAAACCCTCTGGTTAGTTTCTGTAGACCTGTGACTGTTTCCTATGCTGTGAGGTTTTCATTGTAGTAGCTAAGTCCTTTCAGTGCTTGAATCTTCAGGGAGATTCTCCTTAGTGCAGTGTATTGCAGTACTAAGAAAAATGCCCATTGAATTAGAGAACAATTCCTTCCATTGATTTCAGTCTGGCCATGCTCCCAAGGCACTCAGTATTTCTGGCAATACGATTCTTTCAGGACTGTAGTTTTTAAATAAAAGATCTTGCTAAACTGTTGGTGTTCCTCTTTTACAGGAAGGAGGAGATGCACAGAAAGGAAATGTAATGGCTGTGTATAGGAAAAGTTTACTTTTTTTGTCTTTGAAAGTTGAGATCATGCTAGCCCCAGGAACTTTCTGCTTCCCATTGGGAGACTCAAGTTTTGTCTAGGTATCATGTCATCTGTCTACATTTATTTTGGATCCAAAAGAAATGATGAAAAGTGATTGAAAATTGGACTTGGAAACAACTGGAGGCATGATGGTGTAAAGTGCAAGGCCTGTCTGTCATATTTAGGCGAGGAAATCCTGGCTTCTCTCTTTCCTATCGGTCATTTCCCCATACTCCCAGGTTCTTAAAGTGAAAATGCCAGTTGATATTCTGATATGAGTGCTACGTGCCTGATATTATAGAATATACAGCTGTAGGCTAAAGTACTGGTTAATTGTCTAGACTACACCTCCATCTGGAAGATAAAGCTGGAAATGGCTTAAAAGGAAGATTGAGGGATCCCGATGAAATCTCCCTATCCCAGAGAATTATACAGGCCTCAATCATGTGCTCCCAAATCTTATCTCTTTTATAATTAAAAAGTAATCTCTGTCCACTATTATCCATAGACTTTCTGTTCTTGGATCCTTTCTTTGGTGAGTATCCTATAGCTTGTCACCATTTAGGGAATAAGCCTACTTAACTGGTTGGCCCATCTCGCCCTTGGCTGCCCCCCCCCTTTTTTTTTTCAGGCCTTTTTGGATCCAGTCTCCTTCTTCCTTGGTATTTGCTGGTCCTCTGTAAAACCCTGATTCAAGAAAGCATCCTTATTCAGGAACTATGTTTACTCATGTCCTTAGGTGCTTTCTTGAATTTGAACCTAAATCTGTAGATTTTGCTGGATATTTCCCCTAGCAATTCACTGGTTCAGAGAACTCTTTCCAAACCATCTTACCAAAATGGGACCTCAACTAGATCAACAAACTGATATCAATTGATCCATCCACCAGCCTACTATTCAACTAGTGGCTCTGACAGCTTCCTGTGCCACCTTCTGCCTGATCTAGCAAGTCTGAGCCAATTGAAGAGGTCGGACATCTCCAATCAGAGTTTTGTTGGCAAGCTCAGTCCACCATCCTACAGTCCCTTCTAATACTAGCAACATGTCAAATAGGGCTGTCGTGTGAGGACTGCTTTGGGCCCTATGGATCTGGGTTCAAGGCCTGTGATGCTTCACACAATGGCGGTTTGATTGCCCTAAGGCCGAATATCGTGATGAGGTTGGAGAGGCTGGGATGTGAAGCAGTCCAAACTCTGCTGGTGAACAGCATACCAACAACTGAGTGGTAGTGGTTGGTAGGTAACAGCAGCGAATTTGGGTCCAACATAGTCATAGCCTGAAGGTAGATGGATGTCATATGTACCATTTGTTAGAGCCTGCTGTGTTCTGTGAAAGAAAACTAAGTCTCTCATTGATTTCTGGGACTCTTCTCTTGTCCTTACCTGGACTTGTAACCATTTATTACTGCTCTCTTGTGACTTATTCAGTAGTCCACCATCACTGCCATACTTGCTGTTTGTTACATTAGTCTCTTAGGTGACACTTCCCACAGGCCACCTTGAACTCAAAGTAAATTCTTCACCTTTTGCCTGCCCTTATCGTCACTCCCTAAAGGGAATTTGCTAAAATTTGTCTAACAGCCTTTTAAAAACTCTGTGTTTTCTAGCTCATCTGCGCCTTTTCAGATTATTCCCCATTTGGCTCTGTTCCAACTCAGTAATTTTGCCCAGTAGGAAGGTCAAACTTAGCATATCTGAAGTTTCCTGTCCACTTTCTTAAATATAGGTGTTTCCACCTCGCTCCTGAGTATCTCTTTTGGTTTGAGTGAGAAATTAATATCGATAAGCCCACGAGGTTTCATTCAATCCATCATCTCCAAGATTTTGACCGGCTAGGTGATCCTGATGCCCTTCCTTGTTAGAGTTGCTCTCTTGCCCTCCCCCTTTCTTTTTTAAACCCCATGTTTTGATGTCACCTCAAGTTTCATTAATTTTTCATTTTCAGCCCCTGGGAAACTTCTCTTCATTTCTGGCATGTTTTCTTCATTCTCCCCACAGTCCACTGAGGCAAATAAATCATTTAGTTTCCTAGAAGTATCCACCTCATCTGTCATCAGGAGATAAAATTACTAAAACAATGAACAACAGATTAAAAACGGACCTCTGTAACTGCCAGATTTTTTTTTTTGTCTCCACATTAAGATACTGACTTTGTATGGGTTTCTCTTCTGTCTTGCTCTTTCCCTTCCTATTATCCTTTCCCTATTAAAGGAGATTGTATTGAACAGACCTACCTTCCTGGCTGGGAAGAACTGGATGTAGACCCCTCCACATCTTGTCTTTGGTGCTTCTGGGTCAATCGGACGGTTTACTTGAGAGCAACGTATAGGAGAACAATCATTTAAAGGGAAACGTAATGCAGTTTATATTGTTGTTTTTTAGGGATATACGTGAACTGACATGAACAGGGACTGGGCCTTCTCAGGTGTGTGAATAGTGCTGAAAAAGCGTGGGTGCTGACTTACTAAAAATAATAAACAATAACGAGAATGAATTATCCCAAATGGAAAAGGAGGTGATGGAGAGGGTCCTTGTTTCTTCCCCCATCCCTTGCTTTCTGCGTTGCCGTTTGCACTGTACAAAGTGGCTGTGAATCAGTATTTTGAGTTGGCAGCACCTTCTACTCATTTTGCACAAGTGTAAATTAAGGCTTAGAGCCTGGGACTCTGATCACATATAGTCTTGTGTAAATCTGGAGTAATTCCTTTAGACATCCAGGGATTTACATGGATATAAAATTGGTGTAAGGCAGTGGAGAAAGCCCAAAAGCTTTCATAATTCTTCCCTTTTAAATCCTCAGAGAAGCACCTGTTAAACCTGGTAGTGGTTTTTGTTAATGTAACAAATAGTTAATTTGTCTAAAGGAGTCGCAAAGGCTCCATCTACACTACAGTTTTCTTAAGTCAACTTAAGCAGCTTGCTTAAGTCGACTTAAGGAAAATAAAGTCGACTGAATGAAAATTAAGTCGACATTATAAAACCTCCTTTCCACTAGACCTAAGGCTTAAGACGACTCCCTAGAGTCGACTTAAGCCAGTGTAGCCATGGGGCAGCCCTAAGTCGACTTAGAGCTACCCCAGGGCTACACCAATACCCTCCCTGCCGGTGGGAAGTGGGGTGGCACAGGGGGAGCCTGGCATGCCCCCCCCCCCACAGGGCCGGGCAGAGCCCTGCCCTATACCCTGCCAGGGTTCCTGTCCTCCTTTGCCCCATTGTACCTAGGTACAATGGGGCAAAGGCTGAGCCCCCTGGCATTGGGCAAGGGGTGCCCCCCTACCCCTGTGGACCTACCCTAGGTCCTTCTAGCCCCACAAAGTCGACCTAGAGAGACCAGTGTGGATGCTCTAGGTCAACTTTGTAAGTTCCCCTTTAAGTTGACTTTAATTTTCAGTGTGGACACACTAAGTCGACTTAGTTAAGTCGACTTAAATACACAAGTGTAGACATAGCCAAAGAGACTGGGTGAGTGAAATTACAACGCTGAAGACCACATTCTTTTGTCTCTTAACCAGGTACAAACCCTGAGATCTCAATGGAGTTTCCCTCGATTTACACCTGTTTAGCTAAGAGCAGAATCTAGTCCTGAATCATTATTATATGATCAACTTCTCTGTTGTTAGCCACATAGTCAGAGACAGAGATGGCTGTTTTTGGTGCCATGTAACTTTCCATTACATCTAACTTGTCAATTTCTGTTTGCATCAATTTAAATAACCCTTGTGGGCAGTCATAGATGTCCTATGGAGGTGACATTTGGATCTGGATGTGAATTAGGTTTAAAGCTAGAGTTTTGAGTTCAGGTGTAAGTACAACCAGAATTAAATTTTGGATTCAAGTTCCATGATGATGAACTTTTCTTTTTAGCTATTTTCATGAAATTTTTGGCCCTAAATTGAACAAATCTCACAGGCTCAGATTTAAAAAAATAATTTCACCTGTGCAATGCATTACTTTCAAGAAATGGAAAAATCAGTTCTCTGTTCAATATACATTTTCTTAATTGAATCTCAGATGAAGATCTTTAATGGTTGAAAATTAATTTAGAGTTGTTTGGCAGGTGAATAATATTTGTCATTGCTTGGAGGATATGAACAAAAACATCTTATAAATTGTCCAAAATTCATCATATCAAGAGACTTCATACAGTAGAAAGAAAATATCCTACCCATGTCAGAGAGTTGTCAATGTGAATCTTGCTGAATGGTATCATAGCTGTGTGAATTTCCAGCACTATTATTAACCTTGTTGGTTGTTCAGCCCTGGTGAGGTATAAAATTCTTTCTTGTTACAGATATGAAAGTAAATAATCCTAGGAGCTTGTATCTAACAAGGGAAAAAATAAAAAGGACTGGCTTTTACAAGTCTGCTGCAGTTTAAGTTTAGAGGCATATACACTATGCAAGATGGTGAATGGCTTTTGTGGGGCATTCAGAACTTGTTGTGTATGACAAGGAAAAAGAAGATGCAACAAAGCATGGGTCTGGGAAAAAAAGTTCTTGCTCTCTGATGGTCTTGAAAGTTCAGCCTTG
Source organism: Pelusios castaneus (assembly GCA_007922175.1). Taxonomy (NCBI): domain Eukaryota; kingdom Metazoa; phylum Chordata; order Testudines; family Pelomedusidae; genus Pelusios; species Pelusios castaneus. The sequence continues at coordinate 9,957,878 of ML685777.1, forward strand.
AACTTCTTTCTTTCTTTCTTTCTTCGGTAGGATTCAAAAAGTGAGTAATTGTGGCATAGCCTGGTATGGATCTATAGATAGGACACCAGCTAAAGACACAGGAGACCTTTGTTCTCATGCCAGCTTTGCCAATGACTTGCTGCATGAATTATTCTGAATCTGTCTTCCCATCAGTAAAATGGGGTTAATGATACCATACAAATTTAATGAATGGCTCAGAATGTAGGGAAAGGGATTCAGTCTTCAGCTGCATGAGGTGAGGGGAGGAGTAGAAGGACTGTCTCTTTTCCCCACCTAACAACATTGTCTTTCCTGCTCCCCACATCCTCATGCAGAGTTGTAATCAGTCCCTGCTTTTGCTGCTGTCCTCCAAGAAATTCAAAGAAACTTACAAGCAGAATATGGTATTGAATCATTTTCTCTGCTGCTCCAGAGGCATCAGTGAAACTGAACAGATACTGTACTTGTTGATTTTGTTCTGCTGCTGCCAACACTTGCCAGACAAAGCAACCAGTTCACTCCTAGCAAGTGGGCGAGTGTGTTTTTCAGGCCTTGACGACAAATTCTTTTGTGCTTTCTGTTGTTTTGAACTATGGTCCAGTGTATCATACTTTTCGAAATTATTCTTTTCTAAACTCTGAAGGTCTGGGAATATGTCTCCTTATATGGCTTTAAGCACATGCTTAAATTTTGTTGCCTTAAATGAGATTTAAGCACCCTTGCTGAATGTGCATGTGTAACCCATATGCCTGAAAAGGCTGTCTCTGAGAGACCTGCTGAGGGTGGGTTACTGTTGTTGGGCAGATTAGCGACCCACAACTGGAAACTTCCAGAAGCAGGGAGTGGTAGCAATTTGAGCATGCTCCACAGTGTACCCTGGGATGTTGTCAGTCAGATGACTGGAGAGCAGCAGCCTGAGCAGACAGCAGGCAGGAGCTGCCTTGAGGGGAGACCATGTGCTCAGTGTTCTGGAGAGGAGCTGAGCCAGGAGTGAACAAGATGTTTTCTCCATATAAAGGAGTCATTTGCGACAGACCTTGCAGACATGCATATGGGACTGAGGGCTGGTTGCAGAGGAGAAGAGAAAGCCTGCATGTAATGCTACAGAGGATCCCAGCAAAGGAAGAAGAGGACAGCTATTTCTTGCCACTCAAGCTTCCACACTGGAACAGAAACTGTAGCTGAGAGTTGGGTGAACTCCACACAGACTTTGGGACTCTTGGGTATCTTTCCTGCAAGGGATTGTTCTTGGTTAATTGTATTTTGTTTTCTTAGGATAAGGTTCATTTAGTTAGTAGTTAATAAAGTTCATTGTTACGTTTGTTTTTAGTAGTATTTTAATGTGTGAGTGTAGCTCTGAGCAAGCTTCGCCGTGAGTCCTGTACAGACTGGATCCTGGGTCTCCAGCTGCTTTCTGCATAGGGGTTGGGATTGATTTCTGTGGGGCACTGGAGAAGGGCAACTGAATGAATTTTAGCCCACCCGAAGGTTACACATCCTTTCCTGAATTGGGGCCATAATATATAAAGTACTACTCATGTTGTCTATAAAATAAATGACAGTAATTCTGAGATTTGGGGCATGAAGTTGGGGGAAAGGATGCAACCGGTCACTCCAGTAAGGATGACGTGTTCTTCTCGGCTTTATATTTTGTTGTCTTATATTTTTACGCTTGTGATAGAAAAAAAATATTCTATTCACAAAATATGTTTTCCATTGCAGTTGAACCTTCTACTATGGGAACAGTATGATATCAAGATCTCTCTATTCATAACTGTGTTATTAAAACACAGTAAATTTGCCTGTTTCAACTGGACTTGCTAGCCAGTCCAGCCAGATACAAACCACAAAGGCTTATTCCAGTTTGCTAGCTGTGTGCATTCTAATTCTGCACCTAACTTTTAGTGAAAGTTACTGCATCAGTTTCATCTTTCTTAATTTAATGGTCAGTCTTTAATTTTTCTAGGTATTGTGTCGGTTTCAGATTTGCTTTATCAAATGCCTATTAAAGCATCAGGGGGACACTGTTCCAATTTTAAAAAAAAATCATATTTAGTAAATGAAAATGAAGGCTGATTAGACTGACTTACTAAAACTATAATATAAATCAAGCTGCATTTACTTAGTCAACTAGTTTATTTTAACGATTGCTTCAAATATCTAATGGTTAATTAACATATCTCAAACTAGCTATAGTCAGGGAAGGAACTTCTATCCAATAATTGTGGACTTTGCAAACGGTCCATTTTATTTGTGTAGACACAGTGTAAAGAATCCATATGCTGCCGATACAATTACTATATAAAATGGCATCCACACCTGAAGAATGATGGACCCACACGTTTCAGCTTTCATCTCCTGAATCGTAGGCCACTGTCATTTGATTTAAAGGAGAGCTCATTCTTGAGCTCAAGTGTCTGGTTGGATTGGATCACTTCTTGAGTGGAAGATTTCCCCAGGATTAACTATGATGCCGTGGAAGGTGGTATTGGCACATAGCAGGCATCACTCTTCTTTTTGAAGTTACTAATGTGAGCGTGGTATTAGGGAATGTTGTCTGTACTCATCTTTCAAATGAGAAGTAAACCTTCCTTCCTAGCCACTCTTGGTCTTTAAAGCTCTCAGGATAGTTTATTGCCAGAGTGGGGAATCCTGGAATCAAAAACGGTGGGTGCTCTTATAAAGATGGATAAGTAAATACTGTAAACTATAATTTGGGGGATACTTTTAAGTGACATTCCAGTGGCACAGTTTGTTTAAGGATTGCCCGTGTTTTCAGAGAGAACATTGACTTTTGCAGTGGCAAGTTCTTAGCACAGACAGAACATGGTACTTTGGAAGAAGCCCTATGTATATTCTCATATTTATATGCTTGTTCGGAGGCACTAAATTTAAATTCTGATGATTTTCTGAGTTGAACAACAGAATATTTTACTGGGATGGGTTTTTTCCCGCTGCTCTGTAAAGTCAAGATTGCAGCTGCAGAAAGGTGACCATAAAATAGCCATTAAAGCTGAGTAATCTCTATCAGCTGGGTCTCCTAGGACTCGATTGGACTCAGTGCTAGAAAGTACATTACTATGCTGCACTGGCCAAGGACATGGTCTACTCTAAATCAAGATAAAGAAGTCTTTTTCATTGCACCTTAATGCTGTGACTGGCCCTCGGGAAGTGGGGTGTGATTACTGGTGAGGTGGTGAGGAACTTCTATAAAGCTAGGAATGATATGTTATGAAAAGTCTTCTTCCATTCACTATATTTGAAAACTGGCCGGAGGCTGAAGATAGTGACAGAGCTACATACTGATCCCATGAGCAACAATCCCCATTATCTCCTCCGGGGAAAGATTTGACCCTAAACTGGGAAGATTTGGGGACTGTGTGGGAGACAAGAATTTTATTTACATTGATATTTTTGGTTTGTGACCATTTTTCATTATCATTCATTATCATTTGATCAAGGTTGAATGGAGATATGATTGCTCTCTATAAATCAGTGCTTTTTTTTGTAATAAAAAAGGTGCTAGTACTCATATCTTGATAGTAAATTTGAAAAATGCCTCTCCCACCCCTCCTCTTCCTGCTCCATCCCTGCTCCTTTTCCCTGCTGACTCTGCTCCCCCCACCTGGGCAGCGGGGCCAGCAAAAAATGTGCTGGTACTCCGTATCCCTCTGTACCATCACAAAAGAGCACTGCTATAAATACAACAGGGGGATTAATACCAGAGAGGGAGAGGAATTATTTGAGGATAGCACCACTGTTGACACAAGAACAAATGGATACAAACTGTCCATCAGGAAATATAGGCTTGAAATTAGATGCAGGTATCTAAGGAGGAGGAGAGGAGGAGTTACATCAGAGGAGTAAAGTTCTGGAATAGGCTTCCAAGAGGAGCTGTGGGGGCAAAAAATATAACTGCTTTCAAAACTGAGCTTGATAAATTTATAGAGGGGATGGTATAATGAGATGGCCTAGTCTGGCAATTGACTGATCTTTGACTACGGGGGGTGGATATGCCAGTGGCTTAAGAAGGGAGGCTACATGGGTGGGTTCTGAGTTATTACAGAGAATTCTTTCTTGGGTGACTGGCTGGGTTTAACTGGGCACCATATTTGGGGTCAGGAAGGAATTTTCCCCCAGGGCAGATTGGCCTGGGCTCTGGGGTTTTTTTGCCTTCCTCTAGCAATGGGAATGGCTCACTTGCTGGTGGATTCTCTGTATTTTAAAGTCTTTATATCATGATTTGAAGATTTTAATAACTCAGTTGTAGGTTAGAAGCTTATTACAGGCGTGGGTGGGTAAGGTTTTGTAGCCTGCATTGTGCAGGCCATTAGACTGGATGATCATACTGGTCCCTTCTGACCTTAGAGTCTGTGAGTCTAAGATCTGTTAGCTTGCCCTGCAGTGCTGTTTTCCATAGAATCATTTCTCTTTAGAAATGTGGCAGATGGGGACGGTACAGAAGTTTCAAAACAGCATGATTCCAACTAGAGTACCAATTAAACAGCCGCTAAAAGCACCTTTATGGAGGACCTGTCCAGACATCAGAACCCCCAAAGGGACAAATGTCCCCCCCCCCCACTCTCTTTTCTTTAAAGGGCCTGTGCTCTGTTTTTATTTAACACAAAAATTGAAGTATAATGCTGCAATATTAGTGGACACTATACTGTTCCTAAGTCTTAATGTTAAAAATGAATCCCAAGGATGCCCTGATAGTTTTGTGATGTTTGGATTTTAAGGGTTTCTGAGCATTAAAAAAAAAAAAGTCTTTACATCATGCAGAAATTGCCATCTGCCCCCAGTCTGTAAAATCCATTTAGTGCCTTGTGTGTTTGAAGTGCAAATAGTTTTCAGTGGATTGTCATTAATTGTTAAGTGAGCGCACAGTCCCTTATCAACTAAAGTTAATTTCACATGTTTCAGTGATTTGCTAACACCATTTGCTAATGCAGGCCATAGTCTTTTAATGTTCTTTTCTGTGTATGCGTGTGCCTGTATGTGTGCACGTGCAAGCATGTGTAACCTTTGTTAATGGCAGAGGGATTATTAATTAAAACGCACAGACGTGCTAAAACCTGGCATTGTAACACACTGCAGTCATTTCTGGCTAGTTCTTGTGAGGAGGTAAATAGTTGATTAAGATTACATACTGTCTCATACTTGGAAAACAAGAAGATACAGAAGCATGCAATTGAGCTATGTGAGCTCTTGTTTATCCTAAAATTATTTGGGATCTTGTCTCTGGGGTCCTATCATGCAATCTTACCGGAGTCCTAAATACAGCAGATTTGTAGAAATAGTTATAAAAACTAATGTTCCAAAGTGCTAAAGGGAGTAAAAGCCATTTTGGTGGTTTAAATGCTGTCTTGGTTATCTGCAGCAGGTAATACCCAGTTAGAAAAATTATTTTCTTAAATAAAGGAAATTGCTCTACAGAGTTAATTATGAGAGAATCCAGAGTAACAACTATCTTCAGGGTAATGTGATTTATAGTCCTTTTAGTGATTTATAGCTCTTTGCCATCTTAATTTGAGAACTATGGCATGTCGCAAGGGTCAAATTGACTCTTGCCAGCTAAAGGTTTGCTCTGGAAAGTATCAAGCACTCAATTTCAATGAGAGGTGGAAGTGCTCATCACCTTGAAGGATGAGGCCCTTAGGGTAGTGTACATTGCCCTTTCCTGTGCCATCTTGAATCTCTGATTGCCATCAGAGATTCACCCAGGGGAGGATCCAGTAGTGACATGGATTCCTACATTCCCTCTGCCAAAGGAAGTAGTTTCCTTTAACTTAGCTAGAGGCCTCGTCAGTAGAGGCTGCTGAGGGAAAGTGGTGAAGCAACATATCATCCAGCCTACTGAGCATATGCTCTCCATGGTGACTTTCACAGTGCTCTCCCACTGTGGGCATTCCTCTACCAAGGACCCCTGTACCTGTGGTTATGCTGGTGGCTAAATTAAGGCCATATCTTTAAATCTAAATGTGTATGCACATGCATGCCTTCAGGGTGGGGTGAGAGAAAGAGGAACCTACGTTTGTTTTAAAGAAGGGAAATCATTTTTGTCAGTCATTGATAAAGGAGATTTCCAATCTGGCCAGAGGACTGTGCTGGAGTCTGAGTTCTATTGATAAAATTATCCCTCTAAATTTCTCCATTACACAGGCTATGTCTACACTGCAGTGTAAGGCCAGTAGGACTTGAGTCAGCTGACCTGTGTTAGGGACCCCTGGACTTGAACGTCCACATTGTATTTTAACCCTGTGTTAAGACTTTTCTAACCCATACTTGAGCCTAGAGAATTGGAATAGGCACAGCAGTGTGCAGACCTGAGTCAAAGTAACCGTATCCCTGCATCTGTAACCCACTGCCCACAAATGGGGCTGCTCTAGTCCTAAGGTTTGGTGCACTGTGGGAAAACTTCACTGCCTGTCTTGACATTACCAGGAAGCAGCTGACTTTGCAAAAGGCTCGATTGTTCTCTCATCATTGTAAACTCAGGAGACTCGCTGTCTGTGCTTTCAGATTGGTGATCAGGAAAAACTGGATTAATGCAGACCTAAGCTGCAGCCATTTGCAAAGGGAAGCTGGCTTCCCTTTTCAATAGCATGGATTGTAGGTTGGTGGGATAAAGAGGGCTAAGGAGGTTGTCCCATGGAACTGCAGGATTCTTCTGGCTGACTCCTGGGACCGAATCAAGCGGGGCTGCATCTACACTGCAAAGCAATGCAAAGCAATAGGGCTTTGGCAGTGGGCAAAGCAAGATCTTGGGAGGAGGAAGAGGAATAGTCCCACCAGCCCTATAGCAAATGATGATCTTGCCTACATACAAGAAGCCAAGCCATTGTACCTTACAGGCTAAAGGAAGTTTTGTTTAGAGTAGTGGGGAAGACATTTCTGTTGGATACTGAAAGTTCCTTTATTATGCAAGGGCATGAAATCGCTTAATATTTAAAACAGATGAAACATTGTGCCGTTGAGATCGCAATCTAATTTGGATAATTGTTCACCATGTGGGAAATGGGATTTAGCTTAAAAATCATAAGATTGTTTTTAAATCCCATGAATGTTTATTTTGTCTCATGATTTTGTTTGTTTGTCCAGGGTTACATTAGATAATTGCAGAGGTGTTGAAACACAAATGACAAAGTCATTGAGGCGATCAGCATAAGAGACCACACAAAAAAGTTTCCTAATGCAGTCATTTAAAGGTGATGGTTAGTTTTTAAATGGTTGTGGGAAACTGTTACAAGTTTAGTGTGTGAGATTGGAAATAAGAGAGGAGGTTCCAGCAGAAAGCAGATTTGGGAGGACTGTATTCAGGAGTATAGAGAGAGTAGGAAGAAATGTAGAACAGAAACTTTAGTGGGGTTCCCTCTTTATTTAAAAAAATAAAAAGTTGCTTTTTATCTACAGTGTTGAGTAACAATCTCTTAAATGGTCATTCCTGCAAATAGACAGAGACTACATTTTAGGTCAATGAAGAACTTGCATGGCATGAACCAGTACTTCAGTATACTTCCATACATGGAGCCATTGAACTGCAGAATTCCATTCTGCAAAGTTGAAGAGGATGCAAATACATTGTTTTCTGTTTTACAGTCTTCCCATTCCGTAAGTTCTCCATCTTCAAGTGTCTGACAAAGTGGGATTTTTCTCCCATGAAAGCTCATGCGATGAATAAATTTGTTAGTCTTTAAAAGTGCCGCAAGACTCCTTGTTTGTTTTGTTTACAGATTGTTTCAGATATTAATAGAGGAGCCATTATGCAGTGACTTGGTGGCTACAGAAAACTCAAATCATGCTGTAAGACTCTGCAGCTGGCTAATGGCAGATTCTAAAAGCCATTGATCTATTTGATATTCTAGTCGCTGTGATGTCAAACAGGACAGAAATAGTGGTGTACTTTAAGGATTATGGGTTGAAAGAGTTTGTCATTCAATAATCCAATCTGTCCTGTTCAATTTAATCTGTTTCCTCAGTGGAGTGTTTAAGTACTTGGGAATGTCTGGCAGAGAAACAATAGCATGTTATATATTGTATTTCAGAAATTGATGTTCCATTTTAATAATAGTGAATATTACGTGTAAGCACCACTTTCAGGATTGACACAAACAAGGCCAATAAAACGTCTGTTTAGAAGAACTGCCAGGTCACTACATGGCCTTTTTTCCACCCATGTAAAAAAGTAGTGTCATTGATTGGATTAAACTTTCATATTTATAGCCAAAAGCTGGCCCTACCTTTGTAATGCATTGGGAAAAAATGAGTTTAACAGTAGCAGATCCCTGATGGAGGCAAGGACAAACTGCCTATTAGCACCAATGTGAGAGAAATGAGATGCAAGAATACTAAGGTGTGAAAGGTCATGCTTGATACTACTGTAGCCAAGATTTTCAAAAGTAACTAATGATGTGGGGTGCCTCAATTTCTGACATGCCCTCGTTGAGCACTCTCATGAGACCCTGGTTTTCTGAAAGTGATCAACACTCACTCTCTGAAAATCAGTTCCTTTTAAGGTGTCTTACATTGGGCACCTTAAACCACATGTTGTTTTAGAAAATCTTGGCCTACATTCAGATGTGTTCATGTACATTTTAAAACAACTTTGATCCACTGTACTAAATCAGATTTTTCATCATTTTCAGTCCTGTTCTATAGATCGCACCAAATCCTGTCTTGTTTCCTCTGTCATTTCTCAGGCAAAAACCTGTTGACTTAAAAGAAGACTTGATGGAGTAAAGCCTGAAGGGTGTGTCTAATCTTTGGGCACATAGGAAGCAATATCATCCTGGTGGAAATAGGAGTTTCACCCACTTATACCAGGCTAATTTGGCTGAAGATCCTAATCCGTAAGCTTCTATGCCAGGACCTTTCCCTTTCAACTTATGCAGGGAACATATCCAGTCGAACTACGTAGTTATGAGCGCCCCTATTCTAAGCAACCCCTTCCGAGTGCAGTGAAGTCCGTCAGAATTCAAATATGCCTTGCACAGGGGTGTCCTGTGAGTCATTCTTGAAATTCTGTTCCCCATCCCCCACTCGAAATTCAGGTGCGTATTCCCCCTCTGTGATAAAATGTCACTGAAAAGTCTGCTTACAGTATTCTTATAGATTAATAGATTTTTAAGGTCAGAAGGGGCCAATATGATCATCTAGTCTGACCTGCACAGTGCAGGCCACAGAACCTCCTGCCCACTCCTGAAATAGAAAATTTATTATTGAGTCAATGACATCCCCAAATCATGGTTTAAATACTTGAAGGTTCAGTGAAACCATCAGCAAGTGACCCATGCCCCACACTACATGGAAAGGTGAAAAACTCTGTTTCCTTGCCAATTTGCCTTGTGGGAAAATCCCATCCTGACCCTAAAAATGGCAATCAGTGTGTGGGCAAGACTCATGAACCAGACACCCTAAAAAGGATTCTCTGCACCAACTCAGAACCCACCCCATCTAACATCTCATCACAGCCTTTGACATATTTACCACTAGTAGTCAAAGATCAGATAATTGCCAAATTAGCCTGTACCATCATACCATCGCTTTCATAAATTAATCCAGCTCAGTTTTGAAGCCAACAAGGTTTTTTGCCCCCACTACTCCCCTTGGAAGGCTAATCTGGAACTTCACTTCTCTGATGGTTAGAACCTATCTCTAATTTCAAGTCTAAAGTCTTCTTGATTGACCAAAACTGCAGGTTGTTCCATTCTCATTTGAATACAAGAATATAATAATTCTCTTCAGGAATATAAACTGAGAGGCAAATTCTGCCATGATTTGTAAATATCAAGCTACTCCATTAAAACTGATGGTTTGGAGGTACAAGGTCCTGATTCTGTAAACATGTCATGCACAGAACAGAATAGTGCTGGTTGGGAATTTTTTTTTTTTTTTTTTTTTTTTTTTTTGGATGAAATGTTTTTTTATCAAAACCAAAACTTTTCACAGGAATAGTTCGTTTTTTATTACATTTTTGTCAGGAACATTTCTCAGGTTCAGGATGGAGTTTCTGCTCAAACCCAGAGAGAGAGAGAGAGAGACCTCAATGCCAGAAAAGCCAGTGGTTTAGGGTATTCAGCTGGGATATGGAAGATAAATGACTCAACATGAGTCAGCAATGTGATGCTGTTGCAAGAAAAAAAGCAAATGCAGGTGTTGGTTGCATTAAGAGAGGCCTAGTATGCAAGTCATGAGAAGTGATAGTACTGGTCTACTTGGCACGGGGTAGGCCTCAAATGGAGTATTGTATCCAATTTTGGTACTGATGTAGAGAAACTAGAAAGGAACGAGGTGAGAGACAAAGATGATCAAAGGATGGAATGCAAGCCATGTGAGCAACGGCTGAAGGAACTGGCTGTGTTTAGTTTGGAAAAGATGGTATTAAAGGGAAACATAAACAAGGAGTCCTGTGGCACTTTTAAAGACTAACAAATGTATTTATCGCATGAGCTTTCGTGGGAGAAAATCCCACTTCATCAGACGCTTTGAAGATGTGGAATTTACAGATAGCAGTCTTCAGATTCTTGAAAGTCTACCATAAAAAAGATGGAGAAAAGTTCTTCTCTTAAGCCACAGAAGGCAGGATAAGAGGCAATGGGTTCAAACTACAGCAGAGCAGATTGAGATTAAATCTCAGACTGTCCCTGGAGGTTGTGGAAGCTGCTGCTGCTTTCAGATATTCAAAAGGAAGCTGGATGCCACCTGTCTTGAATGGTTTAGCCATAAAAAATCCTGCATCTTGGCAGAGGGTTAAACTAGATGATCCTTGCATTCCCTTCTAGCCCTACGATTCTATGATAAATTCCTGTTCTTGTTGATGCAAATCAGGATCTTAAACCTGGGTCTCCAAGAACTCGCGCAGAAAAATTTCAATAGGTCTTGGTCTCTTCCCAATGTGGGACAGGACAATTTCTGAAATCTTAAAAGTTTTTGGAATGGGAAAACTATTTTCTGCCCAGTTCTGGTTCTGTGTACAGACTTAGGTATTGTAATGATATTTGCTTGCAATATATTATTTAGCTTCTGGATGTGTGTGGGTTCTGTATAATGTTGCAAATGGGGTATATTCTCTGGTAAATAAGGGAGACAAAGCTGGATTCATGTCTATAGCGTCTGGCTCTTTGGCTTAATAAATGCCTCCCTCTATCTTGACAGACCTCTATGGGGCGCAATGTAGGTCTGCAAGTTTCAACTTTAGTTGCAGGTGTATGCTCCTTTTATTCCAGCAACAGTCTTGAATTTAATCTTGGCTGGTAGGCTGCTGACTACATGGCTATATATTGTGAAGTCCTTATTACCCAGTATTGTGTCTTCTGATCACCATGCAGGAATTGCTCAAGCAGAGCAGTTTCATATTAAGAAAAAGCCGCTCATCATCATGTTCAGATGAGTCTAGAAATAGAGAATTATGGTTTGGGATGCAGTTTCTTGATCTGCATGATTTAACAGTGTCCATGTGAGCTCGCATTGATTTATAGCCCTTAACATAACATGGGGCATTTAATTGAAGAAAAAATCCCAATATGCAAGGGATAATTGGTTGTGTATACAGATATTGCTAGAGATTTGTTTTAATTGCTTTTGAGACTAAGTGAAATTTTATCCTTTGTGCATTTAAATTTGAACATCCATCATAGCTCTAGTTTGAACAGGTCTCTAGATTTCCAGTAATCCAGCAGCATTCTTCATTATCAGTAAATTTCACCCCTGTGCCAAGAATCAGCACGAGGCCTATGCACCACTTATATCCCACTTGAGCCTCTGAGACTTATGTAGCGCATAGGTCTCATTCTGGCCCTCTGTACAGGCGTGAACTTCACACTCAGCTTCCAAATATCTATGCTACACTTTTTTATTTTATGCAAATAAACAGATCATTTTCTAAAAGTACATTGGCTCATTAAACATCTCCAGAACAGATAAGTCTGGGTCCTTTTCAAGTAGCTAGAGAGATAGTAATCACAAAACCTTCTGAGCTTTGAACTACAACAGCAGACGTAATGTGCTGTGAAGTTCCTACTCTTGATTTGGAGAACATTGCATAGCTACATGAGGATGACCAGACCAAGTAAATAATTGATATCTGGCATTCTGTTCATAAACAATAGAGGGGAAAGAGAAAAAGGTCACTGGGAGTTTATAAAGGACTCTGCAGCATTTCACCATCATTTTTATTGTTAGATTCCCCATATTTCTTTGTACAGGCAATTCACTTGGAAAAGGATCACAAACTGCATTGCAATCTGTCCCAATGAATGCTGAATGGTCATTGCGATAGTAGTTTTTTAACAAGGAGTCTCGCAGCACATTTAAAGCCTAACAAATTTATTTATCGCATGAGCTTTTCAAAGTGTTTAAGGAAGTGGGATTTTCTCCCACAAAGGCTTGTGCGATAAATAAATTTGTTAGTCTTTAAAAGTGTCATCAGACTCCTTGTTTGTTTTGTTGAACTAGACTAACTCGGCTACCCCTTTGGTACTAGTTTCAGGGGACTGTAGAATCAAATGGTTCTCTCTAGCAGCGGATTTCGGTGAGGGTAGATTTCTGTCAGGTTTGTATTTTATTCTCTTGATTTTCTACAGCTCAGCTGTTGTGATGCTGTGAAGCCCCACATTTTTATTTGCTTGGAAGCTAGTATGTATTTTAGCCTGCCAACCAAATTATGTGGATCTTTTCATCAACCAACGTTACCAGAGAGCCTGACAAAATCCAAATCCAGGAAGTGGCTGGATTTCTTAATCAAGAGTCAGCCTTATTGTAAGAACTATTCAATAGGGAAGTTTTTAGAGATAAACATATTCCTCATATCATTTCCTAAAATCGTGATCCTGTATATTAGTTTTCAGGGCTACTAGTTTCCCAAGTGTTTTGCTGAGATCTGCAAAAGACATTGATAAGAGTTTATTTCCTGTCACGAGATCAAGACCCTGTTTTCAATTACCATCCTGCAGTTTTATGGGCAACAGAATATTGACTTTTTAAAGGATGGGATGAATAAGTACAGTATAAAAATATAATTCTTTTGAACTTGGACCAAGTTTAAAATTGCTTCCTGTGACTTCTAATCTTTTGATTTACCATAGTAACATTTTCATTAAAAAGCATACATGTGTTTCTTTTCTCATTTACACTTTCTTGATTCATTGTCTGCATTCGCATTGATTAATTCATTGTCTTCTCCTGTTGAACTTTTAAGTACAGCTAGAAAGGTTTGGAAGTTCTAAGTTAATGTGCAAATTTCTTGTGTCTGGAAACTCTAATATGTTCCAGTAAAAATAGGTGTTTGATTAATGAAAGCTCCATTTTCAAACACACTTACCAGTCTATAGCTTGTAATAAAAAATGTATGCGGTCTGAATAAATGATAAGCCCTATCTTACCAATGACTCAAAATTCTGTATGAGGAGCCTACAGAAAATTGATATTTCTCTGTATTGGACAGCTCACAGAAAGAATGTCTTTTTATGACTTAATGACCAGCTTTCCACATGAACCCTCTCGCAAAAAAAAAATCTAGATCTTGGCTTACAGCAGGGCTTGGAATTAGTCATCTGTGCCAGAATAACATGTGGCCAAGACCCATTGTGGTAGAGATACTCTTGAAATCTTGGCTGATTGTCATGTCTGGAGGAATAGATTTGGCTGGCTGCTAGAACAAGCCCTCTGTGAGGCCTGGTTTCCCCTACAGCAAAAGGAAATGGAGATGGAGATCATATGGCCACTGGTATCTCAAAATCCTATTTCTCTGGCTGTCACTTATCGTTATCTTACATTCAAAGTGGAACTTCTTCTGGATCCCCAGGAACCTAGTATTTGTTTCCAGTGCTAATATACAAACATGGAAGCCTTTCAAAAATAGTATTTCTAGACTGGAAAACCATAGTGGGGAAAAAAAAGACTTGTCTCTATAAGAGTGTGTTTTTCTGTTAGGTTGTGACCATTTGATTCTGTAGGGATACCATAGGGCCACCAATGAAATCTCTGATTGACAGCAGGGTGTGCAAACGGCAAACAAGAACAGGAAAAAGGGGGCAGGCCTGCATGGGGAATGAGCCAATCAAAGGCATGCTGATAGATAGTGAGCAGTGCGGGGTGGTGTCCGGGAGCTCAGCCTGCTGTGCGTGACTGAGACTCTGATTGGTTGGCAGACCGCAAGCAGAGTTGAGCTGGGATTGGCTGGAGAGAATCTTTTCATTTTGGGGGGAGGAGCTTATTTTGCAGCATGTGAGGCTGGGATCCGGGCCTGTGGAGGGAGCGCACACAGGGCACGGGGGGGGGGAGGCTGTGGGATCTGGGGTGGGGAGGGCACGGAGGGGGACAACATGTGAGGCCAAGATCGGGGCTGGGGGTGGCATAGGGTGGGAGACAACATCCCCCTCTCTGGCGTGTCCTCTTTTTTTGAAGGCTGAAATATGGTACCCCTAGATTCTGAAGGATAGTCAGCAATGGGAACTAAAGCTCTCTTTGTTTTCTAGCTATAGTTCAAACACAGGTGGCTGCCAGCTTCCTCTCATGGCCATACTTAAAACCTCAACCATGGCCTCATGGGATCAGCACTTTACAAGTGAGAAGTAATTCGATTCTGGTGCCGGTTCATTTCTGGTCCTCACCTGTGGAGAGACTAAGAGTTGTACCAGATTTTGATGGTTCCAAGCATGGTGTCACCAAACTTATTTCCTTTAGAACCCAAGATGTATTGGGGCCTACGCCATAGGAGTGAAAGGGGAGGGGTTTTGTCAGCTAAGCTATCCAGTTCCTCCTAAAGAAAGAAAAGGCATTTTACAAAATACTTGTGCTTGCTCCCCATCTCAGATATTTTTGTAGCAGCTTTCCAATTTAGAGATGGAGAAATTACATGCTCCAGTAACCAGATGATTTATGATATGGTATCAGGTTTTATCTTCAAATCTGCCAACTTTTAGAGCCATCTTTACTTTGAAATGTGGTGAAATTACTGTCAGGAATAAGCAGATGCTTGGGGAGACAGACAGAGAGAACCATTGTGCTCTATACAAATGAGGGAAGCTGGGTATTTCTCATTTTCAGAAGGTCAATGATTAATATTGTGTGGTTTTGGAACTTGTGTGATGTCTGTCTCGAACTATTTGACAATGTAAAAATACCCATGTCTCAAGATCCATTTATAAAATGTTCAGTAAAAATGCAAGTAAATAACCTGAACATGAACAATGAGTGAATCACTGGTTCAGTTCCCCTTCTGTTGGGGAAGGCAGTGGGGTCTACTAGATAGAGCACTAACCTGGGTGTCTATACTGACCAGGTTCTACACTACGCCTGGTGTCTACACGAATCTGCTGTCTGCCCTTGGGAAGGTTATTTCACTTCTCTGTCTTCTGCTTCCTTTGTCTTTATAATAAATGTATACTCTGTGGGATGGGAATTCTTTCATTGTCTATTTATACAGTAGCTATCACAACAGAGTCCCACTCTTGTTCCCGACTGGAGGCACCAACCAGATTCATGGGGACAAATAGGCACGGCCTTGATGCATTACATTAGTACAATTAATAAGTCAGTGGATCCCTTCCTCCCTAAAAATAGGATCATGCTCTTCTCTTTATTTGAAGGGAGCAGTTTTCTGATTCCTCAGAGTGGCCTCATGCTCTGAACTTACCTCCCTCTCAAGTGTAAACGCCTCTGAACTTTGCCTCAGGTCCTTGGAGCACAAAGCACACTCTGATACTAAGAGGGAATGTTTGCAGAGCAGTTAGAAAAAGATGTTCCTGCGGAAAGCTTAAGGGTGACGCAAACAAGCGGGTTTTCTGAAATAGGGATTCAGTTGGAGAAGTCAAACAAAATGCTTGACTGATGTGTGGTGCTGTGGGAGTGAACGGCATCACGGGGTCAAGAAGGGGAAGACAGTATGTGGAAGAGTCAGATCAGCTCAAAAAAGCATTTTGTAAACAAAACAAAATATAGGAAATCTTCTGTGAATGTATATGCAGTGTGTAAATTAGTTGGCTCCCCAGACCGTTCAAGTAATCAGGAGACTAATAGCTCAAGAGTTTATAGATCTTGGCAGCACTGCTAGATAAAAGGATTTGGAATAATTTCTCTGTCTGCTAGAAATGGACATGTTTTTTCTTTAAGAGCAGTTTTACATCTCTTCTCTTTCTATCTGATTGATTTTCATGAGTCTTATCTAGACCTAAACAGAGGGTGCTGCTTCCACATATGTCTGTTACATTTGGATTCTTTCCCTACAAGCCCCGATTGTGACTACAGAAAAATTAGCAATGTTTATCACCAATCTCACCAGAATTTCTATCTTTGAAAACAGACATTGACTTAATTCATTTAAGTATGTAAAGATACAAAATATTGTTCATATTTAATGAGTTGGGTCTTCCAGATGCTATCTTAGGCTACGTCTACACTTGTTAAAATTAGTTCGAATTAGTTAGTTCGAATTAACTAATTCGAATTAATTTTAGTTAGTTTGAATTAGCTTAATTCGAACTAGGAAAACTTAGTTCGAACTAAGAAATTAGTTTGAATTAACATGGCCACATTGGTTAATTCGAACTGGTTAGTTCGAATTAACCCTTTAGTTCAAATACCCTATTTGAACTTATTAGTTCAATTAAGGAAGCCCTTAATTCAAACTAACTAAAGCCTAGTGTAGCCATGGCTGTAGTTAGTTCGAATTAAGCCTCCTTAATTCGAACTAATTTGCCAGTGTGGACATAGCCTTAGTTACTTATATGGCCCTCACTACTATAATATCTGAGCATCTCATAGTCTTTAATATACTTATCCTCACAACATCCCTGTGGATAGGGTTGCATTATTATCCCCATTTTACATATGGGAACCCATGGCACAAAGAGATTTAGTGATTGTCAGGGTGATTAACCACTGGAATAAGTTGCCTAGGCAGGTTGTGGAATCTCCATCATTGGAGGCTTTTAAGAGCAGGTTAGACAAGCACCTATCAGGGATGGTTTAAGAGGATCCTTGGTCCTGCCATGAGTGCAGGGGACTGGACTCAATGACCTCTTATGGTCCCTTCTAGTTTCTGTGATTTGCCCAGGGTCACACAGGAAATCTTTGGCAAAGCAGGGAATTAAAACTGAGGTCCAGGATAGCACCATAACCACTAAGTATCATCTTGCTTGTACCCACATAAGAAGTAAAAGCATCAATTTCCAGGGCACCAGAAATGGCTGCATCAGGACCCCTCAGCTCACGTAAGGCTACATTGATGGCCACCTGCACCTTTCATTGACTTTGATGCATCCTGAAGACATCTGACACTTAACAGAAGGTGCTCAGCAACAGACGGGATTGAGTGAAAGAGAGATTGCTTCTTTGCTGAAGAATACAATGTAAAATGTGAAATCTGTGTTAATATAAATACTGTGTATTAATAACTGAGAACCATTTGCATGATCCTTTCTCACTTTAGCACTGTGCGAATAGCACAGAACAGGTTTAGAGCCAATAAAATCTTAGCTATAGTACAAAGTGATCTAGAAGTCTTTGCATCCTGCTTTCTGTTCAGTGGTGTTCCACGGTGTTTCTAAGAAAAGTACATAAAGACAAGCTAGCATTGCCTTGCTGTTTGACTGAGTGGTGATACTGTCTTTTCCGAGTTCAAGCGTATGAAATCCCTGTTAAGATCTCATCATCATAGGTGCAGCTTTGACATGAGGAGGAGAGAAGATATAAACAGATGTCTCCTATTAAAGAGTTCTGTGATTGTAGGTGCTTTGAAAGGAGCTTCCAGCCAATGAATGTGTGTGTTGTAAACTGTGTAATTAACAGTTGTGGGTGCATTTCCTTCTGTTTTACACCTGAACAAATGAGCAGCACCAGAGAAAAGTACATTTCTTGCCACCGTAACTACTGTAATTTGCCTGATGTTAAATTGTTAACAACTTTCCTTAATGACGGAAGTCAGAAGTGTGCTTTCCAGATCAATGTTACACTTAAGTAGAAATTATGACATTCCGATTTAATTAAACATCCTCATTTGGGGGAAAAACAATTTGAGGCTCGCTGTTCTTGGTTTGGCTGGGCTGCATGTGCCTGTAAAATGCAGGCAGAAGGTCTTCTTTATAAAGCCAACGTAGAAGAAAAAGTGCTGGACATGCAAAATCTAGTAGCCTTTTAAAAGGTGACTCCAGATCTGTTAACTTATTGCATCCTTTAAATACCTTCAATATTCCCAGCCTTCACTGTCCAGTAGTCCACTCTCATATCATCTCCTACTGCCAAGTTCCAGAGGGGTAGCTGTGTTAGTCTAGTTCAGCAAAAGAAACAAGGACTTTTAAAGACTAACAAATGTATTTATCGGATGAACTTTTATGGGAGAAAATTCCACTTTGTCAGATGCTTGAAAATGGAAAATTTACAGTACGGGAGGGAAAAAATAAATCCAGTAAAGTGTGAGTGACAGGTTCAGGTCCGCCTATTTCAGCATATCAAACAAGTTTTGATTCAAGATTTGAAAGAGAAACCGCAGAATTGGAATTCATATGCAGATTCGACACCGTCAACTTAGGTTTCAATAAGAACTATGGGTTCTTTTCTCATCACAGCAGGTCATTTTGCTTTCCTTTCCCTTCACGCCCTATGCTGTTCTTCACTGTTTGAATCTAAACAATTGCATTGATTTGCTGTAACAGTCTAACCTGATCCTATGATTTTACACTTCCCTGCATTTATTTTCCTCCCATTCATCTTTGATTCTCCATCTTCAAGCATCTGATGAAGCGGGATTTTCTCCCATGAAAGCTCATGCAATAAATAAATGTGTTAGTCTTTAAAAGTGCCACTAGATTCTTTGTTTCTTTTGCTGAACAAGGCTGACACGGCTTCCTCTTTGGAACATATCATTTCAGGGAAATAAATGGGAGCAGCTTCTAAAAAAAAATCCAGCCACCTATCCAGTTGCCCAAATATAGATTTAAGTGACTAGCTTTGCAAATATTAGCCTTAGTTTTTATTCCTTTTTAATTCCTGTTTGACCTGGTGAGTCAGTGAAGTTCTGAGAGATACAGAGGAAATTCTGTTCAGGTTCATGCCGGACTTGTACAAGCCAGAAAGATGACAACTTAACTCTCAGATCCCAGTGTGGGTTTGTAGGCCTGGCAGTTAGGAAAACAAACCAAATGTCTTTTTACTTGTAAAGTGAGCACATTTGATCTGGAAGTCATTGAGATACAATAAACATGGAACTCCACAATCCCCTTTTTATGGAGTCACTTTTCAGAGCAGAACCGCATTTAACAAAACCATCACTATAATTGAATAACAGGGTTTGTGAAAAGTGCTGGATTAAAATCATCGATGACAGAAGCCTTCTGTTTTATCAGGGAACAGCAGTGACAGCGGTAGCATAAACTTTCAACACGCTGTTCCACAACCAACCAACACCAAAGGGACTGTTTGGCAATAGGAGCTTGTCTACACTCGTATATTGATATCTGTTTTCCACAAACGATGCAGGTGCACTGGAGTTAGTTGGTGGAAACTATAATGTGGACATGGTTTGGAACATATTTCTGCAACATAGTGCAGTCTTTCTTTGCAGCTGCATCGTTGCTAGAAAATAAGAATAATATTTTTAGAAGTTGAGAGGTGAAAAAGTAGTTCCGTTGTTATTACCCGTTTGATCTCTGTGCAAATATTTACTACATATTGCCAACTAATGCTGGCGTACTACTGCTTTTTTATGATGACACCTTACCTCTAGGAACTGGAGCTCAGATTTTCAAAGCCACTAACTTGTATGCTTTATGGAAAGTTTAACTGGAAAAAGTATATAAAGAATTCCTTTATACTAAACTCAAGAGAATGGACTCTCCCACCAGCACCAAAAACCAGCCCTCTGAATATTCTGATAATAACCAGGACTCATTGAAATGATTTAGATTCTTTGTTGCTGGGATGCTTCATTGCCATCTTAGAAAGTTATTCTTAAGGGTGGAGTTTAAAGGGCATGTGAAGGGAAAGTATTTCCTTCCTGCGGTATTATTTGGGCGATTTATGCACTCAGTTGACTCACCAATTTGCCTCTCATTAATATTTATTCGCATAATCTAGGATCTTTGTGCATGGTTCTGTTGTGGTGCTTGGGAATGGTGGGTTAGAAATGCATATGCTGGCATATGGAATTACTGCTCAGCTGGAAACATTTGTCTTAGTACTGGAGCTCTTTGGTGGCTTGAAGAAGAGACTTTCTCTCTCTATCAATTTAAAGCATTTTATGCGTATGGAATAATTGCTTATCCTTTTCACTAAAGCAAGTACACGAATGGGAACACTGGATACTGTGGGACTGGTTATCTGACCTCTTTCCCTATAGAGTATGAAACAATGACAACATAAATTTCCTTCCATGATATTTTTAATACGCATTATTGAGTCACATTGACATCATGATTGCTCTATCCTGTCACTTTCTTTAGTAGTCAGCCTTACCTATCTTTATGTACGTAATATGTGCCTTGATATAAAGAAATATTGCCACATTTGATATAGCTTTGATCTGTGGAGGGTAGTGGAGAGAGCAGATTGTGTAGATATATTTTATGGAGTGTGACCTCATCAGATCACACAATCGAAGTAGTTTTGCCTGGGACATCACCAAAGAAAATACAAGTGATGTATAGGGATTGTCACTGACTGAGTAGGAGGTACCCTTCCAGCTATCTCAGTTCCAAATCAATGCCACAGCATGGTACTAGTGGAGATTATGCAGGTGCAGGAGGTGATGGCTTTTGGATTAGACATAAACTTGAGATTCTGAACTTTTCTGGTCATTATAGATTCCATAGCACTTTCCCTACAATTGGAAGTTTTGGCCTGAAGTCCTGACTACTGTTTTAATAGATGCAATTACAATCTTTCTGCCTAAAATTCCACTCTTCAGTTTCAGCTGAATGTTACTTTTATACTGTTGCTGTGTGATGTTAAATAGCTGGTGCTTTCTGCCCCAGAAGTGGCTGCATGTCATGGGTAGGTGGGAAAGATTCCATATAAAGTATGTAGATTATTTTAAATTCTTGGCTGTAACTTACTGTATAGGCATGCCATGATTACTGTTCTAATCAGTGTTTGATTCCTGCCCCTTAATGCTCTCCGCTTCTGGGGTCTGGGGTCACTGTGGATGAAGCATTCAGAGTTCCTTAGCTCTAGCTGTGACAGAGCTAGAGAGAAAGAAAAAGTCACTCAGTCTTCCGACACTTAACATTAACTCTTCTTGGACAGTCAACACTGGTAGGATTTGGAGTCCTCCTTGACCAGGTTAAAAGGGGGAATTATTCTGATCTGGGAGCTGACAGTGATATTGGGAGGGACAGTAAAACAAAACTCATCTTCAAATGGAGCTGCAGAAGGGGAAAATCCTTCCCAGAGCTTCTCAGCATGCAGGGTAAGTACACAGGATTTATGGTTTCTTTGGATGGTTGAGTGGGTTGTCCTCTGTTTGCTGACCAGCTTTATCTGCTGGTATAGGAGGGCACGGCCATGTTCTCACCATTTCTCTGCTCTTCCTGGGATGGTTTGCACCCCCAAAGGCAGGAGGAGGGAGGACACTGTGGGAATGGAACGACTCCAGCTAAGACTGACCTTTGTCTAGGAAAGTGGACCCCAACTGGTCGATCAGGATCGACTCCTCAACATCAGTTGCCATTAAGACCAATGAGCGGTGTGCCATCTGCTGGTGAAAGGTTGGAGACCACTGGTCTAGGGGTGTGGGTGATCAAGGATGGGGAAGAGAAAGACATCTTACATCCCAACCACCAACAAAAGTTAGCCCTTCATAAATTAAAGCTATAGAGCTAAGCTGGCCTAGTGAATAGGATGCTGGTCTGTGGATCACAAGAGCTGGGTACTTGCACCAATTGGCTGTGTGAATGTACGTAAAATCACTTCACCTTTTCTGTCTCTCCGCCCTCCATTGTTTATTTTAAGCACTTTTAGGCAGGAACTGACTCCTGCTCTGTATTTATACTGCACCTTGCACAATTGGTAGAGCTGGCTGGAGGATGACAGTTCTGTTTTGCAGCATCTTTTGAAGTTTTGAAATTTATTTTTTGTTCCAAAATGTTTCACATACTTTTCCAAAACCCGAACTGTATCAAAGTGTCCATTTTCAGATCCAAACTTGAGCTTGGCCATTCAGATAAAGGAGTGAATGTGGCACCAGGGTTTCTGTGGGGGAGACTCCTTCAAGCCACTGCTCTACCTGATTCCAAGAGATCTAGAAAAACCCCAGTCAGTGTCCTCAACAGCAGGCGACAGACTCCAGTGGAAGCTGTTTCTACTATCTGTGTCCTATAGCTGGAGGTGTAATTTCCAGCTTGGGCAATTTCTATGTACTAGCTCTCATGGCACTAGCGTGCTAAAAATAGCAGTATAGCTGCCGTGCATATATTTGGGTGGCTAGTGTCTGCTGTTCCCTGATCTACAGCATTTGCATTGCTAAATTTAGCATGCTCACCTGCGAGTGCATGTATGTCTACCCGAGCTGGAATTACATCACCAGGTGCAGTGTGATGTGTCTTCTGACTGGCTGTTTCTCTGAAAAGGTTCCAGACAAAAATTTCCTCCCAACCAAAATGTCTGTGAATTTTGTGTAGATTAGATTTCATCCCAAATATTGTGACCTGCTCTAACAATGGGGTTCTTATCTCTGTTGGAGCCACTGTAGTATTATTAATAATAATAATAATTAATAAAGCCAAAGCACACCAGTCAGTTCTTGTAGGCTGCCCTTTGTTTTTCCTTCACTTTAGAAGTGAGTAAGAAAATATTGGTAAGTTTCTCTCTTGCCTCTTCTATTTATTTTGTTATCTATATAACTAAACCACAGTCGTATATATGCACAGCGGGACATGGACGCAGCTCCTGCGTGCGCATATAACTGACAGCTGTGCACGCGCAGCAGCTGAATCCACGTCCATGCCGTACATAAGCCTGTGGATTACCGTATATACTCGAGTATAAGTACTTAAAGAGTTTTTTACTTTAAGCGCTTAAGCGCCCCCGCTCCTGCTGACAACCGGAGCCCGGGAACTGAGCTGGGGGGCCGGCTCGAAGCGGAGCCGGCCCCCCAGCTCAGTCCAGGAGTTCGGGTGGCGGCAGAAGCTCTGCCGGAGCTTCTGCCGCTCCCCGATCCCCCAGCTGCTCCTGCTGTCAGCCAGACTAGCGTGCGACCCCCCCCCCCCAGCATGCACCTGACCCGAGTATAAGCTGAGGGCGACTTTTTCAGCACATTTTGGGTGCTGAAAAAGTCGGCTTATACTCGAGTATATACGGTAGATAGCTCATGCACACGGCTGCCCTCCCGCCCACCCAGCGGCTCTTACACGAATTCCCGCCCAGCGGCTCTCTGCATGAATCAGCGTCACCTGTTGATCAGCGTCGTCTGTTGCTGCCTGGTTGCTGACTCACTGAGTGGCCCGGTGACGCGGCCGGCAATGAGCCCACCCATTGGATGAATCGCGGCCGTTCTCGAAAGCTGATCTATATAATTAAACCACAGTTGTATATATGCACGGCGGGACGTGGACGCAGCTCCTGCGCGCGCATATAACTGACACAGCTGTGCACGCGCAGCAGCTGAATCCACGTCCATGCCGTGCATAAGCCTGTGGATTAGATAGCTCACACACACGGCTGCCCTACCGCCCACCCAGCGGCTCTCTTATACGAATTCCCGCCCAGCGGCTCTCTGCACGAATCAGCGTCGCCTGTTGATCAGTGTCGCCTGTTGCTGCCTGGCTGCTGACTCACTGATTGGCCCGGTGACGCAGCCGGCAATGAGCCCACCCATGATTACCATTCTTCAATTTGTGATTCTTTAGAGAATCGGGGGGTTACTGGTTGTTTCTAATTCAACCTAACATTTTGTGACTTAAGTCTTTACTTCAAGGTGTATTAGCCTGGCAACTCATAAATGTTATTGATAAATTGACATAATGAGCAAATAATTTCTGCAAAGACACTGGAGTTTGCTGGAATAGGTTATGGAAACCTTCCTGTTAAGCCAGAAAATAAAAACATCCACAGGCCCAACAAAATATCTTTCTTTTGTTAGCAGAAGAGTAAGAACAGTAATGTAAAAAAGTGTATGTTTCCAAGGGAGAGAGAGGGAAAAACACAAGAGAACACGTGAGTGTTGCGGCCAGTAGCTAGATCTTGTACGTGAAACCATGGGCTAAAATCGGTCTGAATTATGCCCACAATCTTACTATCACTTTCTTCATGGGAGATTTTTAACTCTACCTTGCAAATTAATAACAAGACAATTTTAAATATATGTTTTTTTATGTTTCTTGTCTGGCTTTGCTAATTTTTGCAGAGCATGGTGCTCAGTAAACCTGAATCAAAGGAAATAGTAACCAAGAAAATCCCTTTATGACGGGGGAGGATGTTCATGGAAAAGGCTTTTATACAGCCTGGAAGAAAATAAGATGAAAATTATTCCAGATATGGAGCACATTTCTCAGCCCTGCTTTAGAAAACAGTGACAGCTCCATGCCCTCTGCTTTTGCAGCCTGGCGCTACTGATTAGAATGGTAGGCAGAAGGAGAGGCTCCAAATTAGTGGCCTGTGCTTTATAGACAAGTGAGATCGTCATTTGACTCCAGCTGTCAGGGATCTATGCGGTAACAGCTTGCTCCCTCCAGAGATCAGTCAGATTTCATTAACCTGTAGCCAGTTCTTTGTGCAGCTCTGAGCTCCCTTTAGCAAAGGGAAGCTAATTTGCTGAGTTTAGGTGGTAGTTGGATTAATCTTGTTAGATATATTTTTCTCCCTTCTCTAAAGTAAAGCATGTTTGGGATGAAGAGCATGTTTCTGGTAACTGTGGCATTCAGTCTTACAGTGTAATAGGATATGCCAGATGAGATTAAATGCATATCCTTCTGTCTCAGACATCAAGAAGGTCTGCCTGGTACGTTTATGTCCCTCTACCTCGCATTGCACTGTCTTAGGGCAGTGAAGTGGTGACTTGTCCAGGAAAGGATCTGAACAGTCGGTGATGGTTAGTTTTCATCCTGTTTTCACCAGAAGACAGATAATAAGGGAAGCTGCATTTTTAACTCATTGGGGACTCGTGTCTTTTCAACATTCTGGTAACATTTTGCCTAGGGTGACAGTACATCCCATTCTGGCCAGGACAATCCCTTTTTTTAAGCCCTCTCCCAGCCACCCCCCCCTTTTTTGGGGGCAAAACTGGACCTTTGTCCCCTTGGTGATGCCAGCCCTACATGAGCAGGAGGCAGGGACAAGTGGCTTGGGCCAGCCCAGCCCCACACAAGTAGGTGACAGGGATGAGCAGCTTGGCCTGGCCTGGCCCGGCCCAACATGTGTGGCAGAGACAAGCAACTTGGCCCGGTCTGGTCACGCCTGTGTGGCAGAGATGTGTGACTCAGACTAGACCCGCCATCCATGAGTGGACAACAGGGGGGTCTCAGTCTTATCTGGCCCTGTGGTGTGTGGGCTCAGGCCAGCCCAACGTGGCAACCCATTTTCCCTTAAAGACAATATGGTCAGGCTATTTTTGCCACAAAAACCTTAGTGCTCCTACGGCAGAATATCCGAGGGCTATACACATCTACATTGGTCCATTTGAAAGTTTTGGATATTGGGGGTGGGGGGAGAGGATGGGCCTTATTGGCTTTAGAGAATAAGTGAAAAGATGAGTAATCTGACATTAAATTAAACACATGCAGGCAGTAACTAATTGCCATACTTATATGGTGTGGAAGAAAATATGCTAAGCTTAAAAAAATTGCGTGCCTAGGAAGTCTTTAGAAATCAAGGAGGTAATTTGTGTTCCAGAATGATTCACAGCATCTCAGCTCAACTAATTAACAAAACAGCAGGCTTGTGAATTTAACAGCAACAGGGTTAGGATTCAATGGGTGTAACTACAAATGCCATCTATGAATGTATTTCTAATCCTGTACGCAAATGCCCTGAGATCTTGACTTTGTTCTTTCACATCCATGGGCACCCAGCACCTTTCAGCATCAGACCGTCCTGTGGATCATCAGATTTACAAGTGGCTACTCTCTGTAATAGGAGCTAGGTGAAGGTGAAAGAGACAGGTGGAGAGGCGGAGGATTATGCATTGACAGGAATGACTCAGCCATCCATAAAATGTCTTTTATTAATGTTTAATGCATGTCAAAAATGTCAGCGTAAGTAGGAGACACATATAAATTATTTAGTTTTGTGAATTTTTTACCTCCCCCTTCCTGCTGGATATATATCTAAAGTGTTAGTTTCTGATTTGTTTAGATTTCTGTTGCTATCTGAGAAATTAAACTGATTACCTTTACACTTTTAATATTTCACTGCATCTCTCTTTAGAAGACTGCTAAATTGTGGCTCAGTGTTTAGTAGACATATTTGAGGGATCTGGAGTCAGTGACAACTGGGTTATATAGAATCCAGGAAAGTGGGTTGTGATTATTTGGGGTTGATTTCTGGAGAAGTGGGCCACTGAATAATTGAAGCAATGATAATGCAACTCAGTGGCTATGTCTACACTTGTTAATTTAAGTTGACTTTAACTAAGTCGACTTAGTGTGTCTACACTTAAAATTAAAGTCAACTTAAAGGGGAATTTACAAAGTCCACCTAGAGCATCTCTAGGTCGACTTTGTGGGGCTGGGGGGACCTTGGGCAGGTCCATGGTGGCAGGGGAGGGCACCCCTTGTGTGCAATGGGGCAAAGGGGGACAGGGACCCTGGCAGGGCATGTGGGCTGGGTGTGAAGCTGTCTGGATTTAGGGAAGCATTAGCATTACAACCATTGTCTCCTTAATGTTAAGGAAGCTCCCACCTACAATGGGCCAAAGGGAGAAACCTGATGAGCCATTAAGGAGACAATGGTTGTTCACACCCTCCTGTCTAAGGCATTCCTCCAGAATGACACAAGTTAAAGTATAGCTATAACACCAAATTCCTAACTAAATAACTTCTAATATAAATAGAATTCCTAGACATAAACTATATAATCATTCCCAGCAAATTACTACCTTTCTATTGATACCAAACATGACACAGCTCCTATGGATTATAGCATTTATGAGATATCCTTAGAAAATAATATCATAAATGCTTCCCTAAATCCAGACAGCGTCACACAGGGCTCTGCCCTGCCCTTTGGGGGGCATGCCAGGCTCCCTCTGTGCCCCCCCCAGCAGGGAGGGCATTGGTCTAGTCCTGGGGTAGCTCTAAGTCAACTTAGGGCTACCCCACATCTACACTGGCTTAATTCGACTTTAAAAAGTCGAACTAAGCCTTAGGTCGAGTAAAAAGGTGGTTTAATAAAGTTGATTTAATTTCCCTTAAGTCGACTTTATTTTCCTTAAGTCGACTTAAGCAAGCTGGTTGAGTCGACTTAAGGAAACTGTAGTGTAGACGCAGGGTAAATTTAAGTCGACTTAAGCAAGCTTAAGTCGACTTAATTTACCAGTGTAGACGCAGCCAGTATGACTGGGGAACCCGTCTGTCACCTCTACTTATGTGGGCAGTTTTTATGGTCCATGAGAAGAGGCAGAAGCTTGTGACTTGTCAGTTTGGTTCCTAATTCTCTCTCATTTCAGAATGGGAGTAAGTTGTGTCAGTTTTTCTGTCTGGGGCAGTTTATTTCACCTTCTGTCCTGGCTGTGCGGTGCTGGCCAGTGTGTTGGGAGAAGACTGGATCATGGTTCTGAGAATTACCCAGCTCTGCCCTGCAACTCTCCACCACTCAATGCAGGAGAGAGAGAAGCCGCCCCTTGGAGGTCACTCTTCCCTCGGTGGAGCCTGTATGTAGCCCACATAGGGGATGCCTGATGTCCCCTTATTTTTCTTTGCGGACTCATGCCTTCGATCACAGTGTGGCCCTAAAAATCCTTACTCATTCAAGAAGTCACAATGAAGGGAATGAAACTCCTCATCAAATAAGGGCAAGCCATTTGGGCAAGGACTACACATGACGGTGGCAGGATCCAGTCTTCATTTCGTTTAGAGCCTTTGAAACCAGCTGGATCCAAAAACGCACTGAAAAATTAAATAATAGCTACAAATTAAATCCTAAGCAATGGTAGAATGAGAGCAGGACCAAGAGGCATAATCAAGGAAGGAAAAGTTTCTTTTCAGAGGAGGAGAGTTGGTGAGACGGAGAGATGGAAATAAATAAACGAAGTAGAACTAATTAATAACTAGACCTGTGCTTTTGAGTTGAACAGAAACCAATTATTTTTAATGGAAGGACATCATGCCATCACATCTGACCTAACCCTGCTCACATCCAAGTCAATGGAAGCTTTGGTGGTGGGCACTTGTTGGGACTGAGCACATGCACCCTATTAAGGGAAGACTAATGAAAAAAGGGTTTCTGTCTGAAAAACAATGTTATTTTCTTCTTTTTACTTTGGGAGAAATGCAGTCCTGTTTGTTTGGGATTTTGTTAAGGTTCTTAGGAAAGTCACTAGCCCTGAGACTAGGATTTGAATTGGCCTCTAATTAAAGTTGCTTTTTTATTGTCTGGCTTTAAATCCCCCGGGAAGCAGATGTTTGGAAAGCCCACTTTAGGCACTGGCATATGGTTCCTTTGTAAGGCAGGGCTTCAGTAAAACACCTCCTCAGTGTTGTACATCATTAGATATTTTACTTTTTCATCCTAGAAAAATTATTGGGAACTGGGGACCTCTAGAATTTGAGAATCTGGTTTTCTCTTAGACAGGTGGGTACCCTAATGAATGTCACTTGATGAGTTATAGGTGCAGGCTGAGTCTTGCTACAGTACTTCTGGAAAAAGCTTATTAAATATACCAAGAATGAAATCAGTGTGGTTTTCAGAAATTATTCTAACCTAGAAAACGGGATCCTTCTATCCCAACCTGTAGAGATTAATGGTGAATTACATCCCTCTTATAGAAACCCATAGGCAGACTTAAAGTATTTTATAGGGTATTAAATTTCACAGACTGATTCCAAAAGGGATTCAGCTGTAACTGAAAGAGGAGTGAAATGCAAAGGAAATATTCAAATACATTCGATTTGGTCAGAGATGATGCCTTCACTTAAAATAGCCTACAATATTCTAGAAATGACTCTGGCCCTATCCTAACAATGTTGCAGGCAGCAGAGCAGTCAGCCTTTGTGACGGTTACTATAGAGAACACAAAAATCTGTAGGGATCTCTAACAGCTCAGTCCTGCAACGGGTGCAGATTGTTTTCAGTTTCTTTTGCAACCAGGAGTTTAGTAACTTGCAGGTTTGAGAAAAAGCACAAAATGGGGCATCAGGTGACCTACTTTTTGTCCCACAAACTTCTGAAGTGATCTTGGGAAACTCACTTCACCTTTCTATGCCTCACTTTCTCCATCTGATCTCCTACCTCAAAGGGACTTTGTGAGGCTAAATTAATTAATGTTAGTAAAGCACTTTGAAGTCTTAAGATAATAACATTCAACCCTTTTTTGTAAAACTTTTAATTGACAGGTCACAAAGTATTTTATAAATGTGGGTGACTTATTTCCCTTTTACAGTTGGAATAAAGAAGACACAAAGAGGTTAAACGTTTGTTCAAGGTCATACAGCAATTTCGCAGCAGAGCCAGGAATAGGATCCCTGTCTTGTGACTCTGAGGCAGGTGCGTTAGCCAGAGGGCTGTGGTGGCTAAAGACATCATAGGAGTGCCAAGAATTGTTATTTTTAAGAGGGCAAGGAATGAAACTTCTTAGGACTGACCTCAAGATCCAGATAAAAGTAAAAACGGAATGTTACTAAAAGTTGACTTGCATTGGTTACATCCTCAGGTTTGTTTAAAATAAAACAAACTAGAGAAAGTACAACATTCCGCCGAGATTGTCCATTGATTGTGTTCTTCTGGTGCTTTTGAGTAGCTTTGTGACCTCATATGAAAAGACGAAGTCTGGCTGTTGGCTGTGGTGTGATACAGTGTGTCATGTTTTTGACTTGATGCTGAATTCAGTTTGTAAGAGGCCACATGTGTGCTGAAGCTGATGAATCTGCATGTCTGCTAGAAGAGGGTGTATCTTTATCAAAGTCTTGCCTATTATTTGGCCTGCTCTCGAGCTGTGTGGCCATAGTTTAGAGGTTTGTGTATTCAAAAGCAGTGTTGTGAGGCCCGGTGCTGCCGAGTACCTCGTGGAGGGAATAACAATTTTAGCAATTAGCCAAAAGAAAAAAACACCCACCCCACAAAACCTGCCAGATCTTTGTCACAGACAAGGCAATAGAGGAAGGGCTTTTAGTTCACAGTGGCAGCCCCTGTGTGAGGCTCTAAGTGACAGGAAATTTGAGAGACAGATTTTCCGCTACAGAGCGGGTAAGAGCTGCTGGATCTCTGACAAGTATTGGCAGAACTTTGCTTGCTGCAACATCCCCTCCATCAGATCTATTTGGTGACAATGCTCAGCCTTCCTTAGTTTCAATCATGGTGTATAATTAGTAGAAGGAAGGATAGAATGGGGAAACAGGAAAAAAATATTAGTCTTGGATCAGGTCTAAGTAATACCTATAAAAGGACACTCATCTTTTAATTTTAGAATAAATTCAAGTGTAAAAGGAATATAAGCTTTGTCTTGGCTTGGATAAATTGTTTGGCACACGGACCCGTGGGCTAAGTCCATTGTGCATACTGTCTGTTTGGTTTCCATGGTTCTTGTGACTGAACTCTTTAAAAAGTTCACTAGGATACAGTTTAGATCAGTGGTTCCCAACATGTGGCCTGCAGTGTCTTTCAAAGTGGCCCCTCATTTTCCTCCTACTGGGTGCAGAAGGGGGTTGCTAACTAAGGACCCAGGAAGAAGGTGTTGCTGTAGGGATAAAAGACCAGTCTCCTAGCTGCAGCTAAGGGGATGGGAGATCAGTGCTTCCCACTCTCTGGCTGTAGCAGGGAGCTCAGCAAACTGCTCTGCTTGGGTCCCTAGCTGCTATGGTCTCTGCTGGAACCAGAGGGTTGGGAACCACTAGTTTAGACACGTGTGTGTGTGTGTGTGTGTGTGTGTGTGTGTGTGTGTGTGTGTGTGAGAGATAACTAATAGCATACAAAGATTTAGTTGGTATAGTACTCAGGGAAGAGTTACAGTTCAAATTCATAACACACTGAGAGCTGGACTCCACTGTCAGCGATACCAAAGTGCATCCTAATTCAGCAAAGCACTTGTGCATTCTGAAAGCAATTTAATTTAAGCACACGTGTAAACACTTTACTGAACTGGGCCCCTCAGTTGCACTCTGTAAAGCCGGAGTTATTCCACCGAGATCAAAGGAATTACTTGTGTTCGCATTGCTGTAACTGAGCGCAGGTTCTTGCTCCTGTTCTGCGAAGTGTGGAGTACAGTCCGTGCATAGTGCAGTTCCATGGACGATTGCTGTGATGTCATTGGTGTTTTTTTTTTATGTTCCCCAGATGAATACTGCTCCCTTTGGTCACATCTCCTGTTCAGTACATGTTGAATTCAAGCAGCCATTCACTGAACACCCATTCATTTAGCAAAGAGACAGCATATAGCAGGAACACTAAATTAGATCCTATTGATTGAGAAGGCAAACAATGGAAGGTAGAGGATGGCTACTTTTCTATCCTCATTGCTTTGATTTAATTCAATTGGACCCTGCTGTCCTCTAACCTGGGATGGTTTCTAGTTATTGTGAACTCAACAGATACTATTTTACTTTCTTCCATGGTTATTACGTGGTATAATAATCTCTGCTGTTGATGAAGTTTGTGGATCTTCGGCTTAAGCTTCAGTAATACTTGATGATTTGTGCAGATTAATTTTGCCATTCTTTTTAGTTGATGCCGCCTTCAGATTTGACTTCTTTACCTTTTTTTAACTCCCTTTTCCTCAACAGAATGAGAATGAAAAATGAGATTCTATCTAGGCCAGGAATGACCTCTGTTTAAGCAAAACCCTACCTTCAGAGCCCCAGCTGTGGAAGAGGGTAGAGAGTAATGTATTGCTTTGCAATATGTTAAAGATGTGGTCATTACATGGGGTGTGTATTCACTTGTCTCAGCCAGATGGTGCCTCCGAACGCTGGTTGAGAGCATATGTTGCTTCTCTTTAGCAATATGTGCTTAACCACACAGTCCCCTATCTGGTTCTGAACAAATCTGCCTAAACCAGCATAAACCTAATGGCAGAGATCCCATTGGCCACTATCTTGGCTCTGTCTCACTGCCCCCGCTTGAGCAGGATTTGCTTTTACTCTGCAGAATTTGAAGAATAAAGATCATTTATAATAATAGAACATGACATTGCTCTCTTGCCTCCCTTCCAAGGATCTCATAGCCCTTTATAAACTTTAATATCTTAATTCCCACAGAAGGGTAAGAGGAGATGTGATTATATGACCCAAAGAAGGAAATGAAGTGCACTGCGGGAAATAAGGAAGGGCCACACAATGTAAGGGAGCTCAAGAGAAAAAAGAAACAGGGTGTAATGAGGAACAGAAAGAATTAAACTGAGTATAATGAAAATGGGCAAAAATACCAAAAGAAAAAAGTAATGGGGAAAAGAGGAAGCATTCTGAGAAGAAAGAAGGGTAGTATTCTGTAAGAATGTAGGAAGGAAGATCTTGTGATTAAAACATTAAACTAGG
Organism: Pelusios castaneus; assembly: GCA_007922175.1. NCBI lineage: Eukaryota > Metazoa > Chordata > Testudines > Pelomedusidae > Pelusios > Pelusios castaneus. The sequence goes on from ML685777.1 coordinate 9,990,487, forward strand.
ACTCAGGAAATTTGGGCTCCACTTCTAGCAATAGACAGACTTCATATCTGATCTTGGGCCAGTTACTTAATTTTTCTGTGTCTCAATTCCCCATTTGTAAAATGGGAATAATACTTCCTTTCTCCTGCCCCTAATCTGTATTATCGGTTTCCCTTGTAAGATGTTTGGGGTAGGGCCTATTTCTTGCTATATGTTTTGTACAGTGCCTACCACTGATCTTATTTAGAGCAATACTAAAATCTACAGAGAATTAGGACAAAAAAGAGGATAAAGGAAAGTAGACTTTCAAAAATCCAGAAGAAATAAGATTCCAGGAAGAGACGTAGTGAAGAGAAGAAAGAACAAAGTCAATGTGACCCAGATTCATCCCAGCATAAGTCATGGACTTGAATACAGTTACACAAGGAATGGGTTTGGCCCACTGAATTCAGATTTTTTTTTTCCAAGAAAATTTAATGCCAAAGTTTCTTAAATGGTAAAATCTTTTCTAAGAACTCTTAAAAATGTGGGCTTACTTTTCTAAAACATTACATAGGGTTTTAGATGAGAGACTCCCCTCAAAGTCATATGACTGCAACCTGATGTAGTGCTTTAATAATATATCCTTTTTTGCTGACCCATACTCAGTCTGTATATAAACTATTTCCATGGATTTTCTAACAGTTGATCTTTATTTGAAACTGAGACAATGTTGCATTTTCTAGGTTAGAGTTAAATCATTTCTAGGAACAGCCAGACTGGATCAGACCACTAGCCTATCTAATCCAACATCTTGTCTCCGACAGTGGCCAAAGCTATATGCTTCAGAGAACAAAATGTTAAAGTAGGCAGTTAGTGGGCAACCTGTCTCACTCTCTAGGGATAGTTTACTGTACTAACTCTAATAGTTAGAGTTTGGCTTACATCCTAAGCTTGACACTTTATATCAGCTCCAAACCTCCTGTCTGTATTATTAATCTTTTCTACTATAACTCTGGATATTCTTGTTATCCATATAAATGTCAGTCTTTTTTATCCAGCTGAGCTGCTGACTTCAATATCATGTGGCAATAAGTTCCACTGGCTAATTTATGCATTATGTGAAAAAGTATTTCCTTTTATTTGTTTGAATTTGCTATGTTTCACTGACTCTTCTTTTGTTAGAACATTCCTCAATTCCTCCTCTTCAACCATGTGGTGTATGGATTAGAGTGCCCCACCTAAATAGATCCATCATTCAGGGAACTTGAAGTGGGTAAATGACTGTGCTTTGAAATGTTGTTCTGCTCTGAAGATTGACTGTATAAGACAGGATCAGAGAGTTGTTTGTCATTCTCAGTGACTCCATATCAAATGGGTTTAGAAGAAATTGTCTAACTGCCAACCCTGTAAATCTGACTGTCCCGCATCATCACTAGTAATAAAGGGTTTGGCAGGATTAATTATGCCTTCACTGATACTTGTGGTCTAATGGTTGGGGGACTAGACTACAACTCAGGAAAGCTGAAGTCTACCTGGGTATGCGCCATCCTGCTGGGTGATCTTGGGCATGCCATGTCATTTGCTCTGTCTCAGTTTTCCCATCTGTAAAACTGGGATAACAATACTTTATCTTTTGTTGCAATGTGCTTTGAGAGCTACTGATCAGAGAGAGAGAGAGAGAGAGATACTGCTGAGTACTCTTTCTCTTTTATCATTAGTGAACTAGCAACTGGAAATGAGCAAACAATTCCATTGATGATACTCAAGAAGGACTGAAATCCAGTGCACACTTAACTTTTTTGGGCCTGATGGAATGACAGGAGGAAAGAGCAGAGAGAAATTCTATTTTGTCCTTAAAGTCAGCAGGTCTGCTGGGGTAGAGTTGTACTTTTACCACAAATCTATCCTTTCTCCCAATTAATTACCAATGATGAGCTCCATTCCTAGAAGGCAGAGTGATGGTAAAGATGGTGTAGTTGGATCCAAAGTATTATTGGTGCCATGTTTTATGTGTTAATTAGATTGAGGTTTATATACACAGGATTTCATAGGAAAAATTATACACTGTCATGTACACATGGCATAGCATTTGGAAATGGAAACAAAGACATCAGAAACCAATGCATTAAAAACAGCTGGTAGTTGGGATGAAAATATTCTAATCTAAAAATAATAAAAATGGGTATGTTTATAAACTAGAGAAAACATATTTGCTGGGCTGGTTCCTCCTTGAGGCTGGGTTGCTGTCACTTTTGGGGCTGCCTTTTTCCTTATTTGATCCTTTTCTTTCCTTTTATACACATACATGTCCCTCCCTCACTCTTATTAGAAAAATACTACAATATAACATGGTAGTGGGCTGAAACAACTTACAATAATATTTTGTCACAGGGTAGGCTGGCACTTTGAGGAGTTGGATTTAACTCCATCTGTGACTAATTAGCTGCCTCCCAGCTGATGGGTTTGAGGCCAGGGATCAGCTGATGGCCAGCAGGCAATGTGGGGTCAGTTTTTACAGGTATTTAGGCACCTGGCTATGTTTAGAAGCCTGATCCCCAGTTCTTAGTTAAAAGGCCAACAAGCAGCTTTGTTGAGAGAGGGAGCTGCCAAAAGTGGGTGAGGTCCTACAGAAGATGCTGGTCCAAAGGAAAGGACCTGATTTATCTGTCTGATTTATGTTAGACTGTTTTGGTGTTTGAGAGAGAGACTCATCCCTGAATGAAAGCAGTTGAAAATTTGCTACTGTTGAGATCTTGATTTGGTGACCTGGCTGGGTTGGCCCACTGGCTTGCAGTTTCTGTGGTGTGTTTGATCGCTCTGGAAGAGTTCTGTAGCATGTTTTATAAGCGTCTGCACACACCTGTATCTTTAAGCCCAGGTTGTGCCCATCCAAACCTTCCTTTGCACCCATGTTCTCTTTGTGTAGACTGCAGTGACATCTCTATCAAGAAGGTCCGAATCTGTACAGGTGCCATTCTGAGATTGTGAGGTGCAAATTGAGGTACTAGCATAGTAACAAAAGATATTGTCTCTGTGATGCCTGGGCTGTGCTGGTCCAATGGGAGGTCATTAAGGTTGTTCCTTAATACATGGAGGTTTGCTCATGGTGCATCAGGCTGAGAAGAGCCTATTAAGTTAATAGATATCTAGCCCAGTCCTGCAGCCTTTACTCAGAGTGCTCAGTCGGTGCCCATTGATATCAGTGCCAAAGTGCTGCAGAATAAGGTGAAGTTGCAGTATTGGATCCACTATTTCCCTGAAGAATATGCAAGGTAACACTGGGTCTTCCTGCAGTAGAGTCAACGGTGTTGTATCAAGGATGAATTTCTGTAGCCAATCATGTATCAATTGCTCTGGTTTGTGGTATGGTTGAATAAGAGGGTTAGATAAATAACTGCACAAATCCTCCTAAAATTTTGTTGGAGGCTGACTTATTGTGATCCAAGACCTGCCATAAATTACCTCTCTCCTTTCTATCTTGATTTTTCATGGAAGTATGCAAATGATTTTCTTTTGTAGTGATCAGAAATGGGTTGCCAATGGACGAACACAGGAGAGGATTCCACAAACCAGGGTTCTTTAAAATGCAGTGCAGGGTTCAAATACAGCCTTGTAAGGGGCTAAGATTTCAAGAAGTTCTTTCACTGCAAGTGGCTTCCTTTCGTACTCGTGGGGTCAGCCACTAGAGGGAGACATAATCACATATACAAGACAGGTGTATTACAGAGGCAAATACAGATAGCATAGATTTATAGTGCTTATAATATTAACTAGTCTTTAATAGTAATCCAATAATGGTGATAAAAATAGTAAATATGCAGATTAGATGCAGTTGTCTACAAATTAGCAATAAGGGCCATGCCCTTTCAAAATGCAGGTAGCCTGCTGTATTACTGTATATCTTAGAGCTAGTTCACCTCCGTTGATTGCAGAGATCTTTGCTGTGTACATAATGTATGGAACATGACAGAATGCTCACAAGGGATTTTTTTTTTTTTTTTTTACCTCCACACTGAATTTCAGACCATCAAAAATCCTCCACTAGTGATCCTGCCCTCAGCTGCTGTGAGAAGAGAAAACAGAATTTTTTCCAGGCCAATCAACAGAGCTGCATCTACACATAAGGTTTATCCCATGCTTAGCGTTCCTTCCAGGCAAATGGTAGATGTCTGTCTGAGAAAGGCTAAAGATAAAAATTAAGTGTTTCACTACTCGCTGTAACATTTTGTGATCAAGTGACTCTGGTGGATTTAAAGTTGTACTACAGCTATTTTTTATGATGGATGTTCACTGTGCATTGACAATTGCTCTGTAGACCAAGACAACTACTAAGATATTCTTTAAAAACTCATTTTTTCAATAGCAGCTGATGGAATAGCAGTGTCTGGTCTGCAGTAGGATGGCCCATTAATATTGGCCCAGATATATAAGGAATGTGTTCTTTGGCATTGAAAGAGTAGGAAACTCATGTCTTCTTGTGCTTCCAAGGGAAGTGAAAAATCTGTGAATTACTGGTGAAATTCCTCAAGGGGATGAAGCCACTGAAAAGGCAAGGTAAACAGCCTATCAGTATATTTAAAACGGACAAGGAGTCCTGGGGCATTTTTTAAGACTAACAAATTTATTATCATGTGAGATTTCGTGGGAGAAAATCCCACTTCGTCAGATGCTTGCAGATGGGAAACTTACAGAATGGGAGCAAAATAGATGCAGGGGAGTGTAAGACATAGGATCAGGTCAGACTGTTACAGCAAATCAAATCAGCTGTTTCGATTCAAACAGTTGACACCAGTATATGGTGGGGGCGGGGAGAGCTAAATTAACTGTTGTAATGGGGGGAAAAAAACCCTATAGTCTCTATTCAGCCCTAAATGTGATGGTATCAAATCTGCATATGAATTCTAATTCTGCAGTTTCTCTTTGAAGCTTTGATTTGTTATCCATTTGTTTGAGTATGGCTATTAACAGATGATTAATGGAATGGCCTGGAAGATTGAAGTGTTTCCCTATTGTTTTTTTAATGTTATTTCTGATGTCAGATTTGTGTCCATTTATTCTTTTGTGCAGAGACTGTCCTGTTTGTCCAATGTATAAGGTGGGGGGAGTGGCATTTCTGGCACATGATGGCATAAATCATATTGGTGGATGAGCAGGCGAATGAGTCCTTGGTGGACTAGCTGGCTTGATTAGAGCCTATGATGGTGGAACATGGCTACTCCTTTGGAACCTGTCAGTATATTTAGTAAAAGATCATGTAGACTGTAGATTTATACAAGGCCCTCCTCCCTTTGAAATGGTGTAACTGACTCTCCCCTTGGGTCAATGCAGCTATACTGGCTTGAACAGAAGGGGAAAATGCTAGTCCCCGCAAAAACCATCCTCTTTGAGCCTATCACCAGGGATGATGTAGGCGAGTTGAGGCACTGCAAAGCCAACTGCAGTTACACTTGGTCTTTGCTTGGGGTATATGGGGGGGAGGCTACACTCTGTACCATTACAGTTCACCTTTGTCTTGTTCACCACCGTCTGGTCTATGTGAGGAAGGAAGGAAAAAGCTCAATTCCCTGACTGGAAGGTTGTTGACCCTACAGAGATAATGAAGAGTGAGGTAGTATGGATGGATTCTTTCTGACTTTCCCCTCACAAATCAATGGTTGGTGCAGCTGCTAATGCTTTGTTTCTCCACTGTTGGAATTTGTCTCAGAGCCAATAAATGACAGAAAAGCACTTTCTGTTATTTGATTTGTGCAGGGTGGTGTGTGTAGGTCGTTGCATCCAGGACCCAATCTCTTCTAAGTTGGCTTTATTTTCCTCTGTTTTGCAGGGTCTTTTCGAAACGATGGCTTAAAAGCTGCTGATGTCCTTCCGATACTAAAGGAGAAAGTGGCCTTTGTGTCAGGTGGGTTCATCCTTCATTTGTTTTCTCCTCAGAGGATGTGGAGCATCATGCCAATAAAAAGGTGCAGAGCTCAACAGTAATAATGAAAGCAAACCTTTACATCTTCACAGTACTGCACAGACATTAACGGCCTCTTTCCAATATCCTTATTGACACTACGTAATGCTCTGCTCCATGAGAAGTCCCACTGATTTCAATGAGATCACTTATGGAGCAAGAGTCTATTCAACACATGTAAGTGGATGGGAATCTGGCCCAACAAGACTACTCCTCACAATCTGGGAGACAGATTAGTAGGCAGTACATATAGACTCCTGGCATGAATTCAGGATTCCCATTAAGATGTGTGGATCCAAATGTTCCCAAATTCCAGGGATCTCTGAGTTAGCCGTTCTAAATTGGACTTTTTTTAAAGATTGGCCACAGGTCCAAAGAGTCTCCGTTTAGGTCTGCATTACCGTAGTGTTTTGGAAGATTCATTTCAGATTTGGTTTCTTGCTTAGGGCCCATTGCCCAGTAAATAGCATTATACGTATGTTACAGAAAACACCATGGTGTATACCATGTCATATATTCAGTTTCTAATCCCAATCTGCAACTTTTACAAGACCCAGTGAAGGATAATGATGATATGTTAATATAGCACTTTTCACCCTCCAGGATCCTAAAGAACACTACACACTCATTGTTCCTGACAATGTGGTTCATAAATCTCAACACACCATGTGTGCAGACAGCTGGGGCATATGGGCCTACTAGATGCGGTTGGGTTGGGATGCTTTCAGAGTGGGTATGGGCTTTTGGGGTTGGCAGGACGAGGGAGAGCAAATCAGAATACTGTTACACTAAGATGATCATATTTCCAAAGGGGGGGAAAAAGTGATATTTTAGTGGCACAGTTTTACGGTTATGAAATATTTGAGTACTCTGCATTCTGTCTGCTTTCTTTGTTCTTCTCTTCCTGGATGAGGAAAGCACCACCTGGAACAGCCAAACAGCTTTGCCTCTTCCCTTTGCATCCCTCTACTTCTTTCTTCTCTCCTCTATGTCAACAACAGAGAGGAGTGAAGCAACAAACGGTGCATCTACACTAGTAAATTAAGTCGATATAAGCATGCTTAAGTTGACTTAATTCACTCTGCATCCACACTGGCATTTCCTTAAATTGACTTAAGCTGCTGCTTAAGGAAATTCAAAGACGACTTTATAAAACCTCGTAAAAAGTCGACTTTGAAGCTTAAGTCGACTTTTTAAGTTGACTTAAGCGGTGTGGATGCCCTAAGTTGACTTAATCGACTTAGGGCACAGGGGAAGGGAGCTTCCTTCTCGCCGGGACTGCGGGGTCCCTCCTTGCCAGGACCGCTCAGGTCCCAGCAAGAAGGAAGCCCAGCACTCCAGCTGCCAGCTGCTAAGCAGCTGGAGTGCGGGTCTCAGGGAGAAGGGATCCCCACGCTCCCTCCTAGCTGGGACCCTGCAGTCCCGACCAGGAGGGAGTGCGGGAGACCCACGCTCCAGCTCTGCAGCTGGAGCGCGGGTCTCCCACGCTCCTCCTAGCCACGACCACTCGGTCCGGCTAGGAGGGAGCACGGGGCTCCCTTTTCCCAGGACCGAGCTCCAGCTCGGAAGCCTCCAGAGGCTGCTTGAGCTGGAGCATGGTCCCGGCTAGGAGGGAGCGCCAGGCTCCCTCCTAGCCGGACCCGAGCGGTCCTGGCCAAAGGGAGCCCTGCATTCCCTCTTAGCCGGACCAAGCCAGACCTGGACCTCCTGGTTGGGACTGCAGGGTCCCAGCTAGAAGGGAGCGTGGGGCTCCTTTCTCGCTGAGATCTGCGCGCAAGCTGCCGAGCAGCTAGAGCGCGGGTCCCAGGGAGAAGGAAGCCCCGCGCTCCAGCTGCCGGCTGCTGAGCAGCTGGAGCACGGGTCTCCCGCTCTTCCTCCTGGCCGGGACCACTCAGGTCTTGGGGAAGTTCCGAGCAGTCCTGGCTAGAAGGGTTCCCTTCTGCCCGGGACCTGAGAAGTCCCAAGTAGAAGGGAGCCAGTGGTCTGGGGCAGAAGGGAGCTCCACGCTCCCTTCTCCCCTGGACCACTCAGGGGCTTGCTGCCCCAAGGAAAGCCAGCCCTGTACTAGTCGACTTAGGGAGTCTAGTATAGACTCTCTAAGTTGAGTTAGTAAGGTCCACTTTAAGTTGACTTAGGAGTCCTGTGTGGACTCTCTAAGTCGACTCAATAAGGTCGACTTAAAGTCGACTTATTAAAGTTGACTTATTTAAGTTGACCTAAATTCCCCAGTGTGCACATAGCCAAATAGAGGGACTCTCAGGTATCCAACATGTCTTTGAACTAGGGGACCAGATATCCTGATTTATAGAGAAAGTCCCAATATTTGGGGCATTGTCTTATATAGGCACCTATTACCCCCAATCCCTGACCTGATTTTTTCATACTTGCTATCTGATCATCCTACCTTCAGCTGCCTCTGCCCCCTGAGGCTTAAGAGCAGGGCTTTATGGTGACTAGATTGGAATGTCGATTCTTTAGACTCGTATTGCAATGTTGTTGCCTGACAAGTCATGATAAGCTTTGGACTTGAACAATGGATGGTGTGAAACGCGCTCACTGTGTGATGAGGGTGAAACGGGTATATAAAGTATTGTCTATCAGAATAGCAATATGACTTGAACAAATGCTTTGTTCTGAAAACCCACAGTTAAACTGGGACATATCAGGTGTATTGAAAGAAGTCCTCAAGACACTAAATGAAAAACCAAGCCTATCTCAGTAGAACTGGGATACACACTCAATTTATCCTGCACTAGTATCTCATTCTGAACAACTCTAAATGTTTTACATACTTAAACTACAGAGCGGGATCTCATCACTAGCCTTTTTGGAAGGTGGAACATGATAACTAATGGTGCCCAGCAAATACAGAACTATTTCGGTCAGGAAGTAAAATTGAACATGTGTTCAGTGGAACCTTCCTGCAGGGAATATGCTCAGATTGAGGCAGGACTCTTGTGTAAACAGTTCTAGTCACTTGAAAGTGACTATGGCATTATATGGAAACACACAGAATCTTTAATAATGACAAATGATCTGGAGCTTGGTTTTACTTCTCTGAAACCGCCCCGAGGCTTGGGTTGAGTTCTGACTCAGAGGGGAAACTTCACTCACTGAATTCCTAATTCCTTGACCAACTCCTCGCCCAAACCTGTTTTAACTTGTGAAAATTAAGGACTAGTCTACATTAGACGTGCTACAGCAATGCAGCTGCAGCACATCTGGTGAATACATTCTTTGCCAATGGGGAAGACCTCTCCCATCAGCATAATAAAGCCACCTCCACATGAGGCAGTAGCCATGGCAATGGGAAAAGCTCTCTTGCTGACCTAACTCTGTCCACATGGTCACTTAGGTCAGTGTAACTTAGTCGCTCAAGAAGTGGCTTATTTATCCCCTGCACAACATACGTTATATTGGCATAACTTGTAGTGTAGTCAACCCCTAAAGAATGCCACCAAACATTATACACTCTTCTTTAGTTTCTCACAGTGACTCAATATAGAGCAGTATACTTGAGAAACCTCTTCCCTGAAAGCCTCACTGATCTCAGAAGTTCTAAAAGGATAGCCGTGTTAGTTTAGGTCAGCAAAACAAACAAGGACTCCTGTGGCACTTTTAAAGACAAACAAATTTATTTATCACATGAGCTTTTGTGGGATAAAATTGAAGTGGGATTTTCTCCCACGAAAGCTCATGAGATAAATAAATATGTTTGTCTTTAAAAGTGCCACAGGACTCCTTGTTTGTTTTGGTCTTGGAAGGTTGTCTACCTGAAAATGTGATCATTCCTGATCTAGCTAGCTAGCTATCTCACGATCTACACCTCTTCTCCAGCATCTTCTAACACAATGAGAAGAAGCAATAATTGCCGGTGGCTTTAAAGATGGAATGTGTAAGGTTGCTGCATCTCATTTCAATAGTCCCAGCATCATTCTTTACTCTGGAGTCCAAGTACTATTCAATTTCTCTGTGTCATTATAATAAAATGGTTTGAATACTTGAATTAATAACTAGAGTCTTTTAATTAAAATGGAAGACTTTCCTAGAATATGGCATGGCCACAATGGAGAAAATGTTTCCACAGAAAAAGGAAGATGAGAGAATTTCCAAGTCCCACAAAAATAATTCATTTGTAGTGTTGTCAGAACTGATAGTACGGGTGTTGGATTTGAAGTTTATATGTCAGCACTTCCTCAAGAGAGAAGTCCTTTTTAGTTTTTTCACTCAATTATTTTTACATCAAAGTTTTTTTTTCCTATTACAATTAATTCCAGCCATAGGCGTATGCCAACAATGTAGAGTATTTACAGATGGTCTCCAAATCTTCATATTAAAAAATGTATCAGCACACAGCCAATTCTCAGCTGATTATTTAAGTTTATATTGTTACTCTTTCCCCGACTCCGTGGCTCTAGCGTCCCATTTTAGGGCCATGAGATCTACCTATTGCAAAGTTGGGTCCTTAGAGTATAAATACGTTTCTCAAGGCAGGGGACATACCTTTATGTACAGTCCTTAGCACATTGAGTGCTACTGTTTTGTGATCCCATATTGTTGCTCTGAGTCTCCCAAACGTTTATTCAAATTGGTGAGAGAGACTATTATTAGTAGGTTGTAATGGGCATTCTAGTGGGGAGGGTCCAAAACAGCCAGCAGAAGCCCTTACTATGCAGTCTAGTCATGTGAAAAGAGTACTAAAACTTTGAGTGCCTTAATTATGAAGCTGATGTACAGCTAAAACTAGTTAGATTGTCCCAACTAAAAGTTTTTCCTAAAGCTACCTCTGGAGCATTGGAGGATGGGGAGGGTTATTTATGATTTTCTCAGAAATGGTTCTTCATTCCTTCCAATAACCCAGCAAGCTAGATTGATCCTGACCAAGATTAATCATATGTATCAAATATGAATTCTTTATAAACAGTACCTGAGAATCCTATTTCCAGTGCCTATAAACAGAGAGACAACCCTAACAGCTACGTGTCTGCATCGCTGAAGTCTGATTGTTTTCTTAATTGACCACATGAAAGCAATTTAAGCAGTGGGTCATCCAGAGGCTTTGGCTACTTGCTCACAGCATATACCATAATAATACCTTGTCTTTGCTCAGTTGATCCATTGTGCTGTGATCAATAATGGATTTGTAAAGATCTGATCGTATTGGGGCAAATTGGAAGCCAGAAATACATTTGTATGTTGTAAAAAGGGGATGAGCACAGAAAAAAGGAAGCGAAAAGTACTGTAGATACTATATCAGTGAGGGACAGTGAAAACAACCTCCTAGAGGATGTTATTACAGACGGTCTTGATAAATGCAGCTGGTCCGTTTGAAGAGGGATTGTATGTATGTGAGTTATCGCAGCTGCAGGGTTAGCTGCACCTATTTCCACCTTCTAGTCTGTCCAAGTACACTCTCTCAGGTCTTAGACCTTCTGCCTTTACTTGGCCTGGTATAGAATTTTACAGTTCTTCCACCCTTAGAGTATCAGGTAGGCTACAGCATCCCATGTATCAACAGTGCATATCCAGCAAGTCTAACTGAGCTTGATAGCTGAAGTTCTATAGACATCTATCTTGCCCAAAGGCTCACCATCTCCCAGCTCTGACTTGTTCAGACACCCTAATGGGTGCCAGTAATCCAATCTGGTTTCCCTGAACAACTCCCCCCTCTTGAGAAAGTATTCCTTTTGAAACTTGCCAAGGTCCTTTTGATATGTAATCCCAGCCTTTTCCTGTCTTGGCATTGTCTCCTTAACAGCTGTTAAGTATTTGTGGAGACATGGCTTATCTTGAGCCATTCTTTGTCCTTCCTGCCCCCTTTTAAACTAAATCAATATATTCATATAAATACAGTATTCATAGGTTACTACAGAGAACCTCCATTTCCATCACACTTCATAGACTCATAGACTCTAAGGTCAGAAGGGACCAGTACAATCATCTAGTCTGACCTCCTGCAAAATGCAGGCCTCAAAAACTCACCCACCCACTCCAGCAATAGGCCACTAACCGATGACTGAGTTATTTACCTCCTTAAATCATGATTTAAGGACTTTAAGATACAGAGAATTCACCGGTAGGTGAGCCATGCCCTGTGCTACAGAGGAAGGCGGTTGTGTTCATCTGCTTGATTACATTAAACTGTAAAATTTCTATTCACCAGTACAAATGTAACCATGAGTAAACTTACCCATGAGATTCTTATAAAAGTGAAGGGAATGTAACCAATCTAGCTCTTGGGTCTTCACACCCTGCCTAGTGGCTCAATTTCTTTCCCTTGCCTAGACTGGACCTCTTTCCTCAAGCAGCGAGTACTCCTCAGTTTTTTCATCCGTCGGCAGAGTCCACACTAGCATCCTCTCAACTCCAGACCAGACAGCAGAACAGCTCAGTGTAGTGTACTCCATTCCAGAATCTTGGCGTCTGGCATTACGTGCATCAGCTCTGATGGTGTCTGACCTGTGAGCCTAGCTAGGAGTTAGCATTGAGAGAAGACATTTCCACTCGGGTGGGTTGGGGGGCAGCTCCTCAGCTCTGGCTGGTGCAGAGCTTGAGGCTGCTGCACCCTACATGGAGCTTAGGGGTTAAATGACGTCTGTATTACTGAAGCCTCATGGACCCCCTTGAATCTTTGGCATCCTCCCAAGGGAGTTCCATCCCCCTAACTGGGAACCGCTGATCTAGTCCATCCCACTGCACTGGGCGGGACAAGTATACCTAGATTGTCCCTAACATATTTATCTAATCTGTTCTTAATAACCTCCTCTGATTGAGATTCCACAACCCTGAGATTCTAATATTTAACTATCATTATAGTTAGGACCAGTGTTCCCTCTAAGCTGCGCGGGCGCGCGGCCGCGCAGTGGCCGTCACACCCCCCGCGCAGCAGTGAGGGACCCCCGCGCAGCCCGGCAGCCCCCGCTGCTCCCTCCAACCCCCGGGGCCGCGGCTTTGCCGCGGCACACCCTGCCTGCGCCCTGCCTCTGGGCTGGCCCTCCCCACCCCCACGGCAGGACAGGCAGGCTCAGGCTAGGGTCCGGAGCGTGGGCCTGCCTGCCTGCCCCACGTGGCCGGGCCAGAGGGGTGGCTGCGGCAGCGGCGGGCTCCCGGGCTCCCACCCGCCGTCCGCCTCCTTCCCGGGGCCGGGGCCGGGCTAATCCACGGCCTCGGCCTCCCAGCACCGGGCCGGGATCAGCCTCCGGGGCTGGGGTCTGCTCCCCCCCCACCGGCGGCTTCCCAGGGCCGCGGTAGGGTCCTCCCCCGCCGGCGGTCATGGCTGGCTTTCTTTCTTTCTCTTTTCCTTATTTGTCTGTCTTTTTCTTTCCTTTTTTTTTTCTCTTCTTTCCTTCCTTTCTTCTCTTCCTTCTTTTTTCTTTCTTTCTTTCTTTCTTTCCTCTTCCTTCCTCCTTCTTTCTCTTCCTGTTTCCTCTTCTTTCTTTCTTTCTTTCTTTCTTTCTTTCTTTCTTTCTTTCTTTC